>CM053600.1:121321578-121376408 GCA_028646575.1 Pseudocheirus occidentalis | reverse complement strand
GACTTGCAAATTAACTCAGTACTTTCTTTAGATTGAGAGCATCCACCCAACAAGATTATACTTTCCTTGCATATCTGCCTAATGACCTTTGTAGACCTGGGGAGCTAATGTGGCCAAGGACCCTGAAAGTCTTGGCCTACAACAACAGGGAACCATAAAATATAGAGGTCAGGGTTAGGGGTGCATGAAACTCCAAAACACCAACACACCAGGTCCTGCCAGATGAATTTGACGTAAGCCTTCTCTCAGCCAAAGTAAAGCAAAGTTTATTAAAGGTTCACCATAATGGGTAGACTCTTAAGGAGCTTCAGTATCTGTGACGCTTGCATTGGACAAGCAGGCCAGAATAATCTTGACATACAGTCAGTCTGAGCTAGATAATTCTCTGGCCTCTTCTTGGAGGCAAGATGGGTCTTATATGCAGAAAGGCTGCAGGAGGATTTTAGGGGTGGTCTAGAGAAGGAGTTTGGGGAGGGTCTTCAAGAGGAGACAAATGAGGTCAAACTCCAGTAATGAGATTAAGGGTGGGAGATAGCTGGAGGCTACCTGAAGATGACAGACAAAGGAGGGATAGGCTAGTTTAAGGGTAACAAATTTGAGCATTGATATTTTGGGAGGATCAAAGGTGGAAAGCAGTTGGACAAAGGAGGACTAGGCTAGTAACAGAGATTTGGGCCCAGCTATAATGAAAGGCTTATGACCTCAGGCAAATGCCTCAGGTGGGAAGATTCAAGGAGAGCTCAAGGGGGTTCCCAGAGCCTGTACCACATCATCTGTGTCTTCAGATTATAACCCTTTCTATCTGTCTCCTACTTGCGTTTTTAATTTGGTTTAAGCACTTGGGAAGGGTCAAGTTCATCTGCTTCATCCATTTTTGCTCTTTATTATCTAGCAAAGGATAGAACCCAAAGTTTTATTGGAGTAGGTGGAAGGAAGCCATTAAGAGAGCTTCAGTGGCATTATGGTAGTAAAGGAGAAAGGACAAACAACCAGAGCTTAGTGTCCCAGGAGACTGGAGTGTGGTTGAAAGGTATAGGGGGCCAGAGGATTGCTGTGGAAGGAATGAATGAAGAGGAAGAATCTTAGAATCTTAGAAAAAACTATGCCTAATTCACAATTTTGCCCAAGGCCAGCCCAGAAGGAGTAGGTTTTAGTGCCTTAAGGCAGATTTTAAGTAAAAAAGATTGCTATAGTTTAGAGGCTTCAACTTTACTTTGTTACCTATTATTTACATATGGCTCTCTAAGGAGGAAAGGAAGTATTCAGAGGAAGGAGAATACATTTCCAAAGAAGCTGAAAAGTACCAAAGGGGCTGCTCCTAAATTTAGGTGGAGTAAAAGGGGGACTTAAGCACTGGGACAAGGCCCAGCTCAGTCAAATACAGCACATGAGTCTCTGGAAATTTTTGTTCATGCCTTCAGGTCACATGTTGCCACCTCTTTTAAAATGCAAATGTGCCCTGGAAAAGTGACTTAGAAAACAACTCTCAGTCACTAAAATGTTAGTGTGAAGTCTTTCATTGGCACAATTCCTGGCAATAAAGCTAGTTAAAATCAGGGCATTGAAAGAAGGAGAGTTCATTCATTCATCTATTCATTCATTTCTTTGTATGTGTTTTGTATGTATGTATTTTAAAGGAGGAACATGCTGCTAAAGCAATGGGTGCTGCTGAGAAAGGTCTGCTGCAGACAATCTTGCCACAATGCATAGTTTGGTAAAGTCAGTATACCAAGTCAAGTCAAGAAGCATTTATTAAGTGCCCTATTTACTGTACAGACCCCACACAGGGACACTGTGATGGAGTGTATGTTGGATAGGGATGGGGGCAGAGGGGAGGGATTGTCATAGGGGAATTGGTGAAAGGAAACCAAAGAACCAAATGGCCAGAAATGGGAGCTGGGGAAGTTTTCTAACAAGTAAACTTGGCCTACTCAACAAAATCTGCTCTGATCAAGAGCTCCTCTGATTCAGAGAGTGACAGCCCTGTTTCCTCCCACCCACCTCACCTTTTTTGCCCTCTTATTTTCGCCTGGTTCTGGAATTCTTCGAGATCCATTCCTTTTTCTTACTCTTACAATCTGCTTCTAAAAACTGAACTTTGGAACTAGCAGTTGGAACTGCCAAAATATTACACCCCCTTATACATTCCTTGCTTTCTGACAGAATGATTGACAGATGCTGCTCTAACCCTTCCAAAGGGGGCCAGCTCTAGGCTTAAAAACAAACAAAACCCTCTGATACATCTCTTCCTGTGCTGAAAACTTTCAAGGAAATTTTTTTTTCCCTTTTATGGATCAGGCTGCAATTTTCAAACTGTCATCCACAACCGCTGAGCTGTTGTAAAGGTCTTTTCAGTAGTGAAAAGCGTTGACACAACCCTACATAATTGGGACATTCTATTTTCTCTTTTAGAGGAAACATCAATTGTGAGAAGCAAAGTGATATACTGAGGGAAAAATGTTTGATTTGGAGTTAGAGGACCCGGGTTCAAGTGTTGACTGCAACTTACCATCCATGAGAAATGCTACAGAAGACTTCCTAGGGCCTTACTTGTGTTGAAATTGGTTTTAAAGCCAATGGATTTTTCTTACTGTTTCCTACTAAGGATTCAGGTCAATAGTTTCTCTCCTTAGCACCTCCATAGTCATAGCATTCAGAGTCATTGATCAATTCTGATTCAGTGTGATAGTACAAGCAGTAGGCTCGAAATCAAAAGATCTGTGTTCAATCAGGATTTCACACCACTTATTAGTCATGCATCTGAGGGCAAAAGAATGCCTCCTCTATATACTGGTGCTGTGGATTCAGCACAGGCCTGCAATTTGGATAGACCTGAATTCAAACCCTGCCTTGGGTACTTATAGGCAAGTACTGAGGTACTTAAACTCAGTTTCCAGATCTATAAAATCGGGCTGATAATAATACCACCTATCTTAAGGAGTTGTTGTGAGTATCAACTCAGATAAGTAATTATTAGGTGTCTGACTAATAGTAAGCACTATATAAATGTTAGCTATTATTACCTTTATTATAGAGCTGTTGGGAAGAAAGAACTTCATAAATTATAAAGCACCATGTAAATGTGAGTTATTATCATTATAAATATTTATACTTTGATGTTAGTCTGCACAACTGAATTTCTTTGGTATTTTACTACTTTAATGCATATAGCTTAACTTGAATTTCAATGAAAAATTTTCCAATTAGTCTTTTGATAAGATCTATAAAGTGTTGAAAACAAACTACCTAAGAACCAGGGAAACAATTAGACTATGAACTCCTTGAGAGTTATGAATTCTTTGTTATTGCTGTTTGCTCCCACCTATCCTAGGCATTAGAAGGACATCTCTCTTGTAGTATGAGGCTGTGGGCATTTACAGAGATGGTGTGAAACCTAAAGTCAGATCTGGGTTCAAGTCTGGTCTTAGATGCTTATTAGCATGGACAACCCTGGACAAGTCACATAACTCAGTTTGTATCAGTTTCTACATCTGTAAAATGACCTGGAGAAGTAAATGGCAAACCACTCTACTGTCTTTGCCATGAAAACTCCAAATGGACTCATGCAACTGAAGAACAAGGACAACAATTGAGAAATGCTTGTTAACTTACACAAAGACTATAGCAGTGTCAAAGAAAAGAAAACCACTCATCACAAATTGAATTCTGTATAATTAAACAAACTTCAGAAGATCATGTGATCTAGAATTGCTTCAGTATTCACTAGGCCTAGGTTTAGGTCACCTGACCTTCAAGCAATCTGGGGCTTAGTGCAATGGAGACCCTCCCCCAGAGCCAGGTCAGCACTAGAGCACTAGCTATGCCATATAAGGTTAAGACTGCTTTTGCTGGACACCCACATGTTTCCTGGTCCTTTGTCTCAGAGAGATTCCCACACTTAGGTTGTGGGTCAGTCCCCCAACCAATAAGAGTGAAGGCCAGTTGGGAGGGGGGGTGGTTGGGTTTTCTGCATTAGAAGATTATATAACTATTGGCTGGCTTCTACCTGTTGCTCTCTCCCTGCCGCCATGTGGGAGACAGGGGCAGAGTCCTTTCTCATGAGAAAGAATAAAGAGCTTTTCTGACCTTAGATTCAGACTCTTGAACTCTTTCATCTCACACAATCAGAAAGAGAGAGAAAGTAGAAGAGCCCCACCATCAATATGTTGCAGAGGAGAATGCTAGATGAAAACTATTACTTATAACTGATAGATTTGGTTGGTGTAGGGTTAGTTTTCTGAATGACTTTTTAGAGTGCCTTATTTGCTATGCCAAGAGGAATATCTCTGGTAATGAAAGTGCTGTAAAATCAAAATATGTCAATAAAAATATTTTTTTAAGTAAATGATTTTTTAAAAAGAGTAAGCAATTCTTTGGTTCTGTCAAAGAAGGTTTCATGAGATGATTTCAGAGAACTTGCAATGAAATCCTTGGAGTCATCTACTAGATGACTACATTTTCTGTTTATTTGATACTAGATGATGCTTAATTTAGAAGATACCTAATCCAGCAAGACAGGGAAATGCTGCTAGAAAAGTATGTTTTTGATGTCTTCATTAACAATATATGTGTCTTATATTCACAGGATCATATATAGTAGAAGGTATCTACACTGACCCTTTCATTTTTCAAATAGAAGCAGAACAAATCTCCATGACCTTAAGCCACTTGGATGGGTTTCCACTGAGACCTTGTATACGCAAAAAACAAAGGTTGAAAGAAAATAACAGAGCATCCAATAGAGTCATAACTAGAACTTTAAGTCTTTTCCTTTTAGAACGAATAATCCTTTGGCCATGTTAGGATGTGAAATAGTACAATTATTTTAACTGACTAGACAAAGGTTCTCAGATATGTGCGTGTATGTGTCCCACAGTGGTCCATTATCACTGTGATTGTTCAAACCCTTCCCCCAACCTTTAGCAGTTAATTAGCACTTCAGGTTATTTGTGAAAGAAAGAAAAAAAGTCTTTAGCAGGTGGCTTGGTCCCAGCACATTTGAAATTTATACCATTTCTTTTGAAGAACAAAAAGTAACAGATAAAAAATGAAAGTGCTGCTGCCATTTCACGATTCTGTTTCTCTCTTTTTTGATCAAAAATTCACTTATAAAAGAATGATCTTACAATGGGGTTTGTTCCATTTGGCATTCGGGACACACTTAGCACAACATTCTACTTTCATTATTTTTACAGCTCTTATTTTAAAGTTTCATTTTAAAGTTTGGTCAAAAACCAGCAAAACCCCCTAAGAGAAGGGTGGTATAAACATTCATTGTCCCAGAACTGGTAACTCAAAGATAATGACCTTACTGCCTCCATGACACCTTAAAAATAGACTGTTTCCAATATTTCAGTGCTTTATCATAAAATACATATGATTGTTAAGGAACTATAGAATAACTGACACCAAGGTCAAAAATTAGTAACTTGGGAACATCAACTTAGTGACACAAGGTGCAGTACTGCTGTCCTAAAATATACCTATGCCTTCAAGGTTCCCGCCGGTAACTTTCTACAGCTGAGAAAGCTACCCTGATTTGCATTGACATTCAATAGCTTCCCTCAGGCATATACCTGCAGACAATCGGCTGCTGCTGCCTGTCTCTGGGAAAGGTGTGCCTTCAACAGTCACAAGGTAAAAGCAATTATTCCCTTGACTCTTGAGGGAGGACATTAGAAAACTTAGAATATATTAGTTCACATTAATATAGCTCTTTTCATTCCAAAGGATTTTTTTTTTGCAAACTTGACATTGACACATGATATATTTTTAGAAGACAAATTAGTCAATATATTCCTAAACTCTGTATTGAAAGGCATACTCTTCAGTAATAGATGTGGCTTGCTCACTTACCCAGGCAATCAAACTCTTACTGGACATCCACTATGAGCCCTGTGGTGGGCACTATTCTAGGCACAATGTAGGGAAAAGGAAGAAATAAAATAATTCTTACTGTCAAAGTATATATAATCTCATCAGAATGATAACCAATTGATGGAAATGATAGGTGATGAGGTGTAGGCTCTGGGACCCCTCCCCCCTTTTTGAGCTCTCCTTGATTCTTTGAAGTACAGGCTCTGGAAAAGTAAAGCTTTCCAGGGAAGACATTTGCCTGAGGTCATGAGCCTTGAGAGGCTCTGCCCAAGCTTTGTTCCAATAGTTTCCCACCCTTGAATTGGCCTGGCCCACCACTGTCTGTGGTGTCCAGGTAGCCTCCAGCAACTTCCCACCCTTAATCACTCATTACTGGAGTCTGATCTCATCTTGACTCCTGAAGGCCCTCCCTACTGGAGTCTGACCTCATCTGACTCCTCCTGAAGACCCTCCCCAATCTCCTCCTCTGGACCACCCCTAGATTCCTCCCACAACCTTTCTGTATATAGAATCCCATCTTCCCTCCACGTGTGTGAGAGCGCCAGGGGATAGCTTAGTATAGACTTTGCTCTGTGAGGGCACCATGAGATAGCTTAGCAGAGACTTGCTCTATGAGAGCACCTTTAAATGGCCTAGCACCCCACGTGGCGAACTTGGACTTTCAATAAACTTTACTTTTTCCTTGGCTGAGAAGACTTGAGTGGAATTCTTTCAGCAGGACCCGGCATGTTGGTATTTTGGGGTCTCAGGCAGCCCTAACCCTCTTTGGGGTCCTCTTCAATAGGGAGGAATATTTTGGAGACATCTCCTACAGTCTCTCTTTTTCGTAAGAGATTGTACAAGCTATTTACCCATTATTGTTAACCTTTGACTTGCCTGAAGCGCATCACATGTTCTCTGCTATCCTCTTTCTC
Source organism: Pseudocheirus occidentalis (assembly GCA_028646575.1). Classification (NCBI taxonomy): domain Eukaryota; kingdom Metazoa; phylum Chordata; class Mammalia; order Diprotodontia; family Pseudocheiridae; genus Pseudocheirus; species Pseudocheirus occidentalis. The sequence goes on along the minus strand of CM053600.1, from coordinate 121,369,617 downwards.
TCCTTTCCTCAATTGTGTACCCTCCTATTCTGTAGATTAGTCCCACAAAAACACTGTTTTTTGTGGGGTGTTGAGATTTTCCGTTCCTGTTTCTCTTCTATTTATTTGACTTATACTTTCAAACTTGTCTCCTAGTGTTCTTTTAGAAAGAGAACTCTTAGTGGGTTCTCTGTTGTGGTTTTGTTGTCCTTAGTTGCTTGTATTTGTTTACTTTTCTTGTATCTCTGTTGTCTGGACTGTTTGCAAATCAACTGACTTGTTTCTGAGCTTTGTTCTTTCTAAAAATTGTTCAAATGCTTTTTTTATTGAACATCTATCTTTCAGAAATGACAAGACTCAGACTTGCATAATATTTTATTTTGATTAGCATCTTGAGCTCCTTTACTTGTAAGATTACACATTATTCCATTCTCCTTTGCACTTTATGGTAGGTACTCAATAGTCTGTGTTATTTACATTTCCTTTCCCTTTTATTCAAAGATCTTTTGTTTCCTGGTTGCTTAAAGAATCTGTTATTTGTTACTGGAATTATAAAATTTAACAGAGGTCATATTACCCTTTGCTATTAGTATCTTCCCTCTTTCTTTATCTGGTCATGCTTAAGGTCTTTAAAACTGAGTTTTCTTTCTCCAGAGATTTCAGTAATTTTAGTCTTTTTTTTTTTTAAACTAATTTTCTCCTATTCTTCACTTTTTGATTCCTTCCTCTTTAATGGTACTTTCTCTAGGGGTTTGATCTTAGACCCATCTCAGGCTTCTCACTTATTGAGTATTGTAATCACATTTTAAGAGTTTCAGTAGTTTCTTCCTTAAGTCATGTCAGGGTGGGGAGAGTGGCAGAATTTTCCCAAACTGATTCCTGGATTTCTTCCCTTAGGCTTAGTAGTGAACCATACACAGGTGTCCTGATCTATTTCCCCCTGCTTCTCTATGCTTTGAGTTCTGTTACAGATCAAAACACTTCCACATTGCTGCCTGTCCCAGCCAGAACAATTTATTGTCTTTTAGTTTCCAGCTGTACTGTGAGCAGGGTGTGTGGATAATAGTTGAATTCTTTAGCAAGCCTGTGGTTCAGCTTGTGAAGTCCGTCTGGAGTGTAGTGGGAAGGGAGAGCGGGGAAGAAGGACAGATGGTACTGAGTGTTAAGGCTTAGATTTCTTTAATGTTAGTTTATTGGATTGTTTTCTTATAAGGGTTCTAGACCATAGAAGGAGCTGAAAATTGGCTTATCTCTTCTGCATATTTCCCATTTTGGACAAATTTGAGAGGTCATAAGGATAGAAGAAAATTGACAGTCCTCTATTTTCTTGGTCATAAGCCCTGGAAGGCCTCCGTACTAAAGAAATCCAATATTCTGTTACATCCCAAACATTTGAGAACCAGGTTCCGTGACTCAAACACCTACAACTCCTAATGTCTCTGAAGATGGCTGTGGCCAGGAATCTGAGATACTGAGAAAAGAGCTGAAGAGCAGCTGAGGTGGAAATGACATCAAATTCAGAAAGGGTTTTGTTGCTTTTGTTGTAGCTGTGTTGTTTTGTTGTTTCTCCTATCTTCTCCCTTTAGACAGGAGTAAAGAAGAGAAAGAAAATAAGATGCTGAAGGATCTGCTTTTGCCGTCATGCTATAGCCCTTAATTACCAGACTATGATGCCTTTGAGCCAGAGCCAGGTCATGATGCCATTAAGCGGCTGGGGGTAGGGAGGAGAGCATCTTGAAGTTCCTCAGTATTTTCCTGAATCCATGTCCTACAATACAAGGAAGATATGAGTTGAACCAAACTAAACCATATGTTCTCTTACCTTCAAAAGATAAAAGTTGGGCATTTGGGAACTGCATTTTGTTGCATGAAGTCCCTTTGGTCATATGGCTTAGGGAAGTAACTTTTGGGGCTAATCATAATTGTGTCTTTCCTAAAACTCATTCTATCAGTGTCGCTATCAAATTAATTGTACGCAGCTTAGGCCTAGAACCCAAATGTATGATCATATTTGATACATTGTAGGGTGAGCAGCTTCGCTGCTCCTAGAGCAATTCTGAGGTGCTTTTCTAGTTCTTTCAAGGGAAATTTGGGAGGACTTCAGATAGTTCCTTCATCACTATGCCACCTAGGCAATGGAAGGCTCATTTTCTCAGATAGTTTAATTTAAGTATTCTAATTCCTCTTCTGTCAATCTGAGCAGGTTATATTTTTATAAATATTCATCTATTTCACTTAAATTGTCAGTTTTACTGGTATATAACTAGGCAAAATTATTACTAATAATTTCTTTAATTTTATCTTTTTTTAAAATTTATTTATTTATTTTTAGTTTTCAACATTCATTTTCACAAGATTTTGAGTTCCAAATTTTCTCCCCATCTCTCTCACTCCAACCCAAGATGGCATGCAATCTGATTACCTCTTCCCCCAGTATGCCCTCCCTTTTATCATTCCCCCTACTTATCCCCTGCCCCCTTACTTTATTGTGGGTTAAGATATCCAATTGAATGTGTATGTTATTACTTCCTTAAGTCAAATCTGATGAAAGTAAGGTCCATTCATTCCCTCTGACCTCCCCCCTCTTCTCATCCAGTGTGAAACTTTTTTCTTGTCTCTTTTATGTGAGATAATTTGGCCCATTCCATCTCTCCCTTTCTCCTTCTCCCAATATATTCCTCTCACCCCTTATTTTTGCTTTTGAAATGTCATCACTTCATATTCAACTCACCCTGTGCCATCTATCTATCTATCTATCTATCTATCTATCTATCTATCTATCTATTTTTTTCTCTAACTGCCATAATATTGAGATATTGAGAAAGGTCTCATGAGTTACAAATATCATCTTTCAATGTAGTAATGTAACAGTTCAACTTTAATAAGTCCCTTATGATTTCTCTTTCTTGTTTACCTTTCCATACTTCTCTTGAGTCTTGTATTTGAAAGTAAGATTTTCTATTCAGTTCTGGTCTTTTCATCAAGAATGCTTGAAAGTCCTCTATTTCATTCAATGTCTTTTTTTTCCCCCTGAAGTATTATACTCACTTTTGCTGGGTAAGTGATTCTTGGTTTTAATCTTTAGCTCCTCTGACCTCCAGAACATCATATTCCAAGCCCTTCAATCCCTTAATGTAGAAACTGCTAGATCTTGTGTTATCCTGATTGTATTTCCACAATACTACAATTGTTTCTTTTTGACTGCTTGTGATATTTTCTCCTTGATCAAAAAACTCTGGAATTTGGCTGCAATATTCCTAGGAGTTTTCCTTTCAGGATATCTTTCAAGAGGCAATCAGTGGATTCTTTAATTTTGTATTTTGCCTCCTGGTTCTAGAATATCAGGGCAATTTTTCTTGATAATTTCTTTAAAGATGATGTCTAGATTCTTTTATTATTAATTTTTTTATCATGACTTTCAGGTGATCCAATAATTTTTAAATTATCTCTCCTGGACCTATTTTTTAGATCAGTGGTTTTCTTCCAATGAGATATTTCACATTGTTTTCTATTTTTTTTTCATTCCTTTGGTTCTGTTTTATAATTTATTGAGGTCTCATTAAGTCATTAGCTTCTATTTGCTCCATTATAATTTTGAAGGAATTTTCTTCAGGGAGCTTTTGGACCTCCTTTTCCATTTGGCTAATTCTACTTTTTAAGGCATTCTCCTCCTCATTGGTGTTTTGAACCTCTTTTGCCATTTGGGGTAGTCTATTTTTTACGGTATTACTTCCTTCAGTATTTTTGTGGGTCTCCTTTAGCCAGCTGTTGACTTGTTTTTCATGATTTTGTTGCATCATTCTCATTTCTCTTCTCAATTTTTCCTCTACTTCTTTTACTTGATTTTCAACATCCTTTTTGAGCTCTTCCATGACCTGTGACCAATTCATATTTTTCTCACAAGCTTTTGATGCAGGAGCTTTGCCTTTGTTGTCTTCTTCTGGTTGTATGTTTTGATCTTCTTTGTCACCAAAGTAAGATTCTAGAGTCTAACTTATTATTTTACACTGTTTGCTCCTCTTCCCAACCAATTACTGGAAGTTTTATCCCTTTGTCGCGGTAGGACTCTGCTTCCAGTTGGGGTGAGGGTGGGGTGTGGGTGGGTGTACTGTTTTTAGGGGTTTTGTATCAGCTGACTGATTCCCTATAATCTGTGGGCCCAGAGCTCAAGAAGCAGTCACTGCTGCTGCTGTTGCTCTTGCTGCTCCTGCTGCCACCTCCATCACCCTGGGGCTGGGGCCAGACCCCAGCTGTATCATGCTCCCCTCTCACCTACGTCCCACAGTCTTCCCACTGACCTTCTATACTATCTTTGGCATGTATGGGTTGAGAAACTGGAAACTGCTACAGTTGCCACTGATTCAGTGCCCTCAGGCCTGCTCCATACCATCTGTGCTGGTGTGGACCATGCCCCATTTCCCATGCAGTGGGATAGACCTTTCCCATCTACCTTCAAGGCTCTCTGGGGCAGAGATGTGTTTCACTCTGGCATTGTGTGGGTTCTGTAGCTCTAGAATTTCTTTAGAGTTATTTTTTACAGGTATTTGGAAGGGTTTCAGTGAAAACTCAACCAAATCTCTGCTGTCTTGGCTCCAAGGTCTTAATTTCATCTTTATTAGTAATACAGTCACACTTTACTTCTTTTTTTTTCTGATAATTTGGTTTTCTTTATTTAAAACGAATTAATCCATTAGTTATCATTTTTTCCCATAAAACCAGCTCCTGCTTTTATTATTTAGATCAACAAATTTCTTTCAATTTTATTAATCTCTCCTTCAATTTTAAAGGATTCCCATTTTGGTGTTTAGTTGGGGATTTTTAATCAGTTCTTAATCTTTTTTTTAAGTTGTATTCCCAGTTCATTAATTTGTTCTTTCTCTCTTTTATTGATGTATGCATTTAGAGATGCAAATATTTCTCTAAGTACTGCTTTGGCTGCATCCCTCCAATTTTTGGATTTTATCTCATTTATATTATCCTCTTTAATGAAATTATTGTTTCTTTGATTTGTTCTTTGATGCACTCTTTCTTTAGGATTAAAATATTTAGTTTCCAAATAACCTTTATGCCTCCATGACCTTTAATTAAATGTAATTTTTATTGTGTTATGATTGGGAAAGTGGTACATTTAATATTTCTGCCTTTCTACATTTGATTGTGAGGTTTTTATGGCCTAAATATGGTCATTTTTTTTCTAAAGTTTCCATGTCTGAAAAAAATGTATACTCCTTTCTATTCCCATTCAATTTTCTCTAGAGGGTTTCCTTCTCTACCTTTCCTAAAATTCTCTTCATCTTTTGAACTTCTTTTGTGCATATTATATGGTTAGATTTATTTTGCTCTATGAGAGAAAGTGGAGGTTCCCCACTAGTGGATACTTATTGAAATAGAGGACTTCTAAACATTCTTGATGTAAAAGCCTGGAGCTGAATAGAGCACTTGACTTTCAAATACAAGACTCAAGAGAAGCATCAAAAGGTAGACATGAAAGAGAAATCATAAGAGACTCAATAAAATTAAATTGTTTACCTTTCAATATGGAAAAAATATATGCAATTTCTAACAACTTTATCATTATTAGAAGAATTAATCAATTATGTTAGAAAGATGTTGAGGGAAATGAATAGGTTAGAAAAAAGAATAGCATTGGAGCAAGGGGAAAGAATAAGAATGGGGTTAGTTATCTCACATAAAAGAGGTATGCAAAGGAAAAAGAAAACATCTTTTTCACTGGAAGAAAAAAAGGTGGGAGCATGGCAGCCAATGCTAGGGGTGGGGCGGGAGGCAATAAGGAGAAAAGTGATAACAACAGGGAAGTAGATAAAAGAAGGCAGTCCTCAGAAGCAAAACAGAATTTAGAGGAGAAAGAAAACAATCTGGCACTGACTTAGAAATAGAGTAGTGGATCTTGGGAATGATTAGGTATGCAATACACAGTAATAAATGACCACAGTTGTATAGTGTTTGATAAACCCAAAGATTCAAGCTTTTGGGAGAAGAACTCATTTGATAAAAATTTCTGGGAAAACTGGAAAACAATTTGGAAGAAACTAGGCACAAATCAGTATCACATTGTAAACCAAAATAAGGTCAAAATGGATCAATTATTTAAATATAAATGGTGATATCATAGGCAAATTAGAGAAGCATGAAAAATTTTAACTTTCAGATCTATGGATGAGGGGAAAAATCAAGAACAAACAAGAGATAGAGAGGATCATAGGAAATAAATAAAAGAAATAACATTTGATTACATGAAATTTAAAGACTTTTATAGAAACAAACTAATTCAGCCAAAATTAGAAGAAAAACAGGAAACCAGGAAAAACATTTATAACAATTTCTCAGATTAAGCCCTAATTTCTTAAATAGATAAAGAACTTAACCAAATTTATAAAAAAAAAAAATTAAGAGTCATCTCCAAGTTGATAAATGGCCAAAGGATATGAGCAGGCTATTTTCAGAAGATAAAATTAGTGCTACCAGCAATCACATGAAAAAAAATTATCTAAATCACTATTGATTAGAGAAATGCGAAGTAAAAAAATTCTATGATACCACCTCACATCTATCAAATTGTCTAAAATGACAAATGCTGGGGGAGGTGGGATATGAAAAAAAAAATTGAGACACTAAGGCACTGTTTGTAGAATTGTGAACTAATCCAACCATTCTGGAAAACAATTTAAAGTAAGCCCAAAACGCTACTAAAAAAAAAGTGCATACCCTTTGCTATTATAAACCACTACCAGGTCTGTATTCCGAAGAGATCAAAGAAAAGGGTAAAGGACCTATTTACACAAAAATATGAAAAGCTGCTCTTTTTGTGATGACAAACAATTAGAAATAGAAGGGATAAACATCAAATGGAGAATGGCAGAATAAGTTGTGGCATATAATCATGATGGAATAATGTGTATAAAAAATAATAAGCAGCTTTTTGTGGTGACAAAGAATTTGACATTGAGATGTGCGTCAATTGGTAAATGGCTAAACAAGTTGTGGTATATGAATGTAATAGAATACTCTTGTTTTATAAGAAATGATGAATAGGTGGGTTTCAGAAAAACCTTATATGAACAGATAAAAATTATAAAAAAACTTATATGAACTGATGCCGAGTGAAGTGAGCAGAACCAGGAGAACATTGTACACAGCAACAACAATAGTAATAGCAACATTTTGCAAAGGTTAGCTATATTAGACTTAGGTCTTCTCAGCAATGTAATTATCCAAGACAATTCTAAAAGATGTGTGATGGAAAATGCTACCCACATCCAGAAAAAGGATTGTAGAGTCTGAAACAGATCACTGCATACTATTTTCACTTTTGTTTTTTTCTTTCTTGTGTTTTTTTTTCCCTTTTGTATTTTTCTTTCACAAAATGACTAATGTGGAAGTATGCTTTACATAATTGCACATGTATAAACTAAGTCTTATTGTTTGCTGTATTGGAGAGGGTGGAGGGAGGGAGAAAAATTCAGAATTCAAAATCTTAAAAATATGAATGTTAAAAACTGTCTTTACATATAATTAGAAAAATACTATTAAAGAAATTTTTAAAAAATGATGAGCAAGATGGTTTCAGAAAAACCTGTGAAGATTTACATGACCTGATACATTGAAGAGAGCAGAATGAGAAACTTGTACACATTTATAGCAATATTGTAATAATTATTACTGTGAAAGATTTAGCTAATCTGATCTTGGCAATGATCCAAGATAATTCCAAAGGCTCCATGGTAAAATATGCAAAATTCCTCCAGAGAGAGAACTGATGAATTCTAAGTATAGATTGAAACATTTTCCCCTCCCCCCTCTATTTTTTATATTTCTTTTGTGTGTGTTTTCTTTTGAGACGTGGATAATACGGAAATATATTTTGCTTGATATCATATGTATAAATGATATTAAATTGCTTTGCTTTCATGGTTGAAAGGAAAAAAATGTGAAACTCAAAATATTTTTTGGTTTTTTTTTAAGAATGTTAAAGTTAATATGTAATTAGGAACTATTTAATAAAATAAATAAAAATACATTAAAATCCATTGCAAAAATGATAGTAAGTGGAACTGCAGTTCAGGTATCACCTCCCACTTGAGATGATATCGTTGGTGGGGCTTAGAGTCAATGGCAGAGAACCTTGACTCCCTACTTCCTTGTACAAATAATAGAACCTGGTAGAATGGTGAAATAACCTATCTAGCCTTCAGGCAGTGAGGCTAAGACAGTCTTGTTATACTAAAAACCATGAAAAATTTGGTATTTTCCTTGGACTTTCTTGTGCGTTGGGTGAAGCACATATTTTTTAGATTCAACATGGGACTTCTTACTGACAGATTCTTGTTTTGAATAGCAACAGGATAGGGGCAGGAATGCCACCTAGTGGTTAAACTTCAAACTTTAGTCCAACAGGCTTGGTCTCTTCTAAATTATATTATTAACGTTACAGTTTGTACACAATTAGAAAAGGGAATCTTGATCACTATTAGTCAATATAGCTTCACTAGAATCAAATTATACTAGGATAACTTCTTTTTTAATGGAAAGTAGTTGATAAAGAAATGGCAGATGTATTTCTGGATCTCAAAAATGTATCCAATTGATTCTATGATAACATCCTTTGTAAAATGGATGGATGAACTAGATATGTGGCTTAAAAAATGAATGAAAAGACACAACTCAATGAATCATGATTAATGAATCTACAAAGGGTATTTAGAGTGGTTCTACAAAGCTCCACCCTGTTTTATTATCATTATCAATGATTCAACTAATGCATTCATTTCCATCCCTTCTCCCCTAAAAGATTTCTTTACTATAAAACAACATGTGGCCTAGATTGAGTTTAGTGAGCCTGACCTCTAATGGAAGGGTTGAACTATACCTTTCCTTATTCTTTTTGGCTTATAAAATATCTCCCCCAGCATCCCAAAGACAGATTGCTTATATCATAATTTGTGATTTATGTCCAGAGTTTTTCCACCAAAGGGAAAGGGGGTAGTAAAATGTAATCACATACAACATAAATCAAGTTTGGCCAGTATTCTGGACTCACTTTCCCAGAGCAAAGCTAGCTATATTTCCCTATTCAGTTTTCTAGGGGTACCCTCAAGGGGTTTGATTGTCTTTTCCCTCAAGCTTCTATTTTGGTGTGATCCCCTTACTATTATAAATAAGTAATTATCATTTCAGCTCTATTTAGCCAATTAACATCAATTAGCTTTTGCCAAATCATATTTATTTCAAAGATATAGCTAGAGTAGGAGAACAAACATTTCTATCCCAATATTTCAGGGACATGCTCTGGTCTGTCCTGTACCACCTTAGTCTCTGGGCAGAATGAGCTCAAATTTAATGGAATTTCTTGATGTGTTTGTCACTGGTTTTCAAAGAGTGCTGATGATATCATAAGGTTATGTCTTAATTTTTTCACGAATTGGATTTAAGTGAGGCAGAGTTGCAGTTGTCAGCCTTACTCTCTCTTCTAGAGTCATGAAAGTCTAAAGTAGAAAGTCTAAAGATGATTGGTTTCTGCTCAGAATGCAGTGGATAACCTTGGCATCTTCAATGTCTGACCAAACTCTAAGTGCTCCACAGCACCTGCTTTAGCTGCCTTCATGGCCATTGGAACAAATTGTTCTCTTCTCCCCATTCTATTGGGCAAAGTCTGACAAGGTGGTTCTACTGATGTGTGGCTGCTGTGCATGCCTCAGCTTCTTGGAGCCACCTATGAAAGTTGAGTATGGTGGTAGATAGATGAGAAGCCCTGAAAAAGTCTTGGCAAGCCATTACTCCAGAGTTGCTAGTTTTCTTTGAACACCCATACACCTCAATGAAATTTCTTCATAGCATTGGTCCCACCAATTACATTACTGCTTGGAAGATCCTTTGATTAAGCTATAACTAGCTTGCTTCTTGAAAGATCCTCAATTCTTGAGGCACCAATGCTGAACCGGCTACAAACTCCATCGTGGACCCTAGTACTGGTTGTCTTTGTCTGATTGCCTTCACCCACAATGAAAACATAGATGCTGGGGCAAAGAATCCTTATTTGTATTCTCTGACCATGTATTGGCCCCAGATGGAGAGAATGCAAAACCTTTTCCTCTATTGCACTGTCTTTCTTCTTTTACCTGAATGCCATCAGGCAAAAAGAAATCAGTCTTCAAAGAAAAGCAGGTTGTGATAGAACAGTGCCTTTTGAATGGCCCTTTTTCTGCTTATGCAGCCTATCTGAAGGGTTCCCCTTCATCATGTGGCTAGTAGACAGGAACCAGTTACAGAATATCTGCAGGTGCTCAAAATCTCTCCAAAGTATTCTATTATATCATTATAACTCTCTGCAAGCAAGGTCCCTAGCTCTTCCATGTGTGGGATTATATCAGCCAAGCACGCTGATGCCTACTTAACACTCTCCTGTTACACAGATATAAGATTGATAGTTATTTTCTATACACAAAAGGAATGGTTAGGAGACACAAATGCCTCACAAAATGCATTGAAAAAAATACATAAGGTAGAAACCACTGTCTGGGTACCTAATCACAGCGGGGTGAGTATGAAGACGCAAAGTGGGCCCTTAATTTGCTCAACTTCTTTTCTTTTCTCTCTCTCAGGTTAATTCTTTGTTGCGTGGGAGAACTCTCCATTAAGGAGGAGGGATGTGATGGGAAATGTGAGTGATGTAAAAACAAAAGATATCAATAATTTGTTTTTAAATGAGAGTTATCAGTATAGCAAGCATTTGAAGGCCTGTCATATATAAGAGGGATTAGACCTGTTTAGTGAAAAACGGCAGAATGACAAGTTGTAGAAAGGCAGATTTTAACACAATGCAGTCTAAGAGTGGGATGAATTGACTGGGGAAAGGATTGTTCCTTCTTCTGAGAAGGGTTCAAATGGAAGCTGGATGGCCACTTTTAATCTGAACTGAAATAGTTTGAATTCAAATAGGACCTTAGGCACTAGAAGAAGAGGTAATGGCTCCTGCGGCATGATTTCAGAGGTCCGGGAATAATAATTACTCATCTGCTTAGTTGTCAAAAATCCTTCAAATCGGAAACAAATATTTCATTTTACAATTAGAAGTGTCTTGAAATGGAAATGTACCTTAGAAAAGATTGATAGGTCAAACTTTCTTAAAAAATGATACCATAAGAGCCTTTCTTTGAACAAGTTTTGATAAGGGACAGGACATTGTACTTTGAAACCCTGGAGGGGAAGAAGATGAGAAAGTGAAGAGTATGGGAATAGGGACAGGGCAGTAAAGAAAGAGGAAGATACACTGAAAAAAAAACCTTTTTTTTTTACTTCAATTTTGCTCAGGGTCAGCCTTATCTCAGTGTCTAATTCTAAAAGTCAGACTGTCATCTACCTTAAGGGAAATACTGTGATACTGCTTTCCTGTTTTCATTCTACACCTGATTTAAAACTGAGGTCTTCAGACTAACCCCTTTTCTTCTTCCTTCACCAACTGCCAAAATCTCAACTAGCTCACTTGGTTACTTGATTAAGCCTGATAAACAAGCTCAATTATGTTCAAAGAGTCCAGTGAAATTACTTAGTGTAGATTTTTTCACAATCTCTTCTAAATATAAAATATTTTAGTCAGATTTTTTTTAAGAACTTCTTTAATCCTTCAATGCAATTACTGACAATTGTCACATTTTTTTAAGTTCAATTACTAGTAACACTCACTTCACACTTTTGTAAGTTGAATAGCATTCTAATTAAATAAGGAGTTCTGGGAAATACATACATATATAGATATAGATATATAGATATAGATATATACACACATATATACATATATAAAACGTGTACAGTTTGATTAACGCTAATAATTTTATAAATTATTTTTCAATTCTAGAATTTTTGTTAATTAAATGCATATACTTTTAGTTTACAACATTCAGTTCCATAGTCACTTGAGTTCCAAATTTTCTCCCCCTCAGCTCCCACAGTGGAATGCAATCTGATATAGGTTTTACAAATACCTTCACATTTAACATTAGTCTAGTTGTAAAGAAGAATTATAACTAATGGAATGAACAACAAGAAAGAAGGAACAAAACAAAATAAAAAGAGAGAGAGCAGGTAGTTTGCTTCAATCTATATTCAGACCCTATTGTTCTTTTTCTGAATGTGGATAACCCTTTTTATCACGAGTCTTTTGGAGTTGTCTTATAGTGTTGCATGGCTGAGAGGAGCCCAGTCTATCAAAGTTAGTCATCACAGATATTCTCTGTCTGTAATTATGTACAAAGTTCTCCTGGTTCTGCTCTCCTCACTCAGAATCAGTTTATGTGTCTCTCCAGGTTATAATGAAGTCTGTGCTCATTGTTTCTTATAGCACAATAGAAATACTGTATTTTCTTAAAGCAGAGTACACTGGAATTTTTTTTTCTACTTCTGCTTCTTGCTGTTATATAAAATGGACCCCAGAGGCCTTCTAATTCAACCGCGTCTATAATCCAACTCAACTTATAAGTGAGGATACTAAGGCAGGTGTAACAGAATTAAGTGACATGCTTAAGGTCAGACAGGTAGTAGTAAATACCTGAGGCAAGATTTGAACCCAGGTCCTCAGATTCCAAAATTAATGCTTTTTCTACCATTTCATACTACATTGCCACTGGAATGCTCTACTTTCTTGTTGCTGTTGAGTTGTTTCAGTCATGTTTGACTCTTCATGACCTCATTCAGGGATTTCTTAGCAAAGATACTGTAGAGATTTGCAGCTTCCTTCTCTAACTCATTTTACAGATGAGAAAACTGAAGCAAACAGAGTTAAATTACTTGTCCAGGGTCACACAGCTAGTAAGTGTCTGAAGTCAGATTTCAACTCAGGAAGATGAGTCTTCCTGACTCTAGGCCTAGCACCTTATTCACTATACCGCCTCACTATCCTACATTGACCGGAATTCTATATGGTATGTGCCTAAATATCCCCTCCTTCAAATCTGTCCTCATTAATTTTGTCTACCACAGATAGGATCTAATGTATGTGGAGGAGAAGGAGTTAGGATGTGCAGGATATGGTTTGCACAATGTCTAATTCATCTGATAATAATGATGTTTATGTTTAAAATATCCCGGTTCTGTCTCGTAAGATCATAGCATTATACATTTAGAGCTGGAAGGGACCTTCGAAACCATCTTCCTGCTTCCTCATTTGCCAGATGAGGACTCCAAATTCCAGACTTTGCTCAGGGTTCCACAGCTACTGTGTCAGAGGCAGTAATCTAAATCAGGTCTCTGTGACAAGTCCAATACTCTACCCTCTACACCACCTGGCTGTTCTACCTGTGTGACCTGGGACAAGTCAATCAGGCTGTCTGAGCTTCAGTTTTCTATTCTCTAAAATAGGGGGTTGCCCTAATGGTTTCTGAGTTTCCTTCAAGCTCTAAATTTATGATGGTAAGATACAATAAGTGGGAGGTGAGGTGACACAGAGAGTAGGTGTCATGTTTCTTAGAAAATTGACTGATTCCCTTTAAAATTGTGCTTTTACAAGAGTTCTGAGAAGTTACTCTGGGTTAAAGAAGCCACTAGCAACAGAAAGAGTCTCCTTATCTAAATTTGGAAGTGCAGGGGCCTCTCATGGGTTGACTTCACTGTTGATCAGTACTGAGGCTTCGTCCTATGTTTCTGACCTGGACCAGTTTACCCCTCCATAGATTATCCAGTGACATTCTGCCGAAAGGGGGTTACTCTAGTAATGACACACTTAGTGCGGATACTCAATCAGCTTTAGTCCTAATGAAGCTCAAAACCATCAAAATCAAGAAATCTATCAGTTTTACCCTACAGTCACAGAGATTATTGTTGGGAGTCACCTTTCTCAGCCATAACTTTGTTGTTGTTCAGTTGTTTCAGTCACATCTGACTCTTTGTGAAGCCATTTGGAGTTTTCTTGGCAAAGACACAGAAGTGGTTTGCTATTTCCTTCTCCATCTCATTTTACAGATGAGGAAACTGAGGCAAACAGGGTTAAGTGACTTGCCCAGGGTTACACAGTAAGTGTCTGAGGCCAGATTTGAACTCAGGAAGATGAGTTTTCCTGACTCCAATTCCTCCTACACACACACACAAATACACATTTATTTTCCCCTCCCATATAGGAAAGAACTTCCCTTCCTGCCATTATTAGCAAAAACATACAGGAAAGAAACATTTTCTGTCCATTCGACAATGTATATGTAACAAAAGCATATAGCTCCAAAGCAGATGGACCCCAAGAAAGGTAAGGTTCAGGGAAAGTATTGGTGGGGCTAGAGATGACCCTACCTCAGTCTTCTTCAGGTTCCTTCCATCTAAATATTGGCTTTCCAGAGAGCACATTCAATACATATCTTTATGCAGCAGGACAACCTTCAGTCAGTCACTGTAGGAAGCTGGGAGCAGAACACACAAAAGGGAGCCAGTCAATTCTCCATTCAAACACTGGTGGCGAGGAGAAAAAGGAGAAGGGAGGGGATCATGGAAGAGGCTCCCTTCTGCTTCATGCCCAGGGAGGGTGCATTGCCTGGCACAAAGGATTGAGCTGAATATTTTTGATGTGCCCCACAGAGTTGCTGCTGGTAAAGAACTTTTTTTCCCCTAAAAAAGCTATGTGCTGAGAAATATTGAATCTTTAAGAAAGAAAAAGCTCATATTAATTCAGAACATGTTACTTAGATATGAGGGAATTGAGAAAATGTGAAGGAAAATTTAAACGCAAAAAACCTAAAACAATATAATTATATATGGAAAAAGTTACATTCAAAGAAATTCAGCACCAATAATCTGTAACATTAAAAATGTAGCCTCTTTTAGAAATAATCCTGTTTGACTGCTAAGAATGAATATTGGAATGCTGACAACTGATTCTACAAATAAGAAACTATAACAGTTATAGTCAGAGTTGGTGAACCTCAAAATGGTCCCCCAAATGTTCAGATGTTCCCTTTGATTCTTTTCAGTTTCAAAAACTAAGACAACAATCTCTAAGGAATATTAAAAATATTCTTTGTTGTTCATTTATGTCTGATTCTTCATGATTCCATTCAGAGTTTTCTTGGCAAAGATACTCGAATGGTTTGCCATTTTCTTCTCCAGCTCATTTTTGGGATAGGGAAACTGAGGCAAACAGGGTTAAGTAACGCTTCTAGAGTCACACAGCTATTAAGTGTCTGAGGCTGGATTTGAACATAGGTCTTCTGACTTCAGGCGGGGTGGTGCTCTATTCACTGCATCACCTAGCTGCTCCTCCATGTCCTCCCCCAACCCCATGATCTTTACCAGTGAATAAGAGCTCTTCTGTCTAAAGCAACTTAACAATGATTAGAATAATGTGCTTTAAAAGTTTGTAAGCAAATACATTGATTAATGAAAGAGAGAACTGAGGAAAGGCCAATAAGACTTCAGGGACTGCTGAAGCTAATTGCATAGTCTAGTGTGCAGAGTCATGTGCTGGGAAGTCAAATGACTCAAGTTACTTTTCTATTTCTGTCACTCTTCTGTCCCTAGACTTAGACTCTCTCACTTAACATGCCATTGTGCGGAGGGTCCTGCACTTAGAGTCACAGGTAATGAGAATCTCATGTCAGACCTTTACCAGTTGCATGATCCTGAGCAAGTGATTTGAAATTCTCTAGGTCTCAGTTTCTTCATTTGCAAAATGGAAGAATTGGTCTAAATAAGCTCTAAAGTCCCTCCCAGCTGTAGGATTATGTTCCAATGAATCTTCTCTACTTCTTATTTCCTGATTTGTTAAAAAGTTTTTATAATACCACCTATATCATGAGGACTAAATGAGATTATACATCGTGCACCAAAATGTCTTAGTCTCATTTTGAACTAAATAGTTTAAAGCTGCATTAAGACATTTTGATATGCCATGTATAAAAATGAAGAGAAGAAGCAGGGGGGAAAAAAAAGCATTTATTAAGCACCTGTTCCAGACACTTCACTTAGTGCTTTACAAAATAATCTCATTTGATCCTCAAAACGAGATGCTATTATTGCTCCCATTCTGCAGTTCAAGAAACTGAGGTAAACTGGTTAAGTGATTTGCCTAGACTCACACAGCCAGTATATATCTGAGGTTTGGGTTTGTTTTTTTTTTAAGTCTTAATGATGTCTGTTGCACCACCAGTGCTGTATAAGTGTGAGTGTAATTATAATTTCTTCATTTTTTAAAATCAGGAAATAATGATGCATCCTCTGAGGTCTTACTTAAATGTCTTAGGGTTGAGGAGACTCTCAGTTATATATGGTGATACCAACAAGCTCCAAGCCATAGGAAATCCTCTTATGCTTGAAAGTCCTTGGTCCTGAATCGAATGATAACTGAGAAACCAACCTAGATCATTACAGAGAAGGCACATCAGTAGAAGGCTAGTCACTAAGCAATGGGCTTTCTTTAACCTGATAAAGACCTTCTATTTTAATGTAATAAAGACCTTCCACCTTCTACAGAGAGGTTTTGACCTTTATTTGTGAAAGGGTATCCATACACACACACACACACACACACACACACACACACACACACACACACACGCTTTGTAACTTTGAAGTATTAGGATATTCATTTGCTAATCCACTTATAGTAAAGTTAGGATAATCATTTGCTAATCCACTTAGTAAAGTTCATACTTTTGAGCTGTTCATTCCAGCTGCTGGTTTACACTGAATCTTTCAAGCATTTTTATCTTGTAACCAATGGCAAATATCTGCAAGATAGATGGGTAGAATTGGTCAAAAAGTCACTGACTATGAAACAGAAGGAAGTAACTAGACCACATGGGTATTAAACTCATGTTGAGCTCATTAACTACGGTTTTCCTACCTACCAGTGTTTCCATTGTTGGAATTCCTAGGCAATTAGGTAATAGAGCCTATAGAGTACTTGACATTGATTCAACAATCAAATAATTCCTCAAAAACTAGGCTGTATGATCCTAGATAAAGCACTTAACACCTCTCACCTCAGTTTCATCATTCATAAAATGGGGAAAATAACAGCTTCTTTGTCTTAGGAATCATATGGGAAAACATATGCAAAGTATTTTAGAAGCATTAACATACTATATAAATGCTAGAGATTTCCATTACTGAGGATTAAAAATAAAGCTAAAGGGAGAAAATGTATATGAAGATACTTTCTAAGAGTTATGAGGGTTATAAAATGCCAAATATTGTTATTATGACTCTGAATTGTTGAAGGAAAACACTGTTATGAAGGACTTCCACCCTCTTTCCTCTTCTCAAACACATTGTTTCAGCCAAGCACATTTTTGTCCTGTTTCTTACATAAACCAACAGGCGCACCTTTCATACTTCCCACTTTATTGTTTTTTAACTTTTGTTTATTTTAGGTTACATCACTCATTTCCACGAGATTTTTGAGTTACAAATTTTCTCCCCATCTTTCCTCTACCCACCACCCCAAAAGAGCAATCCCACTGTATACCCCTCTCCCCCAATCTGTTCTCTCCTATATCCTTCCCCATCACCCCTCTGGGTTTCTCATATGGCAAGATGGATCTCCCTACCCCAGTGCCTGTATATCTTAATTGCCAATTGCTTGTAATTAATAATAATAATTATATATTATATATAATTATGTATATATATATGGTTTTTTTTTTAATTTTTGATTATAGGACTTTGAATTCTAGATTCTATCCCTTCCTCCCTCATCACCCACCCCCACTGGAAAGACAGGCAATACAATACAGGCTGTACATGTGTAGTCACGCAGAACATCTCCACAATGGACATATTGTGAGAGACTGACTGTATTGGTTTGGATCATTTGGTTTTTTTTGTTTAAAAGCATCTTGATTTCTCATAAAGTAATTTGCTTCCATTTGCTCCACTCTAATTCTGAAGGAATTATTCTCATCAGAAAGCTTTTGAGATTCTTTTTCTATCTGGCAAGTTGGACTTTTTAAGGTATTCTCCTCATTGGCTTTTTGGGCCTCTTTTGCCATTTGAGTTAATCTATTTTTAAGGTGTTATTTTCTTCAGTCAGGTTGTTGTATCAGCAAGCACCCTAGCATACATAGGGTGGCTGCTAGCACAGGTTTTTAGATCTGTTTTACTAAAGGAAAGCAACTCAAAATGGGTTAACAATCTTTCTTTAATCAAACAAACATATCATTTAGCTAGTTCAAGGGAAAAAGTCAGCACCCTGAACTCCAGAGAATACCAACTCAAGTTACAAGCACAAATTACAAACACAAGTTACAAGCAGACCAAGAACCAAATCAGCAGACAGGCTTCTAACCGTCTGACCATCACATCCATTACCTATTCAAGTTACCAGAGAGGGAAGCATCTACATCTGGGTTTTCAAAGCCAGGGGGCTCAAAGGCTGCCCAGAGTCTCATCTGGCCGAATCACACAACTCTTCTCAAAGTGAGCCCCAAAGGAAACCTCAAATCAGGGCATGTATATACATAGGCTTCTCCTGGGTCAGAGAATGTCACAGCCCCCTTGACCCACAGCCCAATTACAAAGTAACAAGGTGTGGCCATTCCCAAAAAACAAGCCTCCTGCCAGAGGCCCCACATGACCACATTCAGACTATTAGAAGGCAGAGTATACTTTCAAATCAGGGAACATTCTCAGAGCCACTTAAGCCTTTCAAAGGGTCTAGGGACAGGAAAGATCTACAGATTCTCATTACAGTTGTTGACTCTCTTCTTATGATTTTCTTGTATCATTCTCATTTCTCTTCCCAATTTTTTCTCCACTTCTCTTATTTGGTTTTCAAAACCCTTCTTAAGCTGCTCTACGGATTGTAACCAGCTTACATTTTTCTTGGAAGCTTTTGGTGTGGGAGATCTGACTGTGTTGTCTTCCTCTTGTTCCATGCTTTGATCCTTTTTCTCTCAAAAAAAGGAATCTAAAGTTGGATTGCTGAGCTTGGTTTCCTTCCTTTGCCTGCTCATATTGCCAGTCAATTAACTTGATTTTTGAGCCACAGTAGATCTCTGCTTCTGGGGGCAGGGGTGGGGGAGGGGGAGCTTTATCCTAAATTGCTGGGGGTTTCACAGCTGCCGGAGCTATTAGGGGGCCACTGTCTCTGCAGCCCCCACCTGCTTTGGCCTACTGGTCATACACCTCAGGACCACCACCCAAGAGACCAAGATCCTGATACAGGTAGGTTGATGCAAGAGCACTTAGCCTCTGAATGATCACTTGGCCCCCCTTCAATCTGCAGGCTGCAAGCTCTGAAAGAAGCCACATGGAAGCGGCTGCAAAGCCACTGCTTCTACTGCTTTCTTTTCCTTTGGCAGACAGCCAAACCGCTTCTTTCCTCAAAATTTAGCTGAGTTCCTCTGACCTTTCATTTTGTCCTTGTTTCTTATTGGTTGATAACTCTGGAAACTGCCACAGCTGCCTGTGATCCACTATCCCGAATGCTCTAGCCTTGTCCTGGCAGCCCTGGGGCTGAAGTTGCAACTGGTCTTGGCTCCCAGCTCCCTGTGATGAGCCCCTCCTGTTCTGCCTGCTGGGCTGCCTTCAGCAAGAGATGTATTTTTCTATAATTTTGTGGGTTCAGAAGCTCTAAAATTTGTTTAGAGTCATATTTTATAGGTATTTGAGGTGGTTTTGACTCCACCCCCATACTTCCCACTTTAACCCAAATCATTTGCTTCCTCTTCTTCAAGAGAGTTTTAAAATTTTTTCTTTGGGCTTTCCTAAATTGGCCTCACTTGATTCTAATAATACAGGCAGACTAGAGGGCATTTCTTCTTAACTCCAATTCATGACAATTGTTTCTGCTCTTTTTCATTTTTAGGTGGCACAGTACATAGAGTGTCAGACCTAGAGACAGAAAGATTCATCTTCCTGAGTTCAAATCTGACCTCAGACACTAGCTATGCGATCCTGGACAAGTCATTTAACCCTATTCTCCTCCATTTTCTCATCTGTAAAATGAGCTGTAGAAGGAAATGGCAAACCACTCTAGTATCTCGGCCAAGAAAACCCCAAATGGGGGTCATGAAAAGTCAGACATGACTAAAAAATGACTGAACAGCAGCAACAACTTTTAAATAGTCTGTTCTATATGAATAGCCCCTAAATACACTTGCTTTTTTGGCTTAATATTATTTCTAATGAGGTAACAGACTCTAGAAATATACTCCCAATGTGGCCTATTATGTAATGAAATTATTTCTTTAGATTAATATCGTATACAATGTCTCAGACAAGTAAGCATTCTAATTGCCTTTCATTACTGCTGCACAGTGGCTCAGAAACAAAATGTTGAATCTATGATTTCAGATTTTCTCCTCTATTAATTACAATTTAAATGAGACTTCTTGAAACAGAGTTCCACTACTCTTCCCTGCATCTAGGAGGGTGTGAGCAATATATCCCCTAACACCTGAACAAGAGAATCAATGTCTTCCTCCCTCCTTCTCTCATATTTTCCTCAACTACTAGAAGTTTAAATAAGCACCAGAAAAGTAGCATAGTTAAATCACACTGGGGCAAGTACTGGTGGGACAGGGGCCAGCATACAATGGAGAAGAATGTGGTTTCTTGATAGATATTGGCTACCTGTAACATTGACATATACAATTTCTTTTTATATATTGCATAGGCAAAAATGGGCTCAAATTGCACTGGTAGAGTGAGCTGACCCCAAACCATCACTTTATTAGACTTTCCAGTGGCTCTTCTCCATTCCTTTGGGAAGTAAACATTTCCTTTAGTTATACCCTTAGAATAATACTGATGTGCTTAATACTATGATATTGATATGAACCTATCCTTTTATGTGGGTAAATTGCCCAATGGTGGGCATCACTGCCTGTTTGTGTAGGGATGTGCTAGTGAATGTTTAACAAGTGGATCTCCAAGACACTTTTTAAGTTTAACCTTCATATTTTTTCTTCATCACTTTCATAAGTCTAGTTACTTAACAAAACACTAAAGCAAGACCTAGCTTGGGATATTTACCTATTTCCAAGGTTTAAGTGCTCACACTGAAAATTTAACAATTGGCTTTTATGAGCCTGATTCATGCTGAGTCCAGCCTACCCCTGTGTTCATGCCTTCTCATAGTGGGTCACTCCTGTTCATATGTTCCTTCAAATACTCTGCTGAGAGAAAGTCTACTCAATATGTTCAGGGCTTCCTTTTGAATCTCTTTATATTACATGGGCAACAACAGAGAATGTGGGTTATCTCATTCCATGACCAGCGTACCTGATCTTTTGGTCATAAATATACTCTGTAATATTCTTTACACTGCTTTTGATAAAAATTTTCAATGGTACTTTGGTGGAACCTATTCATACCCATCATGCATCACTACATTGCCCTTTGAGTAGCTTACAAATTTAATTCTTCAGAGGATATGGCATTCCATGATCCATAGCCAAATAGCAGTACTGGAAGGATATCAATGTTAAAAAGCTCCAGGGAAAATATTGGGGTTATTAAAAGAGCAGAATAATTTCCCACAAGCAGTCTGGTCTACTTTCTTCTTCCTATTAGGTTCTGGACCCAGCTCATTATCCATCTGAAGTTTTTAATCAAAGGACAGTTACTGATCAACCAACCCTGGAGAAAATCCATCTCCCTGTAGGTCATAGAATGGATCATAGACATACTTTAAAAAAAATGTTTTATTAGAAACCTAATGTTAAACACCAATATAATAAACATATCTGCATATTACTTACATTTAAATTAGTAGATTCAGAGGCACAAATTATCTTCATATTTTTGTCATTTTTCAAATTCACAACAAGATTCTTATTTACTTTTCAATTTTAAGTTGATACTGTGTATTTCATTATGCTCTATCTGCTTTTTTCACTTTGGGTTACTTCATAAAGATGTTTCCAGATTTCTTTATAATTATATTTATTCATCTTAATTAATTTAGAGTAGGAGTGTTAAACATACTGTCCAATCTAATTAGGAAATATTTAACAAATGAAAATACAATAGAACACAGAAAATGTTAATATGTGATTTTCCAGGTCAATAAGTCACCTTCAGGGATCCTTGTGTATGATTTAGTTGCCCAATTTCAATTTGAATTTGATACCAGTGCTTTACATTATAGTCCATTTCTTTAATGTGCCAAAATGTATGTAATTGCTCCTCTTTTGTAAGATAAACACAGGTCCCTTTGAAGTTTTGTTTCGTTTTGTTTTGTCTTTCCAATCGTATGTGATACTGCTATGAAGATCATTTTGTTTGTTTTTTGTTCCTTTCAAAGGGATTATTAGATTAAAAGGGATGATTTTTTTTCTAAATTTCACTGCACATGCCAGATTAATACAGAAACAGTCTACAAATTTTCAGTTACACTAGCAATAATACCTGTTTCATCACATCACCAGTACTGTTTCTTATTAATCTTATTTTATTTTATACTTTTATTTCTACATCATACCCCTTCTTTCCACCTGTCTCCAGGAATCCTTTCCTTAGAACAGATTAAAAAAAGAGAAAAAAGGAATTCAGCAAGACCAAACAACATGTCATCTACAACATTGTTTTCTTGTTTTAATTATTTTTCCAATTTGACATTTTATGATGCAGTACCTCATTTGAAAAAATAGATAAATTCAATTATTTACCAAGCATATTTTCATATGCTTGTTAGAAATTTGTTTATTAGAAATTCATGTTTTTGTTTGATAGTTTTGTTAATATCCTATGACTATCCACCTATCCATTGTTGACTGGGAGTTTCCATTGTGCTGTATTTTTTAAAAATTAATTTCTCATGTATTTTATACAGCAAGTTTAAAAAATATTTATCATAAATTTTTTCATGATCAGTTATTTTTTTTTCATTATATTGTTTGTAGTTTTACAGGAATTACTTTTTTTTTCAAAATGTAGTATAGTCCCACACATTCAATTGATCCAGAGTAATCTCTTTAGTTTTTTTCATTTTTTAAAAAATTATCTTTGCAACTGAGATAATTATTTCATTTTATTTTCTTCTATCATTTTTGAGTTTTTTTTTAATGTTTGTCTCTTATCCACATGTAATTAACAGATATATGTGGTATAAAATGTGGGCTAAAATCTATCTGTTTTTCTAAGAAATAATCAATTGTCCCAATTATATTTGTTAAATCATGTTTATTTTCATTAATTGTTTTCTAAAGTTTTTTTTAATTAATCTTTTATTTCAATTTATTTGGCAGTTTAGAACATTAAATTTCTTTCACTGATCTATTTCTTTATTTTTTTCCCCCAGAACCTGAAAATTTTAAAAATAACTAAGGGGCACATCTCAGAAATAGAAATTGGGTGAAAACTGGAACTGCTAATTCAGTGTAGTGAGTCAATTGAGAGACTTTAGGTAGGCTCATTGAAGCAAGTGGTACCAAGTCCTTCATGTGAACTGGTATCGATTGGAGAGGGAAAGAGTAGGAAATCATTCTAGTATTTGGGTAGAGAAGTAGTTGAGGTCTCTCAGCCCCAGTTGGATTTGCCAAAGAGATGGCAAGTTCTGAGAAAGGGGGTGGTCCTAGAGGGGGGAGGTAAGGTGGTAGGTAGGGTCAACTGCGGGGCTTGTTGTTAGTGGGCCAGATCTAGGGAAGGTTGGGGAAAGGGTCTACTTTATGCTGAGTGGAATTTGGGAGTAAAGGTTTTAAGATGGCAAGATTCCTCTGCCCTGCTTTCCCCAAGAACAGAGAAGATATTTGGGGAGTAGTCTTGTCTTGTGGCTAAATGAGTGCAATGGGCCCAGTGTGACCAAGGCTTACCAAGTGTGGAAAGAGGGGTGAACAAAGCTGATCAAGGTTCTTGACCAAAAGTTAGTAATACTGCAGAGCAAGAAAATGTAGTAGCTTTTAATCTTTGAGGATTAAAATCCTTGACTTCAGAGTACCAGGAGTGAGGTCCCCCCTTGATGTCAGGAGGGGAGGGATGGCAAAGAATTCCTTGATTTTTTTTTTAATCTAGGATTAGGCAAGAAAGTCAAAGGATGTCTCTTTGTTGAGTTGTGCCTTGGGATAAAGGAAATGGAGGAAGTTCGGTCAACAGAATCTACACCTGGATGATGGGTCTAAATCTTTCATTTTTATTACACAGATATTACCCACTGACTACCTCCTTTACAGAAACATATACACAATGAACTTTCCCTTAATAACAAAGAAAAAGTTAAAGCAATCTAATTGATAGTGACTATGTCTAACAATATACCACATATTCCTTATTTAGTCTCCTTAGGTCTCTAGTTACAGGAAGAGATAGGTTTAATCATAAATTCAACTTTTTAACTAATAACACCATTTTGCTGATTTGCATTCTATAATAGTTTGAAATCTGATATTATCATCCCTTCATTCGTCCTTTTTTTTTCATTATTGCTCTTGATTTTCTAGATAATATATTTCTCTAAACACATTGTTCTATTATATGACTAGTTCTACAAGATAACCCTTTGGAGTTTGATTGATTCATCACTAAATCCAAAAATAAATTTAGGTATTATGATCATTTTTTATTATATTGGTACAGCCTAACTCATTGAATTACTCCCATTATTTGTCTTTTTTCTATAGTATTTTTATTTGTATTCATATACAGTTTAAGTTTGAGCTAAATTAGTCACCTAATCTCCCCTCCCCCAGGGAGGTAGTATCAAGGGATTGTATTCCTGAGGTACTGGGGAAGTATTTGCATTTTGGTTCTTTATCTTTGCCCTATCTGAAATTCTTAGAATGCTTATCCAATGAGTTCTCTTTCCCTTCTCCTGACTATTTTAACTTCCTAATACTTTTAGCCCCTTAGACCTTTTATTCATAGACAAACTCTCCTCCATCTTCAATAGGTGCAAGCATTTAAATAGGCAGAGGAGCCCTGGGAGTGGCAGTACCTCCTAGACCTCTTGTCTAGGTTCTAATTCAACCTTCACAGTCATTATCAGGTGGAGCAACTCTTATAAAGAAGGGGCTGGGCCACACCTATCAGCTGCCTACTAACTTTTGTTCACAGGGCAAGCTACCCATCCTAGCTAAAAGAGCAGGGGACCCTGAAGGAGAGACAGGAGGAAGCATGTACCAAAAAAGGCAAACCAATATCATCACCTTGTCTGCCACCTCCTCAGCAGAGATCCTGAGATAACTCAATACCCTAAAAATTCTTTTTTTCCCCCAGTGATGAATAGTTACAGTCTTGTAAGAAATATTATTTAGGAGTCCTCTCCTTTTCTTTTTAGACTAAACTTCATTATAGATTAGTAGTCCTGAGTAATTATCCACATGTTATGGATGAGGTAACTGAGGTTATAAAGAGTAAGTGACTTTCTCAAGGTCACATAACTGATGATGATTGAGGCAGCATTGTATAATGGAATGTCCCATTTCACAGATGAGGAGTATGGGCAATGTGTCCAAGGTCCAAGGTTTTACAACTCTAGGTTATTCTCAACTTGAGCCTGAATCTTTTGACTCCAAATCCAGTGCCCTCCAATGCTCTTCTATCTTCTTACCTTTCTGCTAGCTATAATCATTTGATTGTACTGATTGATGTCCCATTAGATTATTATACTCATAACTGCCTGTCAAGAAGAGACAGCTTGGATTTGGAAATGTATATTTAAATGGTAAAGTGTTGCATTTTCTCCCAGGGAGGTGGTTCACTTCACATTTTCACATGATGACATATAGCATGATTTAACCAATGATTATATTTCACAAAAGAGCTACACATAGGATTTTATTGAGTAATTAATTCATTTAGAAATGTTCTTGCTTATGGGTGTTTAACTACACAAAATGATCTAGATATGTAATCTTAGCCATCTATGTGATATAATATATATATGCATGTGCACTCATATGTACATGTACAAATCTTTTCAGTCTGGCATATAATTGAAGAAATTAGACATGAATACTGATGAAGTACAAGCTTTTCATGTTTTCATTTTCAAGCAATCTGTGAAGTAAACCAAGAAGCAGACTAGCTTCTCTAAGAAAATCCTAATGAAGCTCCAAGCAGAGACATTAGTGAAAGCAAGCTCAGGAAAAAAAAAATCCTTAATATGATAACAAAAAACAGAAGTCATTAAATTATGATGGGAGGCCGTTGGCCTATTTATCCATCAATCAATTAATTAACAAACATTTATCAAAGTGTTTTCTATGTCGGTGCTGTATAAACCTCTGGAGATATAAACATCAAAATGAAAATGTCTCCTCTCAAGGAACTTACATAAAGAATAGATATACATATATAATCATACATGTAATATCGGGTCATTTCTTACTATTAAAGATAAATATTTATTTATTTTTACTGCCATTTAGAACTCTAAAGTTCATTCAGGAAGAAAGAGTTATGCCATTACTGGTTTGCTGAGGAATAAATTAAAAAACAGACAAAAGCAGTCTATGTTTTGTTCCTTACAACAAATATTAGATTTAGTAATAAAATAAATTCTTTTTGAAAAAGACCCCCAAGTTATTTAAATGGTTTTATTATTTATAATAGCTGTAATAATGTCAGCATAAATTTATTCCAGTGTAAGAGTTAGAAATGAATGTTAGGTGGAAAAAAAATCCCTTAATTGACTTCTAGAATCTCAGGAATATGAAAATCTTCCCAAACTATACGTGTAAAAGAAAAAAAAAGAACAAAAGGAAAATCTGAAAATTATTCATAGCATAACCCACAGTTCCCCTCCTTCTCTCCTTTTGAGCTGAGAATCTAACCTTGTTTATCACTGAAAATCTAACCTTGTTTATCACTTCTCTTCTTTTGCTCCAGTCTCACTGAGAATTCTCTTTTGTCCCCTATTTCTAAGTTTCCATCATCACTCACCGCTGCTATCTCTTCCTTCCTTGACCCTTGCTTCACATGAAGAGGTGGCCTTTCTCCTTGCCATGGTTAATCTCTTTCCATATACAAGTGGTCTCAAGCTATTCTATCTTCTTCAGAAGACTGCCCTATCATCCCTACTTTTTCAATATAATGGGTTTTTTTGAAAGCATATTAAATTCAACATGTGATTTTCAAGCCTGTCCTACTTCTCTGTGTTTCCTCCTGAACTTCCTTATGTTCTTTTTTTTTATGTTTTTAAAAATGTCTTCAATGATCATAGATTCATATATAATAAGCATGTTTTTATGTTTTATTTCTGTATATGGAAATGTTAATTTTTTTCTTTTGGTCCTAAATGCAGAATAAAGAAAATAAACCTAAATGTTTTGGACAAGTGTGAAGCAGAGAAGAAAAACATAGGAACAACATGACAAAAACATTGTACACTGACATCTCAATACTTTGCTGAGAAAACTGAGGCCATCTGTCATGAGTTCCCTCTTCTCCCTAATCCTACAGCTCATATTTCCTCAACATCATTGCTCATTCTCTCCTCTTTTGCTACAGTCTCATAGAAAAAGGTTCTTCTTCCAGCCAAGGCCCACCCTCTCTACGTGCGCCTAATACCATTTCCTCCCATCTCCTCAGGGAGGTTGCCTCTTGGATAATCCCCTTTTGTTTCTATGCATGATGTTTTGGTCAGGGTTACACAAAACCAATCTGTGTCGGATTGTTGCTTTTGAGTAATTTCAGTAGTGTCCCACTCTTTGTGACATTATTTGGGGTTTTCTTTGGTAAAGATACTGGAGTTGTTAACTATTTCCCTCTCCAAGTCATTTTACAAGTGGGTACTCAGGTAAATAGGGTTAGACAGCCAGGATCACACAGCTGGTAAGTGTCTGATACTAGATTTGAACTCAAGAAGATTAGTCTGCCTAACTATTTTACATGTAAAGAACTAAGACAACTATTATATATTTAGTTAAGAGACAGCTTAGCTAGAGGGCCTAGTTTGGTTTAAGTCCTGTCTCTGACACATTGGTTACAGTGGACATGGGCAAATCACTTAAATTTTCAGGGGCCCCAGGTAATTCTCTTACTATCATTTGAAGATCAGGTTTGATGGTTATTGCCCCCCCAACTCTTCTCTGAGGCTCCATGAAGCTGTAGCGAGTGTGTGCAGCAGCCACACCCAGGAAAAGCATCTGGGCAGATGGGCTAAACCAGGCTGAGGGTAGCCAACAGGCCTCTCACCCATTCATGAGTTAGGGATATGTCTACTCTCAGCACATGCAGATTTTTCCTGGTGGAATGGACAGATGAGAACAATTTGTCCCAATAGCCATGAAGGAAGGCAAAGAAAGCATTGTTGAGAGCTTAGTGCTTGGTCAGACTTTGAAGTTGTCAATGTCATCCACTGTATCCCAAACCATCACCACTCATCCTGACTTTGTTCTTGCCTCTGAACTTCAATGAAAGAGTAAAAGAAAGAAAGAGTGAGGCTGACAACTTTGGGCAACTTCCTCACTTAAATCCAATTCATGTACTAATCAAGACATCACACCATGATGCTGTTGGTTATCTTCAAATGAAGAGCAAACAACTCTCATTGATCTTTAATAGCTTCCTTTCTACTAGCTGCTTTCCTACTGCCTACAAATATGCTTGTCTCCCTCATGCTCAAAAAAACAAAATTATTAACAACAAAAAAGCCTTTTACTTGATCCATTCATTCATTCCCACTAGTTATTGCTCTATATTGCCATTCCCTTTTATAGTTTAGTCCTTTAGAAGGTCTAGAATCAAACATAAAATCCTATTTGGCTCCCAAAATTCTTTATAACCTGGCCCTTTCCAATCTTCATATATCTTACTCCCCTCCATATACTTTTATATACTACATATACATGATCTGGTAATACTAATCTTGTTGTTCCTTGTACAATCTACATCATCTCCCAATTTTCATTGGCTCTTCCTCCTGCTTGGAATATTCTCCCTCCTCATCTCTACCTCCTACCTTCTCTGACTTCCTGAAAGTCTCAACTAAAATCTCACCTTCTGCAAGGAGCCTTTTCCAGAGATTTCTTTTAATGCCTTTTGAAATTACTCCCAATTCATCCTATCTATCTCTTGTTTGTAGTTCATTGTTTGCCTGTTATCTCCCTATTAGACTGTGAGCTCCTTGAGAGCAAAGACTGCTTTGTTGTTGTTTTGTTTATATCTCCAGTACTTAGCACAGTGCCTGGAACATAGTTACTTATGACAGTTACTTAATGACTGGCTAATTAAGGTCTAGATAAAGTAGTGAAACAGAATTAAAGTAACAAATGTATAAAAATATAGTAGCCCTGGCATCACGTGAGTAATAAAATGAAAGGCTCAGCCTGTCTAGTAGGTGATGTTTTCTAGTTACTAGGCTCAAGTCCTCACTCAGGAATCTTAACATTCTCTAGATAGAGATAGTTTTTGGATATCCCAGATGGCTGATAGCAATTTACTACATGAAAAAGGAATATTTAAAATTTTTGAATGAACAACATAAAAAAGAAGACTAACAAACACATCACAGTGACCCCAAGTTTAAATAATCCTTGTAGTAAGCCTTTGGAGTCAGAACCTCAATACTTATGGCTTTGAACTGACAGAGACCTTCTCTCTCAAGGTGACACACCGAATGTTCTGTAGTTATCAAAACTAGAGTCTACATATCTGACCCCATCCCTTCTCCTCCTCAGTCAATGCAATCCTTTACAGTCATTCTGCTCCTTTTCTATATCCAGTGTCTCTTAGCCAGAACCCCATTGAGGCTTTTTTGTGACTCCCTGAGGAGCAAGGCTTCCCTGTTACCCTCACAAAGGTAGCATACTCACTCCTGCTGTAGTCTCTCTATAATAAAGAAGCCTTCCTCAACTACTATGTGTTACATGAATAATTCTATCATAGCAGGCACTTCTGCTCTTCTCCCAGAGGAATATCTTTGTCCCTGTGAAGCAGTCATTACAAGGAATACTGCTGGGCAGGGGGCCTGAGGCCTGAGTGAAGGGGAGAATAGAAAAAATGCTCAGGTTGGAAGAGGAGCAAATGTGAGTGAGGAGGCTTGAAGGAAAAAAAAATGTCATAATGATGAAAAAACCCAGCTCCAAACAATGCAGCATAATGTGAACTGCCAGGAAACAACATCAGCAACAGATCAGACCAGCATGATGCATTCAGGAACAGAGTAGAGATTTCTAAGCCAAAACTTCAAGTAGACCACAAGACAAGAGCAAAACTATAAACAGCATGTTTTGGAAAGAAGGAGCTACAACTGCCAGTCAGAGGGAGAAAAGGACTGTTGTCAGCTCTTTCTTCATCCAAAGACAGAGGCTTCCACCTATCAAATCATCTTCAGTATGCCTGGACGGCAGGTCATAATTTAAAAGAGGACCAAGGGTATTTAAAACCACAATAGGATTTTCTACCACAAATAAAGTTTCCCAAAAAATGTCCATTTTTATTTGGATTCTTTGCCAAGATGGTATTGACACAGACTAGAGGAGTCTGATCAGAGGTTGTGTGTGGAAGAACTAAATAATAATCCATGTCTGGATTTAGGATGATTATATGACATGCATAAAGGAGGCCTTGTTGGAGATCTCAATTCCTTAGCAGAAAACATATAGACTTTGACTTTGGTGTCAGGACTTTTAATTTTTATTCCTTTCTAAGCTTCCCCTTGCTACCTGCATAGCCAACTAATGGCTCTGTATTTCCTGACCTTCCCAGATCCTTGAGCCTCTTATATTTCTTGAGTTCAAAGCTCTGCTGACCTGATCTTTCTTCAGCAAATGAGATAATGTATACAAAGTGTTTCACAAACTTGAAAGAGTTTGGTACATAAATGCCATCACATAAAAATTCTGTCACCACCAAGATTCCTTGGTCTCTAGACCAGAAGTATCTCTCCTTACCTTTGTACCCTTTTGACACAAATTCTAGATAGAAATGTTTTTCAGGGATTTTTTTGACAGGGGAAAAGAAGATAAACAAATCCAGAAATAATTAGGGATGCACATAAAACAAAAACAAACAAACAAAAATACCATATTCATTTCAGAGTAGATGTCACATGAGCCTTCTACATTTTTGCTAAAATTTCCCCTGTCCTGGTTCGACTCATGACCTCAAAAGAGAATGCTGAATTCTGCTTCAGAATGTCCCCTGCTGATTTTCCCCTGCTGGGGAGCACCAATACAATCTGGAAAATACATTGATTAGTCCATTCTGTAACCTACTTGTCATTTTTATCAAATCAGAAAACTTCCTGATTGCATGCTGGGCTTATAGGCGTTCTGTCCACCTTTGTACCTAATCATTACTGAGCTAAATTCTCCATTTCTCCCATGTATTCATACATGTATATTCATTTGTATGTATATACATATATATGTGTTTTGTTTGTGCATGTTAACACACACATGTATATGCATGTGTTTCTCTTCACTTTAAAATACAACCTTATACAGAAGTATACGGAGACAAACCAATCCAAAAGGTCAGTCAATAGGTAATAAATATTTTTGGTCACAATACCTCATGACGTCTTATTCTAAAGCTTCAAGAGTGTATGAATTGTATGATTGAAGTAAATAACCCTTCCAATGAAATGGATCTTTTCAAATATCAAAAGTCAAGAGGAAGGGGGAACAACCCAGTTCAAAGTGAAGAGTATAATTTTATTTGTTATGAACCCAAGAGATTGTTCCTCATAGGACTTAGAACCAAATGCTCAGCTACAGAATCTTTAAACCATTAAAATCTTAGGTGATAGCCTATTTCCAATGTGAGTAACAATGAGCAAAATTTTAGAAACTTTACAAAATAGATAATTTTCTTTACCTTTCTCTCACATATTTATATAATCTGATTTTTGTACAACTATCTGATACTTTTCCTGAAGTAAAAATCTGATATTCAGTTTTTATCATTTGTGTCTGACTCTTAGTGATTCCTTTTGTGGTTTTCTTTTGCAAATAAACTAGAGTGGTTTGCCATTTTCTTCTCCAGCTCATTTTACAGATGAGAAAACTGAGGCAAACAGGGTTAAGTGACTCACTCAGGATCACACAGCTAGTAAGTGTCTGAGGCCAAATTTGAACTCATGAAGAGGCCTCTTCCTGATTTGAGCCTTGCTTTCAATCTACTATGCCACTATAGCTGGAACTATTTTTGAATGAATGTAAAAGACATGCAATAGCTCTTCTTTCTTTAGTTAGAATTAGCCAAATAAAACAAATTGTACATTTCAAAGCCACAATCTCTAAGAATCTCTTAATGTCCTTCATATATTTAGTGGATTTTCATCTCTTTTTTAAAAAAAATCAAAGAAAGAGCTTTATATCATCATTAACAAGATACTATTTGCACTTTCCTTAAAACCTGAGCTCAAATATAAGACTTTCACCTTGGATGATACTAGCAGGGGTTGCTAACCATGAATCTGACTCATGGTTTCTATGGACTAATGTCACCAAAAAATGTTATATTTAGTTTTTCATTGGATGATTCACACAATCAGCTTGTTTTAATATCTTCATTTTCTTCTTCTTTTTTTAATCTTTTGGAGGGCAATTGGGCTTAAGTGACTTGCCCAAGGTCACACAGCTAGTTTTTGGGTAGAGTGTCTGAGGCTGGATTTGAACTCAGTTCCTTCTGACTCCAAGGTCAGCGCTCTATTGACTGCTCCACCTAGCCACTGCCTTCGTTTTCTTCTTGATTGTGTGATATGTTCTGATCCAATCTGGCTTAGCTTTTCATTTTTAAGAGAAATTAATTACATGGTTGATGGAAATCTGTCCTCAAAATATACATTAAAAGAGTTAGAGCTGGAGGAGAGATTGTAGATTATTTAGTCATTTTTCAATATGAAATGGATATCCAGAGAGAGCAAATAATTTGCTAAAGGTTAACCAAGTGGTACAGGTTATGGTGTAAGCTCTCTAGGAATCAAATCAGTTCCTTAACGCTAAATCTATCTTGTCAAGTCTTCCACATTTTGAGTAAAAAATAAATAAATAAACATATCTTTGGTTAACTACTATATGAATATGGAAGTCAGCTAAACCCTAGAGATTCATTCTCTCTAGGTATAAGAACAGAAAGCTAAGAGAGAATTCAAAAGAATTCTCTCCTTTCCAATTTCATGTCATTCGTCAGTGAAAAGGGGTATGAATTTGTAAATCTCTAAAAGAACACAAGAAACTAAATTAGTTGGAACAGAATATGAAAATTAGACTTAGAATGATTTATGATAGACAAAGCAAAGCCTTCCTGACATATGAGGTTTGTTAACTAATAGAACAGTCTACTCAAAGAAGGAAAAATAAGATAGAAACTGTCTCAAGGAACTATATGAAAATGTCCATCTGAAGTTCAAAAAATATTGGGTTTTTCTAAAGTTTAATGATTTTCATTGAATAGAAATCCTCATTACAGGGCATTCTTTGGATGATTTCTGATACTATAGTGTTGTAAAGGGTGTTGACTTATCAAGTTATTCAGCAGCATAAACAGAGTTCTTCTCTAGCCAAATTGCCTTAAGTGTTGTTTTTTTTTTTAATTTGGGGGTCCTCCCCACATTTTTTTATGTCTCTTGAGAATTTGTTGCTGAGGCTAATTCAGCTGATAATCTCATTCTTAAGTCATATACAAGTCTCTTCATAGGTACATTAACTACTGTAAAGGCCAGACTCTGTTTACTAGAATGTGCTTTATGAGTCATTTAATCCAACTTTCTCAAATAAAGAAAGCTGGAGCCCAGAAAGGTATATCCCTAATCAAAGAAAAGGAAAAATAAGAGGGGGAAAAATCCCCATGAACTTTTTTCCCCCCTGTTCTTAAGAAGAAAGGAATGCTCTGGATTCAGGAGGACCTAAGTTCAAATCTTGTACTTACTAGCTGTGTGACTGGGCAAATCACTTAAACCCAAGTGACTCACCCAAAAGAAAGGAAGATTAATGCTTGAAAAAAAGGAGACATGTTGGTATGATCCCAGAAACAAGAAAAATTAAAATGGGTAGAAGAAAATAGCAAAGTAAGTTTATCTGAATTTTCTCTTTCTTGTTCTTTTGCATTAGATTATCATCTTTATAAGGACAGGGACCATATAATATACTTCTTTTGCTCTGCTTAAGTCCTAGCAATAAATACTCTGCTTACAGTGGAATCTGGGTAAAGGGTGTTGACTTATCACGTTATTCAGCAGCATAAACAGAGGTCTTCTCTAGCTGAATTGCCTTAAGGTGTGAATTAAAATATAAACCTGTAAAATATCAATAAAGCTGACATGAAATTTTTTTGTTCCCTAAGATAGAAAGCAAAAAGAGTATGGCCTTAGGGCAATATACTGTGCCTAAAGGCTATCTGAGTCTCCTGCCACATGTTATATTAGAGTATTATTACATTTTGTCTATTAAAGACATGGTGCCTTTGGGATTTTACAGGGTTTTGAACATGAATCCTTACACAGCTCAAATTTTAGTTGATGCAGAATTACATGCCATGGTTCTAATACTCATGAGTGGGACAAAATACCAAATCTTTTCCTTGAAATGGCTAATATGAGTATCAAATTACCAGCCTCCACCAAGCAAAAGGGAATGCTAATTAAAGGGGTAGGACATGTTCCAGTTGTTCTAATCAAAGAGAGCTTAATCCTTCCCTAAGCTGGCGGGCTTTGTTGGAAGAAATTCTCAACAACCTTGTTACTTTTGATAACTGTAAGCCACTGACTCATGGCCCCTTGACAGCTAGCTGAGCATGTAATAACATTTCTCTGTATTTGGGGACTGGCTTAGCTGGCTTTATAATAGATTATTGTGGATGTTAAAGTGAAATGTTAGTCTTTCTTTAAAGCTCTGTATTCCCCAGTAATTAAGGTTATAAAAAGGGCACTGAGCACAATACAGTTTTCAAGGTCGCCAAACGCAGATATAAAAGTCTTCGGTTTGTGTAAATAAGGTATTAACCGTAGGTTTATTCTGAAACCGTGTTATAAAAAGGAAGAAAGGAAGATTCTTCTAGAACAACACGATAAAAATGTTTCCATGAATATGTTCTTTTCCCCTTTAACTATGGTAAATTAAAAATATAAAATGCAAAAGGAAGCAAAGATACTGATATTGCATTGAAAGTATTGACTTTTAACTAGGGGAAAGGGGATGTCAAAAACCTCCAATAAGTTGAATTCTCTCCTATAAGAAGCACAATCAGAAAACAGACCTGAGTTTCATCCAAAAGCATTTGAGGTTATTGGGTATAACAAGCACCTTAGAGAAATCTCAACCTTTGGCATGACAAATCTAGAGGGACCATACAAAGTAGGATTTCATTTTAACTTTCAAGGCAGTGACAGTTATTGGCTGTTTGTGTTTTCTAGATATTGTAAATAGAAAAAGTTAAAGAAAGAATTCACCCAGGAGAGGTTTTTAACTACTTGTTCCAAAAGGAAAAAAGAAAAAAAAAACCTGAAATGGCTTTATTTTTTTTTTCAAGAGTTTGGATATTCACTTACCCTTTGAACCAAACACACACAAACCATTACTATAGAAGGAAATATCATTCCCTGTATTTCACAGGAAATATCCCCATATAATGCTCAATAGCTATATAAAGTGAGGTGAGAGGAGGAAAGGAAGCCTTTGTGTGTCAGAAATAATAAAACAACTTCCTATAGAGCTAAGATGGTTACATCAATGATAAGGGATATTAGAGTGAGGATATATCATTCAGTGTCAGGAAGGCAATCATGTTTTCATTGTGCCACCTGAGATCAGGACAGATGTTCCCAAAGGTGAACACCTCCCCTCTCCCATTTTAAAAGGAGAGAAAAGGAGGACTTGTAATACTTTATAGCAAAGACAAAAATGTCACATCCATAATTGCTATGCAGATGGGTAAGTACATGCCAAATAAAACCATAAATTATATTTCTTATGCATTAGGTGTTAATTGTGTCAGTAGATAAAAGAGCAATTACCAGATAAGTTGTACCTTTTAAAAAGGAATAATCAAGAAAATCATTCAAATAACCTTTTTGACTAGAAATTAAGGAATTTACATTTGGTTCTTTTTCCTTTCAAGTTCCTCTTTGTATCTAGATGTCTTCAACTTCAAAACAGAAAAGTTCATTTTATCCTATTTTTCCTCAAGAAGGATATTTTTTAGAAGAATAACAGAAGCTCAGAAGGGAAAGAATCTATTGTGATGTAATCAAATAATATAAGGAGCATATGACCCTGCAATGTGAAGCAAGAATAAATAATAAGCAGAGAAAGTGGTGATTTTGAAAGTACAGTGACAAGGAGAACATACTGTTAGTATAGTGGGTTGATTTAATGTGGTACCTGAAAGTAAAATTATTTTCTATATTCAATCTTCACAAATATAGTTTCTATTTACTTTTCTCCTCTTCTTAAAAAGATTTTATTCAAATATTTAAATAACATTCGTTATAAAATGCCTACAGGAACATGAATAATTCAAAACTTATGCAATGCTAACCAACTTTAAAAAATAAACTTAGTGCTAAGAGTATTGATCAGAAGAGCTGTAGGAAAGATGTGGACTTTCTACATGAGTTAATGTCATTTGGGTGCAGCACATGTAAACATACCTTAAAAAAGTCTCCTTCATCTCCCAGCTCCTTCTTACAGCCCTACCCTCTGCATATTTGAAGGGGGCCAAATATATAGACATAGGTGTGTATGTATGTATGCATGCATGCATGCATGTATGTGTGTATGTATGCAAAGACACCCATATACACATACACACACATAGATGCACAGATATAACTGAGTCAAAAAGCATCATGTTACTGAGGGGAGGTGGACAGGTGTAATGATACTGAGATCTGAAGATCTTCCATGCCCCTTGAACTTGCTGACGCAGCAGGAAGGGGTGGAGCAAGTGAATGCCAGAACTGAGCTACCTACCATCCATGCTGGTGAGGGGAGGCAGCGGCAGCAACAATGGCAGCGGGTGGCGGCAGTGGCAGTAGCTCGAACTCCTTTTTCTTTGAGCCAGTCAGAATCTCTGCTAAGGACTCTTGCTGAGGACTGCCAGGGAGGAGAACTGCGGAGGGGCTGGAGCTGCTGGACCCAAGGCTGCCTGAACGCTGAGCAGTTGCCGTGAGTGAGGAGAGGAGGACCTTTGCCTGAGGTAGCCTGTCCTGTTTTGAAGGCTTGAGAATGTGGGTATTTACTACTTTAACTACATGTGCCGACTTCATAACTACTGTGTTGACTTTGACTTTCTGGTTTTGGGCCTCAGTCTTCTGGTACTTGAATAAATGCTCTGACTATAATTCTCATGTACAGAGCCTGTTACATTTTGTGATTAAAAGCCATATCAGCATACTTATAGTTACTGTAGGCTCTGTGAATGCTGCATTGCTGATACAACAGGTAACACAAAAGCTAAAAATAACTCATTTTTTGTGATTATTTCCTATGATTACTAGCTCAATACCACCCATTCTCCCCCCCCCCCCAGGGGATAATACTAAAGAAAAAGAACATGGAAAAATGCATATTTAATGGAAGGGGAATGGTACAGAGGGAAAGTTCCAGAGCATAGAGTATTAGCCAGCCCTTGTATGAGTACCACTATAAAAGTGGCTGAGCTGGCTTTAATGGTAGAAGATAATGATAGAAGATAATGGCAAAAATATCAAGAGATTAATATAGTATACAGGAAAAAGTACTGGACCTGGTGTCAATAGACCTGATTCTTGCCAGTTGTTTAAGTGTGAGCAAGTCATTTTACCTTTGGGGGCTTGTTTTCTCATCTGTAAAATGAGGGAGTGATGCTCCATCATTTCTAAGATTCATTTGAAATAAAACTCTATAATCTAGTCCAACATGGTATTTTGCAGATGAGGAAAATATGGCTTCAAGATTTTAAGTGACATCCAGTGTTCCAAAACTAGTAAGTAGAGGAAGGCAATTGAAACTGAGGGCTGCTGATTCTAAATTCAGTGCTTTTAACAACCACCCTCATGACAACGAAAGGGTGCTTGGAGTAAAGGGGCTGAGTTGGGAATGCCGAAGGCAAAGTTTGCCTATTCTGTTTATAGCAGCAGAAATACTTTGAACCTGTTCTGTGAAAGAGATTAGGCTAGGGGTAAGGGACGGATTCTCTTCCATTTTTTATTCAGTCTTCAGAAACTTCTCTTTCACCAGGGCCATCCTATGAGCATTTGTGGACACATTTTAGTATGCCATGAGAAGTGATTATGATCAAAATAATCTGCATGGCTGCCGTAGTCTTCCCTTCCCTTCTCTTCCCTTGCCTTGCCCTGTCTTGCCTTCCCCTCCCCTCCTTGTCCTTGCCTTCCCATCCTTACCTAAATCTATGAGCCTCACAATTTCTCTGTTGGTGGTGTGAAGCATAGACTGAAGGAAGCAGCAAGTGGAACTAAAGTCCGTGATAACATTCCTGCCAAGAGGTAATATGAGATAAACCAAGATAGTGGCAACAGAAATAGAAAAGAAGGGATAAAGGTGAAAGGTTAATTCTCAGGACTTTCTGAATGTAGGAAAGAAAGAGAAGAAAAGCTATTTCAAAAGTTTCTGGTCCATTGTTTACTCTCTCTTGTTTGTCTATGTGAATGTGAATCACAAAAAAACTTTAGTATAAAAACAACAAGACAAAATATAACACCACATTTTGTCCTAAAACATTCCTGGGGCATTTTAGAATGAGTCTGTAATGATTTCAGACAGCCATCCTGTACTCGCAGTTAGAGCACTACTATGAGTACAATGTTACTACTTCGGTATTTCAATGCATCTGTGATTTCACTGAGGTATGTATTCCCTCCTATGGTACAGATTGAAGCACATTCATCCTCCTCACTTTGTGTGACTCGTTCATGGGGACCCACTCAATGTGTTATTGTTGTTCAGTTGTGTCTGACTCTTCATAACCACATTTGGGGTTTTCTTGGCAAAGATACTGGGGTGGCTTGCTATGTCTTTCTTCAGCTCATTTTTAATAGGTGAGGAATTGAGGCAAACAGGGTTAAGTGACTTGGACAGGGTCACACAGCTAATAAGTGTCAGAGGCCAGATTTGAACTCATGAAGATGAGTCTTCCTGACCTCCAAAACTCAACCTACTTAGCTGCCTACTCAGTATGCTGTGGCTTTTTCTCTTAGTCTCTTAACACCACATATTTTGCAGTGCAAAAAAGAAAATGCTCCTTTGTCATTCTAGATTCTTGTTAAATTACCTGCCTAGCACAGCGTCTGAGACATATTACGGTGCTTAATAAGTGATTGTTTAGACACACTGTTTAGGTGGAGCACTGGATAGAGTGTTAGATTTGGATTCAGGAAGATCAATCTAGTTTCAGATTCTTACTAGCAATGTTACTCTGTGCAAATTACTTACCCTTAATTTGCCTCAGTTTCCTCATCTGTAAATTAAGGTCTAATTGCACCTACCTCCCAAGGTTGTTATGAGAACCAAATGAGACAATAATCATGAAGTGCTTAGCATAGGGCCCAGGTCATAGTAATAACTATATAAATGTTAGCTAGTATTATTAAATTCTTTTGCTCCTTTCCTTTCTTATTTTTAAAAAATCATATCTCTTATAGCTGTGTACAAATATTCATTGGTAATATATTGAAGACTTTTCCACAAAGCATACATCTTTCCATTGGCCTTTGCAAATTTAGTCCTCTGTAGATTCTCAGACATATACCAAAAATAATTATAGGTCAGGACTAAATTAAGCTTGGTCCAAGCAGGTTCAAGGTTTTAAAATTCAATTGGCCCTTATGGACAATAAAATCCAATTAAAAACATTTTAATAATTAGGAAGAAAAGAGAATAGAAGTTACTTACTCACCTCCCTCCATAATCAGTAACCTATAAGAACCCAGGAGAGTGTCCTGAAGGCAATCAGAACTCAGCAGTCCTATAGCAACCAACCAGCTTAGCATTCTGCAGGCAGTGAAAATTCAGCAGTGTTCTTCATACAGCTATTTTCCCTCCAGGCTATGCCCTTTGTACTTAAAGTGGCTGAATGTGTAAGGTGAGGAGAGGAGGAGCAGAATGAAGGAACAAAAGAGCTCATCCCTATCAAAGGAAGGCTCCATAGGTAGCCCAATGTGCAGGGCCAACTGCCCCTACCCAAAGGCTGTTAGGCTCCTACCACAGAATCTGTGGATGAATGTTGGTGTTCAAATATGAGGTTGCATGATCCCAAAGAACCCATGATGAAGACTGCTGCCCATTATCTGAGAGGAGAGATGGGACGAGACAAAATGCAAGATGGGCTAAATATACCAAACAAGACACATCTTTGGACCTGGTCAGTGTAGGAATTTGTTTTGCCTGATTCTGCATATTCATTGCAAGAAATTTTGTTTTCTTCCTTTTTTCTTTCCATCCTTCCTTTCTTCCTTTCTTTTTAAATTTTTAGTAGGAATAAAAGAAGAGAAATAAAATAAATATATTATAATTAAAAAAAACAAAATATAATACAAAAGCTTTAAAAAATTAGGTTGTTTTAGAAAGAAGTCGTTTAAAGCATTGCACATTTTCCCAAATCTAAGCCTCCTCATGCTCTTCCTGTTGTTCAATTCTGGGCTCAGCTCATTGTCCATCTGCAGTTTTTGTCCAAATTATACGTATTGATAGATCAGTTTACTGGGCATTCTTTATCTCCCTCACTTATCTTGTACAGATACAGTAGTCAAGTCAAATTCTTTTGAACGATTATAAATCTCACTTAAGGAATCTCCATAATATTCCTGGCCTTGAAACAATTATCAAAATCCTATTGAGTAAGAGGAGCATCTTGAAAACCTTATCATCTTTGTGATATCTCTTTGCCATTTGCATTTTGAACTAGACATCTTCCTTGACAGTGGCTGAAATTCCTTTGGCAAGCATATATCTATTTTTTTTAATTTTAGGCTTCATCTAATTATTAATAATCAGAGTATTGTTAAAGAAAGTAGCATCTTTCGAGATTTTTCATATGGTCTTGACATATTCATGAGAAATATCTTATTTGATAGGAGTTGTTAATGTGATTCTTTGGGCTGTCAAATTGCGTGTATGTTTAACTTGTTTACAAATAGTAAAAAACAATGGGGTCTTGTATTCTCTCTACCTTTCAATTATTTGGGGGATTTTAAAGCAGTGGTCTGCTATCGGATAGTATTTATAAAATCCTTCCTACTTCTTTCTCATATTTTTGTGAAGGATGCCTTGAATATATTTGTATATTATTATTATTATTATTATTATTATTGTAAATATTTTTTTAAAAAATAAGAAAGTGACAGTATAGGTTAATAGTTACTGCTTTCTTTTCCACTGCTCAGTAG
Source organism: Pseudocheirus occidentalis (assembly GCA_028646575.1). Lineage (NCBI taxonomy): Eukaryota > Metazoa > Chordata > Mammalia > Diprotodontia > Pseudocheiridae > Pseudocheirus > Pseudocheirus occidentalis. Next base: position 121,328,432 of record CM053600.1, on the reverse strand, counting down.
TAAGTATATACTCTGTTAGGGTTTTTTATATTTGATAAAAAGATCTCTTGATTGTCAGAAGAACTAAGGTCCTTTGGAAGCATAGTCTTGTGTTAATGTTGCACATACAAGTAATAATTAAGTTATAACTGGCCATTCAGAAACATGGTAGTCCTGTCAATCTGCAGTTATTCCTTTAAATCCTCTCAAAAATTACTTTCTGCTGAACTATTTTTGGCACATCTATAATTCCTGAGAATCTTTCCAATATAATTTTAAAATTCCATTCTTGGGGAGGCTAGGTGGCATAGTGAATAGAGCATGGGGCCCTGGAGTCAGGAGGACCTGACTCAAATCTGACCTCAGACACTTGACACGCTCACTAGCTGTGTGACTTTGGGCAAGTCACTTAACCCCAATTGCTCCCCAAAAAGCAAAAAGTAAAATAAAATAAAATAAAATTCCATTCTTAAAGACTGTGTTAACTTATGTACAGAAACATTGGTTTGCAACATTCTAGACATAAACTGAATCTATGTAAATATTGTTCAACAAATATAGTTTTGATTCACTGAGACTGCTATAGAGACTTGATATTCATTTGGAATATAAGCATTAAATCAAATTTACTAATAAAATACACATTTGTAAAGATAATGGAATAGTCATTATAATGAGGTAATAAAGAATTAAATGAGCCACTTCCAAGAAAATAACAATCTAATAATTCTCTAGAAAAAATCATATATTATGTTTATGATCTAAGTATTTTATTATAATCTTTTAAGATATTTTTCAGAAAACTTTCATAGAGGATGTATGGAAAGAACTATGAAATGTTTAGACTCCTTTTTTTTTTTTCTTCCTAAGGGTAGAATGATTGGTTTGTTTTTGTAAATGATTAGTGCCATGTAAGTGAGCAAATATTGCATCAGAAGGAAGGGCAAATAAAAGAAGCCAAAACATATACAGGTAACTTCTGCATCTGTATATGTAACCTCTGCTTTGACCATTTCTCCAGATTCTTATGAAGGCTTTTAGGATTTTAACTCTAATCATCCTTTTCCTTTCTTTCCCACTATTGAAATGATTAGATGTACCTAAAAATTTCACCTCAGGGCCTAATGTCACTAACTCAGGTTAATGATCTCATTATCCTCTTTAGATTGTACTTCCTTTAGAGCAATACACTTGCAATGTATTTGACTTTCTCGGTAAAGCCAAAAAGGAAAGGAAAAAACAAAACTGAAATACTTGTTATGATCTATAGTATGTTTGAAATAGACTTGTAGACATTTATTTTCTGCATATGAATATAAACTTTTTACATATTCCCCAGGTTTGGGGAATATATTCCTATAAGAAATGAAAATAGATCACATTTTTATAGTTGCTTTAAAGTCTGCAAAACATTCTATGTGTGTTATCTAATCTGATCCTCGGAAGAGCCCTTTGAAATATTATCAAGGGCATTAACACCTCCATTTCACAGATGCAAAAACTGAGGCTTAGAGAAATTTAGTCTGGGTTTGGACAACATCTAAATTTGAAAGCTACTGCTCCTACTCCCAGACTAGTATTGGATCCACAATACCGTGTTGTTGCTACAACAAGAAAGAGAATAAGAACATCAAAAATATGTCATAGATGATGGTAAGGCAGCTGCATATGCTAATTAGAAAAAGAGGGGAAGAAGTCAAGATTCACTCAAAAGGAGAGCTTGCGAGTAAAGTTGGGTGCCTGGTCATAGAAAAAGGTGGAGAAAACTAGGGCAAAGTCACAATGGTATTAAACTGAAGAACAACACTATTCCAATCAATAAGCCCATGCAAGATGGAGAAAGGGAGAGAGAGAGAGAAAGAGAGAGAGAGCATGCACATGAATACACAAATACCCATGTTTTAATATTAAATCTCTCTTCAATGAACTAAGGTAAGCATTACTTATTCAAGCCCAGCCAGGAAACACAGCTAACAGGTGAGAGCACATCACATTGGAATGAGAAGGAAGGGTGCCCTTGGGAAGAACTCTGGCAGGGTTTAAAGGCAGAAGTTTTTACCTGTTGGTCAGGGAATATTTCTTCATATTATCTTCTCAAAAAAAAAATCCATATTTTTTTGCTTGACTTTTTTTGTTGTTGTTTGTTTTGTTTTGTTTTGTTTTTCAGGTCTAGCAACATCAGCCTATGTTTCCTGACTGGACCTTTCAGAAACCTTTGAAAAATGGACTTCTCAGATTCAAAATATTTGTAAACGCACAAATGGCCTTTAGAATAATTAAAGAGTATAGTCTTACCTAGTGTTCATCCTTTCATTCAGTACTCTGCCACTCATTTCTTAGAGGTTCCTAACAACTTGCTATGATTGACAAGAGCAATGACTTGATAGTTGGTTTATATACCATATCTAGGGAAGTGGAGAAGTCATTAGAATCTGTCCTCAAAACCTTCAGAATGCTATGTCACTTATTTTTACATCTTCCCCAATGTTTAATAAATTCATAGAATAGTTACTTACTCAATTATCATTGAGTGAATGATGAAGTGAATGAATATATTTATCTATGCCATATAAATAGAAGAAATGTTTGTATTGGCAAGCTCTGAGAATTTTAACAGGCATACAGGAAAAATGTTTTACTTGGAATGACAGTACCAAGACTTCTAGTCACTTGGGTTGTCAAAGTTAGCATATGAATACAGAGTGATTTCTTTGTCTTTGAAAACATGGCAGAAGAATCAGATATCAATTGTATTACCATTAACACTCTGGAAAACTGTTTTAGGTGTGAGGTCAAATTATGCTATCTTTCAAAATATCAAAGTACTGAACCACATCCTCAGAATAAGTAGTATCGTTAATCAGTAGTCTTTTAGAAGAACAAAGGATCATTTGAAGATGGTACTTATATGTGGAAATCATTTTATTTGCTGCTTGTTTCATTTGGTATTACATGGTAACTATCAGGGATTGGAAAAAAAATATATATATATATGACCTAATATTTATTGTATGAAAACATACAAGCAGATAGGGAAAAAGCTTCCTGCAATGACTGGGATCAACCTTCCTATTTTTGTTTCCAGTCTTATGATTAAATTAAAAATACAGTTATGATAGCAAAAACAGATCCAAGATAGGATAGTTGGATTCAGAAGGAAATGAAAAGCAATAGATGCGTCAACAATAAGCTACTAAAGAAGATAGTTTCAGATGAAGTTTTGTATTAGTAAGTAGGTTTAAAAAATCCCATGAACTGGTTCATTTATAATTAAATGTTAACGTGGCCAATCTTCAGTACAATAGAATCTATTTATGTGTTCCTGAAAAAAGAAAAAAAAAAGCATGACAAAATTTCTTTTCTGCAAATGGAGATATAGTTCTGTCAAATGCTCTTGACACTGGTAAAAAATGGAAATTAAAGGAATGTAAAATCTGCATGAGTCAAAAATTGTAGCTCTGTTAACTTAAGTTTTTTTACTTTTCAAAAATCAGTGCAAAATAAATCCATAAGGACTTGGAAGGGGGGCAGGCGAGATGCTGGATAGCCAATACAACTTTATGAATAAATCAGATGAGATAAATTTGATTTCCTTTGACATAATGTCAGACATGTGGAATCAATTTAATTCAATAAATATTTACTACACAGTGCTCAGCACTGAAAGTTTAGTTTCTGTTTACGTTTTGTTTTGGTGTCTGAGATTTATCACATACAAAGGAATCTTCCTGAATCATTCTTAAAATGTTTGGAAATTGGGGGCAGAGCCAAGATGGCAAAGTAGAAACAGGAAATTCCCTGACTTCCCCCCAAAACCACCTCAAACACCCATAAAATATGACTCTAAACAAACTTTAGAGTTACAGAACCCACAAAGTGATGGAGAGAAACAAATCTGCTGAAGGCAGCCTGGCAGGCCAACAGGTAGGGTTCATGGAAGCACTCTGGGAACAGAGTGCAGTCCCTAGTGAGCCAGGGTTTTAGCCCCAGGGAGGCAGTGGAGGTGACCAGAGCAGACTCCAGGAGAGTGAATCAACACCAGCTGTGGTGGTTTCCAGACTTTTCAACACATAAACTCCAAAAAGAAATTAAAAAGGCAGTTGGAAATCTATTGGAAAGAAAGGTGGGGTCTGCCCCCTGCCCCCTGGGGTGAGAGGTGGCCAAGGCAGGGGGGCTGCAGCATCTGCTGTGTGGCTGCCTCAGGAGCCCCTGGCTTAGAGATCATAGAGGGACAAAGCCACCATTCTGAGGGTAATCATGCTTGCTTTGACATGCTTAGATCTGGGTCATTTTCTTGGGTGGTACCCCTGGGGTAAAAGAACACCAGTTTGCCAGTGTGTTGTATGTAGAGAGGGTGCCCTCCTCAGACCACTGACAACATTTGGAAAACCCCAGCAATTTGGGACAAAGCTCTCCTCTGGAAGCAGAGTTCTACTGTGGCAAAGAGCTCAAAAGTCAAATAATTGACTGGCAATGTGAACAAGCAGAGGAAGCAAAGCAGAGAAATCACACCTTAGATTCATTTTGGGGGGACAAAAAGGATCAAAGCATGGAACAGGAGGCAGACACAAAGTCAGAATTCCTGCATCAAAAGCTTCCAAGAAAAATATCAAATGGTTACAGGCCATGGAGAAGCTCAAGAAGGATTTTTGAGAACAAAGTAAGAGAAGTGGAAGAAAAACTGGGAAGAGAAATGAGAATGATGCAAGAAAATGATGAAAAGAGAGTCAATAACCTGACTGAAGAAAATAATACCTTAAAATATAGATTAATTCAAATGGCAAAAGAGGCCCAAAAAGCCAATAAGGAAAAGAATGCTTTAAAAAGCCAATTTTGCCAGATGGAAAAGGAATTTCAAAAACTCACTGACGAGAATAATTCCTTCAAAATTAGATTGAAGCAAGTGAAAGCTAATGACTTTATGAGAAAGTAAAATACTATAAAACAGATCCAAAAAAAGGAAAAAATGGAAAGTGATGTGGAATATCTCATTGGACGGACCACTGGCCTGGAAAATAGATCTAGGAGAGATCATTTAAAAATTATTGGGCTACCTGAAAGCCATGGTCAAAAAAGAACCTAGAAATCATCCTTCAAGGAATTCTCAAGGAAAATTGTCCTGATATTTTAGAACCAGAGGACAAAAAAATAGAAATTGAAAGAATTTACTGATCATCTCTTGAAAAAGATCCCAAAAAGAAAACTCCTAGGAATACCATAGCCAAATTCAAGAGTTCCCAGGTCAAGGAAAAAATATTATAAGCAGCCAGGAAGAAAGAGTTTGAGTATTGTGGATACATATTTAGGATTACACAAGATCTAGCAGCTTCTACATTAAAGGATCAAAGGGCTTAGAATATGTTATTCTGGAGATCAAAGGAGCTAGAATTAAAAGCAAGAATCACCTACCCAGCAAAACTGAATATGTTTCAGGGGAAAATCTTGTCATTTAATGAAAGAGAGGACTTTGAAACATTCTTGATGAAAAAACAAGAATTGAATATAAAATTTGATTTTCAAATACAAGAAGAAAGAGAAACATGAGAAGATAAACCGGGGGAAAAATAATAAGGAACTTATTAAAATTGGAATTATTTACATGCTTACATGGAAAAATGATAATTGTAACTCATGAGACTTTTCTCATTATGAGGATAGTTGAAGGGAATGTATATATGTATGGTTGTGAGAGAGGAATATAATAAGAGGAAATAGGAAGAGATAGAACAGGGTAACTTACCTCATATAAAAGAGGCAAGAGAAAACTGTTACAATGGAGGAGAAAAGCAGGAAGATAAAAGGGAATGGGTCAACCTTACTCTCATTTAATTTGGCTTAAGGAGGGAATAACATTAAATTGGGTATCTTACCATACAGGAAAGTAGGGGGGAAGGGAATAATAGGGAGGATGGATGATAGAAGGGAGGGAAGAATGGGGGGGGGGAGGCTAGTTAGAAGTACACACTTTTGAAAAGGGACAGGGTCAAAGTAGAAAACAGAATATGGACTGAGGGGCGGAGCCAAGATGGCGGCATAGAAACAGCAAGGGAAAGTCCGCAGCTCCCACACAGCCACCCTAAACACCCATGAAATATGAATCTGAACAAATTCTAGGGCTCTCAAACTCACAAAAATACAGAAAACACATCTCTCACTGAAGGCAGCTTGGCAACAGGGGATCATCATGGCAGGACAGAAGCCGAGGCCAGCCCAGCCTGAAACCAAAATGCAGCCAAGCCCTAGGGTAATGAGGCGGCCAGAGCCGAGCTGAGCCAAGCCGAGGCCAAGCCGAGCCACAGCCAGTCTACAAGAGAGAAGATATACAATACCTGGAGCAACTCCACATCTAGCAAGGTGTGAAAAATAAGGATTAGAGAAAGGCAGCTGGGCAGGAGAGGCTTATCACACAGGACGGGAGGCCAGGAGCCGAGGCCAGCCCAGCCTGAAACCGAAACACGACCAGGCTCCAGGGTGGTAGGGTGAGCGAAGCCTCCCAAGCCACAACATGAGTCTACTTCAGAGAAGATCTACTGCACCTGGAGCAATCTTCACATCTACTAAGCCAGGATTAGAGGTCAGTGAAAGTGAGTGAAGCTTTCAAGCTAAGTTTGGGGGAGGAAAAGCAGTTCAGGCCAATCTACCCCCAGGGCAAGGAAGCAGTGGGGGAAGGGCAGGAACTGCTGTAACCTGCGGCTGCTCCCACTAGGCTGCTTCAGAGCCCCTGGCCTGCGGACCTCGCAGGGTGGCTGAGTGATTGATCAGGGCCAAGTGCTCTTGCGTTGAGTGGCCTGGATCTGGATCATGGTCTTGGGTGGTGGTCCTGGGGAGCACTTTCAGAAAGCCAAAGCTGAGGGGGCCGCAACACCCCGCTAATA
>CM053600.1:121304385-121321078 GCA_028646575.1 Pseudocheirus occidentalis | reverse complement strand
CCAAATTCAATGAGAGTAATTGAAAGTAAAGTTGTAACAGTTATCCCTTGCCTCTTCCACATGGGATGATTAGCCCCATTTTGTTTCTCCCTCTCTCCTCTCATTCTAGTTCTCTCCCACCTCAGAATTTGCCTTTTAAAGTATCATCCCTTCCTATTCAATTGATCCTATGCCCTAGATATGTATTCATATGCATATATAGCCTCCTATATAGACATATGTGTGAGTATACATATATATACATTTGTATTCCCTTCACCTATCCTCATACTAAGAAAAGTTTCATAAATTACTATTATCATTTTTCCATATTGGCATGTAAATAATTCAAATTTGATAAGTTCATTATGATTTTTTTTTCCCATGTTTACCTTCTCGTGCTTCTTGTGTTTGTCAAATTTTCTGTTCTGGTTTTTTCAGCAAGAATGCTTGAAAGTCCTGCACCTCATTGAATGACCATATTTTCCCCTGTAATAATATGCTAAATTTTGCTGGGTAATTGATTCTTGGTTTTAATCCCAGCTCCCTTAATCTTTGAAATATCATATTCCAGGCCCTTCTATCCCTCAGTGTAGAAGCTGCCAGATCTTGGATTATCCTGATAGTGCTTCCGCAGTATTCAAATGGTTTTCTCTTGGAAGCCTGTAATATTATAGAAATGGGACAGTGGAACATCTCACTGTGGAACTGAGATGGGAGGCTGTGGGAAGATTGTTCTTCCAAGGTCCATATTATCATATGACATGCTGAGAATAACTTAATTCTTTCTGGCCAATGCAGCAGTTATGGAGTGAAATTAAAATTCAATTCCAAGCTAAGAAGAAAAAAGCATCTTATTTGTAATTAGAGCCAAAGGATCCAACTTGAAGTCTCTAATTTTCTATTTACTATCAGCATGATTTAGAGTCATTGTTAAGAAGAGCATCCTTCTTTTGCCATCCTTAACATTATCTTTTTTATCCATTCTTACCTCATGACCTCCTAGCCATTTGGAAACTGGAGGTTGGGGGCCTATGAGCACAAAATAACTTACCTCTTCCCAACTCAGTTCCAGACAGAGAATTAAGTCTCAAAGAAAGGAGCATCAATGAGGGAAGTAATTGAATTCTGGAAGGAGCCTTCTATTGTTAATAGGGTTAAACCTCCATAATACAAAATTAAGGTTGTTCTTTTTGTTTATTTGTATTTGGTGTGGGAAAGGCAGGGTAATTGGGGTTAAGTGACTTGCCTAAAGTACTTGGCAAAGATTTGTAATACAAAAGGCGTAATATTTCCTTCAATGCTCAAGATGTGTAGAGGAGCTAACAAGAAGGAAATAATTACAAGTGACCTGGCTAGACAGATACTAGTTAGTTATCCTTAAGAATTGACAAGTCATCTACTCTTCACTAGAACAGAGCTAATCATACCTTTTTCAAATTTTCATTCTTTGTACCAATGAAAAATATTAAGCAGCCCTATGATGTAACAAATACAGCGCTAGATTTTACAATCAAGAAGACCTAAATTTGAATCCTGCCTAATACTTAAACTCTTAGGCAAGTCATCTAAGTATTCTCAGCCTGTTTCCTCATCTGTAAAGGTTATTAGGATGACAACACAGTCAGTCCTTATCTTCTTGATACTTTCAGCTCTAGATTTTCAGGACATTACTCTGTCCTGGTTCTCCTCAGGCTGGTCTGACTACTCCTTCTCAGTCTCCCTTGCTGGATTATCATCCTAGTTGTGTCCTCTATGCTTTCCTTTATACTATTCAGCTCTAATGGATTAAATTATCATTGCTGTTCCTTTTGCGGGTTGGCGGGGAGCGAGGCGGCAGCACCATGAAGGCCTCGGGCACTCTGAGAGAGTATAAGGTAGTTGGGCGCTGCCTGTCCACTCCCAAGAGCCCGGTGCCGCCTCTTTATCGCATGCGGATCTTTGCTCCTAATCACGTCATAGCAAAGTCCCGATTCTGGTACTTCGTTTCCCAGCTGAAAAAGATGAAGAAGTCTTCTGGAGAAATTGTATACTGTGGACAGGTCTTTGAAAAGTCCCCTCTCAGAGTGAAAAACTTCGGCATCTGGCTGCGCTACGGTTCCAGGAGTGGGACCCACCACATGTACAGGGAGTACAGGGACCTGACCACTGCTGGTGCTGTCACTCAGTGCTACCGGGATATGGAAGCCCGTCACCGTGCCCGGGCCCACTCCATTCAGATCATGAAAGTGGAAGAAATTCCTGCCAGCAAATGCCGCTGGCCCGCAGTCAAGCAGTTTCACGACTCCAAAATCAAGTTCCCTCTGACCCACAGAGTTCTGCGTCGCCAGCACAATCCACGCTTCACTGTGACCAAGAGGCCCAACACCTTCTTCTAAGTTTGGAGACAAGAAGACACCTGTTCTATTTGATCTGTTTAAATAAATTTCTCAATTGGAAAAAAAAAATTATCATTGCTAAGTATAAGATTCTCAGGTTTCTTTATAAAGCCCTAATCTCTTTTATGATCTCCAATCTCACATCTTCAACTCCCAGTTGGACATCTCACTGGACCACCATAGACATATTAAACTCAACATGTCCAAAACAGAGCTCATTGCTTTTCTGAACCCTCCCCAAGTTATCAAGGTTTAGCTTCCCTCTTATTTTAGAGTGTGTGACTATTCTCCAGTCCTCTAGGTTCAACTAGACACTTAGGTGTCATACTTGACTTCTTGTTCTCTCTCCCCCTCACATCCAATCTGTTACCAAGTCTTATTGATTCTATATTCTCAACATCTCATTTAACACCTTTCCTCTGATACTGCCACTATTCAGGTACAGATCCTGATTATCTCATACTTAGATCATTATACTAGACTGCTAGTGGGGTGGCTTGCTTGCCTCAAGTTTCATCATACCCCATTCCCTTCTCTACTTAGTGATCTATGTGATTTTCTTAAAGTACTTGTCACAAGAATTTTTATTGGATCCTGAAGGTAATAGGGGGCCCCTCTTAAAGAAACTCCAGTGTCTCCTGATCATCTTTATTGGGTTTTTAAGTCCTGTTTAAACACCTCCCGACACACACATATACCTTTCCAGACTTATTATATCTTATTGCTTTCTACATACTCTTCAGTCCAGTTACAGTGGCCTCCTGCATATTCTTTGACCCCAATTCTGTCTCTTGATTTGCATTTTCACTGATTGCCTCTTGTTTGGAGTTCTTTCCCTCCTACTCCTCACTTTTTTGCTTCTTTCAAGTCTTAGCTAAAATGCTACCTATGCAAGATGTCCCCAGTCCTCCTTAATGCTAATACTTTTCCTCTGTGATTAATTCCAATTTATTCTATTTATATCTTATTTGTACACGGTTGTTGGCATGCCATCTCTCCTATCGAACTTTGAGCTCACTGATGTTAGGGACTGTTCTAACTTTCTTTGCATCCCCAGCACTTAGCACAGTGCCTAGAATATAGTAGGAGCTTAATAAATGCTTATTGACTTTACTTGAAATATCTAAAATGCTTTGTAAGCCATAAAAGCAGTATAAATGTTAGCTATTATGCCAAACTATTTTTCTGGCTCTAGCTTTGAGTTCCCAGTTTCCTTTGCTGCCAACATTAACTGCTGCCTTAGATCATTAGCTCTATGGAGGTACAGAATAAGATAAGAAAGAGAAACACTAAGGTTTTTAAAAGTCATTTGAATAAAAGTTAAAATGGCAAAAGAAATGTAAATTTACCTGTTCTATGACAAAGTTTCACACTCTTTACAAAGTTGCTTATTAGAATAATGGGAATGCATTTGTGCATACTCTAAACAGAAATTGGGCATCCTGACAAGGGTCTCCAACATGCTAAATATATGCCACTTTGATGAGATCTTCAAGATCACCTAGTCTAAGCCACAAATAATTAAGTTTTTGCTAAACATGCAGAGCATCAATGCATTACTCACCACTTGGAATCACATTACCAACATTGAATGAATCATTCAAATTCCAGGTGTGCTTCTCATATATATCCGTAGATCCTTAGTGTCACACTGTCAAATTCAGAAAGGCAGTGCTCAAATTAAATACTCTGGTTCAAGCTTTAACATAGGAATGAGAGCTGATCTAACCTGACAGTTCTCTAGAAATAATCATTCTGACTTGTCAAAGATGGTACATGCCTGGATCTCTACATTATTCAAAAATAAAGGAAGCCAGGGAGAGGGAAAGAAGTGACAGAAAGTCCTACATTCAAGAATTAAATACTTCAAGGTAAAAATAAAAAGGAGGGGACAAGTATTTTCTTATAGCTGCACACTTTTGCTTTGAATTTTAAAATTCCATCTATCATATCTCTCAAGCTCAAGAAGAGGTTATAAATGAGATGAATCTAGTCCAAGAAGGAAAAACAAACAAACAAATTCACAATAGCAACAAATGTTTACCATTTCGTTAAATGTTCATGGTTCAATCATGATATAAGAAATTCATTGCCTTCTACTCAATGATTAAATATGGTTTTAAACTTTAAACTTAAAATATATGTGAATTAATCTTGATTTGCGTGGTCTTTTTTGTTCTCTATACCCAAGAGATCTTTAGTCATCCCTGATTATATTCTAGTTGTCCTTTTGCTGTGCTGACTTAGTTATTGCTACCAGAAATGCAGTGGAACTTATGGTTATTTCCCTATTTAAAACAGCAATAATCCAAAGCAACAGTGAAATGGACGTCATAAACTGTATTGAACATCAGCTCCAAGAATTTCATTTTGTCTCCAGAGTGAATGTTGAATGAACAATGGCAAACCTATTCCCACTCTTCCCTGTCCTTAGTCCTAATCTGAGAGGATCACCTCTGGAGCTGAAATGGCAGTTCAGACCCTTTTGCCCAACTGAGCCTTAGATCTCCATGAGGAGACCCTCATAATGGCACTGCAGTCATCCCATGAATAACAAACTAGCTAGGCTGAGTCAGCTGGGTCATCTATTGCTCCCTGCTCACAGAGGAGGGCAGGGAGTGATAGATAGCTCCATTAACTCTGCCTGACTAATGCACACTTGGGGAACACCAAATTGGGAACATTTTTTCCCTCTTTCTGAAACAAACTGCTGAGACCATGTCAGTTTATTATACATTTATAAAAACCAATAAAATTTCAGGAAGCTTGAATATTAGCAATAGTAACTGAAAATAAGAATAATAGCTTATTCTATCACTCTCGAGTATTTAATTTTTAACTAACACCTTTCATTCCAGATGGTCAAAATGCTTTGTTGGCTTTCTTTACAACCCGTTAGCACACTTGGTTTTTTAACCTGCTTTGATATCCATCTCTGCATTAAGATGTCACAATGTATAAGAAATGCAATTTCTATATTATAATTATCAAAGTACATAATTATGAATAATGTTTTATAATTTGTTGTTGTTCAGTTGTTTTTCAATCATATCTGACTCTTCATGACTCCATTTGGGGCTTTTTGGGCAAAAATGCTGGACTGATTTGCCATTTCTTTCTCCAGCTCATTTTAGAGATGGGGAACTGAGGCAAACAGGGTTAAATGACTTGCCCAAGGTCGCACAGCCAGTAAGTGTCTGAGGCTGGATTTGAACTCATAAAGATAAGTCTTCCTGACTCTAGGTCCCACGTTCTATCAACTATGCTACCTAGCTGGGGAAATATTTGTATGATTTTTCATAGTTCACGTGTGATTTCACATAGTCTAAGTCACACTTAAAGGCGTTGTTATTCAGGATTATTTCTTAATTTATCCCATTAACTACACAAAGGCATGTGAGAATGTATTGGAGATAGGAGGGGGATATAACTTTGAATCCTCAGCCTGGTCAAAGCATTTAATCTCCCTCAAGCTTCACTTTCTTTATATGTAACATGGAGATGATAGAGTACCTACTTTGCAAAGGTTATTTCATGAGAACTTTGAAGTGCTAGATAATTGTCGCCCACTCTTATTGGTAAAGACTGACAAAATCTACAGGATTGTAGAGCTAAAGCTAGAAGGGGCCTCAGAAGATGACTATCTTCATTTTGTAGATGAATTTCATATACCTTAAATGAGGCCAAGTGACTTATCCAAGGTCACATAGGCAGTGTCAGAGGCAGAACCTGAACCTGTGTTCAGAGTATGGAGCCAATTTTCTTTTTCATTTGTACCGGGATGCATTTATTCCCCCCCCTCCCCCAATTAAATTAATTAATTAAAATTTGCTATACTATTTTATAGTTAAGGTTAAATTTTGCTGAATCATTATAACTTGCCTGCTTGAATATTATGGTTGCCAGTAATAATTTGAGAAGAATTTCTAATTTTCAAAATCCATATTTTGGTATCTCAATGATCATAAATCTTAATCTCCTGCAGAGAATGTTTCAAAAATGCTTTGAAAAAAAAAAAAAGAAAGAAACCTCTCAACATGAATCTATCAACTTAGAATAGAGAAAAAATAGATTTTCATTAAAATGTACAGATTTTAATCAGACCTTCATAAATTTCGCTGGTGAAACACAGTAAAATAGTTAAACAGTTCACATTTTTGGAGCTATTTTTTGTTTGGTTTGGTTTCAGTGTTTGATCCATTATAAACAATCCTGATTTCCCTTTCCAATTTCCTATCTTTCATCTAACCCTACACATTGCTGTCTTCATATACCTTAACTATGTGGACAAGGAAGAGATTGAATTTTTCTACTAGGTAGGGTGACTTTTGTTCTTTCTTCACCAGGGCTAAAAGGGACACAGAGGGCAAATGTTAGAATTAGGATTCAAACAATGCTCAGCATTCTTTATGCTATACTAGTCTAGCTTTCAAATGGTAGCAGCTTTTAAAAAATGGGTTTGAAAGATTGGAATACTCCAACAAAAGTAATTCTAATTAACATATTTATTATTAAACATATGACTGGCTCAGGGTCAGATGGCTAGTATGTGTTGATCAAACAATAAACATTTATTATCTACTCTATGTCATGCACTGTGCTAAGCAGTGAGGCTACAAAAAGAGGGCAAAAAGCAATCCCTGCCTTCCAGGAGCTTATAGTTTAATGGGGGAAACAATGTACAAACAAATTCATAGAAAGCAAGCTATATACTGGATATAAAGGAAGGGAAAGCACCAGAGGTTGGGGAAGGCTTTCTGTACACCATATGTTTTTAGTCAGAATTTAAAGAAAGCTATTGAACTCAGTAGGCAGAGTGGACAATAGAGAATGTTTCAAGTATGAGGAAAAGGGAAAAGCCAGAGAAGACATCTAGAACTGAGAGACAAGAGAGTGTTGTTTATTCAACAGCCAGGTAAGCATGTGTCACTGGATCAAAGAGCAGATGTTAGGAACAAGGTATAGGGAAGACTGAAGAGGTAGGAGAGCAATAGATTGTGAAGACTTTGAATATAAGAACATTTTGTATTTGATTCTGGAGATAAGAGGAAGTTATTGGTTGAGTATAAAGATGACATGATCAGTTCTGGGTTTTAGGAAAAAATCACTTTAGTGGCTGAATGGAGAATGGATTAGAGAGGGGAGAGACTTGAAGGAGACAGACCCACCAACAACTGTTGCAATTATACAGGAATTGAAATGATGAGAGTTGGGGAGGTTAGGTGGTGCAGTGAATAGAGCTCCAGCCCTGGAATTAGGAGAACTGGAGTTCAAATCCAGACTCAGTCATTTAACACTTACCAGCTGTGTGACCTTGGGCAAGTCACTTAATCACAACTGCCCTGCCTTCCCCCCTCCAAAAAGCAAAAATAAAAAAAAAAGAAATGACGAGAGTCTAAACTAGAGATGTGACAGTGTCAGAGGAGAGAAGGAAACTTATTTGAGACATGAGGCAAATGTTTGGGTCATTGAAGGCTATATTCTAGCAGAGAACTGGTATCGTCTTCAAGGTCCCATTAAATTGAAAAGTCTTTTTGGAAATGGTAAACAACTATAGCAGTCAGCTGAGAAACCATGTAGCCAAGTCAGAAAAACTCAACATGACAAGGTTGGCCACCATAAACTTTTCCATTCTAACAGGTGTAGAAGGTCATATACCAAAACTATGGCAAATGTTGTGATTTGGATTCATGGAGGAAGTACCTATTCTAAAAAATGAAACAAAAAACATGAATCCTTTAAGTACTGATTTTTGTGTTTATATTCTCACTTAAAGAAGTCAGAAAAAAATACCAAAAGCATCACAAGAAACTTTCCATTAATGAGAGTGAAAATAAAATTTAAAGTAGAAAACTCTAGTTATAAGGCAAATTTACTTATTCAGAATATTTAATCCTCCCACAACATCAGATCCATAAAGAATCATCACCTTTCCAGATGTTGATCAAGGTGATCATAAGATGCAAGATCTGAAGCAGGTGCTGCTGGTAACAGTATTTGCTTCATTGATTCATTAAACAAGAATTTATTGAGTGCTTATCATGTGCAGAGCACCATGCTAAATGTGGCATTAACTCTGCTTACTGTTATCTCAGTGAGCAACAGAAATCCAATGGAATTTTTATAACCTGAAGCTGAAGAAACCAAAATACATATGTACTTTGAATATAGCTCTGTTTACCTCCACTAATTTGAACATCATGGACATTAAATCCAATACATATGTTGCTATAGAAGGATCTTTTAGGTCTTTACATATGGAAAGAGAAAAAAATATTTTCTCCTTTGGTGGGCTGTCACTATGCAGAAGTAGTATATCAAGCAATTTTCCACATCAAATAATTCTGAAAAAAATTCCAGCCCTGGGAGAACAGATGACGCAGCAGAGGGGTCACAGCTAGTGTGACATTAGGATGCTTCAGTCATCTAGTTAATCACCTAGCTCTTTCTTAGTGGAAGACGATCTGTGTCTGAATGGTGTCTTTATCGGTGCTCCTTTTTCAAAAGCACTTGCAGTGATAATTAGTCTTCCCTCCAGCTAGTCACCGTCTTGGAAAGAGAGAAATAAATGGAAGAGAAGAGCAGTAAGAACCTGAACCTAGGGGACTGCCAAGCTACATTCCAAGCCCCAGAGGAGCAGCTGATGACTCAGTACAGTGTCATTTGTTGAATAAATAAGGTCTATGTGGAAACTAAGTGGAACACAGTCTAATTTGGGATTAAAAAACAAAACTCACTATGTTTTTTTCATTTTTTTCACTGTTACTTATGTCTGGAAAGAATGCATTTTGGAGAATCGAAAAAAATCAATCCCAACTATTTAAAAACTGCAACTAATTACATATGACAATCGATATTAATGTCAAACACTAATGCTAATCATATTATGCTAATATCCACATATTTAATATTCAATCATAAGATTGATAACTATGGTCTAGTTCATTCTTTTGCGGTGAAGATTAAAGTTTCTATGTCAATTATTATTTTTGTACCTATTATTTAACATGAGCATCAGCAGTATCTTTGTATGCTCCTGAATCTATTTTACGTATTTAAAAATGTCTAAAAGTCATTGTTTAGTCCTATCAGAGTTTCTAACAAAACTGCTTTGTTGATGCTCCCATTCATAGATATGCATCATGTTGACACAAAGTGTGCTCAAACACTCCATTACATAACAGCAGTAAATCCAAGTGGCATTAATGCTCTATCAAATCTCTGAAGCAAGACTAATAACAAAACGAAACTCATTGTGTTAGCAGCCATTATATTATTAGAAATTGCCCAAACCATTTAATTCTGAGCTGCTTTTCATCTACTTTTAATTTTGTAAAGCAAATTGTTTCATTGTTGAGTTTTGTTCATTGGGATTTTTAGTATATATGCGCCTACACTTAAAGTCTTGCTTAGATAATATTTAATAAAGGCTCAGATTTGCATATTACCACATTTGCAAAGCCTTTTTTTTACATGTTATCTCATTGGGTCCTCAAAACAGCCTAGACAAGTAGATGATATTATTAACTATTCTTTATTTTTTTAAATTCAATTTTATTTAATTTTCAGTTCTACATTTTCTCCCTTTTACTTCTCCTCCCTTCTATTCTCCTTGAGAGAAAGCAAGAAAAGCAAAACTTGTTACAAACATATATAACAAATGAAGGATATGAATAGGTAATTCTCAGGGGAAGAAATACAAACTATCAAAGCCGTATTATCTATTCTTTACAGATGGGAAAACTGAGACTCAAAACCATTAAGTGACAAAAGCTCACAACTCGTATCTGAAGTGGACTTGGAAAATAGATCCTCCTGAATCCAAGTTCAACTCTTTGTTCCCTGATTCATACTGCCTTTTACTGAGAAGAAGAATAGCATCCTGGGTAGATCACTGAACTTGGCTTCTCTCTCCCCACTACTTTCATGTTAGAGTGTAAACTCCTCCAGGTCAGGCGTTTCTTGTTTCCCCATCATATATTTATTTTATGCGTGTACATATTACATGCTGAATAAGTGTTTTGATTGAGTGGTTACATTGCTTACAATTATAGGCAAAGTCATTTAATCTCTATGAGCATCAGCTTCCTTACTTATACACTAGGGATATTTTCTCAGTGTAGTGAGGAAAGTGCCTTGTAAACTTTAAACTGATATGTAAATCAGAATACTATCATTTCTCATCCTCGTAGTGGGTTCTCAAAGATTGTCCTCAAAGACTTTTAGTTCTCAAAGGTGAAGCCTCTGAGGTTCAGGGTTCAGTCACTTTAAGGACTTAAGAAGAAGCCTGCTGGTCAAGGACCAGTTTTGCTAGGTATAGAGAGGTTCGTTGTCAGAAGGAGGAGCACCAGGTAATGAAAAAAAAACTAACAAACATAAAAAAGAATCTCTCCTGATCTCCTGTTCCCCTGCTCCCTGCTCCCTACTCCCCTCCTATTTCTTTTTCCATAATGAACAGTAGAACAGTGGCAGAAAATGAGTGTGTTGTAGCTTCTATGTGTAACCCCTCCTACATGCTTCCACAGAGCAATGAGATAGCCCTTTGATGGAGAGGATCTGGCTAGCAAGGATGCTTGGAGTTTGTGTGAAGAGGGAATGTGATCATGAGGCACAAAGTTTGGCGGCCTTTGAGACTGAAGGAGTTAGCTTTGTTGGAAAGCAGCGTATGGTCAAGAAGACCAAGAAGCTGGGTGCAAACTGTAATGGAGTAGAAAACAATGGGAATCTTCCTGGAGTGACTATCATCTTCTTTGGCAATCAGACAGAACTATGGCAATTCAATTGAAGGAAGCATGTACTTAATAGTGGATTTGTTTTCTCTCTTCTGCCAGCCACAAGGCAGAGGGATGTGTTCTTTCTCCTCCTCTACCTATCTGGGAAAAGCTGGAAAAACAACAATTAATATCCTTTCTTTCTCTCCAATATTGCTAAGCACTCAAGATGTAAAGATAAAAATCAAAATGGCTTTTACCATCAAGGATCTTACACTATTGGGGGGGGGGGGTTTGAAATAAACACAAAGTACATTTTAAAAGTTTTGATTTCTTCCTGAGAGTTAGAGGAACTAATAGTTGGTGGTAGTCAGGGAATGACTCATGTAGAAGTCAATATGTACTGAGCTCTAAAGAAAATTAGGGATTCTAAGAAAAAAGTGAAGTGATTACATTACAGAAATGGGGGACAGCCTGTGCAAAATCAGAGACCTTTTTTTTTAAAAGCAGGAATAAAGCATGCATGAAGATGAGTAATATACAAAAGTCTTAGTGACTTTTTAAACTATTAAAGCTTAAAACAGCACTAAACCTTTTGGCACACTTTGTTTAATAAGGCTGGAAATACATGTTAGAGTTAAGATGTAAATGCATTTAAATGCCAAGTAGAGTGATTTATGCATTATCTTAGAGGTAATTGTTGTTTGTCCATTTTTAAAGAGGATCAATGATTTCACTGGGCAATATCTTGACTTGTGCATGAATGGGATTTAAGTGAGGCAGAGTTGCACAGTCATCAACCTTACTCTGTAGTCTAGGGGAAAAACTAGTGGAATACTACAGAAACTATAGTGGAAAGACTCAAAGTCTAGTAGAAAAACAAAAGTCAAGATGACTGGCAACGGCCCAGTATGTAGTGGATGACCTTGGTATCTTTGATGTCTGGTCAAGTTCTAAGTATTCTACAGTGTCTGCTTCAGTCACCTTCATGACTGTTGGAACAAACTGTTCT
The DNA here is from genome assembly GCA_028646575.1 of Pseudocheirus occidentalis. Lineage (NCBI taxonomy): Eukaryota > Metazoa > Chordata > Mammalia > Diprotodontia > Pseudocheiridae > Pseudocheirus > Pseudocheirus occidentalis. Next base: position 121,308,998 of record CM053600.1, on the reverse strand, counting down.
TATCCACTCATTCTGTCAAGGGAAATCTTTACATGCTTGGGGTAGCCATTCCCTAACTCACCAACAGGTTTGAGGCCTGACATGTCAGCAACAATTTTAGGAGTTTGGACACACAGAGTAACTTGAAACTGGGGTAGCTGTTCTCCCAGGGGCCCAATTTTTAATTGCAGTTTGGCGGAAATTTCTGAGAAGGGCCGCTATGTTAAAATGTGGCACTCAGATCAGGGCAGAGTATACAGGAACTATCACTACCACTATAGAAACTGTAGTATTCACTATAAATGGAGCCTAAGGTTGAATGTTTTGGATTTTTGTTGTTGTTGATTTTTGCTGCAGTGTCATACTGCTGATTCACATTCCAATATTTTCCTAGTGATTTTATATTGATATGTTCTAGTAGTCTATTCGAGGCTCCTGTACTTGTCTGTTAATACTTCTCACAGATGCAAGGCACATGTAAGAAACACACATGGTCAAGGAAACTCATGTCTTCTGTATGGCAGAACTTTGTTGTGATTTTTCTTCTCCTTTCTTCATGATACTCTTCTCTGGGTAGCATCTCTGATGAACAGGTCATTCAGCAGAAGTCCCTGAGTCTGTTTCTCTCTCTCCACAGCTTGACTCCTGAATACCAGAGATAATTCTTTCTTGAATCCACAGTTGGTTGTCTTCTCTGCTGCCAGGGGTCATACTCCTCAAAGTTTCCTCTACTAACTCTCTCTCTTTCTCTAACTCTCTGCTCCCTGCTGGATGCAGTGTCTCCTGCTGGGTAAGTAGTTCTGTTGCAAAATGCCATGGCAGATGGTTGGGGGAAGACAGAGAAATCCTGTATGACTGCAGCTGCCCTCTGGTAGAAGCACAGGGGTCACATCTCACAAAACTTCTTCCTGCCCTGAATGTCTCTCAGGTTGGCAAGTATAGTTTTTTAAAGGTCACTGGGAACTTGGTCAAGTTTTGGCTAACCAACAGCAAACAACCTTTTAAATCACATTAGGGAGACTTGTTCACACTTTATAAAGTAATAAAAATATAGACTCATCTTTATATTCCCTTTAGCACACCACTACCTCATTATTTCTGTTATCTGTCCTTTACCTTCTGCGATTATGTCAGCTAGGGGTTTAGGAGGGGAATGTATTGGTCAAGAAACAATTACACACACACACATGCGTGCACACGCACATGCACATGCATGCACACATGCACACACATGCGTGCACACACGCGCACGCACACACACACGCACACACACACACACACACACCTAGAGATAAAAGGAAAACTGGGAAACCATTTTTGTGCCTCTATACCAGCAGTTCTCAACCTGTGAGTTATGTTCAATTTGTAACAATAAAAATACATCCTGCATATCAGATATTTACATTACGATTCATAACAGTAGCAAAATTACAGTTATGAAGTAGCAATGAAAATAACTTTATGGTTGGGGGTCACCACAACATGAGGAAATATATTAAAAGGTCATGGCATTCAGAAAGTTGAGAATCACTGCAATACAGTATAAACTTACCTAAAAAGATAATTTGATGATTATAAAAAGACGATTTAAGCAATCTAAAAACTCAAAACAAAATATATAGTTGCCTTGAAGACTTTTAGTACATTGTGCGCCCATCCATTGGGACCCTGGAAAGTTCTAAACATATCATTCAATACATCTTATTAAATTATATGTTTTATAAATGGCGTGTCATTCATTTACCTGAAATTAACGCTGCTGACAATTGAGGGGGAGGGGCGTTTGAGTTCATTAAGAGATCATTCATTGCTGAATGGGGAAGAAAGTGGATAAGAACACTTGATCATGTTTCATTCTGCCCAAAGTCCTGTGAAGTTCCAAACAAAGTGGGGATTTGAAGCAAAGAACTCCCATGGCCTTAGAAGATTCAGAACTGCAGATGACCCAAATAAAAATAAAAATATATACAATTTTCTTGGAAGTAGCTCCCTAGCATCCTCCACATGTAGATGCCATCTGAGGCACTCTGCACATGTGCCAGTCTCCCATTAAACATGAATTCTAGTGGATCTATCAGCTGTCCCTCTCTCATCACAGGACTGGCTTAACTTTTCCAGTAATACCTAATCTACACATGTTTTGAGGGCATACTGGATGAAATCATGAAAACAAAGTAGGCTTTCACTAATATTTCAAAGCAGATCATATCTGCACAGTCACATGATACAATGAAAGATACATAGAATATAAAATCCTACTGCGCTTATTTGTTGACAATAAAAACAGATCTAAATTAAAGCAAAACTTTATCTTAAGCGATCTCCATAATGTGATTCATAGATATGTTAGAATTATACAAATTCCCTCAAGCATGTAACAACACAGATGAGGTCATTCCAAAGGTCCTTTGATAACTAATATCAAGTGCTATGTAAAAGAAGGGGATGCCAATGGTGCTTGCCACTATCATGGAATATGTTTGGCTCAGAGTTCAAATGCTAAATTTCCTATCTAAGTATGTGAGTAGATTGGTAGCATTTTACCAACCATAACTTACAAGCAACAGGTAGTACAAAAGACACCATTAAGGATATCCGTGACCAGAAATATCATGTGGGCAAGAGTGAGAGACAACATAGGAACAGTACAAGTGCTGAGTAGTACTCCTGAAATATTAAAAGAACCCAAGGAAAGCTTCTCACACATTCAGTTGATCCCTTGGGAATTATGGAAATACATAGACAAGAACTAAACTAGATCAGAAAGTATGGAAGGGTTGCAATCTTCTTCAATGGAAAGTGTAACCACATTAATGAGAACATTGAATTATAGACTGAGAAAGCTGGGGAAATTTATTGAAGTATCTAATTAGGGGTTCTTAGCCTTTTTGTATCTAGCTTAGCATGCTGCCTAGCACATAACAAGCATTTCATAAATGCTTCTTGACTTCATTGACTTTGGCAGCCCGGTAAAGTCTATAAACCTCAGGATAATGTTTGCTTGTTTTAATCATAATTAAAGGAAAATGCTAAGTTTCATTTACAAACTAGTGAAAATAAAGATTTCTGCCCCCACCCCATCCACATTCACAGGCTCCCTGAAATCTATCCACAGATCCTGTGGACCCTAGATTAAGAATCCCTGATCTAAAATTATGTAAATACTTATTTGATATTTTAAAGCCTATCAAAATTTTAATCTCTTGAAATAAAATACAGTTTGTTGCATTTTTTATCATTGTGAGTTGTATTTTTTCTCTCTGCTGCAATATTCTTAACAAATTATCTCTAAGTTATTTTTACCCAAGCATAAAAAAATTCATTATACCAATAACTTATACTTAAATTCTATCTCTATATCTAAATATTTATAAAGTGTTTCTCATCAGATCTTATCAGTATTCAGAAGCACTCCATATTAGGAATATAACTTTCCACACAGGAAGATGTACTTACTTTGGATGTTCTATTAGCTGGATTTAAACTAATCCTTTAGCAATGAAAATGGAGTATTTGGGTGGAAAAAACTTTTGTTTGAATTAAACTCCTGTGATATTCATTACCAAGGAAAATTTATCATTCCTTTCTAGCCTTTCAAATCTTGTCCTTCTTTTTAGTTCTTATGTCCCTCAGGTACTCAGAGCCCTTGGGGAGTCTCAGGTTCCCCCAGCAGGAATAAGTACTGTCCCATATTTCTCATCCTCCCCCATAAAATTTATTGTGCTGTATCTCAGCTCTTCTGAGTGCTGTTATCTACAAGAGGACAGTTAAACTCATTTAAGCTAAGGAGATAATAGATGATAACATTTACATTTTAACAGCTCCTTTGGAGGCTAAACTCAAAGTGACTAATGACAGGGACAAAAATATAACCAGACAGAGCAGTTAGGGAGACAAGAGTTCAAACTACACCAAGTAGACGTTATCCTTGTTTCACCCACTTTTAAATAGGGCAATGCCCATTTCTAAAATATAATTTATCTTTAAATAAGGCTGCTTACCTGTTAGCAAACTGTGTATTAAAAGATATTATTAAAGATATTTAAGCAACCTGGGTAATGGGCAAGCTTTCAGCTGGGTCTCTGAGACTGGGAAATGGACCAAAATTTTAATAACTGAGGTTAGAAAAAGTAGACATGCTATGCTTTAATGATGTCATGCATATTCATGTGTTGTTTATGTGGTTATAAGTAAGCAAGTAGCCTTTGATTTTTGTTCACTCTGGGGAGAAACAGAACATACCAAGGTAACTAGGGTCAGAAGTATCATTCAATAAGCAGACTCACTGCATGTTGAGGTTTCTTAGAATTGAATCTGCTGAAAATCACTCACATTCTGCATGGAGGGCAATAAAAATAAAAGTAAATGTAAGTTTCTGCCCAGAAGGCCCAAATCTGGTTGGATTAATCCCTTTGGTTCAACACAAACAGTAAAAGCTGAACCATTGACAACGAAATCCTTTCTTACGAGGGAAGGGGTGAAGAATAACTATAAAAGTCCCTGGTAGGTACAGGATTGGGAGACATGATTAAGAAAAATAGTTATGTGAGAATAATGGGATATAAGCTCAGTAGGGGTCAGAAGTATCATTTGACAGTCAACAAGTCTAATATAATCCTGGCCTTCTTCATTAT
>CM053600.1:121273689-121303885 GCA_028646575.1 Pseudocheirus occidentalis | reverse complement strand
AGTCACAGGGGAATTCACACCTTTTAACCAATGGACAGAGTTCTGGGAATTCACACCTTTTCACCAATGGACAGAGTTCTATACTTAACACTAGGTTACTAGGATCTACTTAACATCTGATCAAACAAATTAATTACCCTTACATGCCCCTCCCCCAACACTCTATTCTTGGTTCTGTTCCCTGAAGCCAAACAGAACAGTTCTAGTCTCTCTTCCATGTGACAGGTTTTTAAACACTTAAAGACACATCTTTTGTCTCCCCTGCATCTTCTCTTCCTCAAACTAATCCTGTGTTTCTTTCAACTGTGTTCCTTGGACTCTAGGTCCTTCATCATCCTTATTAGCCACCAATAGACTTTGTCTCACTTATCAATACCTTTCATAAACTGGGCACCACAAACTGAACACAATTCTCCAGAAGTTATCTGACCATGGCAGAGTACAATGGAAATTTCCTTACCAACATTTTCCTCCTTGATGAGCAATAAAGTACTGGTTTCCTCAGAATGGAAATTGAATTTGCCAGTTTTTGAAAGACTAAATTAGTACTCCTAAGAATGAATGCTAGATAATTATTTGCCAATTGCATGACTGCACTTCCTGACTATGTCTCTACCTCAAGTATCTCGACAATAATGATATTGTGTATAGTCACCCCTAGTGGGGCATTTAAAGATCAGATACATAGATACACACACACATATATATGTATATGGGCATGTGTAAATATATGTATGTATGTGTGCAATATATATTCCCTTTTAGAAGTTTCAGCCATGGATGAAATTAATATTATTGAATAAAAGTCCATGTGGAAGGAAAGTTTTAAAATTTCATAGGGATCCTCTTCTTTTTTTCTCCTTTTTATATTGCAAGGTGATTAATGTTGCAGCCTAGGAGCCCTGGGAAATGCAAACCACATCAAATGCTGTTTCAGGCTCTTGTGCATGTAGCATACGTTCCTTTCAGTGGGGTAGTAATGGAGCTGCCTCTATTCCTTTTGCATTCATTTATGCTTCTTTCTTCTGCTGTGCTTGTTGAGCCAAAACAGGAATTTAGACTTATGCAGTCTAGGCTAGTTAAGGTTTTATGTGCATTGAGGAGAAAGCAGATTTGTACATCCCATTGCCTTTAAATCAACTCACAGAAGAATATACTTCATTTTAACTTTTCTTTTTAATATTTGAACAATGAATTACCATATAGTGACATGAAAAATTATTTATGCTGATATTCTTAAGTTTAGGAAAAAATATTGGTTGTATGGAGGGAAATATCCTCATATAAACACGGCATGATTATGTCTTCCATTGTTTCAACGTTTTGTCAAGATTGAAAAAAGAGGTGATCCTTTGACTCGTGAACTTAAGACCTTATGATCTTACATGTTTTGGAAATACATAGGGCAGGAGTTATTAATGATAAAACTATATCTCCCCAGTAAAATAATTCAGCTAAACATCTGCTCTAAATCTATCCTTTTTGCTGCAACTGACATAGTTAAAGAAAAAGAGCTAGTAATTAATATATTCTACAACAGATAGTTATATGTGTCACTATCACATATACATATATATGCATGTGTATATATGAATATGTGCTTATAGACATATATATGTGTGTATAGATATAGATATATAAACTGAAAGCCAAGAGTATGTTTTTGCATTAATAGATTGATATCATGATCAAGTGGCCATCTCTCAATGAGTTTTGTTAAACCATGTTAAATGATGACTAATACAATTCATTTGATAGGGTTTGACCCATGATTTCTGTGACCCTTTCTTGTTCCAGGTGTAAAGACATGATTGCTTCTTAGAATTGTGTCATGGAAGACTCTTCATCTTTACTACCCTTCCATCATTCTGAGGAATGTATATGAATTTGCATTGCTTTTTAATAAGATGCATATATGTAAAATACATATGTATATATGCATATATATTCTTGTCTTTATTCTCAAAAGGATCTTTGCATATAAGCTTATTCTCTCTCTCCCACAGAATCTGAGTCAGAATTTGTATTTAAACTCACAAGAAATAAATCAATAAAAATCTCCATTAGACCTTTGATCCAACCTCTTGAGAGAACAAACCCAAAGCCATCCTCCTTGTCTTTTCTTCTGAATTCTCTGTGAAATTTATGCCTCTACCAATATATACCTCTACCAATCTTCTTTAAGTGTTCATCATTTCTTATTTTTTGCTTGTAACATTAAGAACAGAAGGTAAATCTTCCCTACTTTTTGCAATGGTACCCTCAGAGAGAAGTTCAGTTTCAAATTGCCCTGGAAACAAAGATGGGACAATCCATATCCTTCTTATTAGCTAACCCTGAGTTAATTAAGATGCATTCTATTTTGAACAACTGATTATTAAACTCAAAGATCTTGAAGCAGAGATAGAAGATAATATTTGTTCCTTACCACTTACTTCCTGGAACTCAAAAAGGAGGAATTATCTCTCCCACACTGTAAGGGCAGCAGATAGCAAAGTAGATAAGAGTGCTAGACTTCGAGTCAGGAAGAACTGAGTTCAAATTCTGCCTCAGAAACTTAACTATCTTTGTGAGCTTTTACAAGTCATTTAAATTCTTTTAGCGTCCTTTGTAAAATGGGGATAATAACAGCACCTGCCTCATAGGGTTTTTATGAGGCTCAAGTAAGATTATATATGTAAAGCACTTTGCATACATTAAAGTGCTCTATAAATCATTGTTATATCAATTATTATAACTAATTATATTATTACTAGCTGTTCTTGCTTATTATTAAATAGATGAGGATTTTCCTATTCAAAAGAGAAAGCTGAAGAGACATACTGAAAATTATTACTGCTACCTCAATTCATATGAGGACTTAGATGACCACAGCAGCTCACTCCCACTCCCAGCCCTTCTGAGGTCTCAGTTGACTGCACAAAATATACTTTAAAACATCTCCCCTCCCACTGCTGATTCTTTGGCATTTATGTCAATATACATGGCAATCTTGTGCATGAGCCTTTTCCTCTTCCTAAAATGGGGACTGAGTTACCACAAAATCATGAATTTTGAAGAGGTCTTTGCTATAAAATGTAAAAACTCAAAAAGACAGCTCTCAGTCTGAGTGATTAGTTCTAGTTTGAGAAGTTATGAATACAAAGATAAGTAATACAAAATATGAATACAAGATAAGTAATTCAATTAAATTCAGCATATGTTTATTAAACATCTGCTATATATACATAGGATGCTTCATGAATGATGGTGATAAGAAATATATGTAATATAGATACATATACATGTATATATAATATACACATGTGTATGGATGCATAGCTTTTAAGACCAATTCCTTGTCCCATTAGACTTGAGCTTCATACTTCAGGCATGTAGACCAAGTGTCTAAGAATTTATTTTTATCATTGAGACTAGACCTTTAACCATGATTGAAGGGATCCTACATATAGTCTATTATTAAAAATCATGAGATGACAGGATCACAGATTTTGGGCTAGCATGGATCTTGAAGGTCCAGACAAGGTCTCACTTCCCTGGAGCAAACAATCTGGTATTGCTTCCTGTCCTGCTCCTGTAGTGAGTGCAACCTTTAGGGGAACTATGCAATCTTATTGTCTTGTAGAATTACCTTGATACCTCCTTCCTCTCTAGAGGAAAGCACTGAATTGATAGTTAAACCCTTCCTCTGAGCCTGCATAATACATATCATCTACAATGCTAATGGAGGATAAGGTCTATATTTGTTACTCTATGTCATGGCTCTATCTACAGTTCCATCGTTCTGGATCCTGCCTGGCCTGTAATTCAGTATGCTGCAGGAACTCTTCATCATAACTATCAATTTCTGCTGACTTATATTTCTACAGCTTCCATTTTAGCAGAAGATCAACTCAATGTCCCACCATTGCCTGTCCTCATTGCTCTCTCTGGGGTTATGCATGTCCTGGAGCTGACGATTCCCAGTTGCACATGGCTCTCTGGAGAAATTGTGTGAATTTACAGACTTTCCTCTGGGGACTAACTCTGTGTGTATGAGTACAATTGGTTTCCCCCAGCTCACAACTCCTAGCTTCTTTCATTCTAAATACCAAAGAATTTGAGAAAAGAGAGAAGAAAAACTGGAAAGATCAGAGGGGCTTCAAGTATGGGTTAGTATTTGAGTGAAGCCTTGAAGGAAATAAGGATGCTAAAATAAAGGGTCAAGGGGGAAATACATTCTAGGACTAGATAATATACTCTGCAAAACAGAAAGTACATGGAATGCCAAATTCAAGGAATAATACCAAGGCAAGTTTGCTTGTCAGGTTTACTGTGTGAAAGGGAGTAATATGAACTAAATTTAGAAAGTTAGGTGGGAATAAAATTAGGGAGAACTTAAAGTCTCAGACTGAGAAGTTTGTATTTTATCCTGTTGATAAGGAGGAGCCACTGAGGATTTTTTAGAAAGGATTAATTGGAGAGGGGAGAAGCTAGAGGCTTGGAAATCAATTCAGAAGCTTTTTCAATAGTCAAGGAAAAGAAAAACTGGCGATTTTTTTGGTTACTTTACTTGAACAGCTAAGTGATTCAATGAACTGGGCCTGGAGGCAAGAAGACTTGAGTTCAAACTCTGCCTCAGACACTTACTAGCCGTGTGACCCTGGGCATCTGTTTACCTCAGTTTCTTTATCTTTAAGATGCGGATAATAATAGCACCTGCCTCACAGGATCATTTTGATGACCAAATGATTCTTAAAGCACTTAGCACAGTGACTGGTGCTTAATTAAGTACTATATAAATGCTAGTTATTATTATTATTGAACATTCCGCTGGACAAAATATTTTATTAGTTTTGCCTGTGTAGTGCTTATGCCCAGGTGTTGTCCTGGGTTCCTGTTGTCTCATTCATGGGACCTTTATTTTGGCACTAATTATGCACCTTGGCACACTAAGTACACCCACCCGATGCAGTCAAAGACACAACGTTTTTATGGGTGACTAGATCTATGTAAATCAAGGCTTCTTTCTTTTAAGTGTGTGTGTGTGTGTGTGTGTGTGTGTGTGTGTGTGTGTGTGTGTGTGCGCCTTTTACCCCTTTTGTATTCTGGAGAAGCTTATAAAGAAACCTTTGAAGACTGATATTTTTAATAATTGTAGGATATTCTAAAATTTACTCTGACATTAGCGAAAATAAACATCTAATCTTTTTTTTTTTCCCACCCAAGTTCACAGATCTGAAATTGGTCCATGGAACCAAAGTTAAAAAAAAAAATCACTGGTCTAAATGATGAATACGAAATCTTATGGAAGTGAATAATGAAAACTAAAAATAAATAAATAAATTTAAATGATGAATACATATTTCACCACTGCGTATCCTTCCCATGTTAAGTGTATCATGTTCTAAATTCCCAGGGAAATGCAGGCTCCTTGAGGGTAGAGATGATTTGCTTTTTATTACATTATCCTTATACATAGTGCCTTTCACTTAATATGCATCCAACAAATAGTCATTAAATTTCATTAAACTGTTTCTGTGCTTTGTTCACCACAAAACAAAATGATCTCCTTTAGAGAAGGGGCCCTCCTCACCTCACTCATTACACCCCTCCTCTGCCCCATGATCATTTGGGGGTTCCAAATAAAATTGGACAAGTAGACTGGCGTGCCTTAGGTAGGAACAATCTGGTATGACTGATAGCACTTTGCATTTTTCTTAGCCTAATATCAAGAAGTTATGTAGTGTAAGTTTTTTTCTCCTACTTCACCTAGTTCTCTGGTTTAATTACTACATATTGTGCCAATTTGTCTACCATGTTGAATTTACATATTTCCTTGAATTAACTTAGCTGTCCTGCTCTTTTTATTGGATAGAGGAATTTTAATTATTCTAGGTGACTATAGAAAAGGTTAAAGTTTTAAATCTAGCAAGTGAGTAAAATATATGAGTTGCTATTACTTACTTCTAATAGTGCTTTAGTTAATAGCACTAATGCTAGATCCTCAGAAAGCTTTAAAAAATCCTTGTTGATTTGTTACTACAAAAGCAACCATCGACTAAATCTTAAATCCTTCCTTTATTCTTTGAATACCTTAGAGGTTCTTTTATACCTACATAATACTTCAGAGATTTCCCAATTATGAGAAGAGAGGCTGAATTGAGTTAAAATCAAATCATCCAAAAGCACAATCATGTTAACCTAATTTGCCCTTCTTATCTTCTCATATACCATTTCATTTTTCCCTTTCTTGTCCCAGAAGGTGCACAATAATATTCTTGTAATATTCCTCTTTACTACCTGTGTGTATCACATGGTCTTATTCAGGCCATTCTATTAGATGTTTAAAATGACATTTATCATCCTGAAGCTTCTAAAAGGCCACTGAAGCCAATCTTCCCTTCGCATCAGGGAGAATATGCCCACCTAGTAACCTAGACACTGAGAAGAAAAAATCATTTAATTGTTCCCCTGTAGATTCTCTCCCTGAATCAAGTTTAGATGAATAATAAAGCAAAATTTTAATGCCACCTCAAATTGATATGGAGAGAAGCTGTGATGGAAATACTCTAAATGCTTATTCATGATTCCAGCCTCATTTTTTCATTTACCCTTTAAATCGACTCTTAGGTAGACTATATTGTTTTCTGTGTTTTTCCTTTTTTTCCCTTCAATTGTATTTGAATACTTTGTTTGGGAGTTTTATGACCCAGAAAGTTCACAAGCAGAGTGATCATTGCTGGCAGATCACTAAGGGAGATGTGTAACTTTCTCTTTCGATGATGTAACTTTAAACTGGCAGACTAGTGTATGGAATCTAATTCCTACTCTCCCCTACTCCATCTATTGATTACAGAATGAAGTGATTCTGAACTTCAGTAATGGAATGGTTAAAGAGATCATGAGGCAAACTCCTTCCTCTACAAACCAAAATGAAGTTATATTCCTAGGATAGGCATAGGAATTAGACCTGTGATTTCATTAGTATAAAGAACTAAGAGGAATTGAACCTGTTATTTCATTAGAGGGAACACCCTCTACCCAATGCCTATTAACACCTTCTCTGCAATTGAGAATCTTAAGAGAGTTGCTGAGAGCACTAGGAAATTTACCAACTTGCCCAGGGTTACACAGCTCATAGTCATCAGAAATGGGACCTGAACCAAGGTCTTATGGCTGAAAGGACAACTTTATACTCACTACTCCACAAAATACAATAAAAGTTCCTTTTGACATTGCAAAATCATACTTTGTTTCACATACATACCATACTCCTTTATCACAGGTAATTCTCCAAAATTTTCTAAATATGTTTCAGTAAAACTCCAACTCTTTATGTTAATTTTATCCCAAATGTTTCTTTCATGGATGATATTTTATGAGTGATTTGAAAATATTCTTTCATTCTCATCTACCCCTATGAACAAAAGTTTACATTTTACATTCATCAGGTTAATATTAAATGAGAATGATCATGCTTTATTCAGAATTTGCATCTCTAGCATTGGCATAATGCTTAATTTTTTCAAGTGTTTTTAGAATATCAGAATGTATATTCTGGCACATTGGCAGTAAACCTGGTATACACACACTATATTAAGGAGCCATCAGGGGCTCAGGATGCTTTCTTGTTCATTGCTTTGACACTTTCTATATTCCAGAATTTATTAATGAAATAAAGAGAGAGAGAAAAAAGGTTTGTCACTGATATGACTTCTCTGGATTCCCAGGAAGAATGCTCAGGGATTATTCCAGTTTTGTGTTTAATGATGTCTCCCTTCCTCCTATACCAACAATCTGTACCACAAGTATTTGCACATTAAAAATAAAAAATCTAACCTTTTGTGTATAGAGCACTGATTATTAGTTTAGTAAATCAAAATGAAAGGCAGTATCATATGTTCAAGAGAAGATGTGTTAGTTATAACTAGCTTGAGGACTCACAGATAAGGCTTGATGATTTCTCATTACATTGTTATTTACTGCCTGTTGTCCTCTGCTCCTGTCTTTCAAGATTATTCAAATGGTCAAAAGGTACATTCAAATGGTCAAAAGAAGGAGAGGTGAGTTGATTTCTTTCTCATCTATTTTAGGTTCCATTCTAGTCATGTCTGTGGAAGTACACCATTATCCTTTTAGAATGTGACTTTCAACTTCAAAGTCATCCCCAACTATTTTTCTGTACCTCACCCCCACTCAAATATTGAATCCGTGGATAAATTTGGTCAATTTTACCTACAAAAAATTACTTCCATTTGTCCCCTCTTTTGTATGTATTTATGTATATATGTATGCATGCATGTGTGTATACACACATTTGTGTGTGCCTATATGTATGATATGTATATATATAGACATATGTGTGGAAATACATCATTAATTATTTTTAAAAATAAATTATATATATATATATATTTAACATTTGGGTTGTATTTTTTTAAATTTTGAATTCTAAATTCTACTCCTCCCTCTCTCCCCTTCCCTCACCCTGAGAGGGTAAGCAATCAGATATAGGTCATACATGTGAAATCATGTAAAATATTTCCATATTAGTTATTTTGTACAAGAAGATTAAAAAAAAGAAAAAGTAACAAAGTAAAAATAGCATGCTTCAGTCTGTATTCAAACAATATCATTTCTTTCTCTGGAGGCAGATAACATGCTTTATCATTAGTCCTTTGGGATTATCTTGGATCATTGTATTGCAGAGAATAGCTAAGAATAGCTAATTAACAATTCTTCATCATACAATATTGCTGTTATTATATACAACATTCTCCTGGTTTTGCTCACTTCACTTTGCATCAGTTTATGTAAGTCTTTCCAGGTTTTTAAAACCATGCTATCTGTCACTTCTCATAGCATGATAATATTCCATCACAATCATATACCACATCTTGTTTAGTCATTCACCAATTGATGTGTTCCCTTCTTTTCACTTTACATGAGTAAAACCCAATTTCAAATCTGCATCATCTTCTTTTTAATTGGTCACTTGTCTCCAGTGTGTCCCTTCTCCAATCTATCCTCTGCACTGCTGCCAAGATATTCCTAAGTAACAGAGATGACCATATTAATCCTGTACTCAAGAAGTACTGGTATCTCCGCATTGCCTCTAGGATCAGAGACTCCTCTGTTTGGCATTTAAAGTCCATCAAAATCTGTCCCTTATATACCTTTCCAGGCTAAATATACTTTAATACTCTTCATACATTCAATATTCCAAACTCAGTGGTTTACTTGTTCTTCCCTTTATATGACCTTCCATCTCTCATCATTCATCTCTTTCCATCTGTGTGCATTAGCACAGACTGTCACACATTCCTAAAAAGCTATCACTTCTCACTTTATGCCCTAGAAACCCTCACTTTCTTCAAGGTTATATTCATATATCACCTTGTACCTAGGACCTTTCCTTATCTGCCCTCACAGTTGTTAATGACCTTCCATTTTCCAAATTCTTAAATTCTTATACATTGTTTCTCCCCCCAAAACCTTATATTAAGGAGTGGCAAGAGCTTTCTTCCTCATTGAACAAATGAGTGAATAAAATGGAGACTAGTCATTCATCCAACAAACATTTTTCAAGTGCCTACTATGTGCCAGGCACTTCTATAAAAAGATGCAAACAAAAGTGTCTCTTCTCAAGGAGTTTACATTCTACCAAAGAAAATAGCAAATGTATATAGAATGAAAGGAAGAGGGGCTGAACGTGATTCATGAAAGAAGAAATTCCCAAATGAAGTTTTTTTTCTCTAATAATGCAAAACGGAAGCTTCGTTCCAGCTTAGTCTCAGAGAGATAGATACACTAAGCATTTCAGGGTCACACAGACTACTTTGGCAGTACTTGAACACAGATCTGCCTGACTCCATGTTACTCCTTATGCACATGTAAGTTGATCCAAGATATATACAAAATAAATGTAAGATAAATGCAAGATGTTTGTGGGGAGTGGGTGGCACTAACCTCTTGGGGACATCAGTAATGATCTTTGGTATGTGAGAGCACTTGTACTGAGCTTAAGTATATTTATATCCCATTTCATCCCCCTAAAAGGATCATTACATCTTAGGAAGCTAAGAATTCTAAGACATGGAGGTGAGACAGAAGTGCATTCTGGGCATGAGGAACAAAGTTATACAAAAGCTTGGAGACAGAAGATGAGTTGTTAAATGTAAAAGGCATCTAGCATGCAGCTTAGCTGGACTCTAAAGTACTTCAAGGACAGTGATATGTAATAAACTTGGCAAGGGAGGATGGAGGCAGATGATGAAGGGCTTTAAATTGCAAACAAAGAAGGTTGTATTTGGTCCTAGTGACTTGGTCTGACCTGTAATATATGAATATCACTTTGCCAGCCAACTTGAGAGTGGAATAGAAAGGATATTGACTGGAGGTGGAGAGACCAATTAGAAACTACTACTAGCCAGTAACAGACTTTTTCAAAGGTGCCAAGACAAGATAAATTGTTTTTCTTTTAGTCTGACATTGCTTTCTCTCTGTGTGCCATGTAGGATTCCTAGTCAGACAGGGGTAAAGTTGTTACTATACTTACCAACACATTCTAGATATGTTCTATTTGGGGATGGGGGAGTGACTTGCATTGTCTTTGAAGGGCAAAGTCATGAGATTACTCCCTCACTGCCACCAAGGGTTCATCTTTATAAAACTTCATGAGAGTCAACTAGAGCACAATGGAAAAGGCATCATTTTTTAAGTGCCATGACTTGGGCTCATATCTCAGGTTTTTTGCTTTCCCCTTCTGTGATCATGGGTAAGTCATGCCACTTTGTTAAAGCTCCTTAAAATAAGATGATGGAACTAGATGTCCCTTTAAGTTCCTCTTCAGTTTTAAATGCAGTGGTATGTTTTCCCTGATGAAGAAAACTAATGAAAATTGTAAATTATTTATATAGCATTGATATTCCATTTATTTCCCCAAGAGGGATCACTACATTTTAGGGTCATATTGCAGTTGGGAGAAAATTTAGGGATAATGAAACCCTCCTTATTTTAAAAATTACAAAATTTAGTCACAGAGTATAAGTTATGAAGAGAACCCTCCCCCACCCCGTCACACATTTATTATTATTATTAATTTTTTTTCCTGGCATGATAGCGTAACAACTGCTATGAGAGAAGCTAAGCTAGTGTATTTCTTTAGCTTAGGAATTCTGAACTGCAGTATAACAGGAAGGAAAGAAGGAAGGAAGGAAGGAAGGAAGGAAGGAAGGAAGGAAGGAAGGAAGGAAGGAAGGAAGGAGGGAAGGAGGGAGGGAAGGAGGGAGAGAAGGAGGGAGGGAGGGAGGGAAGGAAGGAGGGAAGGAAGGAGGGAAGGAAGGAAGGAAGGAAGACAAGGAGGGAGGGAGAAAGGGAAGGAAGAATGGAATAAACATCTATTAAGCACCTACCATGTGTTGGTCTTGGCTTGTAGCCTTTTCAAATTGAAGAATTTATCATCAATGCAGTAGCTGACCTTGATGCCATGCTCATCCTCACTGAAAGCATTTGACAACATGGATGAAAACATTATGCTAAAAAGCATGGGAGCAAGCACATAGCCTTGTTTCACTCCGTTGGTGACTGGAAAGGCATGAAAGCATTGTCCTTTATCCAGAACCCAGGCAAGCATGCCATCATGAAATTGATGTACAATACTGATTAACTTCTCCATGCAACCAAATTTTGACATAATTTTCCATAAGCCCTCATGACAAACAGGATCAAAGGCCTTGGTTAGAAATTTGAAAATGCTACAAGCCAAGACTAAAGTGGAGGGAGTATTGGTGCATGATTTTCTATTTGCAAATGATTGTGCACTCAGTGCAGCCTCTGAAGCTTAGTTGCAACAAAGTATGGATCAATTCTCTACTGCTTATGTTAATTTAGGCATAACAATTAACACCAAGAAAACACAGGTACTCCATCAGCCACCCATATGTGGAAACATTGGTTACAGCAAATGGAGAAGTTTTAAATGCTGTGGCTAAGTTCACTTAGCTTGGTAGTGTACTTTCCAGGGATGTACATTGATAACAAGCTTGATACACACATTGCCAGAATTGGTTCAGTGGTTGGGAGGCTCTGAAGGAAGGTGTGGGAGAGAAGAGGTATTAGACTGACTACCAAACTGC
Source organism: Pseudocheirus occidentalis (assembly GCA_028646575.1). NCBI lineage: Eukaryota > Metazoa > Chordata > Mammalia > Diprotodontia > Pseudocheiridae > Pseudocheirus > Pseudocheirus occidentalis. The sequence continues at coordinate 121,291,766 of CM053600.1, read as the reverse complement.
AGGTCTACAGAGCCGTTTTGCTGACCTCATTGTTGTATATCTGTGAAACCTGGACAGTCTACCAGCACCATGACAGAAAACTGAATTGCTTTCATTTGAATTGTCTTGGGAAGATTCTGAAGATCACCTGGCAGGATAAGGTACCAGACACAAAGGTCCTTACTTGAACCAAACTGCCAGGCATTCAAACTCTGCTTAAGAAAGTACAACACCAATGGACTGGCCTTGTTCAACTGCAAAACATATGCTTGCCAAAAGGACTTGTTTTATGGAGAACTCACACAGGGTAAGCTTTTACATGGTGGTCAGAAGAAGCACGAAAAGGATACTCTCAAAATCTTTCTCAAGAACCTTGGAATTGATTGTGTGCCATGGGAGACACTGGCACAGGACTGCTCAGCAAGACACGCTCATGTTAGACAAGGTGTTGTGCTCTATGAACAAAGCAGAATTGAAGCAGCTCAAAGGAAACCAGGATGCACAGATTTGGAGATACCCCCCTAAATGTTCACATGGACTATTTGTGTCCGACCTGTGCTAGAACATTCCAAGCTTGTATTGGTCTGATCATCCATAGTCGGACATATTGAAAGTTAACTTTAGCATAGTGATGTCATTTTGGTCCCCTTTGAGAATGAAGTTCAACCACCAACCACCATGTGGTGGGTACTGTGCTAAGCAACTTGCAAATATTATTTCAGTACTATTATTTTCCCCAATTTACCTTTGAGGAAATTGAGACAGACAAAGGTTAAGTGAGTTGTCCAGGGTCATACATCTAATAAGTGTTCAAGGTCAGATTTTAATTCAGGTGTTCCTGATTGCAAGAGAGCATTCTTGTTATTGTGTCATCTAGCAGGTTATGATGTTATGTTATGTTATGTTATGTTATGTTATGTTATGTTATGTTGTATCATATATCACATCACATTACATCATACCATATCATATCATATCATATCGTATCATATCATATCATATCATATCATATAAGCTAGGTTGCTCAGTGGATGGAGCAGTAGGTTTAGAACCAGGAAGACTCATCTTCATGAGCTCAAATCTAGTCTCAGACACTTATTAACTGTGTGATTCTGGGCAAATGACTTGATTCTGTTTGCCTTAGTTCCTCATTTAGAAATTGAGCTGGAGAAGGATGACAAAGCACTCCAGTATCTTTGTGAAGAAAATCCCCAAGTGGGGTCACAAAGAGTTGGACAGAACTGAAATGACTCAACTATTATATTCATTATTTGTATGGTGATGTGTAAACTATTCTCAAGTTAGTATCTGCAAGAAAAAAAATAGTATTATATTTTAAAGGCATTTACAAAAGAAAATAGGCCTCTGTTCAAATACTACTTGAATACCTTTGAGGCATATGAGGTAATATTCCCAGCTCTGACAGATCCTACCAAGTTGAAAAGGTCTTAAATATTGATCTAGAAAAGGTCTCTTTGCTGTCTTCCAGGACCCAGTCTACCTAAAATGAGAAAGTTTCATGATCATAACAGTAAGTACCTGATGATGAAATTGCTGCTTGATTATAGCAATTCACAGAAAGTGTCAAGAAGAGAAAGGAGTTGTGATCTGCAACAGTAGGGGCAGAATCCATTCTAGTGTTGGAGCAAGGCTTGGAAGTATACCTTTGGCCACTTTTATGATGAAGAAAGACAAACAAAAGATATTTATAAAGGGAATGAGTCTGAAAATGAGAGGTAGGTCAGAGAAATAATGCCTTCCTTGTAGTAATCTACACTTTTCTTCTCTGCACATACAGTTCTATATCCAGGAAGCATATATGTACAGAAAATGAGTTATATTTGCCAAGCATTAAATGGAAAGACACAATATTAAATTTAAGCACATTATATCTAGGCAGTAAGGAAAGCTTGAAATTGGGAAGCCGAATCATGGTCATTTGGGAGCAAGGTTAATAACCAGATAGATGCCTTTGGGAGAGACCAGTAAATTACTATGAATTCTTATAGGCATCATTGCAAAACTGATACATTGAGATGGGTTTTGTACTGAAAATCCCCAGGTGAATACCCTTGGCCACTTCCTGTTGGAAGTAAGGGAAGTCATAAGTTTTAGAATCTTCCCTTGGCTGCCAGTGGAGAGGCAATGCAAACAATGAGTGTTGTGGTCTGTGAAAGGTGCGTGCTGGGTATGTTGGCAACAACCTGCCTTAACTTATGGCTACCTTTTTTGCATAACGTCGGGATAACCTCAAATGAAATATAAGTACAAGAGGAAGGAGAGGTATTTTGGGGGCATGACAGATGAAAGCCAAGCATCTGAGTTACAGCTATAAGCACAAATTTCTTGCTGTTGGATAGGACCAGGTACTGATCATAGTGCTTCTTACTCACTGAATGAAAAAGGAATTTTACCATCATTAGGGTTGGAGTAGGGGTTGGACAGACAATTTTAAGGGGAATTTACAGATGAGGAAATCCCCAAAAGTACAAGTTGGCACCTTTCTGCAACTTACTGTCTTAGCAACTACGACTAGAACTTAAAGACGTTAAGTGATTTAACCAGTATCACAGTCAATATGTGTTAGAGGCAAGGTCACCTTGGCTGCAGTATCAGCTGTCTATCTATGATGCCATACTGCCCTTACTTTCCAGTGGTTACATGGAAATCAATGAGCATATTTTCCAGTTCTTGAATCTTCCACCAGGGAATCAAGGTTAGGAAAAATACTCTCAGACACTTGTAGTCTGTGCTCACTATATGCAAATAAGTCTTTGTTTTACATTACATTTATCAGCCTGTAATATCAGTGTGAATTGAAGCCTAGGACCAGTCTAGCTCATCTCAGTGGATGATTTTTTTTTTCAGCTACAAAAATCCATAGAGACAAACTTGCAAGTCACTGGAGGGTTGTATACTGTATCAGTGGAGGAAGTATTTGCAGTAATGACATCAGATGATGCAATACTGAAAAATCAGTCTGGCTTCATTGAAATAGCCCCATAAGATCTAGATTCTAGTCTCTACTGCACCCCGAATGACAAAGCAGCCGAATTTGGTGGGAAAATTTATTTGGAATTAGAGGGCCTGAGAAGAGGACTCAACCTTGTTATACTAAGCCTAAGAGAGAAGAATGAACAGTAGACAGAATAAAAAGATGGAAATGTGACTCAATGTAAGGAAAAACTTCCCAATAATTAGAGATGTTCAAAAGTAAAATGGATTTCCTCGCATGGAATCCAGTTTTCCATTTAATTAACCTTGTGCAAATCTATAAAAATGAAAGTAAATCTGTCCCTATCCTCAAGGAGCTTAGACTCTCCTGGCACTAAGCAGGTGATACTATATGGACAAAGATAAGCAAATGAAATTTTTATTCAAAGTAAATACAAAGTCTTTGGTTAGAGTGGGTTTGGAAATCACTAACTACTAGAAGGACCGGCATGAGATTTATATAGAGATATAGCTAAAGCTTTTGTTAAGTTTTGAAAGGATCCAGGGATTCCATGAAGCAGACATAAAGAGAAAAACATTTCAATAAAGGGACACAGCTTATGCAAAGGCAAAGTGGTAGGATATGAATACTGTCCAGCAAGTAGTTTAATTTCTTAATCCTATAAGGATGAGTAATATGAAATGCTAACCAATAAATTGGATTTAGACTATGTAGGGCTTTAAATGTTTAACATAAATTTGCACTTTGTCTTAGTGTTAACAGGGGAATAATGAAGCATTTTAAAATAGGAAGTAACATGATTTGAACTATGCTTCCTGAATATTTAAACAACAACAACAACAAAATTCCCTTTGTGGAGGATGGTCTGGAGAGGTGAGATAATTCATACATACCAGCATAGCTCTAAAGCTGAAAGAGACTTAGAGACCATGTAGGCTCTCATTCTACAGGAGGACTAAGTAACTTGTCTAACATCATCTCGTTAGGCCTAAGAGGTTGGATTTGAGCCCAGGTCTTTGACCCAAGAGTCAATGCCATTTCCCCTGTCTGTATTACACAGTCTTTTTAACTTGGGAGAGGGAGATCAATTTAGAGACTATTATACTAGTCCAGGCTAGAGTTGATGAGGGCAGTGGCTATGTGAGTAGAAAGTCATATGAGATTTGTAAAGATATGCCAGTAGAAGCTGGCTAATCAGTCATCAGAAATATCTGCTCCAGTGTGAAAATTTTATATAGGGAGGTAGTATTGAGCATCTTCCAGCTCTGAGATTCTGTGATCCTTCTGAGTTCTAATATTCTACAAGCAATGAGGAAATAAATTAACAATGTTTTATTCCTCTGAAAAACTTAAATAGAAAATCCTGGCATAAGTTCAGGAAGTCCAGCCCATTTCTTATCAACATGCACTATTTATAGCAACCACACATTAATTTCAGATCAGAATATTTCCCTTCCATAATAAAACTGTATCTTAGGCCACCCTATTTTTTGCTTTTTTTATATTTTCTGTGCTTCTTAATTTCCATTTTCATGATATCTCGTGTTTTTATAACACTATTTTTAATCTCAATTGACCCTTTCCCCTTATATCAGTAGAGTTCAAACAGTTCAATAGGGAAGTGCTTAATATTTGAGCTGATTTATTAAAATGAGAATGAGTGTAACACTATGATGCTACAGCAAGAAACCTAGAGAGACCTTTTGTCAGATGAAAACTCTAAATAGGAATTAGATAAGATGAAAAATGAACAAATATTAGGAAAAATGAAATAAAAGGGGAGAGAGGTTATTGAAAATTAAAATATTTATTTTGAAGTAGGAAATGTGAAAATCTTCAATCTTAAACTGTTTAACTTGCTTTTTACCCTTTGCCTTTTTAAAATCAGAATTTATCTTTCACAGAATATCAAAGGTAAAGTGGGGATCATGAGGATGAAGTTATTAGCATCTGCCTCCCAGAGTTATGAGAATCTAAATGAGGTAATATTTATGAAGTGTTTAGCATAATGACTGGCACACAGTAGGTATTTAGTAAATGTTTATTTAAAAAGAAGTGGAAGGAGGGGCTGACATACCATCAAGTCCAGCTTTCCCATTTAAGAATTTTTTTTTTAAAAAAACAACTGAGGCCTCTAGAGTGGAAGTCAGTTGTCTAAGGTCCCACAGTTAATGGACAGTGAAGCTATGGATAGAAAGAGGATCTCCTGGTATAGTGGTTGAGTACTAAACTGCAATGGTATCTATTAATATATAAGTAGATGTCTGTGTAGACAACACACTTAAATGGTGCATATGGTTTTACCAATGAAAACCCTTTAGCATTATTTCAAATGATGCCATCAATATGATTTCAAAATATTAATTTTTAAAATGAGCATTTTAAAATTGCAATAAGCTACAGCAACTTGAAGCAATGCTGATTAATGTACTTTTGTTACAGATTAGAGGCACCAAAGAATTGCATTAATCAGTACTACTATATGGTCTGTCACGTCGTATTGCTTAAGTATGCCAGATTAGTGTGGGTATTATAGACTCAATGAACTTAAATAAAATGTTACAGTAAACTTGTTTGTTCTCAAAGGATTTCATTCCCTTTATATTATATGACTTTTAGAACAAGAGACATTTTTACCACAGTCACATAACTGTATTAAACTCATTCCATATTTACTGTGTATTTGATTCCTATATGCTGTCTGCCTTACTGTAAAAGTCACCTCTCTGGTATACCAGTACTAGCAGCTCCTTATGTCATGTTGGACTGAAATTTAGAAGACCTGAATTCTAGTCCTTACTCTGGTATATTTTAACAATATGCCAGGGGTAGCTAGGTGATGCATTGAATGCACTGGCCCTGGAGTCAGGAGCACCTAAGTTCAAATTCTATTTCAGACACTTAAAACTTACTAAATGTGTGACCTTGGGCAAGTCACTTAAACCCAATTGCCCTGTTTCCCCCCTCCACAAAGAAAAAAAGAAAACAACAAGTACATCAAAAAACACCAATATTCCATTGGTCAAATCATCAAATTTCCCTGAGTTATAGTTTTCTCATAAGAAAACATTTAGTGAATGATACTGCCATTACTTCAGTCATAGAGTTGTAAGGAAAAATACTTTCAACAAAGGGCTAGTTTTCCAAGCACTGTAGTTTCATAAGCACTATGTAGTTGTGAGTTGTTTATTATTGCTGTTGTTAACTGACTCTATAACTTCAAAATGGGAGACAGAGAAACTTCTAAAGAACTTAGCCTATTTGTAACAGATCTCAAATTATATTATAAGGTGGGAATCATCAAAACAATCTGGTACTGGCTATGAAATAAAGTAGTGGGGTCAGCAAAATAGATTAGGTACACAACACACAGCAATAAATGACCATAGTAATGTAGGGTTGAGAAACCCAAAGATCATAGCTTCGGGAACCAGAACTCACTATTTGACAAAACTTGCTGGGAAATATCAAAAGCAGTTTGGCAGAAATAAGGTATAGACCAACATCTCACACCAACACAATGTCAAGATGGGTACATAATTTAGACATAAAGTGTGATGCCATAAGTAAATTTGGATGGCATGAGATAGTTTACTTGTCAGATCTACAGATAAGGGAAGAATTTATGACCAAACAAGAGATAGAAAGCATGAGGAGATATAAAATCAAATGATTTTGATTATATTAAATTTAAAAGTTTTTACATAAACAAAACCAAAGCAGCCAAGATTGGAAGGAAAAAAATAGGGTGAGGAGGAGAGAAATTTACAGCAAGTATCCCTCATAAAAGCTCATTTTCTCAAGTATATAGAGAACTGAGTCAAATTTATAAGCATATGTCATTCCTCAATCAATAGCCAAAGGAGATGAACAGTGTTCAGATGAAGAAATCAAAGCTATATATAGTCATATGAGAAAATGCTCTGAAAAATGCAAATTAAAACAACTCTGAGGTACCACCTAACATATATCATGTTGGCTAATATGACAGAAATGGAAAAGGACAAAGGATACAGGGAAATTGGGATACTAATATACTGCTAGTGGAGCTGTGAACTGATACAATCATTGTAGAGAGTGATTTGGATCTATTCCCAAAAGGCTATAAATCTGGGCACACCCTTTGACCAAGCAATACCACTAGGCCTGTATCTCAATGAGATAAAGCCAAAAAAAAAAAAAAGGAAATGGACCTATTTGTACAAAAATATTTATATCAGCTTTTTGTGGTGGCAAAAATTGGAAATTGAGGGAATGTCCATCAATTGGGAATGGCTGAACAAGTTGTATATGATTTTAATGGAATACCATTACCTATAAAAAATGACAAGCAGGATGATTTCAGAAAAAGTGGAAAAGCTTGCATGAGCTGATGCAGAATGAAATGAACAGAACTAGTGGAACATTGTACAAAGTCATAGCGTTATTGTATGATGATTAACTGGGAATGATGTAGCTATTCCCAGCAATACAATGATCCAAGACCATTCCAAAGGACACATGATGAAAAATGCTATCCATCTTCAGAGAAAGAACTAAGGGAATCTGAATACAGATAGAATCGTACTATTTTTACTTTTCTTCCATTTTTTTGTTCTGTATATATATATTTTTAACTATATGACCAATATATAAATACGTTTTTCATGATTTCATTTACATAACCTATATCAATTTGCTTGCCATCTCAGGGAGGGGAACAGGGAGGGAGGGAAAGAATTCAGAATTCAATTTTTTTAATGAATGCTTAAAATTGTTTTTACGTGTAATTGGAAAAAATAAAATAGTTTTAAAATCTTAGCCTAGTGCCTGGTGACAGCAGATGCTTAATAAATGTTTATTAACTAATTTACTCGCAATGACTAAATTTAGATAGTTAAAGATGGAAGTTTGCTTCTGTTACTGCCAAAATATTCCTGGAAAATCACTTTACAGAAACTTGCCCCTTTAATCCTTAGGTAACAAGAGAATTTTCTTCATAGCAGTAGTTGTAGTTTGTGGTCCTTTGCATTTAAGAAGCAAAGTTGTTGTCATTTTGTAGCTAAGGAAACAGAAGAGAGTTGAAATAACTTGTCCAAGATCACATGGTTAATCTGTGCGAAATTCATGAATAAAATCCAACTTTTATGACACTTGATCCTGAACTTTCTCCTTATATTTGACTTTCTCTTGTAGCCAAGCTTTGCTGTATGGCTTTACCATAATCACTTAAAATGGAGAATGGAAGGACCCTTATAAGAGACAACAGACTGTTCTCTCTGTCTCTGTGTCTCTCTCTCTTTCCTTCTCTCTCTCCCCGCCCCTCTTTCTTTCTCTCTCTTTTTTCTCTCCCTCTCTCTCTTCCTTTCACCCACAGCAGAACATATAGGAGATAAAATTCATGCTCACCCACACTATGGCTACCATATGAGGTGTGTTGGGGAGAGAATCCTTTCTTTTAGGACCTGTGGCCCCAAGATTTGGGCATGGGGCTTTGTTTTGTTTTATCTTTTTTCAGTTCTTGGCAAAATTTGGTGAAATCCTCAGATCAAGGAGCTTGAACAATGGTAATATTGGGACTAGGATTCCAGGCTGTTTGATGCTTCCAGCTCCTCAGGTAGCCCTGAAAAGTCAAAGCACTAGGCCTCACACCAAAGGAACTTTGGACTTGGAACTTGGTGGGACCATTCCATATAGGAAAAGAGTCAAGCTGTAAACTTAATCCCTTTTCTCTTCTTAGAAACTGAGTTGGCATAGGGAAATTATTTGCCTCTAGCATCAGGAGGGGGGGATGTTTTATGGTTATTTTACTATACTTTTGAAGCAAATATTCCTTCATAAAAGCTAATCTGTTAAATGGCTAGACAAAACTAGGATATGGGAACCTCCTAAAATTATAGGAACAGAATGAGTAGGGGCTTAAGGCAAGGCAGAGAATAGACACCCATAAATCTCCTTAAAGATAACTGAGAACTTTTGGTGGGGGTTTTAGGCAGAAGGGAACAGGATATTCACTGTTATACTCTCAATGTACTGGAGATGAACTCACAGATGACCTCACAAGCCAGGTCATAGACTAGAATCAGAGAATATTAGCTCCAAGAGGGATCTAATATCTGAACTATATGAAACTCATACTTTATTTATCATATATATTATTTCCTATATTCCCCTAGTTTTACAAACTGGAAGATTAAAGCACAGAAAGGTTGACAAGTAAAATGTATATTGTTTTTCATCATTTTCCTAATAAGCATGTCAATAATTTGAGAGAAGATTTAATTTGGAAATGTACTCCATTTTGATGGATTGTTTGTGTATTTTTGTTGTTGTTGATTTTATTTAAAAATATTAAAAATATAAAAGCCAGGCACAAACACTATAACGAAAATGGCTCATTGACCTCTTCATACGTGCGTGCACGCGCACACACACACACACACACACACACCCCTTTATGGGTTGTTGTTTTTCTATAGGGTGCCAGAACAATCAGAATATGCAGTAGAGAAGAATAACAATCAAACTAGCTTTTGGCAAAACATGGATAAAGCAACCAGTTAATTGACTGAATTTTTCACTTTCCAACCAGTTGCTGTGATATCCCGTAGACACAGTCACAATTTCCAATATGTTAGAGAAGAGCTAGTCCCTTTAATAAGTTACATTTTGCCTTAGGATATACTGGTATGCTTCCAATGAATGCATGTGACTTCTGCAGCATCATGGATTCTAATCCAAAGGAACATTTGGGGCCAAATTGTATGTTAAGAATTTATAGAAAATTGCAACTGCAATAAGCATTTATAAAATGATCTAGTCTGTTCATGTTTAATGTTTGCTAGATCCAAATAACCATCATAATTGCCTTCCAATTTAGGCAGGTGCAAACTTTCTAATTGTTCTGCATAAATAAAAGTAATCAATTTGAAAAATGTATCATTTTTGCAGGTTCGTAAGGTTATTACTTATTATAAAGTATTTCTCTATGATGTAATTCACTTAAACTAGGTTTATGTATATTTTATGCTGCAACTGAGCTTTTACTAGTGTAGGAAAGTAAAGCAAAAATGATGACAAAGATTTCTAAATTTGTGGACAGCAGTTACTTCCAAGATATATTTTCGCTGTCTAAGTATATCACCAATTTCCATAATTGAGGTTTTATCTCTAATACCACAGATTTCTTATACAATATAGATAATTAGCTAGCCTATGCCATGGGATGATTATTCATATCCTCTGAGGAACCTCATGGCCTAATGGACAAAAATGTCAAGAATAATTAGGAATAATTATGATAGCAGCTTCAGAACCCAAATACATGAACCCAGGGCTGACTGTTTTATACTTTGACTCCCTGAGAGTAGTGGGGAGGCAGGTTAGAATTAGTTTTTTTCTTCCCCCTTTCATTTGTGAAAATGTTAACATATTCCAGAAATAGAAAAATTTGAAGAAGACTCTGGTATATCACCTATATTGGTTTTTAAAGTCATGAAAAACAACTTAGAAATTTTCCTATTTAAATTTAATGTAACTTGTTTGCAAACTGCTACTTTCTGACACCAAAAATGTTTATAATACTTTTAGGTTTAGATTTAGTGCCCCCATATACAAAGTATCACCTATATGACATCTGAAAATCAATAGATCTTTTTAAAATTGTTCTTTAAAAAAATCTTTGTTTTTGAGCTTGTGTCTTGAGTTTCCCTATAACCATAGTAGCTTCTTAGAGTCAAGTTCCTTTTTTGTTGTTGTTTGCTCAGTTTTCTAGCCTACTTCTTGACTTTTGACTTGATGTTAAAACTTGGCTAAGCTCAACTCTGGGGGTTGGGAGGGAGGGGAGTTGTGGAGAGGGTTTATATGTGACTGTTTTCACAAGCTAGGTCTGGGGTCCTATAATTTTTTTTTATGTTTCCATAGCAGTATGATACAGGGCATGTTCTTGTCACTGTCCTTCTAGTCTGTTCTCTGGTTCATACCCAGGTGAAGCTACTGCTTCTTCATGATCACAGCTATTCCTCTCTCCCCTAGAACCACATTTCAGAACTGGGTACTTGTAGTGGAGCTGCCAAATGTAACCTGATCCTGGTCCCAGTGCTAGCACTAGGAAGGTTTACCCACAATCTTTTTCTGATCAGATGTTCAGTCTATTTGCCAATCCCAGGCACTACCTGCTCCTGGTGCTACTACTACTGCTGTTGCTACCATCCCTGTACCTCTAAGGCCCACAGCCAGTGGCACTTCTGCAGTCCCATGCTATGGGCTAACTCCCACCCCATGGTCCACAGACTTCTCTTTCTGTCCTCCTAGGCTATTCTAGACTTTTTATTGGCTAGCCCACTCAGAATTTGGAGAGATGGATTGGAAAATCCTGGCAAAATTGCTGATGTTCATTCCCCATTTTGACTCTGTCCCCTCCCTCCCAATCTTTTTAGAAAAGAGGACTGGTTTTCAGAGTTATCTTAAGGCTTGATGGTACATCTTTTCATGATAAAGGCAATGTACATAAGCATATTCAATGGAAATTTATTCAATAATTCCCATACACTGGTGGTTTCAAATCATTCACTGATAGCTAAATAAATCCTGGGGCTTAAGTTGCCACAGAACCTAATAAGTGGGGAAATAACTAGAAATAGCACTGTTTTCTCCTTCACCCACACAAAGAAACATCCTCACAGTGTCACAATAACTTGCAAAGTAGTGCATAGCATTAGACAGTGCTGCTTGGTGCAGATATGAACAGATACCCCACCCTCCAGAGACCACTTGATCTTTTCAGTCCCTAGGAGACCACCCTGGACTAGTGAGGGCTCTGCAAACTTTCTTCTAAAGAACAGAGAAGCTGTTGATAAAGATTTATCCCATTAGGAAGTACTGAGGTCAGATGCGTTCATTTTCTTGTTCCAACTGAGAGGCAATGTACATTATATTGGAAAGAGGTCTAGACTTGGAGTCACAACATCTGTATTTAGATTGTACCTCCAACACTTGCTAATTGGTTAAGCATGCACAAGTAAGTCACTTAGTCCCTCAGACAGGAACCTCAGTGTTCCCATCTATAAAATGGAGATAGTATCATTTAAACTACCTAACTCACAAAGTTTTGGACAGGAAAACATTTGGCAAAAATTTAAAGAACTATATACATACATGTTACTGCTATTTAGAAAAGCTTGCTTTTCTAAACATCCTTTTCAATCTTCCTACAGGCTTTCCCTTAGTAACCCTAATTTGGGTCTCCTTAATGTTGAAAACCAATGTTGTGTGAGAAACATGTGCCTATTTTCCCATTTGCTTTTCCCATTAAAAAAGTAAAATAGCAGCACCTGTACAGATCATTAAGCTCTTTCAGGGAGGCAAGCAATTCTCCCCCAACACACAAAATATGGGTTTAAGTGATTCAAGGAAGAGAAAGGGGTTATATTTTTTTCCTCTATGGCTTTAAATGGGGAGGGGATGAATAATTAATACTGATTCCTTACAGGAATCAAGGTTCTGGAATCTACAGGAAGAATTTACAAAGTGGGCAAATTAATACTGCTTTCATCTATGTTCACACAGGACATTGGGAAATATCCAATTTGGCTCATTGAAAGTTCCACCCTGATAGAAGGGAAGCTTAACCTTTCTGCCTTAAATTGGTCTTCATCTGCATTATATTAATGTATATGCCACAGCATGCTGAAAGAGGGCATGACCGGTTAAGGGAGTGAACACAAGAAGCATGACAATAGATGTTTAGCATCCATTCTCTGACTTCCTATATTTCTCTAATTGGGGACTGGAAATGTTTGGTTAGAAGGGCACTTTTTCTGGATTCGATGTCGCAGAATGTGTAAGGTATTAGTTCTACTACAGAAGAAAGAGGGAATAAGTATAGCAAACATGGAGGATTGCAGATCTAGAGCTGGGAAGGACCTCAAACAGCATCCAGTCTAATCCCTTGACTTTAGACATGAGGAACCTGAAGTTCATCAAGGTTATTACTCACCTAAGGTCACACAGTTAGTTTCAAAGGTGGAATTTGAACCCAGACCCACTGCCACCTCAATTAGAGCACCTTCTACTGTACTGTGCTGTGAACACAGTTACGCCTAGTAATTTTGAACCCTGGTGCAAGCAACATTAAATATACCCTCAGTTTGTCAGGATTTGGGGATCCCAAAAGCATTGCCACTGGGAGAGTCTTTGGATACCAGTACTATAAGAAGAAAGAACTTGGATAATGAAAAGTTGCTGCTATAGGAGCCACTGCCTGTGTGTCACGGGCAGGACTAGGTGGAAAAAGAGCCTACCTTCCAGAAGGATGAAGTGAATTGTATGGTTGGAATGAATAGCCACTGAGGCCCATTCTAGCTGTAGCCCTATGATCCTATCATCAAATGATGGTAGTTTCTTAGTATCCCTAATTATGTTTGCTAACTAGTTTCTTCAATGCAACAGAATGTGAATCTGAAAATATAAATGTAACACTTCAAAAATCTCACATTTTTAAGGATCATTATTTTAAATTTTCATGCCATGGAAATTTAAGTGCTCTGAGGAAAATCCCTGATTGCTACTTCTCTACTTGTTCTCTCATAGAAATTTCATATATGGACAACTGATTATTGTCTAGTAGCCTATGTGATGACTTGTACTTCACCACGGAATATCAATTATGTTAGTATTAGCTTCAAGAGAAGTTATTATAATCTGTCATGTCCATGGACTTCCATTTTCAGTTTTTAGGAAGAACAGCAGTAAATTTTAAAGCATATCATCAATTTACTACCCTTTTGTTTTGACAAAGTTTTCTAATTGCTGGATATTTTTTAAAGAGTTTAAATTTTAAAACATTTTAAATTTTAAAAATTTTAAAAGAGCATTGACCCTTCTTGACCAGTCCCTTCTTGGTGGTGGAGCCAAGATGGCAGAGTAAAAACAGGAACTCCACTGGGCTGCGGCTCTAACCCCCTCCAATACCTGTAAAATATGACTCTAAACACTTTTAGAGATACAGAAGCCAGAAAGTGACAGAGAGAAATAAATCTCCTGCTGAAGGCAGCCTGGCAGGCCAACAGGAAGGGTCTATCACACCAGGCTGGGAGTCAAGCATGGTCCTGTGTGAGCTGTGTGGTTTTGACCCTAGGGCAGCCCCCACCAGAAGCACAGAACATCCAGAGCAGACTTCAGGAGAGTGAATCACAAGCAGCTGTAGCAGTTTCCAGACTTCTCAACCCATAAATACCTAACAAAAAGTAAAAGGTCAGTGGGGAACTCTGTTGGAACCAAGTAAAGAAAGAGTGTGGTACAGCCCCTGCTGCAAGAAGTGGCAGAGATGCAGCTGCTGCCATGTGGCTGCCTCTGGAGCTCCTGACCTGCAGATCATAAGGGGACCAAGCAACCATTCACAGAGCAATAGATCTTGCTTTGACCTGCAAGTCTGGATAGCAGTCTTGGGTGGTGGTCCTGGGGTGTATGACAGTGTGCCAAAGCTGGGGGTGTCTCTAGAGAGGGCACCCTCCTCAGACCTCTGACAAAATTTTTGAATACCCCAGTGATTTGGGACATAGCTCTCTGCACTCTGGAAGCAGAGTTCTACCAAGGCAAAGTGCTCAAAAGTCAAGTAATTGTCTGGCAAGATAAGCAAGCAGAGGAAGCACAAATAGACCATAGAATCATTTTTTGGAGACAAAAAGGATCAAAACATGGACTCAGAAGAAGCCAATGAAGTCAAAACTCCTGCATCAAAAGCTTCCAAGAAAACTATGAATTGGTTATAGGCCATGGAAGAGCTCAAAAAGGATTTTGAAAATAAAGTAAGAGAAGTAGACAAAAAATTGGGAAGAGAAATGAGAATGATGCAAGAAAATCATGAAAAGCAAGTCAATAGCTTGCTAAAGGAGACCCAAAAGTACACTGAAGAAAATAACACGTTAAAAAATAGACTACCTCAAATGATAAAAGAGGCCCAAAAAGCCAATGAGAAGAAGAATGCCTTAAAAAGCTGTATTGCCCAGATGGAAAAGAAATTTCAAAAACTCACTGAAGAGAATAATTCCTTCAAAATTAGATTAGACTTTATGAGAAATCAAGATTCTATAAAACAGATGCAAACAAATTTTTAAAAATAGAAGACAATGTGAAATATCTCATGGGAAAAACCTCTGACCTGGAACATAGATCCAGGAGAGATAATTTTAAAATTATTTTACTACCTAAAAGCCATGATCAAAAAAAGAGCCTAAGAAATCATCCTTTAAGAAGTTCTCAAGGAAAATTGCCATGATATTTTAGAACCAGAGGGCAAAATACAAATCAAAAGAATTCACCAATTACTTCCTGAAAAAAATTCCAAGAAGAAAAATTCCAGGAATATCATAGCCAAATTCCAGAGCTCCCAGGTCAAGGAGAAAATATTATAAGCAGCCAGGAAGAAACAATTAGAGAATTGTGGAAACACAATCAGGGTAACACAAGATCTAGCAGCTTCTATAGTAAAGGAATGAAGGGCTTGGAATATGATATTCTGGAGGTCAAAGGAGCTGGGACTAAAACCAAGAATCACCTACCCAGCAAAACTGAGTATAATGCTTCAGGGAAAAATATGGTCATTCAATGAAATAGAGGACTTTCAAGTATTCTTTATAAAAGACCTGAGCTGAATAGAAAATTTGATGTCCAAATACAAGAAGGGAGAGAAGCATGAGAAGGTAAACAGGAAAAAGAAATCATAAGGAACTTATTAAAGGTGAACTATTTATATTCCTACATGGAAAAACGGTAATTGAAACACATGAGACTTTTCTCAGTATGAGGATAGTTGAAGGGAATATATATATATATATACACACACACGTATATATGTGTATGTATGTATATGGATTCATATATGTGTGTATAGAAGTGTGTATGTGTATATAGATGAATATGTGAGTTTGTGTATACGTGTGTATGTGTATATATAGACCGAGGGCACAGGATGAGTTGAATAGGAAGGGATGATACCTAAAAAATAAAATTAAGAGGTGAGAGAGGAATATAATGAAAGAAGGGAAGGAGAGATAGAATAGGGTAAATTATCTCATACAAAAGAGGCAAGAGAAAACTGTTACAATGGAGGGGAAGAGTAGTAAGGTGAAAGGGAATGGGCCAACTTTATTCTCATTGAATTTGGCTTAAGGAGGGAATAACACACACACTCATTTGCATATCTTGCCCTACAGGAAAGTGGGGGGGTGTAAAGGGATAAGTGGGGGATGATGGAGGGGAGGGCATGTTGGGGGAGAGGGTAGTTAGAAACACATATGTCTGAAAAGTGACAGGGTCAAGGTAGAGGATGGAATGGGTGGGGGGCAAGATAGGATAGAGGGAAATGTGGTTAGTTTTTCACAATATAACTACTATGGAAATGTTTTGCGTAAGTACACATGTACAACCTATATTGAATTGGTTATCTTCCCTGTAGGGGTGGGTAAGGAGGAAAGAAGGGCATCTGGAAATCAGAGTTTTAAAAACAAATGTTGAAAAAAAATTAAAATAACTGTTTTTTGCATGCAACTGGGAAACAAGATATGCAGGCACTGGGGTATAGAAATCCATCTTTCCCTACTAGAAAGTTAGAGGGGGTATGGAGGAGGATATAGAATAGAGCAGTCTAGGGAAAGGGGTACTCAGTAGGCTCGCTATCTTGGGGTGGGAGGTAGGGGAAAGAAGGGGAGAAAATTTGTAACTTAAAATCTTGTGGAATGAATGTTGAAAACTAAAAATAAATTTAATTTAAAAGTTTTTTAAAGAATTTTAAAAATCAGTCCTTTCTTCTGATATTAGTACAAAATTAGTAAATAATGTCACTTCATGATTTCACATTAAGTTTAAACCAAAGACTTAGACTTAGAGGTCTCTGGTGACCTATTTTTTTCTGTTCAGTTTCTCTTCCTCTGAACTGTTTTACCTTTTCACTCTTTTTTTTTAATACCTCTGTTTAATTTTATCCCTATATCTTCCTATTATTCTACTCTTTAGCCCTACCTTTTCATTCTATTTTTCCCTTCTCTGTTTCTCCATTTCTTTCTTCTTGAATCTTCAAATATACATTTTTATAATAAGCATACTAATTTTATAATAAACATAGTAATGTGTATAATAAACACACTAATCATCAACAAAAGTAATAAAAGAAGCATAAAGAATAAGGGGTAAAATCTGAAACAAAACCTTTAGTATTTAATAAGGTACAAAAATGAAGCAGCAAAAATAAATAAGTAAGTAAAGAACGTTTTTTGGTCAGTGCTCACTTCGGGGTCAGGTTAAAGTATCATCCAGCTTTGTTTTTAGCTGGAATTTTTTTTTTATTTTTATATTTATAAATCACAGTGTTTTTTTAAATCCTCATCCTTAATTTTGGAAACAAGTTGCTCATTCTATAACTTTACTTTAAAAAAAACTAAACTACACTAAAACTAAGTTTATGTATAAATTTTTATTTCTTTGGCCAGGGTTTCAGTTGATTTAATTTCTTTAGTCAGTGGCTCTTAATAGATGAAAGATTTCTTACTTCTGTCCTAATTTTTTTTTTGGTGCCATATATATACAAGGTAGTATTTTGTCACTTTTTCCATCCCTTTGACAACCATCTAAAAATGGGCCATTTAGTGTTGGATGTAAAAGAAAGAAATACTGATGTTTTATTATAGTCTTGGATTTGGGGGATTTTACTAATTATTCTGAAAAAAGGGCACCTGACTCTCCCTCCCTGCTCTTGGGAATGGTGTCTAAAAGTATGGAAGGAATTCAGCCAAGAACTCCTAGACTTGGTGTTCTATAACAACATCTTCGGGGCAATTCTTGGAAATCCCAGTATAGTCAGTCTAAAATGGCAATTTCAGGGGCTTATGGTTGCCAACAGGTTAAGGGAGTCATATTTACATGTTCCAAAATTAAGGGGGAAAAATGACAATAGAATGGATAGCAAGAACGATGAAGGAACAGATCTACCAACCTTTTTCAGAGAAGGAACAGGTACCTCGGTGTGTTTTTATGTGTGTGTGCATGTGTAAGAGAAAGTGAGAGGGTAAAAAAGAGAGAGGGAGAGAAAGAGACAGAGAGACAGAGATAGAGACAAAGACAGAGAAAGAAACAGACACAAAGACAGAGAGAGAGAGAGAGAGAGAGA
>CM053600.1:121232854-121273189 GCA_028646575.1 Pseudocheirus occidentalis | reverse complement strand
ACCTTTCTGTATATAGAATCCCATCTTCCCTCCATGTGGTGTGAGAGCGCCATGGGATTAGCTTGGCACGGACTTGTGCTGAGTGAGAGCGCAATAGAATGCCCTAGCACACAGACTTGCTCTGTGAGAGCACCTTGAAATGGCCTAGCACCCCACGTGGCGAACTTGAACTTTCAATAAACTTTACTTTTTCTTTGGCTGAGAAGACAAGTGGAATTCTTTCAGCAGGACCTGGCATGTTGGTATTTTGGGGGTCTCAGGCAGCCTTAACCCTCTTTGGGTACCCTCTTCAATACCATAATGCCATGTCTGAAAAGCACTAGATATCCTTTGGCCTGAGACAGGTACCAGAAAACTACATTGAATTAAATAATCATGTATAAAATACCTGCTATGTGCTAGATACTATGATAAGTACTGGGGATACAGATAAGAGAAAGAAAGACAGGCAATTTCCCTTGAGGAAATGACAATCTATTAGTGGAAGACAATACAAAAAAGGAGTCAGAAAGCGGGCAGGGAAGAGGCTGAAGGGGGGACCCATCAGGAGAGGTTTAAGTTTGGGGAATTCAAAATAAGTGGAGGTGCAATGAAAAGTGAACAGAAAGTAGAAAGGGAACAGAAATAAGATATTATATGCACCATAATATGCTTAAGAAAAGTAGCAGCAAAAAAAGATACTTGAAAACAGAATAGCCCACTTCCTGAATAAATGTTCCACTTTCAAGAGTTATATAAATTCTACATAGACCATCCAAGTTGTTTTTAAATTAGCATTATAAATTATTTGAAGTAGATTGTAGTAATAATAGGGAATTGTTAAACTCCCTTGAGATATAGGTTCCAACTGTTTTAAAATAAACACTTTTATTGGGAGAAAAAATCTTTTAAATGCTTAATAACTATAATTCTACACAAGGCTAAGCTGATGCTAGAGTTTGAATATTAATAATTTACAACATATTGCTTTGTAATCTAATGCTCATACTTGACTTTTGCTACTGCTTGAGGGCAATGACTTTTGTCTTTCTGTCTTAAATTAAGAGAAAGCGTCAGGTAACAACTCTTTTTTCCTTTCTGAGAAATTCTTTCAACTGAGTTCCGTGAAATTACAATATATTAATTTTTAGAAAAAAAAAGTATTGCACAATGAATCTTAATTCCATTACCACAATGAAAAGCAATGCAATGCATTATAGCAAACATTTACTTAATTCCAACTATGTGCAAGTTGTAGGCCAGCTCCCACAGGGAATAGAGATGAATGAGACATGATCCCTGTTTTCAAAGATCTGAGAAACTGCAAAGAGAGGTTAGACATGTGCACAAATAACCAGAATACAAATCAGAACAGGAAAACTGCAGAAGAGGAGAGCAAATGAAGGGCAGTGAGAATTCAGAGGAGTGATAGAAAACTTCCCACTACTAGGGTCAGGGAAGGTGGATAAGGCAGCACCTGAAGTGGGCCTAAAAAATAGGAGGAACTTCAGGAGATAGAAATTTGGCTGTAGGAGGAAGGGAACACATTTAAAATGGATATAGCAGATAGTGTAAAGAAAATTATGATGGGAGAAAAGGTTGGCATTAGTTTGGAGAGGATCATTCCTATACCTCTCTTAATCACAAGCATTTCCTAGGATTGTCCTAGGCCTTCTACTCTCTCCCTTGACCATCTCATCAGCTCTCATGGATTTGAGTATAATCTCTATGCAATAGAGTCTTACGCATATATCTCAGTCTCCAGAGAGACTGAGATATATCATCAATTATCTGCTTAGACATGTCTTCCTTTCACCTATTTGTTCCACTTTCAATGACAACTTAAGTATTTACTAGCAAAGAGTTATTATGCTGTGCTCTGAGAAGACAAAGGCAAAAATAAAATTTATACACAGATACATATATATGGGATTTTTGCATTTTTGAAGGCATTTTTGTTCATTGTAAATGGAAAACTAAATGTATAGACCAGTGCTTCTTAAAGTGGCCTACGGTTTAAGAAGTACCGAAGGACTGAGTGGAAAAAGTTTAAGAAGCCTTGATCTAGAGTCCTAGACTATGAGATCAGGGACCTTATTTAAGCTATATGTCAACTCTAGTTGGGTACACAATAGCTATTAAATGTTTGTTTAATTCAGTTGAATTTAATTCAATAAAGAATTGCCAGAAAACAGAAACAACTTTATTTAGACTGGGCAACAAGCTAAGAGAAGACCCATTCAGTACAGCTGCAAATTTTTCTCTGGAAAGATATTGTCACAACATCTTGGCCACATTTGGATTGGAAAGAGAAGTATGATAGCATTTGGTAAATTAAAGAGAGAGTCAAGAGTACAAATAAGTCTATCATTTAAACAGTTGACCATGTGCTCAAATTAGTGGACAGAGGAGAATGAAGCCTGAAGAGAGGTGACAAACTTGAAGAATAGGAAGGAACAAAGACAAAGGAAGTCACAATGAAGGTAGAGGAACAGTTTCCTAGAGCTAAGACTGTGGGAATAATTGAAGGACAAGGGACTGTGGTCAGAAGGCAGAATTTCAAAGTTCAAAATCTTGAAGGTGAGATAATTTCAAATGATAGATTGTAGAGTCTAAGGTGCGGCCACCCTAGTGGACAAATTAAATAAAGTACTCTTCATAAGAACCAAGAAGGTAGAGAAGCCATATTGCTAAAAAAAAAAAAATACCATAATTATGAGTATTGAAGCTTCTGTGCCTGATGTGAAGGGATGAGGTAAAGAAGACCAATTCACATACAAAAATAGTAGAGGCCTTTGTTTCCCAGGGCAAAGTTTCATATCTCTATAAAGTTGCATTTAGGTTAGTCTGAGTAATCTTACTTGTTTGTGACTCTTATTCCCTAAGAGACTAAATGAAAGAAAATAAGAGAAAAGAAAGCAAGAAAAACTATACACAGATTTGACATATTGGGAAATATCTACTTCCAGACTGTTTTATTGGACTGCAATGCATGGAAACAAATTTATTTCATAGAAGGAAGTTAGGCCTGCTCAGAACCAATTATGACTGGACCCATGGGTCTCTATAACACACCTAAGTTTCCAGGAAGCTTCTTGAGATTGTTAAAGGTTTACTTTTCCAAATGTCCTTCACTTTCCTTTCCATACCTGTTGTAGATCCTCATACCTTTAAACTGCCTGGCAAAGAGTTCACATGCTTTGTTTAACCCCTTGGAAATCAGCACCTTGTATTTGCCAGACATCAGCTTAGCCCTTGGACTGTAATCCTTCACCCTTTATAACCAATAATTTTTCAGCCTGAAAGGTTACCCAACCCCCCTCAGATTTTTCTTTAATTCCAGGAGTTTGCTGACTGTGTCTCAGGCAAAGCAATATGGTCAGGTTTGCCTAGGGTACAATCAAGAGTTCTCCAAGTCACTTATTGTAGTCTTGCCAGGCATGTACCAAATAGGCCAGGACTGATGGGAAATCAATGGCTAATCTTTTTTCTATCCTTACCAATAGATTTTGTTTTTTTAACTCATATAGAGCTACCGCATATCGCATAGGTTTTCCTACTTGTTTCCACTTTCATTTTGTCATGCTTAGTCAATTATGAACTCTTTAAGAGTAGAAATTTTAAGTCTTTAATTAATTCTCCCCAATAGCTGCTCAAAACCCTCCACCCACCCTGCTATACTCCCAAAGTATTATTTTCATTAACTCTCTAGTCGGATTAATTGGAGAATAGATTCATGCTCAGGTACTGTGTATGCGCAGCACTGTGGGACTGAAGAAACCAAAAAGGAAAATGCTTGGGAACTGGCTGAACACAAGAAATTTAGCCCAATGAAGGATATTAGATTTTTACTAATGCATTGCCTTGCTCTTTATCTGTCTCCGTTTCTTTTCTTTCTGTGTCTGTCTCTCTTCTTCTCAGTGTATTATAAGTTAAGTAACTATTTTACGCATCATTCTTCACTTCACTCTCCTCTCCAAGGAATCAAATTAAAACAAAGTTCCTAAAGTTGAGTAAATTGTTTTGACCTGGGCCATTCCCCTGAATGGATCCAGTTAGAAACCACTTTCAATATCAAGACATCTACCCCTTTAGGAACTCTTTTGTTTTCTTTTTGCCTTGTAGGTGAAAGTGTAACTTCTAAAAGATCATTTTAAAAAATATAGTTCTATTAAAAAAATAGACTAACCCTGTTTTGATGTAGACATCTCCTCTGGCATCTTTTTATCTGGTTTTCAATCTTAAAAGCATTCATACACATCTTAAAATTATTTGAACCAATAATTTTCTTTCTTGTTATATTCTCTGAGACAGCATGGCCTGATGGATAGAATATTGATTATCAAGCAAGGAAGACCAGTCTTTGACACCTATTAACTGGTTCACAATATAACCAATAGTTTAACTTCTCAGTGCCCCAAGGAAATTTGTTAATACCATAAGTTGTGGAGGAGCGGCTTATATTCACAAACAAGTAGAGTTTCCACTCCAGGAATTCTTTACAAGGATGAAATCAATGGTCAGTAAGCATCCCTCTACATAATGACTCTTCCCTTAAAATTATATCCTCACAGGCAAAAAAAAAAGTGGACATGGTGGAAATTATGTAATTTAAGACAAAGTGATATTAAGGACTAAATTATAGAAATTGCTTTTCAGAATCATTTTATAGCCCTTTCAGTTACAGACTCCAAATTCCTGCTCAAAGTTTATTTATTTACTAATTAGAATCATATAAAAAGCATAGTGTTCATTGAGGAAAACTCAATAATAAACTTTCAGAAATTGCTTTTTTGATTTTAAGGGTCATTAGCTTAGGAAAATAATTTCTGTTTAACAATATATCTACAAAGGTAAAGAAAGATTTCTCATTCTCATTCTCAGTTAAGTAGTTTAATTTTAAAAGGAAAGAATGAAAATAATATCCCATTGACAGAACAAAACTATAAAACCTAAAAATGAAATGACTTTCAAGTGGATAAAACTAGAAAGCAGTTTTTAGACAGCTGGTAATCTATATGTTTTGTGTTTTCTGTTGTGAGAAGTAAATGCTTATTCTAATGCATTTTAAGCAAGTAGTATTAATGATTAATGATATTTTTGATCCTGTAACTAGACCTACAAACTCTTGAATACTTAATGCAGTGCTCTATGCTGCACAGGCTATCCATCTGCTAAGAAATATTGTGTGGGCAAGCTATTAATATTGAAGACCTTATATAAAAGCAGTAGGAGGATAGTCTGGGTTAAAGTAAGGCCTATTGAAATATACAATTGATTTTTTTTTGAAAAAAGTATTGTTTTTTTATTGTCACAATTTCCTTCAATTTTATGTAATTATCATGCAAGAGAAAATCCTTATCTGGTAGTCTGAATGAAAGCCAGGAGCTTTATGAATTCAGAAATTTCATATCAAATCCACAAAATTATACCGAATATCTGTAATGTTTTCTTTCATGTTTTTAAATTTTATTTTATTTTTAATTATTTTTAATTTTAATTTATTTTCTTGGTTACATCATTCATTTCCACAAGGTTTTGAGTTACAAATTTTCTCCCCTTCTTTCCCCTACCCCCCATCCCAAAACATTGATCCCACCGTAAAGCCCCTCCCACAATCTGTTCCCTTTTATGTCCTCCTCCAACACCCCTCTAGTAGGGCAGGGAGGGTCTCCCTACCCCCCCGTCCCTGTATGTCTTATTTCCCACTTGCATTTGATTGTATAGCTTTAAATTCTAGATTCTTGCAATTCCTCCCTTGACACCTACTCCCACTGGAAGAAGCAGTAATTACAGGCTGTACATGTGTAATTAAGCAGGACGTCTCCATGGTGGGCAAATTGTGTGAGGCTGATTGTAAGTCCCTCCTTCCTATCCTGCATCCCACCTTGTTTTGTTCTCTACCCTGTCCCTGTCCCTTTACTGAGGTGTGTGCTTCCGGCAGCCCTCCTCCCACCCCACCCTTCCCTCCATTAACCCCCTCCTCTCATCCCCATCCCCCCTATTCTCCTGTGTGGCAAGATACTCAGTTTAGAGTTTATGTCATTCCTTCCCTAAGCCAAATTCAATGAGAGTACATGAAAGTAAAGTTGTAACAGTTATCCCAAATATCTGTAATTTTTAAGAGAGTATACTGTATTTTTGACATTATATTAAAGGATAGATATACTGATATATTTCAGCTTAACTATATGATATGTGAAGGTTGGGGAAAAGGATAATTACTACTAAATCATTCTTTACTTGATATTTGTATTTAGTTTCTCTACATTTTTCCTTCTTTCTCTTTCTTCCTTCCTTTCTTTTTTCTTTCTTTTTCTTTTTTTACATTTTAACTATGTCATCCAACATAACAGCTACCTCTCCCAGCCTTGTATCACACTTACAAATCTGAGAAATATTTTCTATGGGTTTATCCAAGACATGCATAAAAATGTCAAATAGAACAGGGTTAATATCTCTGGAGACATTACAGGTCTCCTTTATATTGATTTGGGACATACAACAAACACAGTGCTTTTGTTGTTCAGTTGGGTTCAACTTTTCATGAGCCCATGGACCATACTGTCCACAGGGTTTTCTTGGCAAAAAATTCAGAATGGTTTGCTATTTCCTTCTGAAGACAAACAGAGATTAAATGACTTGCCCAGGGTCACATAGCAAGCGTCTGAGGCCAGATTTGAATTTTAGTCTTCTTGATGCTAGGAGGGGCTTAATAAGTGCTTGTTAGATGGAATTGGATTTTCATCTTCCAGGAAATTTGCAACTGCATAACTAATATAATCCAGAAAGTCCTTTAAAATTCTGCTGTTTCTCAGAAATCAGTGATTTGTAAAACTTAGATTCTACTAAATCTTTGTGATAGACAATAGGTTTTAAACATCAGGATTGTTGATAATGTTTCGTTTTTATGAGTGGAAATATATATCTGTGAACATATATATCCTACAACAGGGTGCATATTATTATGTTTCTATGAGTAATTTCTGAGACTGAGTTTTTATAGCCAAGATCATCGCTGAATGTGTTCTCCATAGTACAAATTTCTCATTATAGAGTCAATTTCTAAAAAATAGACATCTTAAAGAAGATACCTTACATCCGTATTGTTATAAATAATTCTGAAGTCCTAATAATATTTAAGAAAATGTGCTTAAGCTTGCTTCTGTGAGGACAATTTAACCTAAAATAAAATTCATAAAATCTGAGGCTGGAAAGAGAACTCAGTGCCCATCTGCTTCCTCCCATAACTGAACAAGAATTTCCTCTAGAACAAAACATCTAAGTAGCTATCCAGCCCTTTTATGGTGACCTCCAGTGGAGGACAATGTGGACAGCTGCAGAGAGTGAAGGAACCTACAACTTCCTGGGGCACACCATTCCCCTTCAGAATAGATCTAATAATAGCTCCTCAGGGGAAAAAAAGTTTCCCTTATAGCAAACTGGTATCTCTTTGCCAAAAAATAACTTGAAATTTTCGTGTGAAATCCCCTCAGAAACATCTAGACACCCACCATTCTCTCTCTTCTCTAGACTAACCTTCTCATCTAGTCTTTTCTTCTCTAGACTAGCATCCTCAGTATAGAACATTTTATATGTGATCCTAGAGACAATAGGGAGGGGACGTATAAAAGAGATGTCAGGAAGGGAGCAATGCCATAATTTAACAGTAGACTGAATGTATGAGGGAGACAGAGAAGTTGCAGATGCTACCGAATTTGTGACCATAGGTGATGGGAGAATGGTGGTCTTCTTGACAGTTATTAGAAAGTTAGGAAAAATGGAAGGTTTGGGAGAAAGTATAATGAGTTCTGCTTGGTACATGTTGAATATGAGACGTCTATTGGACGCAGTTGGAAAGCATTTCATGATGTGGTAGTGGAGCTTAGGACATAAACTTGGGCTCAACATATCGATTTGGGGATCATCAATATAGAAATAATCATTGAATAATGGACACTGATAGGATTGCAAAGCCAGATCATATAGAAGTAGGGGACATAAGAATTCATGAAAATGACTTGGGAGATGCCCGCAGTTGCTGGGCATGATATAGATGAAGAACCAGCAAAAGAGACTAAGGAGACATTACACAAAGAGAAAAAAATATATAAGAAGGGATAATGTTATGAAAATTTAGAGAGGAGAAAGTATCCAGGAGAGGGTAAACAACCGTGTCAAATGCCGCAGACTGGTAAGGAAGGATGAGGATATGGGAAAAGGCCTTATATTTGGCAATTAAAAGATAACGGACATTTTTGAAGGGATCAGTCTCAGTTGAATGATGATGAGATTGAAAGCCAATTGCAGTTGGGCCTTGAAGCAAGTAAGAGGAGGGGAAATGAAGGCATTTAGTAGAGAGGTTGCTCACAAAGGGTTTAGCCAAAAGAGAGAAAAGACAGGTCATTCGCCACTAGAAATAGTCGAATCATCTGTTTCCTCACCTATAAAATGGAAATTGTAATGTCTACCTCACAGGTTGTTGTCAAGATTAAATGAGGTATTGTATTTATGTAAAATTCAAAATTCTCTATTAATATGAAGAGTGCTTCATAAACAGTAAAGTCTTACATAAATCCGTTCCATTTTAAAGCTTCAGTTGAAAGAGCGTTGTTCTTTTCCATGTCCTACCTTCTTCAGATATCCAGATGTCTGAAGACATTTCAAATATTTGTATCTTATTCTGGTAGATACTACCTAATGGAACTCTGAAATTTTCCTAAGAACTTCATGGATAATCAAATTAAAACAGATAACCACCAATACTCCTTCCTAAAATGATCAAAATGTCCCTACCCAGTTCAAAGAAACTCCAATTTTGAGAACAAAGCAAAAAATAGATTGTTATCCACAATGACAGGGAGAGAAATTTTCTCCCATTCTAGTTAGTCTTACTCGTTCTAATAAATGCAGTATGATGCCAGCCTTGAGGGCAAAGGCCTCAAAATTTCTCAAGTTTTTTTCTTTGTTTTTGTATCTCCAAGACATGGCATGGTGCCAGCAATCCTTACAAAATGCTCATTGAATTGAACAGAATGGCATTCAAATTGGTTTTCCTTTGGAGCATCTACATAGTCACATCCTTAATAGAGATATGCTACATGGATCACATGCCTGCTCAGTGTGCATCATTTTCCATGTACATTGAGTACTTCATGGATTTTGGGAGGAAAGAGTAAAAAATGATCTGGAATCAAACTAGCATATGCTAGCAATTCAAAATAACTGGGGTTTTGACAGTAATGTATTACATTATTTGAAGGTACAATAATTACAAGATGACAAGATGAACAAAAGCCAAACAAAGTTGTTTTCTTTAGTTGAACATGGACTGAGTTGAAAGACCATTAAACTATGTGACTTGGGACAAGTCACTTCACTTCTATTGGTATTAATTTCTTTGTCTGTCAAATGAGGTTGTCTGGGGCAAGAGGGAAGTGTGGAAAGGCCGGTTTCATTAGATAATTGCTTAGGTCACTGACAGCCTCTTAAATATACCAGATTAAACAGGAGAAAGAAAAGGAAAACATTCCTAAAGGCAGTAGTCATTTGGAAATAATATTAAACTGAAATCAGTTTTCTTAAAACTAATCAAATAGAACCAGTTCTGTTTCTGATGAAGTCTATGTAACAGAGTTCTGAAAGATAGATAGATAGGTAGGTAGGTAGGTAGGTAGATAGATAGATAGATAGACAGACAGACAGATTGATGGATAGATTTTACCTCAAGAAAACCATAAGTGAAATATCAAATGAGGTAAAATATAGTAATAAAGTATAAATTCATAAAGTATGACGTTTAAGATATTTCTGATGTCAAATAATCTGGTTGTTTTTTGTTTTTTTGTTTTTGCTATTTGGAGGGCAATTGGGGTTAAGGGACTTGCCCAAGGTCACATGGGTAGTTAGTGTTAAATGTCTGAGACCAAATTTGAACTCAGGTCCTCCTGACTCCAGGACCAGTACTCTATTCAGTGCACCCCCTAGCTGCCCCTCAAATAACCTTCTGAAGAAAAAAAAAATTGAATGCGTCCTACCAAAACATGTTTTCTTTAGTTCAATGGTTCAAAGATTGCTGTGTTTTCAATAAAATCCCTTTTGCAGGCTAACATTTAAAGCCGAGGTGTCAAAGTTGCTGCCCTCACAAGTGGGGCCCAAAACAGATTAAATGTAATTGGAAATATTTAACAAAGTAAATAAAAATACAATAAAGTATAAATAATGTTACATTTCAACAGTCCTTATGTATGGATAAGTGACCTCCTTTGTATCTGAGTTTGACACGACAGATTTAGAAGATATTGCTCTTCACTTTAAGACAATTAGCTCGCTCAGCAGATAGAGCCCTGGGCCTGGAGTCAGGAAGACCTGAATTCAGTTCTGGCTTCAGACACTTACAAGCTGTGACCCTGAGGAAGTCATTTAACCTGTTTGCCTTAATCCACTGGGAAATGAAATAGCAAACAACTCTAATATCTTTGCCAAGAAAACCTGATGGACAGTGTGGTGCAAGGGGTCATGAAGAGTCAGTCATGACTGAACTAAACAACAGTAACAAGAAAAGCTTTTCACTATTTGGATACATTAGAAGTTTGCTCACTTTCCTTACAACACAGGACTTGAAACTATTTTAAATATTTGTCTATTGACTATTTCCCTGAGCATATATGCTCCTTACCTCTGGCCCCTTATTGCTAATGTCTATATGCATTTATATGTACCCATAGAATTCAGATCCTCCGAGCTGCTCCATTTTCTACCCTAGTACAATTCTTTGATCTATGACAATACCAACTATATCCCAAAACGCATAAAGACTCTTGGCCATGAAAAACTGGTGAATAGCACAGAATGGTGCTGAAAAGAAACAGCTACCCCTTCACTTCTCAATAAGTAAAATGATATCATATTACATGTATGTTCTTAGTATGATCTAAATTCTAAAAAAAGTATTTTCCCCCATAACATAGTATCATTTTTTATAAAGATGATTGCATATGAAACTGAAAATCTGTTGTATATAAGTTGCTATTCCTTTTAAATATATATAAATATATATATTAAGTTATCATGTAAATTTATTTTTTCCTTCCCCCCTTCCTAGAGATGGCCACCGTTAGACACAAATGTGTGTTTATGTGTGTGTATATGTGTATGTATACACACACATACATATATAAAATAATTCTCTATATAGTTCTATTTATCAGTTCTTCCTCTGGATGAAGCTAGTCCCTTCCTTCATATGTACTTGGTAGTTAATTTGGATATTTATAATAGTCAAAATGCCTTATTTGATCAAAGTTGTTCTTAAAACAGTATTGCTGTTACTGTATAAAATATTCTCTTGGCCCTGCTTATTTCCCTTTTCATTATTTCATGAAAGTTTATCCATGTTTTTCTAAGATCATCGAGCCCATCATTTCTTATAGCACAGTAGCATTCCATAATAATCATATACCCCAACTAGTTCAGCCATTCCCCAACTGATGGGCATCCCTCCTATTTCCAGTTCTTTGCCACCTCAAAGAGAGCTTCTCTAAGTATTTCAGAACATATAGGTTCTTTTCCTTTTCCCTAATAATCTTTGGAAATAGATCTAGTAGTGGTATTGCTATCTTAATCCATTTCTCTAATTAATAAAGGCTTATTCCTTATTATCTTCCTGTGTGAATAAAAAGCCAAAGGAGACTATTTAGAATTAGTGAATTTTTAAAGGTTAATTTGCAGGAAAGAGAAAGTTTAAACATTTTCTACCCTAGTACAGTTCTTTGATCTGTGACAATACCAACCACGTCCCAAAACATATCCTTAAAGACTCTTTGCCATGAAAATCTGGTGAATAACAGAGATTGGTGCTGAAAATAAATAGCTACCTTTTCATTTCTCAATAAGTAAAAGGATACTATATTACATATATGTTCTTAGTATAATTAAATTCTAAAAAAATTGTGAAGAGCCCCCCCAATTCATTGAAGAGAATCAAGATACTAATAGGTTTTTATACAGTATAAAATTTTTAAAGTTTTTTTTTTATTCAGCATTTAAAATGTAGCATCACGAGTATATGGAATAATGAAACAGACAATAGAATCCGCCTTTGGTGGGGAAAGGGTAGTATAAATACATGTAGCCTGTAGATCCTAGAAACATGGAGACATTGGGCGAGTTCCGTTTTCCTTTCTTTGCTCAGGACCAATAGAGTCTCAATGAATATATAAGTTAGAGAGGAAGTTTCCTGATTAGGGCCTAAGCTTAGCAAGTGAGCCATCTCTCATAAAAAGAGAGAGAGTTGCTCAGATAGCACAGAGCTCTCTGCTGAGAGGAGGAGTCCGTTACACTTTTACCTAGAGAAAATGAAATAGCTCTGAGGATGTTGGGCAGAGGTGCACAAAGCCTCAGTGGAGCCTAGGGAGTCTGGGGTAAAACAGGTACCAATAAGATAAAGAGGGAAAGTCTCAATCCACAATGGGTTGGAATGACTGAAGTAGTAGATGGAACCAAAAAGGAATATGGCGAACTCAACCTTTTACTTATTGAGAAATGAAAAGGTAGATATTTATTTTCAGCACCAATCTGTGTTGTTCACCAGATTTTCATGGTCAAGAGTCTTTAAGGATATGTTTTGGGACGTGGTTGGTATTGTCATAGATCAAAGAACTGTACTAGGGTAGAACTAGACATGATTTCTTAGACTAGTGTCTGGTCAGCTGTGATTTTTTTTACGTTGCCCTTAAAAGGATAAGAATGTATCAAAGGATTCTGTGCAGCTTGGTTAACCATTAAACTAAAGTTCCTAACTAGTTTTGCCCCTGTGGTATTATCTATATTTATTGTTATAGTAGTTCCCAGTGTTTTCTTTCTCATTATACATAGTTCTCCCACCCTCAACCCCAATAAAGTATTACTTGTGGGAAGAAGAAATTACCTGCAGTCTATTTGATTTGAAACTTTATGTCTGAATACAACATGATGGTATCATGAAGCAAGGGTTCTGATTGGTGAGAATTTTCTGAGATATAAGCGATTAAGAAAAAAAATACCTGCAGTGCAGGGAGTTGGCAGAGGAGATAGGATTCAGTTCTTGGAGAAAAATGAGGAAGAAGAGTATTGTATGGGTAGTTCTTCAATAGGGTTTAGAACCCAGGAGTCCTAACAAAATTCTGATAACTTCAGAGCCAGATTAGATGGAAGAGGCAAAAGCAGCCTTCCATTAGAAGGTATTGTGACCATTAAGAGAGGAGATATAAAATGAATGACTCCCCATCCCCACTCTTTCTATCTAGCTTCACAGAATTTCATCATTCCTATGAGTTCCCTTTTTAGACGTCTATGAACTCATGTGTATTAAACATTTGGGGAATGCTGAAAATGATTCTATTGTTGAGTTTTCTTGTGTTGTTTATATTATTCTTCTTTCTAAATTAAAACATTTGATTTTTTTTTAATTTAAGGTAGTTACCTGCTTGTTCTGTAATGGAGTTTGCACTGAATATTTACATGATTGCAATTATTTAAATCACCTCACCTAAACCAGTGGTAGCAAGGGGTTTCAGAACTGAAAGAGACCAGTGTTACACCATGACACTGTATTAAGGGCATTGTATGTGTGTGTGTGTGTGTGTGTGTGTGCTTATAAGAGTGTATAATTGGTACTTTAATGTCAAAACAGCTACATTTACATTTCAATATAAAAGTCAAAGTTTACTTAGAGTTTTAAAGTGAAAATTTAAAAAGCACTCTGAAACAAAACAACAGCAGCATACTGATTAAGATTGTTAATCACAGTGTAAGTCAAAGATTAAGTAAAAATATTTGAAAACTTACATTTTAAAATCATATTCTAGATAGATTTTGACAAAATAACATGAAAATTCATTTCATTAAGCATAGTGTTTAGTAGTATCAGTAATAGGCTCTCAAATATTGCTTGCATGGAGAAAGACAGTAAAACAAAATATTTTCCTCTATTTTTAACTCCCATGTATAATTTATATGAAATGTCAGAGGGAAAAAATTATAATGGGCCTAGAGATTGCCATATGCTCCTGAAAGTCATACCAATAAAACACAAGTTCTACAAGATTGTATAAGCTAGAAGCCTTTGTGTAGAGTCCTTGTGGGAGTCTGTCTTCTGTGTGAGGACCCATACATGTGTATGTATGTACATGTACATGTGCATATATGTGTGTATGTATATGCATATGTATGCGCACCTGTATCCATATTCAAGTGACTACACACATCCTTGTTTGGCAACCAGTGAATTTATAAGATTGTTACTTAAGGAATGAAACCATTTCAATATTGAAATTCTCACTATCAATGCATGAAAGAGACATAAGGAAGCTGTAGTTAAATAGAATAATACCTCATATGTTCTACTTGAAAAGTCAAGTAAATGCAAAGGAGCAAGACTTTCCTCTGACCCCACACATTTCATCTCTTACGGCATGTCCCCTGAGGGAAGAGGACAAGGTGTTAGATGTCTTCCATCTGCCCCAAACAGATTTGTCCCTGTGCCAGGAGACTACTTCTTCCTCCTATACTCACCTGTTCTCCAGCTTTTGGTGAGAGTAGGAGCTTGATCTTTCTCTGAGTATGCCCTAACATGTCTAGAGGGATGTGTCCCCTGAGAGAAAATAGCAAGGGTTCAAAGGAATGATTTCTATCTGTGTCAGCTCAAGACAATTTCTACCTCCTACTGCCAGTCTAATCTCCCAATTTCTGGTGGAAAGAGAAACGACCTTCTGTTTAACCTTCTATCTCCTGCTGCACCTGTCCCTTGAGAGAAGAGGAAAAGGAAAGTCAAGTAGCAAGTGGCAGTCCCATCTCCTACCATGCAAGTTTTGATTAACATCTCTTGCTACATAGCTTCCTGTCTAGTCTCCAGCTGTTAGAGGGAAAAGAAGTAGTGAAATGGGACTCCAATCTGTTCATCTTTTTCTTTTCTTCTCTTGCTTTACTTTTCTCTAGAGAAGTTTTCTCTGAGAAGAATATCTTCTTCTCAATGATGAACATTCTCCCCCTACTCATATTCTAAATAACCCAGTGATTCTGAACTCCTGTAATCCATCATCCAAATCCCATTCCCCAAACCCCACCACCTGATTCTTTATTCCCTTCCCCTTTTATCCCACTCCCACTTCCGAGTTCCAACCAAACACCAGCTACTTGCTTCCACTGTGCCATCTGGAATGCTAATTCCATAGGCAACATGCTTCCCTTCATTCTAAATATTTTCATTTCCCACTCCTTCCATCTCCTCGCTATTACTTAAACCTGAATTTCCGTAATGACTCAGCCTATTCAGTCACCTTTTCCAAGTGACAGCTCCTTCACCCAATCCCTCTAACTCACTGGTTTAGGTGAGGGAGCTAGCATACTCCTTCAATCTCCATTGCACTTCCAGGTTTTCATCCTACCTCCATCACTCAGTAACCTCTACTCCTTTGAGCTTTTTACAATTTATATTTACCACCCAATCAAAATCCTAGTAGCTGTTGTCTAAAGACCTACTGTTTCCTCCCTTTCCCTCCTTGATGAATTCAATATATGTCTCAGAATTTTTTCTCTTCTTCCCAACTGCTTCATACTTGAGGACTTCAACATACATGTAGACTCTCAGATCCTTCCTTCCAATTTCCCTTTTTACTGTTGAGGACACCACAGTTCTCTTAGTCCCTCAGGCTGATAGCTGAGGCATCATCTTTGATAACTCTCTATCTCTCACCTCACTCATGCCCCACCATATCCAATCTGTTACCAAAGTCAATTGATTTCACTTTTGCAACATCTCTCCAAGGAGTACATATACCCTTCTCTCTGCTGACACTGTCATCACCCTGCTGTAAATTCACATTACCTCACACCTGTATTATTGCAACAGCCTGCAGGTGGATCTGCTTACCTCTACCCACCCTGATCCATCTTCCATTTAGCCACCAAAGTGATTTTCCTAAAGCTATACTACTTCACAAACTCTAGAGGTTCTATATCATTTCCAGGATCAAATAAAGATGCTATTCTGCATTTAAAGGCTTTCATAAGTGAGCTCCCTCCTTCCCCTGAAGTCTTCTTGTACCTTGTACTAACTATCAAGTATCTTGATCCAGTAACACTGGTTTAAGTTCAGTGCACAAAACTCTCCATGTCTCAGTACTAGACATTTCTCTGGCTGTTTCGAAGCCTGCAATGCTCTGCTTCATTTCTATCTACTAATGCCTTTCCTGGTTTCCCTTAAATTTCAGCTAAAATCCTGTTTTAAATAGAAAGCTTTTCCCAACCCCTCTTAATTCTAGGTTCTTTGGATACTGACATGAAAAAACATGAACAGCTAGTACCTTTTCATATTTTGGTTAGCTCCTATTTATCCTGCGTATAGCTTATTTGTACACATTTGTCTGTTTGTTTGTTGTCTCCCTCATTAGACTGTGAGCTCCTTGAGGGAAAGGATTGTCTTTTGCCTTTTTTTGTATACCTGGTGCTTAGCACAATGCCTGGAACACATAGTAGGTGTTTACTACATGTTTACTAACTGACTGATTGGTTTGGCAGTCTTAGTTTGATCATGTTTCCAAAATCAACAATAAACATAATATCTTGGGACACTTAGTCATTTGGTCATATAGTGCACATGAGAATAATATTTTTTTACATGTCATCATGAAAATAATTTTATGGCTCAATATCCATTGCAGAAGATGCAGTGGCTGTGAAATTCTCCAAAGGACGTGGTAAGTCACATGTGACAAGTCACAAAGGACTTGAAACCATGTCCATATATACTTTCATATTGACTGAAATCATTATGCAGTTGACACAGGATAGGGTTGTAAAAATACTTTGGAAAATGATTCAGATTTCAGAAGCAAAAGAAGCTAAGGCCTGCATAAAACTAAGAAGCCTCACAGCCATATATCATAAATATTTTTTTCTAGAATAGTATCAGGAAACAAAGTCAATAGCAAAAATCAAACATTCACAAAAAGGGGTTCACCCATGGTTCTACAAGCCCTTTTTATTCTTCTGACATTGTTACTATAGAAGTAGAGTATGAAGGCTGTCCACCATCATTCCTTGCGCTTGTCATATAACCAACCCATTGTAATTTTTTTATCTTGTATTTCCCTGATGATGTAATTTTTGTCTGTTGCACAGACTTATTAAGAGAACCAAACACCATCAGAGCAAATAAAACTATCTACATTGTAAATGTCAAACCAATGATTTGTCACAGTGAAAGTCAAGATCAACTACAATCTAAAAGGGGAAAATCAAAAGAAATGGAATGCACTTATAACAATTTCCAACTAACTCAAACAGCCCATTGAAACCAATACCACATATTGATAAAAACAAATTCATTGACCCGACTATTGAATTTCCTATAAATTTTTAATAATGGAAGGTAATTGACATAGTAAAAAGATTGAAAAAAAAATCCAGAAACTACCTCAAGTAACATATTCTGGTCCAGGGCTGGGGACCCTGTGGCCTCTAGTGCAAATGTGGCCCTCTAGGTCCTCAGTGTTGTAGCCCTTGGACTGAACCCAAACTTCACAGAACAAATCCCCTTAGTAAAAGGACTTGTTCTATAGAACGGAGACTTAGTCAAAAAGCCATACCCAAGGACCCAAGCCATAGGGTCAGCATCCCTGTAGTTTCTCTGCCAAAAATAGAGACACAGCAACCAGGGATATTAATGGTTAAGATACAAGTTCATAAGCACTATTTTGCAAAGGAGGTAGTGGAGGATGATGGGCAGCATTGCATAATAAAATGACAAACAAGAGAGGGAAAAATGAATCCACACCTAGTCGAACAGCATTAAGAGATATCATCCCAAGAAAATTTAAGGATGGAATTGAATGGAAGACAAGAAACAGTTTTTTAAAATGGAACAGATCTGGCAGCATTTCTTCAACAAACTATTTTTGACAATGAAACCATCATAATTGTTCTCTACCATATCTATACCTGATAAGCTATATGAGGAAGAAGAAATGGCATTAACAATAGAGTAGGGGGAACAGCTAGAGCAAACTTGATATAATAGTAAGAAACCGTGCTAGAGACAACATAGCTTTGAAAACACGGGGAAACGAAATTTCATGCTGTAAAAGAAGAGAAGATAGCAAACAACTGGCAAAAAAACAGCAAACGATAATAAACCACAGATTGCATTATTACTGACAAAGGTAATCAAGAGGATTTCAGTAATTACTGACCCATATGCCTATCTTCTCATCTTCCTAAAATCTTATTCAAAATGATCCACACATATATCAATGTATCTTTGATGAAAATATAGAAAAGGAACAAGCGGACATTTACAAAAAATTTTATAGAATAGACAGTTTCTTCACAATTGCCTTATAGGTACAAAGAGTACAATATGCTACAGTGTTTATGTGTTAAATATGATGTATTTATGTTTTAAGCATTTGGTTTGTTAGAACAAAACAGAGTCAACGTTTTCCTGCAGTATTTCTAGGCATATGTTTTTATTGTAGAAGATTATCTGATAGATGAAAAACAAAAATGATTTTGTTTAAGATTAAAGAAGGTACAAATAGAGATATATGCTCAGGAAACATGGAGTTTCCTGTAGGTGATTAGGTTTTCCAAATGCTACTGCTTGTAACTGATATCTTACGGATTACATGAATCTCCATCTATTATAAGGCTTCCTTAATTAGATCCACAGCAATTCAAAAGAAGTTGACCTAACAATCCACATATTTAAAAATGGATGAAAAATATATGTTTTCCATTATCATCACCAAAAGCAAGAGCCTATTAAGCACTTAATATATTCTAGTCATTGTGCTAAACACTGAGGATACCCTAATAAAAGACAAAAACAAGGTCTCTGCACTCAAGCTCACACTATCATGAGAGAGACAACATTCAAAGTGGTGTGTGCATTTAAAAGATATTCATTGCAAATGGGAGGTAATCTCAGAGAAAAGGTGTAAGGTAAAGTAGTAATTGGGAAATAACTAGGAAAGAACACTTCCAGTGGGTGGGATTTTTAAGTGAGTCTTTGGCAGTCCATTATGTTACTGCATCTTTTTAGCAGAGAAGGCAGACAGACACTGAGTGGGTTCTAGAATTAAATACAATAAAGAAAGCTGGACTAAATGTAAACAACTGCAAAATAATTTCAACAATCACAAATTGCTCCATTACACGAAAATACGTCTTTTATATTTTTACAGTGATGATATGAATTGCTATGAATCATGAAACAATAAAACCTGTGTAGAATCAAAATTGTGGGTGACCTAGGGGGCAATAGAAAGACATATGGTAAGCATAAATATGCTGCATCATATTACTAAAGAAAAAAAAAAGTGGAGCATGAGGCATAACATAAATCATAATATAAAATAAATTTATGGTTAAGAGAGGAGGTGGGCCAGCCATATAGCCAAAGTGATGGATAACAGATGAGACAATGTGAGTGGATGTTTATATCCATGGAATTATAAAGACTTAGAGAAAGGCCTCCAGTTGTTTGGGTCCCCCATAGAAGATTCATAGAAAGAGGACATGAACTAAAACTGCCCAGGTTAAGATGATCTGTAATTCTTGTGGCATAGTGAAAAGAGGGCTGGGTTTAGAGCTACTCCCTTAGAGAGGATCTGAGTTTAAGTCACTGAATCCCTTTGACCTCATTTTTCTCGTCTGTAAAATCATAATGTTAGATTAGATGACCTTACAAGTCCTCCCCCCTCCAACAACTATTTGAAATGCTAATGGTTGAACAAGTTTTGGGTGTATAATCCTACTGTGCTTAAGAAATGATGAGCTTGATGATCTTAGAAAAACATGGAAAGACTCGCAAGAAGTAATGAAGAGTGAAATGAGCAGAACCAAGAGAATATTGTATATTAACAGCAATACTCTTAAGAATGACTTTGAGCAATAAGTCACTTTGACTATTACAAATGCCTGAATTAACTAGAAGGATATCTGAAGAAAAATTCTGTCTTCATCCTGAGAAAGAACTGAAAAATAGAAGTATGTATAAAGTATTTGCATATATGTATATGTATGTATATGTGTGCATATATGCATACATACATTTTATATATATGTATATATGGGGCGGGGTGGGGAGAAGGAAGAAAAAAGAAGGAAAGGAACTTTGCTGTGTATTTAAAAGGAATAGTAAGTTATAGATAGCAAATTTGTAGTTTCATGTGTAATCATCTTTTTTTTTTACTCTACTTTGCTATGGAAATACTTGTATCACTCATAAATTTAAAAAAATATTTTATGTATAAATGCTATATAGAGACTACTCACATTGATGAAATAATGTATTAATTGAAATAGATCTGGAGTACTAAGTTCAGCTCTGCACACCAGTTTAAGGGCATTGATTAGGTAGAAAGTGGCCAGAAGAGGGCAGCAAACTTGGTGGCAGGCTTTGAGTCGGTGAGCATATGGGGATGGAATGAAGGGACTGGGGATGCTTAGCCTGGGGAATAGAAGTCTCAGGACCAAAATGATAATTGTTTTCAAGACCTTCATCAGAAGTGCTGTCACTTGGGAAAAAACGATTGTGCTTGTTCTCTTTGACCCCAAATAAGTAAAAAGAATGGCAATAAATAGTTAGTTGCTATAACTCAAATCTGGTTTTGTTATCAATAAAAAAAAAATTCTTAAGCATTAGGGTTATCTAGAATTAGAATGAGTTTCAAGAAATCATGTATTCCCCTTTATTTGGAAGCCATCAAGAAGAATCTGGATGGCCATCTATAATGTAGGGTATATCCTTTCAGGGCTGCATTGAACTTAATTGCAACTGTGGTCCTTTCTAACTTGCAGATTCTGTGACTGTATAACCATTAGGAGTTATTTACCTGGTGGGTTTATCTAGTTTTTTTTTTTGTTTTGTTTTGTTTTGTTTTGTTGCTTTTTGGAGTGGGAAGGTAGCACAATTGAGGTTAAGTGACTTGCTCAAGGTCATATGGCTGAGGCCAGATATGAACTCAGGTCCTCCTGACTCCAGTGCCAGTGCTCTATTCACTGTGCCACCTAGCTGCCCCCATAATTCTTTTTTTTTTTAACACTTTATAAAAAGGGAAAATGCAAAGCAATCCCCACTCCCCCCCTCCGTATACTTTTGCAGTTTTATGTAACTCTAAGTGGTATGTTGAACATATTCTAACTGACTGTGTATGCATTTCTTGGACAATATCACAGCCCTTGTAAAGGGAAGGGATTTGCTAAATGAAATCATTTTAGAAGGACCTTCTAGTCATAATAGCTGGATGGTGCAATGGATAGAGCACAGGACTTTGAGTCTGGAAGACCTGAACTTGAATCCTGCTTTAGACACAAACTAGCTATATAACCCTGAGCAAACTATTTCAACTCTGTCTCAGTTTCCTCATCTGAAAAACAAGAATAATAAGGCCTCCTCTCTCTCCCAGGGTTCTTGTGAAAATCAAATGAGTTAACATATGTAGAACACTTTGTAACATCAAGCACTATTAAGTACTGGCTATAAACAAACAGTTTCTAGCTGCTATAGCAGACCGTTTCAATATTTTCTGAAATTCTAAAAATAAAGTTTTTCCATCCTACAGCATGTATATCATGGGGACTTTGTAACATATATCCCCATAGATTTTACTGGGAAGACACTTAGCGGGGAATTAATTTTCTCAGTAACAGCTGCTTTTGCTATAAAGGTGGTTCAGGGACTGTATTATCTTCTGGTAATTGCCTGCTGGCCTATCTTACAGATTCAAGACAACCCAGTATAATAAGAACTGAACAGAAAGCTTTGTCTGAACATTAATATTTTTGTTGTTTAGTCAGCTACGTGTTGTAGATTTACAGCATAAAATTTGTATCCAGGAAGACCTGAGTTTGTATGTTGCCTTAGATACCAGCTATGTGACCCTGGTCAAATTACTTAAACCTCTCTCGGGCTCAGTTTTCTCATCTGTAAAGTGGAATAGTATAGTACTTAGCTTATTAGGACTGTCATGAGAGTCCAGTGAGATAACTGATGTAAGGCACTTTAAATCTTAATGTACTTTAAGCTTTGGAGAGTTATACCAAAGAGTTAAGAAGAAAAAGATTCAGAAAATTCAGGACATAAAGAAACTATTGTTTTGCTATGAGGCCAATTATAAGCTAATGGTCAACTACTAGAAATATGAATTCTTCAGTTCTGGGGAGTCTAGGTCGGGTACAGGTCAGGAAGAATAGGCCTGTGTAAGAATAGATTTCAAGTCAGTGTGAGTCAGATTCTTCCCCAGTTTCCCTGTCTGTGTCCCTCACTTTTGTGATTAGTTACAATGATCAAAGATCCCAAAGTACACATCCACAAACAGAGGTAAATATTAAGATCACTGATATAGAGCTTTCAAGAAATGAGGAGAGCTGACCAATACACACAAAGGAGGTGATTGTGATGAACAGAAAGTTGAGGCCATATTTGGAGCTGCCTCCTCTCCCTCCTCAACCCCCAATTGTACTGGAAGCATACTCAGATGTCTGCAGCACTCCCAAAGCCTTAGTCACTCATCTCTAGCCCCCTTTGCCCTCAGTCACTCAGAAAGAGCATCTCTCAAAAAACCTCATTTTGATATGTAAGTTTTGTTCATGGGTTCTCTCCTTTTCCCTGTCTTGTTATGCTGACTTAAATAATTGTAGAGACAACTATAGATGGAAATATACAATAACTGTGCAATATTGTAGGGATACAAATACAAATATTAAAAAATAATTGCAAGATTTACCACAAAGTCACTCATTTACAGAGTTATTTGTCACTAAATATAGGAATTAAAATGAGAAAAGGAATCTGATTTAAGTTTTTCATTTCAATACTAAAACAGCCAACATTTCCTATGGTACCTTCTAGGTGCCAGGTACTGTGTGTAATTGCTTTACAAATGACCTCATTTTATCCTCTCAACAACCCCGAGAGGTAGGTGCTATTACTATTTTTATATTACAGATGAAGAACTGAGGAAAATTAAGATTAAGTGACTTGTCCAGGAACATACAGATAGGAAATAGCTGAGGCCATTTGAACTCAGATATTCCAGAGTTCAGGCCCAGTGCTCTATCCCCTGTACCACCTAAATACCACTAATAACTTTTTTTTTTAAAGAAAATTCATTGGAAATCTTGAGAAATATCATTGATGTGAAAGAATAAAATATATTAGGAATAATTCTTCTACTTTACTTCTACTCTCTACCTTGTTCAGGTTTATTCCCACTTGAACCTGAGAAACTCTTCACCAATATAATTTCCAGGAAGGCGAACACGGTTGTTATAGACACACTGATCTCATCTTTAGGATCAAACATTCAAGTTTATCTTTAAGTTTAATGTTCTGGTATTTGGAAGCTTCTCATCAATAGAAGGAGCAAGTAAGGAAGTCAGAGTCTGTTATGTATCACTCTTGTGTAAAATACAATTAGGATCAGCATGGAAAGGTACCTAACCTCCCTCTAGTGATTTCTTTCAATAGCACTGTCTATCTGTTTCTTATGTTAAATTCATTGATCAAGGCTTTCTTTGATGTTCATTGTTACCATATTTTACCTGTGTCAAAATGTTATTCTGGCAAGAGGAAAACCTCACTGTGTGAATTCTTTGGGCCCTGCAGCCACTTAAAAATTACTATGAAAATACTAGAAGAAAGCTGTGAATTTTTCCCCTAGAAATCTTTAGGCTGGATGTCAGTATATCTAAGTTCTCTAACCATGATTATAGCCTTAAGGTAAGAAGATAACTAATTTCTAGAAGCCCTTTTATAAAGTGAAAAATCCCAATATTTCCATGTTTATATCCTGTTCAAATGTTCAAATAGGAACATTCTTTTAAGAAAAGCCCTATTTTTCTTAAATAGCCCTCCTACTAAGATCTGTAGTAAAAGAGTCTTTTGACTTATTCTCCAATCTAGCAATGCAAAGGATCTTGTAAATATTTTCATATATATGTTCCTAGTATTTATTTGGGAAGTTGTCATTTGTAAATGAGTATTCTCTTGCAGGCAGCAATCTGCTTTGTTTGCATCTTAATTGTCCATAATCAGTGCTCTACCTTACAGGGATGTTATGGAGCATGCCTAATTAATGACTATCAAACATTTTGAAAATACAAAGAGCTTTATTAATGGTAAACAATAACATCAAGTGTGTAGTAGTGGTGTCAAACTCAAATTGAAACAGGTGCCACTAAACCATAAATAAGTATCCCCATAGGCTGCATATTTATTTAACAAGAAAACCATATATTAATATTATCTATGATTTATAGTATATTTATTTATTTATTTTGTTAAATATTTTCCCATTGCATTTTAATCTTGTTTAGGTATCTTGGGCTCTACATCCATGGGTTTAACACCTCTCCAGTAGTATGCTCAAGGTAAGAAACAAATGAAACTTTAAATTAATTAAAAATACTCACTCTTATTTGAATGGTTATTTATTTAAAGCAGGTAGATAAAGCACATTAATATTGTACTTAAAAAATTTTTTTTTCTTTTTGCTTTTTGGAGGGCAGTTGGGGTTAAGTGACTTGCCCAAGGCCACACGGCTAGTTTTTGTGTTAAGTGTCTGAGGCTGGATTTGAACTCAGGTCCTCCTGACTCCAGGGTCAGTGCCCTATTCACTGCACCACCTAGCTGCCTCCCATCAATATTGTACTAATTCTGAAGACCAACACTGGTAGAATGCAAGTAAACACCCTTGGCAATGTCTGAGAATTTTGTCCCCTTACACCTCAAATTTCAGAGTCTTCACTATAATAGATATGATATGGCTTATCCCAAAATAAATTTGATTCAACAAGGAATATTTTTAAAGC
Organism: Pseudocheirus occidentalis; assembly: GCA_028646575.1. Classification (NCBI taxonomy): domain Eukaryota; kingdom Metazoa; phylum Chordata; class Mammalia; order Diprotodontia; family Pseudocheiridae; genus Pseudocheirus; species Pseudocheirus occidentalis. The sequence continues at coordinate 121,248,355 of CM053600.1, read as the reverse complement.
AACAACTGTGTTCATCACAATACAGGCACCAAGGTGGTGCAATAGAGAACTAGACTTGGAACCAGGAAGCCTCATCTTCCTCAGTTTAAATCTGGTCTCAGACACTTACTAGCCATGTGACCCTGGGTAAGTCACTTAATCCTGTTTTCCTCAGTTACCTTATCTGCAAAAATGAGCTGGAGAAGGAAATGGCAAAGCACTCAACATCAAATGGGAACACAAACAGTTGGACAAAACTGAAATGACTGAACAACAACAAAAATGAGCACTACAATAAATATTAACTTGCATTGACAGTAGAATTGAGGGGAGAACACTGAAAATGCTGAAATATCTTTAAATAAAGAAATGTTAGGATTTTTAAATGTCCAAACCTGGTGTTTTGTAGATGGCTACCTCTCGTACCTAATTCTATGTTAAGCTCTTCTGAAGATTTGAAACATTTAACAAGAACAAACAATAAATCTCGTGAACTATGCAAGCTTAAAAGTCCTAGAATGCTATTTGGAGTCAGGATGAAAATATTTTCTTCTTTCTTGGAAAAAGGGATGCTTACCCATTCACACCATATATTAAATTAAGTTGAACAAGCCTTTTTTAAGCTTCCTCTTTTGAACAAAGCATTAAAGATTAATTCATTTATTTCTGAATACGTTCCTGATAACACCAGAGACCAAAAAAAAATCTATTTACAATCTTTTTAAAAGAAAAATAGCTCAACTTATAAATTAGTTGATTCTATAAGAGGAGTAGTAAAGTAGGACAGGGGCCATGAATTATGTTAGCATTGGATTTCCTTAGGTTTCCTAAACCAAGGTTCTAAACATAATAAGTACATGATACATATTTGTTTATTGGTTTTTCAGTTACTTATGATTGATAATTAATATATCATTGACTTAAGATTAGCACAATTATTAATTTTATATGGGTAGTACTATATATTTATTTTTCTGTTTTTTGAAAACTGGTGAGTTATATGTAGCTTATATGGAACAATCTACTAATCATCATGTTTTTAAGAAACATTAAATTAATTAAGTAAAACTATTAAGAAATTTTACTCCCTTAACTATCCAGATGACACATTTCTAATCATTTCTTCTCATAGTAAATGAAAACTAATATCCTTTTATAGATGGATAGCTATAGATATATATGTAAGATTTTTAGCTGATAAACTTATATTTATATAAAGAGTAGTCAAAGATCTGAATTTAAGGAATGCTTTTCACCAATGAAAATTGAAAACCTTTCTCTACCTATAAGATCTGTTTAATTCAATAGACATTTATTAAACACCACTCTGTAAAATGGCAATGATGCTTGACATGCAGAGATGAAAACACAAAAAACTAAACAGTTCCTGTTTCAAGGAGCTTACTTTCCCACTGCTTGGTGGGACATGACATAAATACAGATAAACAAATAATAAAATATATAATACAAAAAGTTATATATAAAATAATTTCAAGAAAGAAAAAGCACATACAACCAGACATGCATGGTTAGAAGTCCTGGATAGGTTAAGTTATTTTACCAATAGTAACACAGCTAATAAATTCCACAGTGATGAAATTTTATTCTAGGTATTTTTTTTCATTACTAACTTTTATTTTTAGTTTACATCATTCATTTCCATGAGATTTTGAGTTGCAAATTTTCTCCACAACTTTCCCCTACCCACCACCCCAAAACAGTGATCCCACTGTATAGCCCCTCTCAATCTGTTCTCTCCTATGTCCTCCCCCATCACCCCTCTGACTTTCTGGTAGGGCAAGATGGATCTCCCTACACCAGTGCCTGTATATCTTAATTCCCAGTTGCATGTAATTAATAATAATAACAATAATAATAATAACACACACATACACACACACACATATATATTAACATTTGATTTTAGAACTTTAAATTCTAGATTCTTTTCCTTCCTCCCTCATCACCCACCCCCATGAGAAAGACAAACAATTCAATACAGGATGTACATGTGTAGTTTCAAAACATCTCCACAATGGACATATTGGGAAAGACTGACTATTTCCCTCCTTTCTATACTGCCCCCCCTTGTTCTATTCTCTACTTTATACCTGTCTCTTTACAGAAGTGTGTGTTTCTGACAACCCTCTTTCCTGCATCCTGTGCTCCCTCCATCATTCCATCTCTCATTCCCATCCCCCTACTCTTCTGTAGGGCAAGGTACCCAATTTAGAATGTATCCTTCCCTAAGCCGAATTCAATGACAGTAAGGTTGACCCATTCCCTTTTGCCTTCCTGTTCTTCCCCTCCATTTTTACAATTCTTGCCTCTTCTGTATGAGATGATTAACCCCATTCTGTCTCTCCCTGTCTCCTCCCATTCTATTTCTCTCCCACCTCTCAATTTCACCTTTTAAAATATCGTCCCTTCCTATTCAATCAATTCTGTGCCCTCTATTTATGTACACACACTCACATATGTATTCATATGCGTATATACCCTCCTATATAGACATATGTGTATGTATACACACACACACATATATACACACACACACACACACACACATTTATATTCCCTTCACCTATCCTACTAAGAACAGTTTCATAAGTTACAATTATTGTTTTTTCATGTTGGCATGTAAATAGTTCAACTTTGATAAGTTCATTATGATTTCTTTTCCATTTTCTCATGCTTCTTGTATTTGAATGTCAAATTTTCTATTCAGTTCTGGTTTTCTCAGCAAGAATTCTTGGAAGTCCTCCATCTCATTGAATGATCATATTTTCTCCTGAAACATTATACTCAATTTTTCTGGGTAGGTGATTCTTGGTTTTAATCCTAGCTCCCTTGATCTCGGGAATATCATATTCCAGGCCCTTTTATCCCTTAATGTAGAAGCTGCCAGATCCTGGGTTATCCTGATTGTGTTTCCACAGTATTCAAATTGTTTCTTCTTGGCAGCTTGTAATATTTTCTCCTTTATCTGGGAACTCAAGAACCTGGCTATAACATTCCTAGGAGTTTACTTTTGGGGATCTTTATCAAGAAGTGATTGATGAATTCTTTCAAGTTCTATTTTGCCCTCTGGTTCTAGGATATCAGGGAAATTTTCTATTAGAATTTCTTGAAGGATGATTTTTAGGTTCTTTTTCTGATCATGGCTTTCAGGTAGTCCAATAATTTTAAAATTGTCTCTCCTGGATCTATTTTCCAGGTCAGTGGTTTTTTCAATGAGAAATTTCACATTGCCTACTATTTTTTTCATTTGTTTGGATGTGTTTGATAATCTCATAAAGTCATTTGCTTCCATTTGTTCCACTCTAATTCTGAAGGAATTATTCTCTTCAGTGAGCTTTTGAGATTCTTTTTCTATCTGGAAAATTTGACATTAAGGCATTCTTCTCCTCATTGGCTTTTTGGGCCTCTTTTGCCATTTGAGTTAATCTATTTTTTAAGGTGTTATTTTCTTCTGTCAGGTTGTTGACTCTCTTTTCAAGATTTTCTTACATCATTCTCATTTCTCTTCCCAATTTTTCCTCCACTTCTCTTACTTGGTTTTCAAAATCCTCCTTAAGCTGCTCTATGAATTGTAATCGGTTTACATTTTTCTTGGAAGCTTTTGGTGTGGGAGTTCTGACTATGTTATCTTCCTTCCTTCCCATGCTTTGATCCTTTTTTGTCCCCAAAAAAGAAATCTAAAGTTGGATTGCTGAGTTTCATTTGCTTCCCTTACCTGCTCATGCTGCCAGTCAATTAACTTGATTTTTGAGCCATGGTAGAGCTCTGCTTCCCAGGGGAAGAGCTTTGTCCCAAATTTTGCAGCTACTGGACCTATTAGGAGGCTGTTATCTCTGCAGCCCCCACCAGCTTTGGCTCACTGGTCACACACCTCAGGGCCACCACACAAGACCACAATCCCGATCCAGGCAGGCTAAGGCAAAAGCACTGAGTCTCTGACTAATCACTTGGCCCCCCTGCAATCTGCAGACCGTCAGCTCTGAAGCAGCAACATGGAGGTGGCTTCAGGGCCACCACTTCCCCTGCTTTCTTGTGCTTTGGCCAGCTGCCAGACCCACTTCTCTCCCCCAAATTTAGCTGAGTTCCACTGACCTTTCGCCTAGTCCTTGCCTCTTATGGGTTGATAATTCTGGAAACTGCCACAGCTTCTGGTGATCCAGTCTCCCAAGTGCTCTAGCCAGGCCTCCCTGGGGTTAAGCCATGGTTTCAGGCTTGCTTGGTTTTGGCTCCCAGCGCTCTGCGATGAGCCCTTCCCATTCACCTGCTGGGCTGTCTTTAGTGGGAAATGTGTTTTTCTGTAATTTTATAGGTTCTGGAGCTCTAAATTTTTTTTAGTTTCATATTTTATAGGTATTTGAGGTGGTTATGGGGGGAAGCTGCAGAGTTCTCCTGCTTCTATGTCACCATCTTGTCTCTGCCCCCTATTCTAGGTATTTCTGACTCCATGTCTACTATTCTCTCCACTATTGCTATTCTATATATTCATAATTAGAAAGAAATGTAAAATTTGGAAAAGTATATGTGTATTTATAAATAAATGTGCTTATAAAATATGTGCTTATATGCATGTACTTGTACATATATATCTAGCATTTCAAGGTAAAATGAACCTAAAATTATAATCAGTTTATTGGTTAAAAAATAAAAGAATTATTAGTATCTTCATGGTGGAGGCAGGAATGAAGTATGGATTTCAATGATAAAATCCTTGTTGCTTTTATTTAGGAGAATATCTTTTCATTAATAACGATCTGGGCATTTCTTTCCCTCCTAAACAAAAGATACATATGAAAGAAGGAAAATAGAAATATCATATTAATTGGAAATTAAAGGTCACATCTAATGTTCTCCCTTTTAACAGGTTCTGCAAAGAACATATAAGGCACGCTCACATATTTTCTTTTAACTCTAAATTGTTGTTGTTTTTAATGAACCCGCTTATTGAAACCTAAAGTACCTTGCTTATTGATCTCCTTCTCTTCGTCTGACCCAGATTCGCCTTCCCTCATTTTGTACTTGTGATATTGTATCAGTCAAGTTTTCAGTTTGACATGTTTTGAATTATGAATTTATTGGTGTTGGCAAAGCAAAGTATATTGGATATCACTGCTCCAAGTTCACATGGTAATAGAAAACAGGGTAATCCTCGGAAGATTGTAGAGTAAGAGGTACTCTTTAGGACAACCCCCCCTACCATCTCACCAAATAATACAAAAAAAAGGTTTCTAGTATCCAGAAAACTAGCAATGACAAGAAGAAGGAAAATAAAGGAATCTGCTTGGGGACAATTCTCACTTAAGAAAATAAAAGACTATTCCCAGTACTTCAGCCCCCAGTCTACTCTGTTCTCATTCAGCTAACATAGTAACTTTTGCTCAGTTCTTTATCATTCAGGAATAATTTTGTAGGTTCTTAGAGTTGCTGCACTGTCACTTAATAGTGTCTTGCAGGTTTTATTTAGATACTTCCAAATTCCTTGGGGAATTTCAACTCATTTTCCTTTGTTTCAAAGTTATTCTTCACTGAGACTGTGTTTTTGGTTTGGGGTTTTTTTTTGTTCATTTGTCCTCATCAGTTAGTTTTTTTCTGTCTTTATTAATCATTCTTCTGATTTTTTTTTGTATGGGGCTGAAAGCATGCTTTTTAACCACCAATCCTTTCTGTTCCGATGGCCCAGCATTGTTTCACATCTCCCCAGGCCTTTTCTCAGACTGGGTTGGATGAATTCCATGGCTTTCAGAGAGTAGGGGTGACATTACTGCAGGAAGACAGAGTATTCACTATAATTGCACTTATTTTTTACCTTTTCCTGTCCTGCCCCCAAACTTCATTCCTTTCTTTGCTATGAACTCACTTTAAGCCCTTAGGCTGGTGCCAGGAGGGTGGCTGTGAAGGAATAGGTAAGGAATCCTCTAATATATTGCTGAGAGGGATGCTATTAAGGACCTTTATACTTATATATTTCTTGACGTTTTTGTGCTTCTTTCTACTACCTACCTGTTTCCTCCTGTATTGTATGAAATAATTTTAAGGAGCACTGCATTTCTTTTTTTTTTTTCATTTTTTTTGGGGACTGCATTTCTGATCTTTTCCTTTGGTGGTTGTCTTATGTTGTGCTCCATCCAGTTCCATCCCTGTGCTTAACAGTAGCTGGAACAAAGCACATGCTTATAAATGTTTATTAGCTAACTGATTGACTAATGACCTCACCTCATTATTCCCCTGTGAGCCAAGATCTGTTGATTTCACCTTTGCCACATGTTTCCAATATGCCCCTTTCTTTCCTCTGATAATGCCACAACCCTAGTACAGGTCATCACCTCAACACATTAACTATTTGTAGGAGTACCTTGCTGGTAGGTTTGCTTGCCTCAGATCTTTTCTAACTTCAAGCTATCCTCCATTCAGCCACCAAAATGATTTTTCTTAAATTGTTGGTACAGCTATGGCATGCCCAGTACTCAATAAATTCCAGTGGCTCCCTATCACTTCCAAGAACAAACACAAAATTCCTTACCATCACCAAAAGTCCTTACATTTTAATCCTGTAAACACTGACTTCCTTGAAGTTCCCTGAACAAGACACTCCACTGGCTGCTGGCATTTTCTGACCATACAAGGACATCAACTTCTGAGGTAATGATGCCTTATTAATGAAAAAAAAAGAAAGAAAAAAGAAAATATTAGGGAAATTGGAAAGTAGTCTGGTAGATATTATGAATAGATTCAATCTTACACCATATGACCTAAATATGACCTAAAGAGCCTATAACAAATTAGAATAGATGAAAGAAGTGATCTTTTACTACAGGAAGGGGGAGAGCTCTTGACCAAACAAGGACTAGAGAAAACCATAAAAGTTAAATCAGGCAATGCAAATTATATCACTCAATCAGAAAAAAATTGAAAAGTTTTTGAATTAACAAAATAAAAAAATTAAAATTGAATGAAAATAGTTAACTGGGAAAAATCTTTAAAGATAATTTCTCTGATATAGGTAAGGAATCTAAAATAGATGGGGAATTGATACTAATATATAAGAAGGTTGAGAACATCAGGAAAAGTAATGAGAAAAAAAGTAAGAATAAGGGAGCCATAACATTACTAAGTTTATATATCAAATAATAGTTATACAATTATTTGATTGCTTAAAATTATTGGAGATTGACAAATTTAAATTCTATTTTGGTATTGGTTCACAATATGTGTAGATGGTCTCAGAAACTAAAACCAAATTTAGTCTGGCAAAAATCACATCCAACACTAAATGAAATGTCTTTTCTCCTCTAAAACAGACACCAGAAGGAAATTATTGTTGAGGAAATTATATTGTCTTTCTTATATTTACTATACTAGATTTGGTACAGGAATAAGATTAAATGAGGTAGAGAATGAAAGAAAAAAAGTTAACAGGAGTCACAAGTCAAGAAACAATGAAGCTGTTTAAAATATGTGGGTTTGTGACTGTTCAAAATACTGAGAATTTCCAAGCTCATTTAAGTTCTGCTCTTTGATATTCTAATGCACATTGCTTACAATTATTCAAATGTTTTCTATTTTTTTTAGTTGCCAAGGGCAAAATTAGATACAGTGACTTGCAAAATTTCAATAAATAGAAGCTATTTTATCTACATATTTATACATAAAAGTTAAGTTTTTTAAAAAAGGATATTTTTCAATTTTATGAACTTTTGTCCATCTAGATCAGTGTTGATTGAAGCTCTTCAACTGATCACAAAAGCCAGTCCTAATCTTTTTCATATGTCTTTGTTCAGCCTAACAGGAGAGTACACAAAGAAACAATAAGGAACTGTGTTTATGAGATTAAGGTTTTTGAGGAAAGTACTTTTGAAAGGTCTTTGGGATGAAATCTTTGAACAAGTTCATAACCATATCAAAACAGAAAAACTTTTAAATAAACTGGTTGGTATGGTCTCTCCTAAGTGTTCTCTTCCTTACTGATTTTTTTGTTTGGTTTTGTTTTGTTTCTGCCCATAAATGTGAATGGTACCCTAGTGGCTAGGTGATATTAGTCACAAGCACTAGAGGCTGACAGTGACCAGAACAGATACAGATGTCCAAATCTATCATCCTCTATTTGAACAGCCTTTTTAATTCTGCATACAGCCGTTGACTCTGAATGTTTTAAATTCTTTCTCTCTTATAAAAAAAAAGTCATGAACATTTGGGTTTTATTAGACACCTTCTCCCTGCCCTCTAAACCTCATTTCATTTCATTTTCACAAACTCACTTTATGTACAATTTAGATCTAATGAGTCTAAAACTCAGCCAGGACCTCTATGAGGTGAGGGTCTCCAATAACATTATGTCCCAAGACATCTTTCTCCCCCTCCTTCTTTGATTATCCAAATGGCTTATAATGAAAACATAGAGTACAAACAGCATTGGTCTGATTTTAAAATAAAATTCTTGGCCTAGGTGCATTTTGCAAACAGGATTTAGTAAGTTGCTGAGAAATCAAATGGATTTTTCTATGTAGGAGAAAGGAAAGAAGCTAAGAAGAGAACATAAAGAAAGCACCCAGGAGAAATATATGGTTGTCATATAGGTCTTGGACCTGAAAAGAATTCAGTGTCTGAGTTAAAATATATTTGTAATAATAGTATCGTAGAAGCAACATGTTACAGTGGCTAGAGAGCCAGTCTCAGAATTAAGAAGACCTGGTTCGTCTTGACTCTAAAAGATACTGCCTGTATGATTATAGACAAATCCCTTACCAGTGTACCAAGCCACTCTCTAAGATTCCAAGTTGCATAGGTGTCATTTGCATTCAGAATCCCCTGTTACAATAATACCACAAATCTAATTAAAAATCATAGGACTAGAAAATACCTTCAACATCATTTAGGCAAGTAAGAATGCATTAAACACTTGTTATATGTCAGATACCATACTAACCTCCAGCAAATAGAAAGATGATCTCTGTCCTCAAAAAACCTAGATTCTAATCAGGGAAGACAGTACATAAAAAGGAGTCCAAGAGGAGAAAGTACCTGAGGAGATACGGTTGCAAAGTCCTCAGAGTCCGAAGCATAGTTGAGAGAGGAATGAAACTCAGTCAGTGTGGGCCCATCCTCCAAAAGTGGAACAGAAAATAACTTTCCAGTGGGTGGGGGGGGGCAGCAACGTGAAAGTATATTAAAGGCTCCAGGTGCTGAGGAAATTTTCTTAATGAAAAGGCGGCTGAGTCTTGGAGGTAAAGTCCTTGAGGACAGAAGCACAGGAAGGACAGGAATGAAGCATCTGCCAGCCTCAGTCCAATTTCAAAATGTGGTCCAACCACCTCATTTTACAAATAAGAAAACTCATTCAGAATGTCATACTTACAAAAAAGAAATAGCCAAATAGAGTTTTGAATTCAGTTTCTTTTATTCAAAATCTACTGAGGTTTCTTTTTTCATTATATACTGTATTTTCCTCAGTGTCCTCTACTTTGATTTTCTCCGTTTACATGTATAGATCACTGTTCACTTCCATCCTCATATTTTTGTTGCTTTCCCTTCTTAATCATTATAGAAAACTGAAACTAGCTATCACAGCTGGGCATGCTCAGTAGATATAGACAGTTTTTGGTTGCAAGCCAAACACTAAGCAATTTTCCTAATTGTAGTTCTTTTATTGTGGTCTTTTCATTGTTTACATGAGAGTAATCCAACCTATCAGCAAACTGATCGTGTATAAACTTCCCATTGCTGTGAATGAATATTTTCTCATGATTTTTTTTTTTTGCCATGGGCAGCTTAGTCCTGCTGTTTAGAATAAAAACATTCTCCATTCATGAATGCAGAGATCTATTTCGTCCCTAATCAGAGTCCTATCCACAACCATATAATAAGCTTGGAACTGAAGTCATGCTTAGGAAATAGAACCTATGTGCCCTCTTTAATCTATTTCCCCTTGAAAACAAGAAAATGAATTTTTATTTCAATGTTCCCTTCATATAGCTTGGGATCTTGCCCTCTTCAGTCAACTATTAAAGCAAACACCTAATTTCTGGTACCCCTTCATGGCTGTCCTTAATCTACCTATGTGCCTGTCTTTGTTGCTACTGAAGTTCCTATTGAGACAGTTCCTATTTGTACACAGGTAGCAATATATTAGAAAATTTAAATAACAAATGAAGGAAGTTAAAATAATCAGTTCACTTCAACAATCATTGTTAAGGACCTACTATGTGTAAGGCAATGCCTTGGGTGCTAGGGAGTTAAAAAAATGAAACAGTCGCTGTCTAAGAGACATTATATTGGGGTTGGGATGAATACGACATAGGCACAAATAAGTAAATACAAAGTAATTGAGGAGAATGAGCATTCTAGCAACTGGGGCTACCAATCAAGGCTTTGTGTAAGAGGTATAACTAAGCACATTCCAAGAAAGCTAATGATTCTAAACCGGGGAGGTTAAGAGATAATATATTCTAAGCATGGTAAAGAGTGTCTACAAAGCCATAAAGACAGAATGTGAAATAATCAATTAGTGAAATAACCATTGAACCAATTTGATTAGAACATAAGAGAGTATGAAGGAGAATCCTGTGAAATAAACCAAGAAAGTTAAGTTGGAACCAGGTTGTGACAGTCTTTAAATGCCAATCTGAGAAGTAAATATTATGTTGTTTCAACTTAGAATAGTTTATGTCTTAGTAATATTAATTTGGTAAGTATGAGAAAGATGAATTGAAAAGAGGAAAAGCTGAAAGGAAAGTGACTAATTAGGATGTCATGATAGTAGCTCACAGAAGAACCTATTGAGCATTTGAGTAGAAATCTGAGGTTTGATGCAACAGATGCTATGGATGCAGAGCCGATGAATCTGTATATCTAGAATTGATGAATCCAATTGCTTGGATATGGAGGATGATAGAAATTACTCAAAGATAACTCTGAAATTACAATCTTGGGCAAGTAGAACAATAGTGGTGTCTTTAACAAAAAAAATAGGAAAGTTTGGAGAATGGTCGGACGTAGGGGCAAAGATTAGTTCTTTCATATACATGATCTATTTGAGATTCTTGTCATATTTGCAGATTGAAGTGTCCAATATGCAGTTCAGGAAGGAGGTCAAGAATGAGATTAAAACTGTTTTTATATATAAAGAACTCATGAGCCCTGATCTAGGTATTTATTTTATAAATCAACCAGGGGATATATTAGTTTAAAAAATGTTTGTTTTTTGTTTGTTTCTGCTTCTTGGAGGGGAGAATGCAGGGCAATTGGGGTTAAGCGACTTGCCCAAGGTCACAGGGCTAGTAAGTGTTAAGTGTCTGAGGTCGTATTTGAACCTAGGTGCTCCTGACTCCAGGGCTGGTGCTCTATTCACTGTGCTACCTAGCTGCCCCAAGAAAATATTTTTTTTTTATAAATAGTATAAGCAAATAATGTGACAAGAAAGAACTTACCTTATATACATGGTACGCTCTCATAAGTTACCACTATGAGGAAGAAAGCACATATACAGAAAACACAGGACCAGAGAAAACAAATAAAGAGCACATTTGCTTAACACCTATATTCAGGGAAAATGAATAGTCATGAAGCAATTATTTCACAGTCAGGTCATGGGCATAGTCAGGGCAATTTAAACTACTTATGTTGCAGGGCTGATGATGTTTCCAGGTTATATCATCACTGGGCTCTCTGCTGTGAAAATTATCTTTGATGGATATTTCTGTTAACCACTGAAGTTTCTTTTCTGGGATTCTGTTCATCAGAACCACAGGGTGATTATCTTCTTTTTATTAATGTATAGAAACTAAAAAGCATCTCCCTGACAAAGGCAATCTGAGGTCTTTTAGCCAAAAGCTGAAACTACAATCCTTCATACCTAGCTCATAGGAAGCCAGAGGTCACCCTGACAAAGGTTAAAAGTCTATTCTTTTAACTGTCTGTCTGGTGCCAAAGTTTATTGTCCCAGATGCTTATCTCTGTGGCTCTTTTTAAATCCCTGAATGAGGACTGTGACTCAGAGACTTTACTAAAAGTTCCATAGCAGCAGTGTATACACTGAATTTTAAAAGGTCCATTTTGCTCCTAAGATCGTCTCTGACTTAGAATGCAAAGGAATCTAAGCAAGGAAAAAAATTGTTTAAAAAGAAAGGTCATTGTCATCCATGCTTTGGCCTATATATGTACTTTTAAAAATAAATATCTGGCAGCAAAACACAAAATTCTTGGTTTTGTGCTGTATTCTCACCAACACAAAATATTGCTGTCTCCCTATGTTAGAGATGAGAGTAGTAGATGAAAGTTATAGGGGAGAAGGATTTTTTTATTCAATCAGTAAAAATTCAGAATCACATGGAAAAGAGGACAAGAACTGCCAGTTTGCTAGATATGAGAAAGAAGAACCAACCAATCGGAACCCAAATCACAGTTATAATAACACAGTGTTGGTGTGGGGAGCATATTTAGAGGTTGCTGGAAAATGTTTAGCAACTAATCTCTCCAAATAACAAAATTATGCACAGGAACACACTTTTTAAGTTTAACCTACATTTTTAAAAACAATTTTTAAATCGCATTTGATGACATTACTATTTTCTTTATCATTTTCTAAGGTATGAAAAGGACAAATCAAACCCTACTTTGTAGCATTTGCCATTTTCAGAGATGTAAATGTTCACACTGAAAATGTAAAAAGATGCTCCCATGAGCCATATGTGCTGGATCCAGCACACCACTGGGGCTATGACATCATTTTCCATGGCTGCTCGTTCTAAGCACCAGGATTTCGGGGAAAACAGGAGGCAGGTAAAATTATCCCAGCATCTCTTATAACTTGTTTTCAGGTGCTTGAAGCTGGACAGAGCTCACACTCAGCTCTACCCCTATACTCCCACCTCAAAATGTCAAGTATTGAGGCACATCCAAAAAATAATGCTTGAAGTAAGCTCTCAGAGGTCTGGGTTTGAATTCTACCTCAGATATTTATTTACTGTGTGAACCTGGGAAAGGCACTGTAAATTTTTCTGAGCTTCAATTTCTTCATTTTGAAAATGAGTATAATAAAACCTGTCTCAAAATGTTGTTGTGAGCACCAAGTAATGTATGCAAAACATTTTGCAAATAGTGAAACATTATAAATGCCTATTAGGAATATTATACCCACACTAGTGTGAGTAATGAAGCTGGGGTCAAGTGAAGAGTTCTGAGGGATTCCAGATGGACAGTTAAACAGACAGACGGTAGCAAGCAATTTATCTCACTCTCTACCCCACACCCAGCTTCTTACCCCCAAACCCTCATTCTATTCCTTGTTTGCCATCTGCCTTGGTTTCTGTGCCAGGAAGAGTAGAGTAGACTAAGAGCAGTAACACCATGACTGTTTTTTCCACTGGGCATTGTGTTTAAACAGCAACAATACCACCTTTCCCACCTGCCGGCCTAATGATCTATTTTTCAGGAGATATCATTTTCTATGTTAACCTAACAAATACAATGTTTCATCCAAATTTTCAAGCAAGGTTTGTACAACACAGATTATAATAATTCCAGTAGAAGTTTGGCTCTAGGCTATACATTTGTTTATTCAATGCTTAGAAGCATAAAGGATCTTTATTTAAGTTCATAGATCTATTTCACACTGCCCTAGAGTTTACAAGGCAAGTGTAGCCAAGTGTAATGTATTATTTGCCCCAAGATTTATTTTTTTTCAAGTTCTCCTTGATTGTATCCATAGACTGTAATGAGACAGAGAAAGAAAGCAAACATATGGTTTGTGGTAGTTGTATTTGCCTTACTGATAAAATAGTTCACATCTCATTGGGACTATTTCCTTCAGTAGCAGGGAAGAATACCCATAAGCGATAAATTTAACATGATATTTTAAATTAAATAGGTGAGATAAAGGTAAGGAGAAAAGACACAGGTGATCACAGCATGATTGAGAGTGGAAAGAGCCCAGAGCAGTGCCTTATAACATTATAAAAATAAAATGGGGCGGCTAGGTGGCACAGTGAATAGAGCACCAGCCCTGAAGTCAGGAGGATCTGAGTTCAAATTTGATCTCAGATACTTAACACTACCCGTGTGACCTTGGGCAAGTCACTTAACCCCAAGTGCCCTGCCTTCCCCCCTCCAAAAAGCAAAATAAATAAATAAATAAAAATAAAATGGCATCATAGGTTTAGAGATGAAAAAAGACCTTAGAGATAATTTATATTATTTCATAAATGAGGAAACTGGACCCTAGAAAGTTTAAATGATAAAAGGTGGAATTTGAACCCAACTCCTAGAAATATTTTTACCAATACCCTCTGTCCTTTGATCTTCAGCAAAAACAGAGGTACAGAGTACAAGTATTATTGAACCCTATTTCACAGATGAGAAGCCTGAGGCTTAGAATCGTGACATGATTTGGCCGGAGTTCCTAAGCAAGTTGTGTTGGGGAGGCAATACTCAGACTTTGATCTGCTTTTCCCCTGTGATGCCTCTCTAATAAGTCCATCTGTTGAATTGACTGCACGGAGGGGGAGTTTTCCGGAGCCAACGCTGATGTCATCCTAGTTCTACTGAAGTACGAGACAATTTACCACAGAAACTATTTGCCTAGAATGATGATTTGATGAAGTTGTTTAAATGTGTCAAAACATCAGTAGGATGCCAGCTTTCAAAACAGCAAAGTCTATGTTCACAAATTGCTAAAAATATATGTACAAAAACTGAAAAAAATTCATTCACCACGTTTCCAAATATCCCTACATTTGGCATCAGGCCGACAAAAAAAGACAGAAAAATAAATTAATATCTAACTGAATTTTTCATTTAATTTTTCTGTGATGTTTGGGTGCCGTGACCACTGACCCTAAAGTGCATTAGGCTATGTATGGGAAGTACTCATGGCTACAGTTTTCTCTGCTGTATAGAGATAGATTCTGAATCCAAACCCTTCCTGATTGGTGATCTCAAAGTCTAAAGCCTCAAGTAGATGGATCACACTCTGACCTTGCCAACATAAGACATCCTCCCTTCTCAAGGTCTTTCCCAGGGAAGAGACAGACAGGAGGAAAAACATAAATGTATATGGATGCACATGCATACACACACACACACACACACACACACACACACACGCACACAAACATCCAAGAAATTCCCAAGAAGCCTTGCTTTGATCCCAAATAATGGCTCACTCAACATCAGGGGCAGATATATTTGAAGGGTCCCATAATCAATAGATTTAACATTAGCCTCTGTCTTGCAACCTACATATGCTGGTTGATTACTACCTGGCTAAATTGGCAACACCTAAAATTTTAGTTCAAGACCTCCTAGGGGCAGCGAGGTGGTGCAGTGAATAGAGCACCGGCCCTGGAGTCAGGAGTACATGAGTTCAAATCTGGCCTCAGACACTTAACACACACACACACACACACAAAACTAGCCATGTGACCTTGGGCAAGTCACTTAACCCCAACTGCCCTAAAAAAAAAAAGACCCCCTGAGATTCCATGCCCTCCTTCACTATATACTAGCAGATAC
>CM053600.1:121158354-121232354 GCA_028646575.1 Pseudocheirus occidentalis | reverse complement strand
CTGGAAACCAAGGGGTGGAAAGTTTGTGTGGTTTTCTAAGGATTGTATTAGTGACTAACAATATTTAGTAATTGGGAATCCAGCTTAGTGACTGACTGCTAGATGAGTGACTGATTAAGTTAACAGTTGCCCCATGAGTGGAAGATTGGTATATTGTGAATTGATTGATTGAATCTTTAAGTAAGAAGGATTTACCCCTTAGAGAAACCAGGTGATTCTTCTTTTGTTAATTGATTGATTGAATCTTTAAGTGAAAAGGGTTTCCCCCTTAGGGAAACCAGGTGATTCTTCTTTTGTTCCTTGTTCTAAATATTGTGGCCATTGTAGTGAAAATGGTGTGGCCATTCCAATGTTAAGCTGTTATGAACACTATATTGTGACTTTCTATAATAAGATATAATACTGAGAATATCATATTGTGAATATTGTACTGAACCTTGATCTGTAATGGAATAAACAGAGTGTTCACTATTACTGTGTAATACGAATCTTAAAAGCTATTCACAGTAGCATTCTTTTGGGAATCTGCTTGTGCTTGGCTTTACAGATGCTGCCATTTCACTAATGCCCTTGAGTCCACTGTGACTAAGTGCCACACTGTGATGAACCATTAGAATGTGAGTTGGGAGTATGAGAACCATAAGTAGAGAGGATCTGTGTCGGGTAAGAGGTGGTTTTTTTTTTTCTATTCTTTGTTTTGTTTTGTTTTCTGGTTATTATGTCAATGGATTAACATTTGTTGGCTATTCTTATTTTGATAAGTTAATCTCATAAATTTGGAAGCTTAAGTGACTGGAGGGGGAGGAAGATCTTGAGAGACATGAGTCAAATTTAGTTTATCTTAAAGGAAGAACTCTGGGTAAGGACTGATCTGTTGAACTAAGTGATGAGATGGATAGAGTTGACTTGGATTTGGGAAGACCTGAGTTTTAATCATGTTTCAGAAGCTTCCTAGCTGTACAATCTTGAATAAGTCATCTAATCTCTTTCAGATTCACTTTTCTCATCTCTAAAATGGAAATAATAATAGTACCAACCTTGCTGGCTTATGAAAAGGCCCAAATGAAATAACACTTGTAAGTATTATATAAAAGATAGCTATCATTATTTTCTTTTCAAATGACTATTTTTGAGAGGGCCACAAATATATAACCCTTTTTGAGCTAAGATCTTGAGCCGTATGTTAGGAAGGAATTAGAAATTTTGCTTTTAAATGGTTGAAGAACCTAAAAATGAAGGTGGTTTATGACCTCTGTACTAGGGAATAGAGTTTATGAGACTGAGAAATTCACTCTAACTCAACCTGGTAATGGGGGCATAGATACACTTAGAAAAAAAAGAGAAGTAACAAGAAACTTAGAAGACCATGTAGCATAAGCTATCAAGCAGAAAAATTGAATTCCAAATGGATAGAAAGAGTCTGAATTTCTCAAGTGAAGACAAAGGAGCTCCAGTGTTTCCACACCCTCAACAACAGTTCCAGAATAGGTCTAAATAAGATCACAGTTTGCCTAAGAAGCTCTGGGAAATCATCTGTGAGCCATAACAAAGGAGAACCGAGGGACTATCTTCTGAAAACTGCACAAAAAAATGAAGAGCTACCCTGCACAGTAACTACCAGAGGAAAAAGGAAGATGTGTTTCCTTGCCAAGGCTTTGCAGAACCTCAGCAGAAGATACATTGTAAGAAGTTTAACTTGGGGCAATGCTTTCCGGTAGCCCTATGCAAGGCATCACTTTAAAGAAATGAAGTTATAAATGCATCTAAGGAAAGTTGGTAAAAGATAAGATCATTTCCCATGAATTTTGTTTGGAGCCTTATCTATCTATCTATCTATCTATCTATCTATCTATCTATCTATCTATCTATCTATCTATCTATCTACCTGTCTGTCTGTCTGTCTGTTTATTCATTTATTTATTATTTAGATGTATTATTCCTTGAATTTTGTGAACCTCGTTCATGAAAGGAGAATTGGTGACCACACAGTGGCTGGCTTCTAGATTTCCTGCATTGAAGTGGCAAGTTAGAGAAATGGTTCCCAGGTCTTCCATGTTCCCTTAAAGTCTATGTCATAATACTTACATGTCAGTATAGCAGCTGTGTGGATGAAAAAATGGAGAACTAGTATTAATAGGAGGCAGGGAGATCAATTTAGGAAGCTAATGTAATAGTTCAGGTGAGGGGTGATCAAGAACCTAAATGATATTAGCAATATCTTTTTTCTTTATTCTTTTTTTTGAGGGGGGAAGGCAGGGCAATTGGGGTTAAGTCACTTGCCCAAGATCACATGGCTAGTTTTCTCTGTTAAGTGTCTGAGGCTGAATTTGAACTTATGTCCTCCTGATTCCAGGGCCAGTGCTCTATTCACTGAGCCACCTAGCTACCCCCAAATAAGCAATTTCTATGAGTAGCATATAGGGGATAGCTGCAAGAGATGGTATAGATATTAGGATCTTCCATATTTGTCTGTTGATTGGATGTGGGTGCTGAAGTTCAGTGCTTTGACTATGTTGTTACCTCAAGGTCATGCTTTCCTTATCTTTAAAATGAGAGGGCTATATTAGGTGATCTCTAACATCTCATGCAGCTCTATGATTCATATCACATGCAGATGCAGAATTCTATCTCTTTCTCAGACATGTAAATAAAGGCACTTCTGAGTTTTCTGTTTTTGGAAATTGCGTATCAGATAGAAGAAAAGCATTTTCTTGTAAACCTATTTCTTCCCTTCCTACCCCCAAATGCCCTATGCCTTTAAATGAATGCAACTGAAAATTTTAAAAGTTACATTTTTAAAAGAGGGAGAAAATGATGAAGCATAGCAATTTGGTAGTCAAAATATGTATACTAGCTAGCAAGAACAGCCTTAAGCTACTAATTTTAATTTCAAAATTGTTTTCAGAGGAAGGTGGGTGGTCACTGTGGCAATAAAAGCCTAAATTCTGGGTGGTTCACAGTTGAGCATTTCAGTAAAAGGAAGGATAATATGATAATGGAGTAACTGGATAAAATAATTAGGACAACACTGGAGAATTTCTTGAATAAAGTAATAGTTATTAAGCAGCGTCTACAAGGAAACAAAGAAAAAGAAACCAGGTAAATATCACATCTGGAAATATTCCATTAAAGTGTTCAGTGTTATGTCTTAGTGTAAGGAAAAAGGAAAGATTAGATGAATTGTATTCTTATTACTGTTTGTAATGTTCCTGTTAAGAGGAATTGCATTAGATATATTAATGTGTTTGGTTCTCCTCTAATTTATGATTCCCTTCCCACTTTAATGAGATCTGCTCTACAGCCCATAAAATAATTGTTATGGTAAACTGACTTTTTAAAATTAGCTACACACCAGTTGGTCCAGAAACCTATTCCTTGAGACTATTCATGCACAAAATACCTTTGTGTGAAACTCTTTCCAAATGTGTAATGACTGGAGGAAGTCCAGAAGTTTGCCTGCAGAGTCTCTCTGCATGACTGCCAGTGGAAGCAGCCTTACAATTTCCTTCTCTGAGAAAACTTACCATCAGAATCTCTGCAATGTTGATATGCTCGGGCCACTCACAGCCCGACACCGAGAACACATCCAGTGTGAAAGCCCTTTCAAAGACAACTTAAGGTTCTTTAACCTCTAGTGAAATACTACATGACTGAGCATCTGACTTCATAGCACAATTTCCAAGGGTGACTCTTCTCAAGGGCTCACAGGGGAAAAGGACAGGGATTTATACGAGGTGCTTTATTCCATCTCAAGAATCACAAACTAACTACTTCCCATGAATAAAACCATGTTTTCCTTTGATATTAGCTATCCTACTGTGATTGTTATTCCACCACAGTGACTTCTGTTGGAGAAGATAGACAGAGTCATGAATAGGCAGTTAGATTTTCTCCAAAACACATGGGGAAAAGCTTGCTTTCAAGGAGTGTGGTCAAATATTCAAGTGCATAGAAGATAAAACAAAATAGGGTTTCTCCTGAGCAGTGTTGAGTTACAATCATTTCCAAGTATTGCCTGATGGGGAGAATGCCAGAGAAGTGGGGAGAAGCATAGGTTGGTTTATTTCCTATAGTTAGTGACCTCCTAAGTAAAAAAAAGCCCAACCGAGCTGGATGTGTACTAATGTTGTTGCTGATGAACATGACTTTTTTAAAAAAGCATTTCCAGACACATTCTATTCACTTGGAAGGGAAAATGTTGTTTTTCTTTAGAAAAAATGATGATCCATGGCTTTTGGAATTATAAAAGTGCCAAGGGAAAATACATGCAAACAAAGGATGTTACATTGTTTGGTATAAATGGCATTATTGTACCAGACACCCATTTTTTGGAAATTATGTTGGTGTGTTACCTAGTATATAGTCTGTGAGCTAGGATTATGCTAGGAGCAGGAATACATAATCTTACAAAACACCAATATTTATATAATGTTTTAAGGTTTACGAAGCACTTTCTTCACAATAAACCTATAAGTTTGGTTATGCAGTTGTTATACTCATGAATTCCTCTGATACTTTCTCTTTTATGGCACCCAAACACAGAAACAGAATGAATGGTCACCTTGGACCCTTGAAAATTCAGAATAATCCAGTGGTACTTAGAGCTTCCCAAGACTACAAATATAGGCTTACTGATTTAGAGCTGGAAAGACTCCCAGAGGCTATTAGGTCCAACACCTTCATTTTACAGCTGAGAAAACTGAAGCCCAGGGAGTTTAAAGATCAAGGTCATACATGAAATTAGCATATGCTTAAGTATGAGTCATATCTCATAGTACAGCACCATGGAAAGAGCATTATGGAGTCAGAAGACCTCAGTTCAAATTCTGAATCAAATGCCTACCACAATCTGGGGTCATTCATGCTTTATCTCATGTAATTTCCCTTCAAGCAACTCATGAACTCCCTCCAGCCCACATGAACTCTATTCCCTTTCTCTAGAGCAGTAGTTCTCAACCTTCCTAAAGCCTCGACCCTTTAATAGTCATAAGTGGGTGTGTCTGCATGTGGGTGGACCCGCCTGGAGACAGATTGAGGAGGTTCCTAAGACCATCCGAAATATGTGTTTTCCCGTGGTCTTAGGTGACTCCTGTGACCCCTGTGAAAGGGTTGCTCAACCCCAAAGGAGTTGGGACCCATAGGTTGAGAACCACTGCTCTAGAGGATGCACAGATTTACCAACTCATTGCATCCCTTTGCTAATTCTATTTTTTTATGTCTTATCCTCTTGTCTTTTGAATTTCTGCCTGTCTACTAGAGCCCAACCCAAATGTCTCCTCCTCCATAAAGTCTTACCTGATTCCCCTATACAAAATGATCTTGTCCTCTGGATATCATGTAGAATTTTTTCAACAATTAAGTTAACCATGTAAGATAAGGTACTATAGCTATCTTTGTTTATGTATTTTTCCCCTATCAGACTATAAGTTTGGTGAATGGAGGATGACCACCTCTTAACTAAATTTTGTCTTAGGCACAATGGGTGCTTAAAATATATTTTGTTGAATGAATGAATATAGTATTTGCAAAACCATTTCCTAACAACAACCCTATAAGATAGTTCATTAACATCTGGACCATTTTCATGACATCTGACTTTCCTTTGACCCTTCTCCTCCCATTGGAACTCAGATTTTGCCTCTGAGATTCAGGATGCTGATAGGTAAGTTTTTATCTTATCTTTCCCACAGCAAGATCACCATGTCACATCATGCTCAGTTCTAATTTGTTGTAAACTCTCTGCCCATCGCCAAACTTCCCTTTATGTATTGACTTCCATTATTAGAATATGCTTTGAGGAGAGGGATTGTCTTTATTGATTGTATGTGTATCCCAAGAACTTAGCATGAATTCTGGTCTATAGTAAATACAAGTGTTTTATTAATTAATTAATTAATTAATTCATTCATTCATTCATTTATTCATTCATTCTAAAGTTGTGGAGATTAAGAATCAAAGATTTATTCAGAGTCACTCAGTTTGAAAACATTGAACCTGAGACGCAAATTTAAATCTTCAAAGTCTAAACCCAATGTTATTTCTACTAGATTAAACTGTCTTCAATTCAACATGGGATTTAGAATTATAGTGCTGATAAAAGTAGCAAGTAGATTCATTTTAAGATTTCACATACTACCACAAAAAGAATGCTCGACTTGGTAATCTTATGGTGCTTATTTTGTCTTTGGGGGCTTTAGTTTCTTCATCACTAAACTGAAGGAACTGGTTTAGAGGAAGTCTAAGGTACTCTCAGTCCTAGAGCTCTGATCCTCTGATCTAAATTTATCTAAAGTCTTAAAGTTAAGGACTTCACAGCTTGGAAAAATTATGCTTTGGACAGTGGCACCTACAAACACAGGGTGATACTGTGATACAGCATTCTAAAAATTCCAGATGATGCAAGTCAGCTCTGGCACCATGATCATCCCCTCCTCCTTATGATTGGGTGTGGGACAGAGAATGAAAACATAGGCAGTCAAATCCAAAGCTAATTTATGGATTCATATGATAGAGTCACACAATACCAGATCAAATGGACTTTTTTTTAACCTATTTGCATATAAATGTTATATATAGACCTACACAGGAACTTCTCTACTCCACATTGGTGTTTTTTAGAAAAGTACTCATTTTTTATTGTTGTTGACTTTTAGGAAGCACACAATCTTAGTCCTGGCTTTTGTGGATTACTTGTAGCCAGACTGTATAGTGTTTTGTGGAATGCATTTGTCCCTCAGGCCTCATACAAGGTGGAAGCCAGGGACAGAAATGAAACTAACTTTGTATATATCTCACATTAATTACTACTCAAATAATTATTTTTTTTCCCCAACTAACCATAGTAAATTGAGTATAGGCTGTATCTCTGTTCCTCAAAAGCCCTCACCAAGACAAACAAGCATAGTGTCATAAACAGTATTTCAGGGCTCAGATTTCTGTTGTCTCATATAGTAGGCAAACTTGTACAAGTAAGAGAATTTGCATTAGCAGTGTAGATTCAAGGTTGGAAAAGTCTCGGACCCTTGGTTTCTAAGCTTGGTAGTCATGCCTCATCAAAGTAGTCTTCCACATTGGGAAGGGAAAAGGACTGTCTTCATACAGAGGAAGAATTAATGGAAACTATAGTCAAGGTGAGGTATGTATGAAGCTGAAATGATGGGATAGAGTTGGGGATGACCTCTATGATAGTCCAAGCAACAAGGAACCTTTAAGCAAGGTTAAAGGTGAAAAGTGTAATTCACACTTGAACCATAAAATCCGATTTAAAACTAATATAAATTAGACACATAACTAAGATAACTAAGTACTTACTATGTGACAGCTACTGTGATAATTGCTAGAAATACAAATACAAGGAAAAAATTGGTGACCCTACTATTGAGGTACTTATATTCTAATGCAGGAAAATAACAAATACACGGGAGCTGGAAATGTAATTGGGGACAGTCAGGGGCAAGTTGGAAAAGTCTAGAGTCAAGGGTAGAACCAAGAAAGAAAGGAAACATGGATAGCATGGACACTTCCTTCAATGGTGGTCCCAGACAAAAATTTTACTACTTAGGAATTAAAAGAACACATTTTAAAATGATACATACATACAGATAGATAGATAGATAGACAGACAGACAGACATAAATTTCTCTTCCTTTCAAGTCACCAGATTAAGGACTCAAGAAAATGACCTAAAAGTAGTTTGAACTTAGGAATGGCCTCAGACTCACTTCTTCCTCACTCCCATCTGTTAACCTAAACCTTTTAGATTTCTAAAGGCCTAGTAGCCTGGTGTGTACTCAGAGGGGCTCAATGAAAGTGGGGTGGGCAGAAGGAGTAGATATTCTGTCTTCCCCTGAACAACTAGAGGTCTGGACAATGAAGGTGGGCAGCTGCTTCTCCCCAGGGAAGAACAAGTTTACTTCACAGCCTTTTTTGAAAGTGGTTAAAAAAATTCTCAGAATGACTTAACTTAGCCTCAGGGGTCCCAGAAAACTTTAGCTGGTCAAGGAAGGTCTGGGATACCTAAGTGACTCCTAGAGGCACTGACAGCTGCCCCATTAAAATCTGAGAAGTTTGAACTTCAAATCTAAGCCAGATGATCATTCTTGAAGATGTAAAACAACAATCTAACATATAACCCCATCAGGTTACTGTAGCTTAAGTTTGGATATGGTTTGGTCTAAGTAAGACTGAAATCTGGTGAAGGCCTAAACCAGTGGTCTGGATACTTTTTTAAAAAAATTGTCATTATATACTCAGAAAACATTTTAATCATATCCCACCACATATACAGATTCATTTATAAATTATGTGCTTGTACTACCATATGAATAAATAACAAGAGAATACCCAATGAGAGCCCAGTCATAGTAGTACATTGAAAGGAACCACAAGAATGTTTTGGGGCCTGCTTCCAGACAAGTTAATAGAGATCCCTGCTCTCTAATTCAGAATATTCAGGAATTCTAGTCTATGGAACTATCTGATATATTACTGTTTACCTTCTTGATTGGTTGGTGAGCCTGAACTGGCATACCTAAAAAAAACTAAAAAAGGAGCATTTTGGTCTCTTGACTCCTAGACTGCGTCTGAGTAAGAAAATGAGGGCTCCAGTAAAATCTTCTGGTGAGGAGAAAGTAATAGCAGAGGTGACAAGTGCCAATTTCACCACCTAGGCCAACAAAGGGTCACAACAGGGTTCTAATATTTGGTTTCCTCTGGATATATGTGCTGTTCTTGGGTGGAATAATGGATACACAATGACCTTGTCAGATTTGAAAGGGTGGAGATCTCAAGGTCCGAGGATAAGGAGGGCACATCACAGTTGCCAGTTGCTAAGACAGTTGAGGGACAAACATTTACACGAAAAGTGACCCATGAGATTTAGCCCAGAAAATGAATAGAACCTGGCAGACAAAACTGTTTCTGCAGGGAAAGGAAACCACTCATTGACTATGCCATATGTATTAATGAATTTAGAGGGGAAATGCTTTGTAGCAACTACTGAATTTGCTTGCACTTTGCTCAGAGACAAGATAGTAAAGGGGAAGATGTGATTCTGGTTCAGTGGTGGGGGACTGTCTATATTGTTGTTCTTGCTGTACTTTCTCAGTAAAGTTCCGTTTTGCAAAAGCTAATTGATATTATTTGATTAAAGCATAAGGATTTTTTTAAAAATGTATTTTATTTTCCCCCCAATTACATACTAAAACAATTTTTTAACATTTGTATTTTTTTTAAGTTTTGAGTTCTAAATTCTATACTTCTCTCTACCCTCCCTCTCTGATACCACAAGCATTCAGATAAAGGTCATATGTAGTATGTAGAACATTTCCATATTAGTCATTTTGTACAAGGAGACTCAAAAGAAAAAAAAATAAAAGAAAGTGAAAAAGAGCATGCTTCAGTCTGTATCCAGACAATATCAACTCTTTTTCTGGAGGTGGGTAGTATGTTTCCTCATAAGTCATTTGAGATTTTCTTGAATCATTGTACGACTGAGAACAGAACAGAACAGAACAGGACAGGACAGGACAGGACAGAATAGAACAGGACAGGACAGGACAGGGCAGGGCAGAGCAGAACAGAACAGAACAGAACAGAACAGAACAGAACAGAACAGAACAGGTCATTCATAGTTCTTCACTGAACAGTGTTGCTATTTCTCTGTACAATATCCTCCTGGTTCTGTTTACTTCACTCTGCATCAATTCACATAAGTCTTCCCAAGTCTTCCCTTTTTTTTCTCAAGTCATTCTATTTGTCATTTCTTATAGCACAATAATATTCCATTCAATCATAAACCACAGCTTGTTTAGCCATTCCCCAATTGACAAGCATCCCTTCAATTTCCAATTCTTAGCCACCACAAATAGAGCTGCTATAAATATTTTTGTACATAGAGATCGTTTTTCCTTTTTCTGGATGTCTTTGGGATGTAGACCCACCAGTAGTATTACTGGATAAAAGAATGTGTGCAGTTTTATAGCCCTTTGGACATAGTTCCAAATTGTTCTCCAGAATGGTTGGATAGGTAAACAACTCCATCAACAATGCATTAGTGTTCCAATTTTCCTATGTCTTCCCCAACATTTGTCATTTTCCTTTTCTGTCATATTAGTCGATCTAATATATGTGAAGTGGTACCTTAGATTTGTTTTATGTGCATTGTTCTAATCAATAGTGATGCAGAGTATTTTTTTCATATAACTACAGATATCTTGGATTTCTTTGTCTGAAAACTGCCTGTTCATATCCTTCAACCATTTATCAATTGGGGAATGACTTATATTTTTATAAATTAGACTCAGTTCTCTATATATTTTAGAAATAAGACCTTTGTCAGAGATATTCCTTGCACATTCCCTATTTTTCTGCTTTTCAAAAATAATTTTGATTTCATTTGTTTTTGTGCAAACTTTTTAATTTTGTGTAATCAAAATTATCTGTTTTATATTTTGTAATGCATTCTATCACTTGCTTCATCATAAATTCTTCCCTTATCCATAGAATAGACAGATAAATTATTCCATGTTCTCCTAATATACTTATGGTATCACCCTTTCTGTGTAAATCATGCATCCATTTTGATATTATCTTGCTATATGATGTGAGATGTTGGTCTATACCTAGTTTCCGCCATACTCTTTTCCAGTTTTTCCAGAAGTTTTTGTGAAATAATGAGTTTTTGCTAAAGCAGGAGTCAAAGTATAATGAGGCTGATGATATCAAGGAAATGTTAGATGATGTTGAAGAGGAAACTGAATGATTGGTATAGGGGAAAAATATACCAGAGTGGGAGTTCAAATCTTTAGTGTTAGAGAAATCCCTCCAAACCTTTAAGGTTGCCCCAGAAGCCTGAGGAGAAGATATAGCCAGCCTTGGTCTGGGGTACCTGACTATTCAATAAGAGTGAGAGTTGGGATAAGGATGCTGCAGAATGTATCACTCTCTCTCCTGGAGGCTTTCCTTGCTTTCTCCCAACATCATCTCAGTAATAGTGGAATAGGCTGGCTATCCTCTTGTCATCCTTTGTTCTTGTCAAGTGACCAATATATCTTCTCTTCTTGTCATACAACTAATTGCTGCTGTTGTTCCCTCTTGTTTTTCTTCAGAGGCCTTTGTTGCTTATATGATGCAGCCTGCTCATACCAATGTGCTTATCCATTGCCCTCTGTTTGCTATTCATCATTTGTTCTTCAGAGGCAGCAATGTTCTTTCCATCTCTCACTGCCATAAAGCAACATTAATAAAATGTTAGTATTAAAATGATGAGCCTTTGCTCTCATGGGAAGCTTAGGGTCAGTAAAAGAACTATTCAATTTCCTTAAATCAATTTAGCCTACTGTCCTTTTTCTTTTCAGTTCTGAGTACATCTCAGCATCCGCTGGAATTGCTTGTCACCTATGTACAGACTTTTGGATAAGCTTTCTAGCAGGGGTGCTGTCCTTAGCCTTTTTTTTTTTCCATGGATCCCTTGGGCAGTCTGGTAAAATCTGGTGAAATAATCTCTTTTTAGGATAATTTTTTAATGCATAAAAACAATACATAGGATTATAAAGGAAACTTGTTATATGCTTGAATGCTTTAGTTTGGGCATCAGTAGAGCTATGTTTCAGCCTTCTATCACGGCTTTGAAATATCTAGGGATATCAGTGGCTGGGGAAAAGAATCATAAGATAGATGGGATAGACGACGGCATGCTTAAATCTGGAAGACAGACAGATAAGTTTCACTTATAATGTTACGACTTTCAAACCTCCCCCTAATCTCTCTAAGGTAAAGTGATAACTGGAGGACAGAGGCTTGGAGTCAGAATGACAGAGATCTCTTCAATACGCTCCAGCCTGGTGATCATATCCTTACCCAGAGCAGCAATAGTAGAACCACTTACCTCAGATATTCCCACTAGCTGTGTGAACTTGCACAGGTCACTTAACCTTTGCAGTCCTTAGTTTTTATTTTCTTTTATTAAACCTCTTGCAGGACTCAACATCCTCTAGATCTGTGATTCCATAATCAAACAGCTCTCCTTGTCCGGCTAACAGCAATCTTTTAAAATAGAGATCTTAAGGTCGCATTTCACTTCTTTTACAACTGATCAAGAAAGCGGGTAGCAAATTCCAGATAACTATGAGCTGTGAACTAAATTAGGTGGTTCCACTCTCGCCTTACCAGTTAAGAATATGGAGACTATTCTGGAGCATATGGACATGTAGACCAGCTGGATGACCCAGTGGATAGAACGCAAGATTTAGAGTCAGGAAATTCTGCCTCAGACTTTACTACCTGTGTGAACGTGGACAAGTCATTAACCTCTGTGCCAAATAGAGATAAAATAGGGATAATAATAACAAAACCTACCTCACAAGATCATTGTAAAGACAGAATGAGTTAATGTAAGTAAAGTTTTTGCATACTTTATGGGCTACGTATTAGCTTATTAGCTAATAAGAACTTTAGTCAATCAACTGGTGCTTATTAAGTGCCTACTATGTGCCAGGCCCTGTGTCAAGTACTTGGGATACAAAGAAAGGCAAAAGAGGGAATGCCTGCCCTTAAGGAGCTCACAGTCTAACGGGAAAGACTATGTGCAAACAATTATGTCCAAATAAGTTATAGATGGGATAAACTGGAGATAATGAACAAAGCAAAGGTACTAGTATTAAGGTAGGATCAAGAAAGGCTTCTTGGGGGGCAGGTAGATGGTGCACTGAATAGAGCACTGGTCCTGGAGTCAGGAGGGCTTGAGTTCAAATCTGCTAGCTGTGTGACCTTGGGCAAGTCACTTAACCCCAACTGCCTCAGAAAAAGGAAAGACAGAAAAAAAGGAAGAAAGGAAAGAAAGACATCTTGAAGATGATGGGATTTTAGTGAGAGCTAAAGAAAACCAAAGTTAGGATATAGAGATGAAGAGTTCCAGGCATGGGAATAGACTTGCCTCCTGAAGTCAGGAGATGGAGTGTTGTGACCTGGCCAATGTTTTATTTTCAGTTCCCATTCCCTCTTACTGTGAAGCCCAATTTTCCTTGAATTTGGTAGAGGAGGCAGTTTACTTTTACTGATCTCCCTTAAAAGTACATCAAAAGCTCCACACTATGCCACAATTTAGTCTGTCTAGCCCACAGACTGGTCCTAGGCAAAAATGACTTTTTTTTTCATTACATAGGTAATATTAAGTTTATTTTGAGAAAAAAAAGGGGACTGTGAGTTTTCTACTAGAAGTCCTTGAGAATCAAGTTTGTGCATTAAATCCTGCTAAAATTCAGTGTTCATGGAAACTGTGCAGCTTCTGGCAGTCATATGATATGGGACCCAGCAGGAAAAGCTGCCAGATCTGAAATAAGAGACTGAGCATTTAATAGGCTTGCTTGGGTTTGACAGCACCTTCTCTGTCACTTTGTTATCCCCTGTTGTATCCCCTACATCAGGTAATCAGGAACTAGGAAAAAGTCAATTCAGGGGTATGACATGCCCTCCTTCTGGGACCTTTTTTTTTGGAGCTCAATTGTTCTTGAGCTTTTCATGATGGGACAGGATATGACCTGGTTTCTGTGGCAGATGATATAGCTACATAGCCTAACCAGGCCATAGGATTCTGGACATGTCATGTTCCAGCAGTGATAGATAATTGCCTTCTTTTTGAAACAGCTCTTGGTTTACTACTGGGCCCTAACAGAAATAGAGTACATTATAAAAGCGATTGAAACTCTCATTTTTGCTGAACTTTCTTGTCAAATGTCATAATGTACTAGGTTCATACTATGTGGAGTAGCTATGATCTTGGATGGATCCACAGCATGGGCTGGCTACGGGTACACACATATACTGATTTTGGGCTACTGTTAAGACCATGGTTCAGGGAGGAATGGGAAACATGGAGTGTGGCAGAGTGGAGAGAGAATCAGACTTACAAGGAATACTTGGGTTTGAGTCCTAACTCTAACACAGAATGACTTCATGACCAGAGTAAGTTATTTAATCTCTTGGAGGTACAGGATAACCCCCTAACTCTATAAGTTGCCAAGAAGGTGCTGATATCCATTTTAAGAGGAAGTTCCCACACCCTGGTGTATCCTATACCAATGAAATCACAGGTTCAAGAACTATCTGTCCCTATACTTATCCTAAGATTAGGGGACAAAATTTTAAAGGGCATAATTTTTTATGCAAAATTTTAAAGGTCATGAAATTAGATACTGGTAATTGATCATGGAAGAGCTATCAGGATCATGAGAAGGGAAAGAAATCAGTGCAGGAGTGTTCTGGAGCCAGGTGAACAGGCTAGGAAACCCACTGTTAAATTTTCAGTGTAAATATTTATACCAACTAGGGAAAGGCTACGAATCATGGTTTGAAAATTTATGTTAAGTTTAATCTGTATTACTAACACTTTTCTCCATTTTCTTTAAATCTAGACCAGGGATGGGGAACCTATGGCCTCAAGGCCACATATAGTCCTCCAGATCCTCAAGTGTGGCCCTTTGACTGAATCCAAACTTCATAGAACAAATCCTGTGGTCTAGATAATCAACAAAATAATAAATCAAGCCCTTGCCTGTAGCATTTGCTGATATCCAAAGTGTAAATGCTTACACCAAAATTTAGTAATCAGTTTTCTTTTTTAAAACAATTTATTCATTTTTAGTTTTCAATATTCATTTCCATAAGATTTTGAGTTCAAATTTTCTCCCCATCTCTCCCTTCCTCCACCCCTAGGTGGCATGTAATTTTCTATAAGTTCTACATATACATTCATTATTGAATCTATTTTCACATTAGTCATGTTGTAAAGAAGAATTAGAACCAATGGGAGAAACCACAAGAAGAATTTTTGTTTTGTTGATTGTCTAGCCTTAAGAAAGTGGTGGAGAGAGGCAGCTAGGTGGTGCAATGAATAGAGAACCAGCTCTGAAGTCAGGAGGACCTGAGTTCAAATTTGGCCTCAGAAACTTAACACTTGCTAGTCATGTGACCTTGGGCAAATCACTTAACCCCAATTGTACTGCCCTCCCTCCTCCAAAAAGTAAAGAATAAAATAAAATAAAAGTGGTGGGGAAAAAAGGTTAATACCACAGATTAAAACTAAACATGCATCATGTATACATTTCCCCAGAGAAATGGCTATTGAAAATTTTCTAGCTCACCCTTAAATAAGCCCCATATTTGGGGCTTAGCCCCACATTTGTGCTAGCATCTGCAACTGGAGATGGAAATCAGAACACAAGCCTAACAGTACAAATAAAAGGAACTCATAATAGGGGATAAGAGGTTTTTCTAGGTGCTAACTTCTCCACTGTATACATACCTTGAAGACACAATAGCAATAGTAGGGGATTGACGTGGAGAAACAAAGGAAGCCAATGGAAAGCCTCAGGGAACCCAGTAGGGCCTAGATCGGGTGCTTCTGCTCCATTTTACTTCTTCTTGACCTCCACAATTTACTGAATAGGCCCCTGGAACTTAAAACGTTCTCCTCCGTAGGGAGACAACTACTAATAGAACTAATTATAGAGATGTAGATGAATAGCAATAAGCTTTATACAAAATTATATTAACTATACAACTTTGAGATCATAGGGGGCAGCTAGGTAGTACAGTGGATAGAGTGCCAGGCCTGGAGTAAGAAAGTCCTGAGTTCAAATCTGGATTCAGACATTTACTAGCTGTGTGACTCTGGACAAGTCACTTACCTCATTTGCCTCAGTTTTCTCATCTATAAAATGAACTGGAGAAGGAAATGGAAAACCACTCCTGTACCTTAGCCAAAAAAACCCCAAATGGGGCCATAAAGAGTGAGATACAATTGAAAATGATTAAACAACAACTTAGGATCATGATATAGAGGAGAAAAAATACTGTAGTAAAAATAAACATGTTTTTAAAATCTCATTGCAGAAACTATTTCTAACAAAACAAACTCTAAAAAAAATATTGAGAGATTCTCATCACTCACCACAACACATTGCTGGGAATCCTCCCTTATTTCCACCCATTTTTGATAATAGTGCTTGAGGGTGAAGTGTGAACCTAAAAGTACTCTGAAGCTGGATAGAGACCCTAAGGCTTTAGAGCATATTTACAAAAGACTGTGGTGGTAACAAATTAGTCATGCCTCAGAGGTAGAGGCTTGTAGAAGCTGATCACTCAAGCAAGGGATAGTGTCCCTGATTCCACACACCAAATCCAAGGGGGTAACTATTCCAGTAGGGTACATATCAAAAGAAATTGATGCTTACTGAAAACAGTCAAAGGTATGGGGGACAAGGAGTAAGATGAGTGAACACTTGGAACTGTTTGGTGCATATTTAGTGGGAAACAATAGTTCACTTTGGCTAGAATGTAGTATATATAGAGAAGGGTAGTACCAAGCTGTGGAGGGCCTAGAAAGATATGCGCTTGTGTATATTTTATATTACATATGATATCATGGGATTCCAAGCTAGAAGGGACTGTAAAAATTGTTTAGTCCAATTTTTTAATTTTTAAAATGAAGAAATGAGGTCCATAGATGTATTTAAGGGGGTGAGTCAGGATTCAAAGCCAGATTCTCCTCAAATTCCAAAGGGTTCTTCCTACTCCACCACATTATGAGATACTACTTATAATGAAAACAAGTTAAGAAATTCTTGTAAAACTAGGCTATACTGGATCAGGATAGATCAATCAACTAATCAAAATTGATTAAGTGCCTACTATGTTCCAGGTATGGTGCTTAACATTGAGTATACAGTGAGGAAACAACACGTAGACAAGTGTATACAAAGGAAGTTTTACATATGATGTAATTATGAGATTATTAATGGAGGGAAAGCATTGGAAGTAGGAAGATATAGAGAAGGCTTCCTGTAGTATATGGTGTATAGTTTAAGTATACAATATAAACTGGGATTTAACGAAGACAAAGAGGTCAGTAGTTAAACCAAAGAAAGGAAAACATTCCAGGTACAAATGAAATACAAAAACAGGTGAATGAAATGCCTGGAACTGTGTCTTGTTCATACAGCAACCAGGAGGCCACTGTCACTGTATCAAAGACAGTATGTTTGGGAGGAAGATGTGAGAAGACTAGAAAGGTAGGATGATATGAGATTGTGAAGGACTTTGAATGTTAAAGAGAGCATTTTGCATTTGATCCTGTGTTCCAGAATTCTGAAGATCTTCCCTGTCCCTACACCCTTTGATAGGCTTAAGTGATTCTGATAACCGTTCCTGATTTGAAAATATATTCTGCCACCTAATAGGTTGAATGTGGTCACATGGAGCCTGTGTTGGGAGGCTTTTTTTCAGGAATGCCCACACCTTATTGCTTTGTGATTGGGCAGTTGATCAAGAGGGTTGTGACATTCTCTGATATAGGAGAAGGCTATATATACCCTGATGTGAGTTTTTGTTTTGGGACTTACTTTGGAAAGAGTTGTGTCATTTGGCAAGAGAAGACTCTGGGAAGCCATTGAGCCCCCATCTTTGAAAACCCAGATGTTGGTGCTTTCCTCTCTGGTAACTAACTAGGCATGGATGTAATGGTCAGAGGGCTGGAAGCCCATCTGCTCATCTGTTTCTCTGTCTGCTTTTAATTTCTGCTTGTAACTTGTTTGTATTCTGTTTGTATTCTCTGAAGTTCAGAGTGCTGACTTTTTCCCATGAACTAGGTAAATGATATATGTTTGATCAATGAAAGTAAGATTGTTAACCCCTTTTGAGTTGCTTTCCTTTAGAAAAGCAGATCTAAGAGCCTGTGCTAGCATCTGCCCTGGGCATGCTAGGGTGCTTGCTGATACATCCTGGAGGCTATAGGAAGTCACAGGAGTTTATCGAGAAGGGAGGTAACATGATCAGAACTTTATTTTAGGAAAAATCATTTCACTGGTTGAATGGAGGATAGACTAGAGTGGCAAGAGCCTTGAGGGAGGCAGATCCACCAGCAGACTAATGCAATAGTCCAGGCAAAAGGTGATGAGGGCCTGTACCTGAGTGGGGTCAGTATTAGAGAAGAGTAGGAAGTGTATAGGAGAGATGTCACAAAGGTGCAATGGACAGGCCTTGGCAACCTCTTGAATATGGGGAGGTAAGAGACAGCGAGGAGGCCAAGACTAGAGGTGACACAGCCATTCATCCCCTACAATATGGCTTCTTCAC
Organism: Pseudocheirus occidentalis; assembly: GCA_028646575.1. Lineage (NCBI taxonomy): Eukaryota > Metazoa > Chordata > Mammalia > Diprotodontia > Pseudocheiridae > Pseudocheirus > Pseudocheirus occidentalis. The sequence goes on along the minus strand of CM053600.1, from coordinate 121,214,222 downwards.
CACCCTACTTGTCTTCTCTGCTACTTCTCACATGACTGATCAACCAACCCTGTTTCTGGGTATTCACTCTTCCTTTGAGTTCCCTGACTGCTCTCTTCTATTATTTTCCTTTGTTCAATCACTCTCTTCCATTCTCTAACAGTGGCCTCCCAAGTTTCTGTCCCATGTCCTGTTCTTTTCTCTCTGTATAACCTCTCTTGTAATTTCATTAGCTCCTATGGATTCAGTAACCATTTCTTCATCAATGACTCCTGAATCTGTCTATCTATTTGTGTGTATCTGTTCATTTATCTCTCTATTTCTCGTTCTAATCTCTCTCAAGAATGTCAGCCTGCACTGCCAATGCTGGACACCTCCACCTAGATGTCTCAGCAACATCTAAAACACAACATATACCAAATAGAACTAACTTCCCTGTCTGCTAGACCTACTCCTTCTCCATATGTCACTATTTCTACCAGGTGCATCACTATCCTTCCATTCACTCAAGGTCAGAAGTGAGAGACAACACAATTTTATGGAAAGTGAATGGATAGAATTCTAATTTCATTGGACCCTAGGCTAGTTGTTCAATTTCTCTGGGTTTCAATTACCTAATCTGCAAAATGATGGGCTTGGCATATATTACCCAAGAGTTCTTTTAGATTTATATCAGGGCATACCAAAACAATGAACTATAGGAGCTCATTGTTAAATGTTCATTGTAGGTTTTTGTAGCTCAGAAATGGGTTATAGCAACAAATTAGCATTCAATTTGTTGTTTTGTTACCCATTTGGAGTTTTCTAGGAAAGGATACTAGAGTGGTTTACTATTTCCTTCTCCAGTTCATTTTACAAATGAGGAAACTGAAGCAAATAGGCTTAAGTGATTTGCCCAGGGTGACAAAGTTAGTGTCTGAAGCCAGATTTGAACTCAGGAAGATGAGTTTTCCTGACGCCAGGCCTGACACTCTATACATTGTGCTGCCTAGCTACCCTGTTGATTGTCTAGATTTTTTTTTAATGCTCAATATAGATTAAATGCAGGAGTGTTTTGCTGGACCATACATATTTGTAAGGTTTTTTTTTCCATTTTCTCAATATAGGAGAGGGGGAAGTTTGAGGGCACGAATTCAGAGCTGAAAACAAAATTAAATTTAAAAATCGATTAAATTAAAAGCTGTACATCCATTTGTTTATTGGGGAGGGGAGAGAGAATACAGTTGTTAAACATTTATAAGCACTTCTGTATTACTTCTTTAACATTGTTTGAGCTCATAAGGGTTCAAGAAATGAAGTCATCACCAGATTGGAAGCCAATAGCTTGTCATCATCATCATCATCATCACTAGAATTTCTATGCAACTTTATGGTTAACAAAGTGCTTTCCATGAGTTTTCCCATTTGAGCTTCACAAGACCCCTCTCTATGATTCTAGAAAGCTGCTGAAAAAGTTTTCCTTTCTTCCTTCTGTGTCCTAGATGACATGTGGCTATAAAATGAGATAAATGCCTAGCTCTTTCGGGTAAATTTAATGTTTAATTGTGACTTTAAAGGCAACAAAGACAAAGATGGATAAATGTTAAACACAACTCTGCAATAACAGAGGTTGCATTCTAGGTTTAGGATAGTAATCTAAATATTTAAGAAACTTAACCATGTTACCCACAGGGTAAGCAGATTTTCCTTTCTTTAACAGAGGAAAAAGCTAGAGAGCACTGGAAAGTAAATCTATAAATATGTTTCCAGTTGCTTCACCCCATCTGATAGGAAGGAAAAAAAGGAAGGCATTCTTGCCTCAGGCCAATATAGCTGTATCTTACAAATACCTCCAAATTAGCTCTTTTTCCAGCAAAGGACACCAGGGAGTAAAGGGAATTTGTCTAACTTAATCAAAATTAAATAATTTCAAACTATATCCCCAAAACATTTGATAATTTGAGTGATAAAATCTTATTCAAAAAACAGACTATAGGACAGGATAGAAGTCTTAAAAATACCTACAGCAGATGTCCCTTAGGGGATGAATCCACATAGGTGGATTCCTAGTTAATCAGATGGGGTGAGGATTCAGCTCAGCCAGCTGTTACTAAAAGGGACCTAAGGACAATACTATACTTGGCTTCACAATACAGCTAAGAGATTGCCATTCTCCTTCCCTTCCTCATCTCATAAAAAGTACAATTTCCTAAGAATGCACTATCACAGTTTTATGTATGAACTAAAAAATAGCTATATTCGTTTACAGCATATAAAGAATGCACACAATGTATAAAGAATATGTAAGTAAGGTTTTCTCCTGAAGGAACAGATGATGCCTATCCTTCCCTTAGCAAACAAATGGCATTTTACTGAGATGAAACACTTTGGAGGGATATGTGCTTTGGACTCCCCCAGTACACTCACATAAAACAGACCTAAACCCATATATTTATATCATCATGCCATATCACCATATGTATTTATATCATTATACAAACTTTTTCCCCCAGTCACTAAGGTAAATCAAGATACGGCTTCCTCCAATGTCTGTGCTTTACGCTACAATCTGTTCATTAGTCTTTCAGTCAGTCAGTCATTCAGGCAGCATGCTTTTATTAAGCACTTTCTAGATAGCCTGGTAGATACCAGGCATTGGGCTAAATCCTAGAGAAAAATCTATTGGAGGAAAGAGCCTACAAACAATTATATACAATCAAGATATGCACAGAACAAAATGGAAATGATAAATACAGGGGAAGTACTAGCACTGAGGGGGGTTGGAAAAGGCTTCTTTGAGAAGGGAGGATGAAGCCAGGGAATCCAGGAGACCAAGAAGAGAAGGGAGAGAGTTCCAGGTATGTGGGATAGTGAAAATGTCCAACCAATAAGGAGATGAAGTGTCTTACACAATCAACAGCAAAGAGATCACTGGATCACAGAATATGAGGTGGTGGAATAGGGGTGTATAATAAGGTGTAAAGAGACTTAAAAAGGAATGAAGGGGCCAAATTTTGTCAGGATTATTTATTTTTCATAGTGGCAGCAAGTAATACAATAGGAAACCTAGTGGACCTGGTAACATGGCCATGTGTATGTAGATGCAGGAAGAAAGGAAGGAAATAAACATTTATAAAGAACTTACATGATACCAGGAACTGTGCTAAGCATATTACAAATGTTATCTCATTTGACCCTCCTTATAGCCCTAGGAGGTGGGTGCCATCTTTATCCCATTTCAAGTTGAGGAAGTTGAGTTAGAGGTTAACTGACTTGCCCAGGGTCACATGGTTCATAAGTGTTTGAGGGCAGATTTAAACCCAGTTGGATCTTCTTAACTCTAGGACCACCTCTCTATCTGCTTATCTATCTCTCTTACTAGGTAGGTAAGTAGGTAGGCTGGTAGATACATACGTGACATTTATTTGATTTTGAATCATCTTCAGTTGTATCTGGCTCTTCATGACCTCATTTGGGGGTTTTCTGGCAAAGATTCTAGAGTGATTTGCTATTTCCTTCTCCAGCTCATTTTATAGATGAAGAAACTGAGGCAAACAGTATTGAGTAATTTTCACAGTCTCACATGGCTAGTTAAGTATCTGAGGCCAAATTTGAACTCAGTAAGATGAGTCTTTCTGACTTCAGGCCCAACATTCTATCCATTGTGCTACCTAGCTGCCCTTTACACACACATATAGAGTCGTTCTATAAATATATGTATCTAGTCTGTGAAGGAACTGTGATGTTCTTGTTGTAGGAACTTTAAGTAGGGCCTTTCCCTCCACCAATGCAGATTAGCACCTGTTCTGTCATTTTGAGAGTTACCTGGGATAAGGACAGCTGAAATGAAGTCATGCAGGGTCACAGAGCCAATATACAGTTTTCACCCAGGTCTTTTTGACTCTGAGGGATGCTCTCAATCTACTATTACCTCTTGCCTTCCATGGGTTAAATAGGGATACTGCCACTTTGGGGCAACTAAGTGGCATTGTAGATAGAGCTCTGGGCCTCAAGTCAGGAAGCCTTGAGTTCAAATCTAGCTTCAGAGACTTACTGGCTGTGTGAACCTGAGCAAATCACTTAACCCTGTTTGCCTCAGTTCTCTCATCTATAAAATGAGCTAGAGAAGGAAACGGTAAACTACTCCAGTGTCTTTGTCAAAAAAATCCCAAATGGGGTCACAAAGAATCAGACATGACTGGAGAACAACAAAATTACTACTTCATCAACTGCCTGCCTCATGGGCTCATTGTGAGAAAAGAGCTTTGTAAACCTTGAAAGGTTATAGAAATCTGAGTTTTCCTTTATTTTCAAATACTGTCACCTGTCTAAAATGTGTATGGAGGCAGAGAAGTGCAGGAAATCACATATGACCATTTGTACCAGTATGGCCTTGCCCGGAGGCAAGAAAAAGATAAAATACTATCTAATGCCATCTACTCATGAAAGGTACAGATACCAGGCAGGAAGCAAATAAAGAAAAATGTAATTATAGCATCTACCTCATCAATAAACATAATTATTGCTCTTCTCTTAATCATATCCCCAAGCCTCTGGACTCTTGACACATGCAAACACTTCATTATTACACTTTTTAAATGCTTTAAAGGAGAAACTCAAATGAGGCAAGCTTTTTTCCTTCTTTATCTGCTGCAGGCAGTGAAAGAATTTGCTGTGTCTCAATGAGACATTTGAAATTTCACTCATTTAAATTGTCCCAACCTCAAAAGCATTTTAAACACAAATCCATCTTCTTTTGGCAGTCTCAATGTCAAAAAGTTATCAAGGGAACAAAGCACACCTTCAGCCTAATCAAATGATACTTTTTACAACCGACATTTCCATTATCTAGAGCTAAGCTAAACTCTACAAACAATGAGCATACAACTGAAATTCAAATTACTCTATTTATAAAAAATTGTCAGAAAATAGGAAATATTGAAAACGCTGACGTGATGACAAACAGGAAAGTCAACTTGCTGAGAATAAAATAACCCTTGGAAATGCCAAATTCAACCCACAAAGGTGTCAAAATAACAAAGTAGGGATTGACAATATGGCATTCTATTCCTTGCCTTCTTTGAAGATTTTATGCCTCAGTTTGTCATGTTTAGGAAATGGATTTCTAGATACTTGCCACATACCTCTCTGACATTTGTATGAGCCCACCCTTGTATGCAGAAAGAGTGGCAGTAAAAAGAAGAGCAGAAAGAGGGTAAGATCTATCTGGCATTTGTTTCCAAAGTCAGATCCTCAGTGATCCTTGGTTGATCATCTTTAGTTTCACTTTTTTCTCCTACCACCAAATTTCTACTTTACAGTAAGTGGAGGATTAATAGGGTAGTATGTTTGAGCATTATTATTTTATTAAGAGAAAAGTGTTATGTAAATACTCAGTCATGTGGGCATACACCATGTTATATTTTTGTGATTGTTAAGTCATTTCAATCTCGTCCAACTCTTTGTGTCCCATTTGGGGTTTTCTTAGCAAAGATACTAGAGTGGTTTTCCATTTCCTTCTCCGGGTCATTTTACTGGTGAGAAACTGAGGCAAATGGAGTTATACAGCTCAGGGTCAATAGTAAGTGTCTAAAGCCAGATTTGAACTCATGAAGAAGTCTCCCTAATTCCAAGTCCATTGACCTATCTACTACACCACCTAGTTGCTCATCACTTCCTCTGTATGTTGTGTATCCTTGTCCTCATTCATATAGAGGTTTCCTTCAGTAGTGCTCACCACAACTCTTCCATCTCTATGGACTCTTTATGACACTTCATTGGTTTCTATGAGAAAAGAATTAATCACCTAGTGGTCAACCTATTAATGATAAGCCTCCCTACAGTTGGCTAACCTAGAACTCAGATGTAAGCCATCAGGGTGGGAATTATATTTGCAGTCTTTCTAGCTTGAAAGAAAATTCAAACTTGTAGTCAATCTAGCTTCCAAGAGTCCATGATTACCTACCTTTGTCTCATAATGAAGGCTTCATAGTAGGACTTTTCTTTAGTAAAATAAAGGTTAAACTCTCCAAGACTAATGAAACTTATTGAAGGTGATAGGTTGAGTTGGCTCTAAAAGTCACCTAGTCCCTCTCTCTTTTCCACAAATGTTTACAAACTGCAGAAATGCTATGAGTTAGCAGCTTTTATAATACTTGGCAGGAAATAGCACAGAGATTTCCAAATAATAAACAGATACAGGCCTTAGGCAAGACTGAAAAATATATGGTTTGTCATATTCATCTTCCTTTCTGTACCTATCTTTCACCTCTTAGTTCTTGCTCCAAGTTTTCAACCTTCCTACTTCCCCATATCTTCCTACTCTGAGTTCACAAATCAGCTTTCCTTTCTTTCTCTCCTCCATTTAAACTCTCATTCTCACAAATTAGCAGGAAAGCAAGAGGGTTATCAGATTAAAATATTGCACACTGATTTTAAAAGACAAAGATGATACACAGTGAGGAAAACTAGATATAACTAAGAAATGCCAAAATTGTATTCAGTGAGCCTTTTCAGAAAAAATGGCCTGCTGTTGCTTGCCTCAAACTGACTCATAGAACATCTCTTACCTCCTTTCTAGTTACATACATTGATCCCTGGCTGCAATACTGCCAAACCCTGCTCCAACTGACAATGAGTCAGGCCATAGGACACATCACTTCTGGTCTCCTGGCTAAAGAATTCAGCTTTCTGCAACCTTCTGCCTCTTTTATGGGATTCTGGAGACCAACAACCTTTCCAATTGCTGTTCATGCTTGCTCTGAGGGTGAGTTCTCAGAGGACTCCAGTTCTGCTTTGCCTAAGCTGGGACTTTAGCATAAACCACCTCCTACCTCATCATAGGCTTCTCCCAATATGCCAATTTTCATGTACTCCAAAAGCTTCCTGGGGCCTGTGGGGCCACCACATAATCAAACTTTTCTTGTACTTGCTATTAGCCAGGCTCCAGCATGAAGGCCCTCTTGTCTTTGGATTAAGCTTCCAGAAACACATGGTCACAACATTACTAGTCCCTCCCTGAGTTTGATTAAAGGTTAGGCTTTCTGACATAAGGAAACACAACACCACCTACTGCTGATCAGATAATTATGGGGCCTGCCAACCAAGGCTTTCATAGGAGGAAAATCACAAACCTTTTAATTACTTATGTTCATGAATAAACCTTTTCCCATCCACTGATACTCTGCCTGGACTCAATCCTCAATGGTTGACACACTCCCAAGTTTCTCTTACTCTCCCCATATCAATGATGCTGAACTCCTAAATTCAAAAGAACAAGCCTCCTAATCTATCTGTCTGCTTCCTCATTCCTATCTAACTTCACCCACGCCATGTCAAACTACCTATATACCTACAGGTTCCACTATATCCTCTGTGACTACCTTTCAGTAATTAAAAATCATCATTTTAGACCTTTTTTCTTTCTCATTCTATACACTCTCTGTAACCTGGCTCTCTGGTAATGACATTGACTCTTTGGTGATCATTTCTAGTGCTGGTTATACTTTCTTTTCCCAATTCATAGGTCTGAAAAGGGAGTCAGAATAATACTTGATCCTCATTTCCACTTCTAGACTCCCTCTGTTATCATGGCTCAGCAATATATCCTGTTGTTTAAGATTATCTCTACCACCAATTCAAATCCTGGTGGCAATTATTTACCAATTCCCAGTATGTTCTTCCTCTTTCTCAGTAAGTTCAGTGCCTAGCTCCCAGTCTAACCCCCACCCCAAACTCCTGCCCTCATATAAAAGGACTTCGAAAAACATGTTAATAATCCCTCAGAAATCCCAACGTCCTTTTTTCACAACAAACTTGCCACCAGAATATAGGTGTTGTGAAAACCATTGCTACACCTCCACAAAAATGGGCAAGGAAAAGACTCACATTAACACTATTAGCAACTTAGACTCTGGCAAATCCACCACTACTGGCCACCTCCTGTACAAATGTGGCGAACTAATAAGAGAACCATTATATAAGAAGTTCAAGAGGGAGTCTGTGGAGATGGGAAAGGATTCTTTCAAATATACCTGGGTCTTGGATAAGCTGAAGACTGAATGTGAGCAAGGAATCACTATTGATATCTTGCTGTAGAAATTTGAGACCGGCAAGTATTATGTGACTATTATTAATGCTCCAGAATACAGAGAAAATCATTATAGGCACATCTCAGGTTGACTGTATTGTACAGATTATTACTGCTGGTATTAGTGAATTTGAAGCTAGCTTCTCAAAGATTGGGCAGACCTGTGAGCATGAGCTTCTAGCTTACACATTAGGTGTGAAAAAACTGATTGTTGGTGTGAACAAAATGGATTCCACAAAGTCCTACTACAACCAGAAGAGATATGAGGAAATTGTCAAGGAAGTCAATTAAGAAAATTCACTACAACCTTGACAGCGTAGCTTGTGCCAGTTTCAGGTTGGAATGGTGACAACATGCTGGAATCAAGTTCTAATATCTCTTGGTTCAAGGGATAGAAAGCCACTTTTTAGAATGGCAGCCCTAATGGATATACATTGCTTAAAATTTTGGATTATGTCCTGACACCAACTCATCCAAAAGACAAGCCCCTTCATCTACCCCTCCAAGATATCTACAAGATTGGCAGTATTAGTACTGTTCCTGTTGGCTGAATGGAAATTAGTGTTCTAAAATCAGGCATGGTGATCACCTTTGCCCCAGTCAATGTTCCAACTGAAGTAAAGTCTGTTGAAATGTACCATGAAGCTTTAATTGAGGCTATGCCTGGGGATAATATTTATTTCGATGTCAAGAATATGTCTATCAAAGATGTCTGCCATGGTAATATGGCTAGAGATAGTGAGAATGATGCACCTATGGAAGCAGGTGACTTCACTGCACAAGTCATTATCCTGAACATCCTGGCCAAATCAGTGCTGGCTATGCACCTGTTCTGGATTGTCACACTGCTCACATTATTTGCAAGTTTGTTGAATTCAAGGAGCAAATTGACTGTTGTTCTGGTAAAAAAACTTGAAGATGGCCCTAAATTCCTGGAATCTGGTGATGCTGCCATCCTTCACATGGTTCCAGGCAAGCCCATGTATGTGGAGAGTTTCTCTGATTACCTCCCTCTGATTTATTTTGCTGTATGGGATAGAAGGCAGCCTATTACAGTTGTTGTTATCATGGCAGTTGACAAGAGGGATGCTGGAGCTGGCAAGGTCACAAAATCTGCCCAGAAGTCCCAGAAGGCTAAATGAATATTCTGTACACCTGCCACCCCAGCCTTAATCAGTGGTGGAAGAATGGTTTCAGAACTGTTCGTCTCAATTGGCCATTTAAATTTAATAGTAAAAGACTGGTTAATGATTACAAGGACAAAGGCACCATAAAAGCTTCAGGAAGAAAGGAATGCTTTGTGGACCATTTGTTTTGTGGCAGTTTTAAGTTATTGGTTTTTAAAATCAGTAATTTTTAAATGGAAACAACTTGACCAAAAATCTGTCAGAAAATTTTGAGACCATTAAAACAAATTAATGTGAAACTCGTGTTTTCTTTGTGTCAACCATTATTAGAATTTGATGGGGGGTGGAAAGCATTTAAAGCAACCAGGCACGAATAATTCTATTGGCCACAGAATCTTGATTACAATTTTTGTGCACAAAAGTTCTAATGCTGGCAAGTAAGCTCACTTGGCCTAACAAATATATATTTTTTTGTTTTTTTAAAAAAGGTATAGTTTAGCTTTGGACAAAGCTAATATAAATAGGTTACCTAACCTGTTAAGGCTGTACTTTGGTCTTTTAATGAAAATAATGGTATTCCCCTTTTTGTGGGTTAGAGGGGGAAAATGCTATAAATATTTCTTTCACACTGCCCTCCCAAAGTCTTTGGATTATTTCCGTTACTTTTTCTAGCTAGACAATCTCATCTAAACACCAGCAAGTCATCTGGTAAAGCCAATATAAGTATAAGGTTAGGTGGATTTTTAAGGAAACTGGCACTGTCTTATACAAATTTTTATGTAATTGTCCATCTATTTGAGATAAATTCACTAGCACAGAAATGAAAATTCTTTCTATAGAGTTTAGTAATACCTCTTAAATTCTGATTATTCCAAATGGAAGTAATGCTATGGGGGGAGGGGAGGAGTGATAAAGGTAATTTAGTGAATTAAGTTAAAACAATGAAGGTCAGGTGTGCCACTAGCAGAAAACTGCCATGTTAACTGCTTTGTCACTTCATACAACGTGGTATAATCTAGTTATTTAGTATATGATGGTAATAAAGTTCCCAACTTTGAAGATTAATTTTATCACTGAAAGCTAGCATTCTTTCTACAGACTTTATCATTACTTCTTACTGTACCTCAGAAGTTCATTTTTAGAACCAAAACTTGAAATTTTCTAATTAAATCTCACAGATGAGAAAATAGCCTCCTTGAAACATGAATGAATATTCTTATTATGGATATCTTGGAATTTTCCAACTTTGTTTAACTGCCTCAAAACAAACCCTTAAATATCACTAAGGAGTAAGGTGTTGGGTGGATATATTTTTAAATGGTTTAAAAATTTCTTGATTAAAGTAAACATGCATAGGGGGAACCTATGGCAGATGCTATGTAGAAAATAGAATATAGCTGGGAAACAGCACTTTAGGTAAATCTTATTTCTATATGTAATCCATATAAGGTAAAATAAACTATTTCAAAATTATAAAAAGTGGCATTGTAATAATAATAAAGGTTCTTTTCTTATTTTGCAAAAAAAAAAATCGTAACATCCCAATTACTCAATCTAATCTCCTAAGATCTCTACTTCTACCCTCTCTCAATTACATAGAAGGATGGCCATTATCTATTATTATCTTAAACATTCCATGTTTAAGAACTCTGAAATCTTTTCTTTTTCATAATATTTTATTATCCACTCTCCTGGTCTTCTTACTTTTAACCCCATTATTTGTCCTCACAGAAACCACTGATTTCTCCAGTTCTAGGCCCTTACCTAGGTCCATTGTCCATCATCTCCTTTCCCAATACTGAAACCTTAGAAACTAGTTCAATTCTATACTATTCCTAATCTTGAATCCTTTATTTCTGGAAGGTGGACTCTCTAAGTCCCTTTTCATAAATAATAGTTAATGATGAAGAGAACAGTAAATGTATTCTTGTGTAAAGAAAAATATACTTATTAATTATCAAGTGATACAAGATGCTGCCACTGATATAGATGAAGATTTTGATATCTAATATGAACAAAAAAATAATTTTGTTTTAATCATACCACTAAAACATATGTATTAACAAACAGTTTTTAGTTGGAATTTTGGACTATATAGAGAGAAAATTATCTTTGGTATATCTTGGAGGATACATCTCTTTGGTAACAATGTAGAGTTATGTAGAAATAGTTTAATGCTACAAAGAGGGAAAGAAAGATCTTTTATTTGTTAAAATCTAGAAAAATGGGATGGAAACCAAAAAGATAAAAGACATTTTGGAACCTATCAGAATTAAAGTATGCTGGCTACACCAGCTAATTTGCATATGCATTTTAATGACTAAAGAGCATAAAACCAAGGTAATGAGAAATGATGTAATAATCTAGAGACTGGAGCATGATCGGTTTTTAATGATCATTTTGATAGGGGAAATTTGAAAAGTTGCAGCTTTTATGGTAAAAAGGGAGTCACTGAGAGGAAAATCTCATTTGAGGTACTAAAATGTAGCAAGAAAAAAATATACAAAAGAGGACAGCAGCCAGGGAGGTAGAGGAACCTGAAAAGAAGTGATGAAGACACAGATTGGGGGCTGTAAAGTTGCTTAGTTGGAGCTATGGTGAGTCAGGGAGAGCAGGCTTCTGCTGAGTGATTCCTGATTGGTTGGAGAAAGCATTGATTTCATTGGTCAAGAATTCCAGGCATACGTATTGCCATTCAGCACCTCCTGGAGTTGGAAAAAAGTGAAGATTTTTCTTAGGATTGTGCTGCTCTCTGCTGCCCCCTCTGGTTTGAGAAGGAAAATCAGTGTGTGAGAAGGGATGGGGGTTGCCACAGAGCCATATACCGGTTACCTCCCATTGCCTTGGTGATCTCAAATTGTGATTGTAGCAGGGTCAGATAGCAATGAGTTTGGGGGAGGGGGAGGGATATGGGGAAGAGGCATCTGGGGAGCGGGGAGCAATGGTAGCAAGAAGGAAGATGATAGCAGAACAGAGTTCAGCCAGAGGACTAAGGACTGTTCCTTAGAGGGAAAGGTTCTGTTGGGAACAGAGAGGTGCCAACATTGGAAAGACAAGAGGCACAGTATAAGTGGTAACTGATCTGTCTTCTACCAGTTTTACAGACAAGAAACTATATATTGCCTGAAGCAGTCCTCTGTACTTTGATTCTTCCCATTGTTACTGCCTATATTATGCAAACATCCTTTTTTAAAAAACTTAGCACTATTTTATTTTTCCCAATTACATGCAAAGATAGTTCTCAGCATTAATTCTTATAAAATTTTGAGTTCCAAATTCCTCTCCCTCCCTTCCCTCCCGAAGAGAGCAAACAATTTGATAGAGGTTATATGTGTACAATCATGTTAAACATATTTCCACATTAGTCATGTTGTGAAAGAATTAGAACAAAAGGGAAAAGCCGCAAGAAAGAAAAAAAATGAAATTAGTGTGCTTTGATAGTTATTTCTCTGGATGTGGAGAGCATTTTCCATCATGAGTCTTGCAAATTCTCTTGGATCATTGTATTGCTGGGATAATGTTGCTGTTGCTGTGTACAATGTTCTCTTGGTTCTGCTCACTTCACTCAGCATCAGTTCGTGTACATCCACCAGCTTATCATTTCTTACAGAATAGTAGTATTATTCCATTACTTTTATATACCACAACTTGTTCAGCCGTTCCCCAATTAATGGGCATCCCTTTAGTTTCCAATTCTTTGCCACCACAAAAACAAAACAAAACAAAAAACCCTGCTATAAATATTTCTGTACATGTGAATCCTTTTCCCTTTTTTATGATCTCTTTGGGCAACAGACCTAATCATGGTATTACTGGATCAAAGGGTATGCACAATTTTATAGTCCCTTGGGTATAGTTCCAAATTGTTCTCCAGAATGGCTGGATCAATAAACAACTATACCAACAATGCATTAGTGTTACAACTTTCCCACATTTTCTCCAACATTTTTCATTTTCCTCTTCTGTCATTTTAGCCAATCTGATAGGCGTAAGGTGGTACCTCAGAATTGTTTTAATTTGCATTTCTCTAATCAATCAATAGTGATACAGACTATTTTTCATATGACTATAGATAGCTTTGATTTCTTCATCTGAAAACTCCCTGTTCATATCTTTTAACCATTTATCAAATGGAGAATGGCCTATATCCTTTTTTAAGTGAGACAGTACTCCACAATGTATAGAGAACTGGCAGGGGTGTTAGAAGGAATAAATTCAAATCCTACTCTGACACATAATGGCTCTGTAACCCAGAGTGATTCATTTAACCTTTCAGTGGCCATGGCAACTTTTTAAGATTACTTGTTGCAGAACAATTACTAATGTATAATTGTAGATGTCTTGCTTTCAGGTACTTACACCAATGAATTCATAGGTCTAGGAGCCACTTTCCTCCTAATTTCTGTATTCACTCCTGTGTAAGAATGTTAATATGTACAGTTTCTCTTGACTTCCTTCTCCCCCTGCTTCTCCCTCCATCCCACATGGCTCCCTCTTTTACCACTCGTGCCCCCATAGAATGTGGAGGGCATGGACTGCCTTGCTCTCATATTTGTACTCTTAGCATATAACATAGTTCCTGACATGTAGTAGGTGCTTGATGCTTGATGACTGACTGACTACATGGAAAGGAACAGAACTATCCCCTTGGTGATATGGGTAGAAATTGGCAGGGCTTTCTGGTCCTCCAAAATCAAAAGAACTGGTATTTTTCTTTTTTCTTTTCTTTTCTTTTTTTAATTAGCTAGGTTTAAGTTATAATAAAAATCAAATGATTTCTATGATCATCCAATCTGGGTAATTATTTTTCCCCGCTGAATCCATGTGCAATACCTGAGTAACATTACATTTAACACAGTTCCTAATTTAAAACTAGGGCATCATTTTTACTCTAGTTCAATAGACATCATATAGTATCATTGTTGAACATGACAATGTGTAGTTATTAAAATCTACAATATATCTGTCTAAAGAGTTGGAAATCTGAATATAAAGTTCAGAACTATGAACAAAAAAATGCATGACTGAATTTTACCTGTTATAGGGTAATATCTATTATTAAATAAATTCTATATAAAGGTTTTCAATTGTTTGGTTATCTTGACAATGGTCACATGGAAAGAGGAAGTAGAAATAAAATTCGCTTGTGGGATACTTGGTTTTTTCAGTCCATGTTCTTTCTGCGAGATCACACTGGCTTGGGAGCTAGTTCCTTGCCAGCTAGGGAAAGTGCCCTAGGCTAGGATTATCCCATTATGAAAGTCAGTAATAATGAGAAAAGGTGTATGTATTCCTTATATTCATAAAGTATACACCAGATAATGAATGCAAGATTCCAACACTGCAGATTGAAAAGTCCATCTCCTGCCTTTTGTAACTCCACTCTCTACACCCACGATATGTTGCTTTTGTTTGTGGAAATTATCAATTTAAAAGGTATAAGCATGGGTGGCTGGGTGGTGCAGGGAATAGAGCACCAATCCTGGAGTCAGGAGGACCTGAGTTCAAATTTGGTCTCTGACACTTAACACTAACTAGCCATGTGACTTCAGGCAATTCACATAACCCCCCAATTAACTCCAGCCTTCCCCCCTCCAAAAAAGAAAAAAAAAAGTATAAATGGACACAAAAACTCTTTAGTAGAATAAAAGCTCCTTAAAAGCCTGGGACTCTTTCATTTTTGTATCCCTATAGTCAAGCACAATACCTTGACCCCAATGCTTAACAAATATTTCTTGAAATGAATTGGTTCAGATATCTTCATCTCACATTCCACTGACATCATCCTCTACTGTCACAGTCTCCTTCACATGCTTCTGCCTTACTAGGTCACCTCTTCTACATATATGGTACCCTTGATACCATCTACATCCATCTTCTCCAGCACATTGCCCTCAACATTATTGACAATCTTTCTCAAATTTCAGGCTCTCCCTATCTATTGGCTTCTTTCCTGTCGCCCATAAACATGCTCAAATCTTCCTCCACCTTAAAAACAAAACAAAATTAAAACAACTCGTTATATCTGCCAGCTTTCATCTTACACAGCTCTTCTCCTTCTCAGCAGAACTCTTTGAAAAATCCATTTACACATAGTACCTCTACTTGCTTTCCTCACTTTCTTCTAAACTCACAGCAATCTGTTTAATGACCTCATCATTCACTTGGATCTGCTCTCTCTAAAGTTACCAGTGATCTTTTCAGCACCAAATCTTAGTACATTTTCTCAGTCCCCATCATTTTGATCTGTCTGAATCATTTGACAGTGTTGGTCACCTTCTCCTCCTAGACACTTAACCTTTTTTGGGTCATGAACTACTTTGGCAGTCTGATGAAGTCTATGGACCTTTTCTCAGAATAATATTTTTACATCCCCTTCTCTTGACTCATGCAGCCATCACCCTAGTTCAGAACTTAATCAACTCTCAAAGGAATTGCTGCAAAAGCCTTCTAATTGGTCTTACTGCTTCAAATCCCTCAAACTGTGACCCCCCCTTCCAATTTATCTTCCACACAGCTTCCAAGGCAATTTTCCTAAAACATAGGTGTGACCTTGTCAACCACAGTAAATTCTATTACCTTCACAATCAAATAGAATATTCTTTCTTTGACATTAAAAGCTTCTTAAAACTTTACGCCTTCCTACAGTTTCTGTTCACTTACTCTACAATGAAACCACACTGACTTACTTGCTTTTTCTTAAACAAGAGACTCCATTTTTAAATTTATGCAGTCATCTCTATTAGAATATAAGCTCCTTTAGGGCAGGGGCTGCCTGTGTGTGTGTGTGTGTGTGTGTGTGTGTGTGTGTGTGTGTGTTTATTCCCAGTGCTTAGTATAATTTTTGGCACATAGTAAGTACTGAACAAGTGTTTATTGATTGATTGATTGACTAATTGACTAAATGACTTAGAAAACCCAAATCTAATGTTATCAATTAATAATTATACAAATCATCTAGTATACATTTATTATGAAATATGTGACTATATGCCTGAAATATTATATTTGATATTTTTCAAAGGCAAAGAACACCCTGAATCCTTTGAGCTTGCTATGTAAGAACCTTAAATTAATTAAATGAACATTATTATAGAATGACAGTGTCTCCTTTCTATATACAGCAAAACAGATCAAAGCTTATTGATCTAATGCAACCTTAGCAATAGAAATGAACCATATGTTTTGTTCAAATTAACCAAAATATTATGGGTACATATTTCTGTAATACAAGAGAAGTGTTTCTATAGCTCATGCTGACAAGTAGATGCTTAGTTTTTTTGAACCTATGACAGCTCTGATTAAGACTGTGAAGGGGGAGGGCATTTATCCTCTTTTGAAAACTGAACATATGGTAACTATGTAGCACAGAGTACACAGACCAAGGAAAAGACATACAAAGTTGGTCTGTTTTTTGTTATGTTATAATTACTTGGACTTTTTTTTTCAACAACATCTGTCAGATACCTGGAAATTGAACTGAAGAAACAAGATAACCAACATAATTGTTATTTTTAGCATCAGGTCATAAGCGTTATTTTGGGGCTTGGGATTTGTTTTTGTTTTTGTTTTTATAAAAATACCCATGTTTGTAATCCATAAGAAAGAGCAGAATCAATATGTATAAGGAACACTTGATTATCTTGATTTCCTGACTGAGATGCCTCTGAGCATATGTCAGGCAAGATCCTTACTGTTCTTGTTTTCTCAGCCCAAGTATTCACTCTGGTTGATTGGGCAGTCAGGTTCACCTTTGGCTCTCAGTATTACAGAACCGTTTTCTATTGTAAATAAAATAGTCTTCTTTATGTGGCTACCTCCTGGTCTTTTGGATTTGCTTTTGGCAGCAGACAAACACATGGTGGTCAGTAATTATGGATGATCTTCAATTTTTCATATGAATCTTCACACAGAAGTCTGTGTCCTAGAAACAGAAGGCCATAAATGAAAAGAATCAATGTGATGCAGTTGCCCTAGAAAGTATAGACGTGGTAAACTAGAAAATGATTAGAAACACCTATGCGTTGTAATATTAGTTCTCTTTTGTTGTTGTTGTCGGTTGGGGTTTTCTTGGCCAAGATACTGGAGTGGCTTGCCATTTCCTTCTCCAGCTCATTTTAAACATGAGAAATCTGAAGCAAACAGGGTTAAATGACTGGCTAAAGGTCATGCAGCTAATAAGTGTTTGAATACAGATTTAAACTTAGGTCCTCTTGGCTCAACAACGGTCAGTGCTTTATCCACCACACCACCTAGCTAGCTACCCCACTGGAAACAGGACTATTTCAAATATAGATTGTTGTTATTCAGTTCAGTCACACATGACTCTTCATCACCCCATATGGAGTTTTCTTGACAAAGGTTCTGGAGTGGTTTACCATTTGCTTTTCCAGTGGATTAAAGCAAAGGTCAAGTGACTTACCCAGGGTCACATAGCTAGTGAGTCTTTAGGCTGGATTTGAACATGTCTTCTTGACTCTAGGCCCAGTGTCGTATCAAATTGAACCACCCAGCTGCCTCCTACGTTGATTTAAAAGCCTGAAGTCTAAAGGAATGGCTATATGGGTATATTCTACAAACACTGGAGATTGTAGGAACTACAGCATAGATTTTTGGGAAATATTTTGTTGCTAAGGACTCAGATAAGCATTGAAATCTGCATTCTAGCTATTTCTTGTGTAAATGAAATCTAAAGCAGTAAATTCAGTTCAATAGCATTTATGACATTTGAGGTAGGATGCAAGAACTGAGGATATGCCATTATATCTCTGGATGATATTGAATTATCACACAGAACCAAGCCACTACTGCCAAATATATTTCAGTACATGTTTCACAAATAAAACACAGTTAATACCAACTATGCCAGGTATTAGACAGGAGACACATGAGGGCTGCTAATAGGTGTTCCAGAACAGGTTCACTCTTAATCTAGGTAGACAGTAAGACAGGAACAGAGTCTTAATAAGGGATTAAATAACCTAGCTTATTTTATTCTAGTCTATTTTTATTAAGAGGGGTTGCAAATAATGGGAGCATCAACTTGTACAGCAAGTCTCCATAGGGCCACTCCAGACAGGCACAGTATTCCAGCTTATGCAGTCCCCGAAGCCTTGATGGGGTAAGTCAAGGCACATAGCATTACACTGTTATCTTCCCTACTCACTGACCAGTGTCCACCTGCTTTATAGGACAGCAGGCAAAGAAGACAATTTGCCAGCAATAATAACCTCACAAGTTTATATTATCTCACCATTATATCTCACTGCAAGGTTACAGGTGGATATTTACAATTTTAAGCGCAAATGTTTTTATTACTTATCATCATATAATGCTACACAAAGCTTGTTAGAGATATTCATAAGTTATAAACCTGGGAACTAGAGATTGTTATGGCCATGGATCCTGGGAAATATTATCTAAAAAAGAATAACGAAATCTACCTTACTTACACTAAAATCCACTTTGCAAACTGTACTCATTATTTTCTGATACCCTTTAAAAGTCCCTGTGACAGCTATTTCATAGCACAGGTGGGAGCCATACAGGTGAATGTGACAGCCCTCTCTTAAGGGGAGCTGAAGTACCCTCAAGTCAAATGCTTTAATCCTCTTCAGAAATCAGCATCCTACCTGGCTTGTAAAACTGGCATCAATGTAACACTGGCCCATCCTTTTTAGAGCTGCAAACCTATCAAAAGTAGCTTCTCTTATCATGTAAATTTGTCTTTAAAAGCTGAGCTTGGCTTAATTTTGGGACCTTGGCCCATACAAATCATGCCTTCTATGTTATAGCAAACTCCTTTTTGTCTTATTTTCCTGAGCTTACCTGATTTATTATGGTGAAGCTCTGAATGAAGATTTTTCTTTCAATAATGATTAATTCTGTCAAATTGAGTAATCTTTGCACTGGTACAGGTTACAACCTATCCACACCTCTTGATCCATATGCTTTTTGTCTTTGGCTTCAAGTCCCAGTTAAATAATTCCACTTTCCATAAGGAACTTTTCTTGCTCCTTTTAATTCTAGTGTCTTTCCTCTGTTGATTGCCTATAAGTTATCCTGTACCTGTTATTTGTGCAGTTGTTTGCATGTAGTCTCTCCCATTAGACTTGTAAACTCCTTGACATCAGGTACTGCTTTTTGCCCTTCTTGCTATTCCCAGTCCCTTGCATGTAGCAGACAATTCATAAATACTTGTTTGCTCAACTGACAAGTCGTTTTGTAATTACTCCAATATAGTTAGGGAAATAATTAGGAGAGGAAAGACCCTAAGATTCAGACAGGTTGTGAAGGAATCAGCCACTAGCAACTCCCTCAAATGATTTTCTCCCACTGCTGGAAGGCTATTGTTAACCACTCCCTTAGATGATAGTCTTAAGCAAATGAAACAATAATGAGTCTAGATCTAGAAACATAAAGCAGAAATTAGAGGCAATATTCCTGGTCTTGTAGAGTTTATAATCCAGTACCATGACCATACATTCTAGAGGTGGAAGAAAACTTAAAGACCATTTAGTTCTGATGTCTCATTTTATAGGTGAGGAAACCAAGGTACACAGAGGTTGACTTACCCAAGATCCTATAGGTAGTTTTAAAAATACTATTATTGCTTCAATATGATGGATAAGTGAGTGGTTGTAAGTCTATGTTCCATATATAGAATTGAGAAAAACAAAATAAAAGAGATTTTCATTTGAGAATCAGGGAAGGATAGGAGAAGAAATAATAGAAATAGATATAGCCTGGGAGTCATAAGAATTGGATTTTGATCTTGGGCAGATCTAGACTGGTATTTTAAGTCAGGTGATCAAAATTTTGCCCCAGAGGCCTGACATCTGGGAGGAAGCACCTGGGATTATAGGATCAATCAATCAAGTCAGACAATAAGAATTTAATGAACACTCACAATCATTTCAGCAGATGTGTGTAGGATGGATTGAATGGGGGTGAGAGGCTGAGGCAGAGACACCAACTGGAAAGCTATTGAAATAATCCAAGTGATAGGGGATGAGAGCCTTCCAAGGTATATAGACCTGGAAATAAGGTGCACCAAAATAATTGAATCCTTAGAAACTGAGGATATCTCCAAAAGGGAAAACACAGAAAAGAGAAGAGAATCAAAGAAGTATCCCTGGGGTTAGTGAGCATGCCATAGAAGAATTAGGTAGAAGGAGGACCAAGAAAAGTGTCTGGAAACCTAGAGAGAAGAGAATATCTGAGAGAAGGTCTTAAAGAGAGGTGAATATAGAGAGATCAAGTGGAAAGGGGGAGCGGGGGAGGGAAGGGTGAAGGGAGCATGGGAATTGAGGTCATAATGAATGTGAAGAGGGTGATTGGTGCCCCAAGGCATAGAAAAAAAATGGAATGATGAAAGACTATGGAAAGATTACAAACAAACAAAAAAAATAAACGTGTTTGTGAACAGGTGTGGGTGATAACAAAACCAAAAGTTTGACAATTTCTGCTTATAATTAGATTGGAATGGAAGAACAGGTCATTGTAATTCTATGATATGTAGAATTGAGATGTTAAGGTATTTGAAGTATCAATATCTACCTTTTAGGTCCTTACTATGGGTACAGGAGTTTGAGACTGATAAAGACTGTGAGCTAAGCACAAACAAATTCCGATTATGGATTTAACTAGTTTTATCAACAACTACATGTATACCTGGGATAAGTAATTTAGCCACTATGAAACTCCACTTACTTATTAGTAGATTAAAAAAAAGAAGAAATTGAACTTGGTGTTATCCCCAGTTACTATGGCAATATATGATTCTACAATTAGCATGCTGAATAAAATGAATAATTTCTAAAGCAATAATAACAATAATAATCTGAAAAAGATATTCTGGTATAGTGTACTTAGAGACAGCAAGACTTGGATTTAAAACTCGTTTCTGAAATTTATAAGATTTTTGACCAATGGCTTAATTTCACTAAGGATGAGTCTACTCTCTAAGAACATAAATTATAGACTGACTGCAATCTATGTGGAAAAGAGTGTTACCACACTGGGAGTTCTTACTTCAATGAAATTACAAGTTTTGGATGTAATAATGATGATAACTCCACATCATCTACAGTAGACTAAGATTCATAGGGCACTTTTCCCACAACATATCAATCCTGTAAGTCAATGTTTTGCTTTGTCTTTGGGGGGGATGGATTAAGGATAATAAGACTGATAAATCTCTTGTCCTTCCCTCTTCCCCATTCAGCAACAAATGCTTTCTAAACAAATACTCCTTATTGTGGTAAATCAGGAGCCAATCCACAAAATGAAGACAAGCCACAAATAAAAGTTATTTTTCCAAAAGCAAATTTGTTGAATGATTTTGGAGTGAGATCAGCTGGTCCTTGGTCTCAAATGTGTGGAAACACAGCTGCTGAAGAATGAGTCCCTGAGCACTTCCAGATAGGCCATGTTCTTCCAGACCTATAGGAATCCTGGGCTTCATGTGCTCAGCTCATCCCACTGTGCTGCGTCCTACCAGCTTGAATGCAGGTGCTCGAGAGAGGGAAGGGGCATGTCTGGAAGTTGCCTCACTCCACAGGGGCAAGGAAGAGGAAAAAAGCAGTTCTTACATAAAAGTGCAGATCTGTGTACTGAGGCCATGCTGCCTCTCAGCATTTTCTATAAGATCTCAGGGCAGAAATGTTACTGTTACTATACTTAGCACTATTATAAAAGTATACACATACATATACATACACACACATATAGTTAAGGAAATTTTTGTTTTATTTCCTTTTATTCCTCCTGCAACTTTTAGTGGACATTCTCACCTGACCAAAACCTGTCTCAGGGGGTATGAAAATTTGCTTAGAGCCTTAAATATTCCTTAGATAAGAATGAATATATTTTATATTATAAATAAATAAATAAATAAATAAATATTTCTTAGATAAGAAGCCAGTGGAAGAATCTCAACTGTCCCTGACTCCTGGGTAACATGTAAATTCTTCTCCTCAGTCTGCCTATTTCTAAATGTAATTTAATCTGTAAACCAACTTGGTTTACCTATGAAATTTGCTTCCTTAGGGGATATATGAGATGATAATTCTGTTTAAGTTTGTTCAGCTTTTATGACATTACAGGAAGTATGGGATTATGGCTCTATTTTTTTTTAACTTGTATGGCCTAAGAGAAATGTACAAGATTGCAAGATGTAAATTAATTATTTCTCTGTCACTCTGACATGGTTTTGCTATAAGGGGACTTGTGAGAGTCCTAATCAGAGCTCATAGTTTCTCTGAGGTCTGAACCTGTGCTTGGGAACAATAAAAAGCCTAGGTTTTTACCTCCATAATTTCCATGTTGTAGTGAATATATATATTTGGTGGCAGTTACCACCATATGAACTCAGAGATGAGATATTTTCCCATAACAATTTATATGCGTATATACATATTATGTATACATATATTTGGTGTGTGCATGTATAAATTTGGTGTCATGTACGACATTGAATCTAATCTATGCATAGAATATATAGTCTATAGAATTAACTCGTGTGTGTGCCTGTATGTCAAATACTACTGTGCCAATTATCCTAGAAAGCATAGCAGAACCCAGGCCAGCAATAGAGCAGGGATAGCACAAATTAATAATTTAAAGGCCCTGAATCAAAAGCCTTGCTGACATTTCTATTCACCTTAGTTTATAGCCCTGTTTAGGCAAGCATTTCACAATTTCTGAATTGCTCAGAGTTGACACTGAAAATTTGTAATGCTTCTGGAGTACAAATAATGTTATTCAAGATGAGGCCTTAAAGGAAATCAACAAGTCAAGCATTTATTAAAAACCTACTCTTTGCCAGGCAGTGCCCTAAATCCTGGGGATACAAAGGAAGGGAAAAGCTATTCCTGTTTTCAAGGAGCTCACAGTCTAATGCAGCGGTTCTCAACCTGTGGTTTGCAACCCCTTTGGGGGTTGAACAACCATTTCACAGGGATCACAGACCATGGGAAAACACATATTTCCCATGGTCTTAGGAATCAAGACACCACTCCGCTATCGGACTCCAGGAGGGTCTGCCCACATTCAGATATGTCAACATATGTATATATATAGGGTCATGGCATTAGGAAGGTTGAGAACCATTGGTCTAATGGAAACTAAGAAGAAGTTAGTAAAAAAAAAAGTGTGTGTGTGCATTTGTACAAATGTATGTTGACCAGGTGTGGAGAACCTGTGACCTTGAGACCACATGTGGCCTTCTAGGTCCTTGGGTATGCCTTTTGACTAAGTCCAATTTTTACATATCCTTTTCTTAAGAGGATTTGTTCTGTGAAGTTTGAATTCAGTCAAAGGGCTGCACTTGAGGACCTAGAGGGCCACATGAGGCCTCAAGGGTGAAAGTTCCCCACCCTTGGAGGCATTTCCATATCAGTTTACATTTTTACATGATTTTCTATAAAATAATAAGCTACTTCATTAAAACTGGAAATTAAGGTTAGATTCAGTGTTTTCAACTAGAATTTATTAAGTACTTACTATGTACAAGGCATTATTCTAGGTATTGGGGATAGGAGGGGAGGAAACAGTCCTTGCCTCCTAGAAGTGGAATATATTCTTATATTCAAGGAATATAAAATCACTTTGGAATTCTTTTTCTGGATTCCCACCATTCTGTTTCCCCATTTTCCTGTAGTTTGCTTTTTCTGTAATCTTCTCCACCTACTAGTCCATCAATAAGCATTTATTAAGCACCTACCTACTATGTGCCAGACACTATGCTAAGCATTGGGGATGCAAAAAAAGCTAAGACAGTTGGCGTCATCCTATATGGGGGAGACAAGATGCAAGCAACTGTATACCAAAAAAAAAAAAAGAGCTATATACAGAATAAATAGGAGATAATAAACAGACGAGAGGCATAAGAATTAAGAGGGACTAGAAAAGGCTTCCTTTAGAAGATAGGGTTTGAAATGGGATTTGAAAGACTCTAGGAAAGCTAGGAGGGAGAGAAGTACAGGCAGGGGAAACTAACAGTGACATTTCCCGTCTCGTAGAAACAGCAAGTTGGCCAGTATCAATGGAAGAGTAGGGAAAGTATAAAAAGATTGTAAAGGAAGGGAAAGGCTGGGTTATGAAGGGCTTTGAACGCCAAACAGGATTTCATGTTTGATTCAGGAGGGAATAGGGAGCCTGTGGAGTTTATTGATTAGTGGGAGGGACACGGTGAGACCTACACTTTAGAAAAAGCACTTTGGCAGCTGAATAAATGATGGATTGGATTAGAGAGATATTTGTGACTGGCAGAACAACCAGTATGCTATTGCCATAGTCCAGGTGTGGGGGAGAAAGCCTGCATGGTGGTGGTGGAAGTATCAGAGGATGGAGGCGGCCAAATCTGAGAGACATTGCAAAATTGAGATTAAGGTTTGGTCTTTGCCCTGTTGAATTACAATCTGAGTCCCTTTCCAGCATTCTTCACATTTACCTACTGCTAAATCTCAATTAGGTGCCTTATGAAAAGAAATACATCTATCCCTCAAGGAAAAAGGTTTAATGAAGAGTGGGAGTAGGACATGAGGGACTGCCCTCCTGAATAAGTTATTGGCTATGAAATATTCTAATTTTATTCCAAGTACTGTCAGGCTGCAAGTGTCTACTGGGAGTCTTAATTTATTTAATTTTTTTTTTACTTTCCATGGAAACTTGCAAATCTAGCACAGTACTAAAAGTTTGCAACTGAGAAGCCTGGTGATAGCTTCTGATACTTAAGATTAGGACTAAAGAAACAGCACTGATTTGAGACGTCTTCTTATGAACTCATAGACATCTTCTATAAGTGCACATCAAGGCTCATTGTGTTTCAGAGATTTTTGAACAGAGCTAATAGTCTAGCTTCATCAGTGGATGAAAGTAGACTGACTAATGTGTCGATTACATATACCAGGTTTCATCTCATAAAATACCAATTGCTCTGTTGAATGAGACTAGTCCATTATCTCCTTTTTATTTTTCCTTTAAAAGTAGTAGGGCTTATATGCTAAATCTCTTAACTCTTGTTCCATTTATACTTTTATTTAAGTGAAAAGAGTTTATAAGAAACTCTTCCACCTCTAAATATTGCTTAAGGCATAAACCATGCACTAAATAGTTAAGTATTTCACTTTCTTCCTTCCAAGTTTGAAATTGCTTAGTGAGACACTGGAATGCATAACCAAAGTAATATCCTTTTCTAGAGATATTTCATCTTGGATAGTTTAAATGCAATTCTGCCTGGAAATAGGTATTTGGGCTAAATGACCTTTTAGACTTAGAAGGCTGTAATTGTACAGGCAAAAGCAAAGTAATCCAAAGAAAAACTAGAGTGTAAGTGATTGCAAGTAAACAATGAGATAACAAAGGAAAGGTCTTTAGAATCTTCTTGTCATTAGCAATGGTCAGGTTAATTTTTGAAGACTATTTCTATGCTGTGTACTTAGATATGCATGGCTTAATTTTTGCAACAAGTATATGATACTAGAAGGTAGGCACTTCTCCTTCACCTCATTACAAGAGAAGCAGGTGGCACTCCATGGTAGTTCCCATAGCTCTCTCTGAGATGTGGGCTGCAAAGTGGAACCTAAAAAGACTATGTAGTATTCTTTTAAGGATGATTGATGGAGAGGTTCTTCTTCCCTCTCCCTGCCCCCAACACACTTCAGTCTGGCACAAGTATTCTTTGATTGATTCTAGTGGACTACGAGAAGTCTTTTATTTGTCACCTGTGCCAAAACTAAGGGGCAGTTTTAATGGGGCAATCCCTGCTCTGTGAGCAGTCCTGCTTGCTAGCCTTAAATTGTAAGGATGATTCTCTGAACTGCAGAAAGTCAGTGTGTATGCCCTTCTATCCACTGAACTGACTCAGGAGTTCATGGACTTCTTGGTGAGCTTATGCCGGGATAGGCCTAGGTCCTGTTTGTGTCTTGTATTACATAATATTACAATAATTTATAATTACTATAATACATAATAAAGTCTTATAGAAATGTGAAAGACAGCTGGTATCATGCCCACCACACACACACACACACACACACACACACACACACAAGCACCTAAAAATTGAGTAGTATTTAGTAGTATTGCCTATTTAGAGCAATAGGAGAAACAATGGCAAATCTTCTAGGAGAGAAAGAGTCATGCACAGAGAGATAAAATGCCAGAAGGAAAAGAACCCATTTGGTGTTGATCTGCCTGTACTCAGTGCAAGTGAAATGCAGACTGTCTAATGAGAAATTTCCCATTGAGGCTTTTATATTAGCTTCTCAACTCTCATTGTGGTATGATTGTTTACTGCTATATTGCTTTCTTGAGGGACATGAAGCTTCCTATTCCCTATCTGATTCATGTTGCTATCATTTTCCAGCCCCTCCTCTTCCCCAGGATCCTTTAAGGTAGAGACAAAATTGTGATTGTTCCTAAGGGATCAGAGGTGGGCATGGAATGGAATTGGTGGACACCTAGTTCCCATGTTGACAAAATAGGAATGAACCTAGGGCAAAACATGAAGAACAGAGATTGGTGAAAATTGTCACCAATTATTACTTCTGCGTAGCAATTTTTGGCTAGCCATTCTATTAAAGAGATTGGGACTTTTCTCCTGGGATAGACAAAAGATGGAATTCTTAGAGGTGAAGGTCAGGAGGTAGTCCATGCCACCTTGAAGTAGAGAAGGAGGTAGACTGAAGAATGTCAGGGGGTTGGGCCACTGCCCCATTTTCTCCCTTTGACCATAGAACCTTCAGCATTGACAACTTGATATAGTGGATAGAAATCTGGCTTTGTAATCAAGAAGCCCTGCTGGCTCTATCATTCTGAGTAACTTATCATTTGATCTCTCAGTCTTCTAGGGCAGAGGGGAAAAAGATTAAACTGTAATTGGGAAATATTTAACAAAATAATTAAAAATAGAATATAACACAGATAATATTAATTTGTGATTTTCTAAAGGATCTGTTTCTGTTTGATTTTGGCTCTGCTGTTCTAGGGAATTCTCTAAGAATTGCAAAGAAGTTGACATAATGCATTGGTGAAGGGAATTTCTTAATATCCAAATCTGTGAAGTCAATAAAATCAAATGTCTTATCCATAGCCCCATTTCTGTGCTGATATGACTTCTGATTATTGGAAACATGGTGAAAATATTTTGAAATTCCAGTATGCCTATGCATTCTGGTAAAAAAAAATGTATGTAGTCTATGGGATCTATCTTTAGAGGGAGTGTCCTAAACTTGATCAATGACCCAGCAGAGCTAGGAAAGCTATCCAATATCCAATGACTGAGTTAGGTCTTCCAGCTCGCTTCTGCATAGGAGTGGGACTAAAAGAAGATTCACAATCTGAAACAGAGAGCCAGTGAATCTGAATGGAGCAAGTATATTCTAAGGATATAGGTTCAAGTACAAAGAGCAATTTGAGGGCCTAGTGGAATTGATGGGAGAGGAAATTCCATCACTAGGAGTTGAATTAGCAAGGGAAACTGAGTCAATCGAATTTATTTCAGACATATTTGATTGAATGGAGAGAATAGAAATGTCAAGAAAGAGACCACCTTCCAAATCAGAGGGCCATATCTAGGTCAAAACTGAGGAGAAAGTCAGAAAAGAAAGTATTCAAATGACTTTGCTGAATGTTATATGTGTTTGGTGCTAAGGAATGGGATTAATCAAAAGAACTTTGACTGATTTAAGACTGTCACCCCTTGTGTCTATTACAATATTCTCCAAGTCACACTGGTTATTTCTTAGGAGTGCTTCAAAATCAATCAAATCAAATTAATAAGCATTCATTAAGTATTTAGTTTGTATTAAGCTAAACTCTGGGGATACAAAAGAAAGGGGGGGGAGAAGTCCTTGTTTTCAAGGAGCTCAGAGTCTAATGGGAGAAACGTCGTGCCAACAACAATGTGCAAAGAAGATATAGAACCTGGAGATCATTTTAGAGGGAAGGCACAGAATCAGGAAAGGCTTCTTGGAGAATATGGGATGTTTTTATTGGGGCAGGGGGCTGGGACCTAAAGGAAGGTGGGGAAGTTAAGAGACAAGAGATGGTATTAATGGAGAATATTCCAGGAATGGAAGAAAGCCACTGAAAATACTGGACAGACAGTTAGGCAATAAACATTTATTAAGTGCTTACTAAATGTGCCAGGTTCTGTGCTATTTATTAAGCACTTACTATTTGTTCCAACCATAGAATCAGTAGATGGAATGTGAGAAACAGCTAAGAGTCCAGTGTTGCTGGATCCTTAGGGTGTGTGATGAAGAGTCAGTGGCACAGTGGATGGAGAACTGGGCCTAGAGTCAGGAAAACCTGAGTTCAAATCAGACCTCTCATATGTACTAGTTATATAAACCTGGGCAAATCATTTAATTCTGTTTGCCTCAGTTACCTCATCTATACAATGAGCTGGAGAAAGAAATGGGAAATTACTCCAGTTTCTTTGAAAAGAAAATCCCAAATGAGGTCAAGAAGAATCAGACAAGACTGAACAATAACAATGAGAGTATGTGCAGGGGAAAGTGACAGAAAACCAGAAAGGTGCTATAAGTTATAAGGTGCTTTAAAAGGCAAAAAGATGATTTTATGTTTGATCCTGGAGGCAATAAAGGGAGCCAATAGAGTTTATTGGATAGGGGGTGACAAGCAATTAACAAGCATTTATTAAATGCTTATGGAGTAAGCCTGATTCAGATTTAGGTATGTTGTTGGAATGAAATGAGATTTTCAGAGGTCATTTAGCAGTTAACAAAAGGGTGTTTACTTGGCTATCGCTTAGAAAAGATACACAACAAAGATATCACAGCACTTGGGTAGATGTAGCTTCTCTCACCTCCTCTAAAATATCTATGATCCGCAGGCCAGGAGTGTGGTCCCACATTGTCTTGGGTTCTACCAAGTCTAAATGGTGGAGGGTGATTCCCACATCTTGTTAAGGACTTTTTTAAACACTTAAATGATGAAAAGCCCTACTATAAAGCCAGATTCTATCAGGAAGCAGCTTCAAGGGAGGCATAGCTTGAGTGTTAGCCTCTTTGGCCAATCAGGTACTAAGGATAACCCATTGCCTTTAAGGAAAAACTAGTTTAACTCATCTTGTGGGGAAAGTGGAAAACCCTCATAGATAGTGACCCTATAACATGGTCCTACTACATTCCATACATGATGCTAAGTACTGAGGATATCAAGACGTAAATAAGGTAGTCCCTGCCTTCAAGGAGCTTGTTACATTCAGTTGCAGTAGACAGATATAAAGTAATGGGAAGGTAAATAAAAGGGTGATGCATTAGTATCTGGAAAGATCAGGCATGGGTTCTAAGAATTCTAAGAAAGGTAGACCAATTAGACAAAAGCATAGCAGAAGTGGGGAACCCACTGCCTAGAGGTCACACATGACCCTCTAAGTCAAGTGTGTCCCTTTGACTGAATCACAAGGAAGTTTGGACCTAAGGGGCCTCATGTGGCCTCGAGACTACAGGTTTCCCATCCCTGGCTTAGTGTATATAAAAAGGAATAATGCTGAATAAGTTTGGAAAAGTGGATGGGGACATTTCATGAAGAGCTTTGAGTACCAGAGTTTATATTAATCCTAAAAGTAATAGGGAACAAATAGAGTTTATTGAGCAAAAGAGTGACATGATGAGTGAGTCCTGTGCTTTTTAGGAAAATGATTTTGTCTTTTAGCTTTGTGGAGACTTGTGGCTATATGAATTAGGGAAGGGGATATATAGTAGTTAACATTCATATAGGATTTACTATGTGCCTAGCACTAAGTGCTTCATAATTTTCTCATCTGATCCTCACTACTCTGGAAGGTAGGTGCTATTTATTGTCTTCCTTTTACAGGTGAAACTAGGACAAATAGAGGTTAAGTGACTTCCCCATGGTTACCCAAGTAGTCAGGCTGTAAGGTCAGATTGGAACTCATGTCTTCCTAATTCCACCCCTTGCACTCTATTCACTGTTCCACCTAGCTATGAGATGTTATAAACACAGAAATGACAAGATCTGACAACTAGCCAGGTATGTGGAGTAGAGAGTGGGGAATGAAGGATTATATTACTAAACTTAAAAGTCTAAATGACTGTGATGTTCTTAGCAGGAACAGGCATCAAATGAGTTTGGGGTGAAAGACAGTGAATTCTGTTTCATGCATGTTGGGATGCCTATGGAACATTCAGTTCAAAACAATCAATAGTTACTGATGCAAGATGGAAACTAAGGAGAGACACAAGGGTAAAAGATCTAGTTCATGGAGTCATCTACATAGAGATGATAAGGAAATCTTTATGAGCCAATGAGACCCTAGGCACAAGTATAAAAGAGAGAAGAGAAGCAAGCCTACGGCAGAGCTTTGTAATAGACCTACAGTTAGCAGAATTAATGAAGATCTGGAAAAGGAAACAGAGACCTAGAGGTTATACAGGTATGAGGAGAGCCAATGGAGAACAAGGTCATGAAAACCCAGGGTGAAAATATTACGCAGGAGAAAATGGCCAACAGTTATAAAGCTGCAGAAAAGTAAAGTAAGATGAGGATTGTGAAGAAGCAGATCATTGGTAAGGTCTACAGAGAGCAGCTGTAGATGAAGTAAGGAGAAAACATGAGTGAGAAGAGGAAAAGTGAGTGGGGAAAGTAAGTATAGGAAATGAGTGTAGATATCTTTTTCTAGGAGTTTTGTTGAGGGGGACAAAGTAGAAATATAGGTTTCTATATTAAGGGAGCATAATGGGGTTTAGTTATGATTTTTTTAAGGATAAGGGAGATTTGGACATGCTTAAAGCACCATAGGAGAGTGTTTGTTATTATAAAGGAAAAAGGGATAGGAATAGGCAATGGGAGAAATGTACATCTTTCTTTCCCACAGAACAGGAAACTTCAATAGGAGGATCCAGAGAAACTAGGTAACCTAGCAGAGAGTTCCAATGATCAGGGTCTTAAGTGATGAAAGTGAAGGAGTAAGCTGTCTAAAGGCTAAAAGATACGGGCTGAGCTATTAGGTAATTCTTGGTGCCACAGCTTCCATGTTGCTCCTATAATTCTCAAATTAGCAATTTTCCTCCTACCAATCTTTGTGTGCATTTACAAAGAGAGACATATGTCATGCACCCAATGTGCAATTATATGCACCTGAAATTATGCCATGTAAAAAATAATTAAAGGTCATACATTAGGGAGAAAGACGAAGCCATCATTTGAAAAATTATCTAGTGACACAAATAGCTCATTGAATGATATTGTGATAATATTTAGTTAATATTTGTTGAATGTTTATATCATATACCTTTTAATATCACACTGTTCTGCAAAATAATATAGTTGGGAGCTACAAGGAATCTGCTATTTGAGACAACCACTCTTTTCTTGGGCAGGGAAAGGGAGTAATGAACTATGTTATATAATCTTCTTAGCATTTTAGCTAATTCATAGCTATAATTGGAGAACCTTGTTTGTCAGAAAAAGAGATTCTTCTCCATTCGGACAATAAGCCAAATTGGAGATGTAAGTACAATCCATTGTGATCATTGATGCAGTGAGTGAGGGCATTTATGCTTTGAAGCTTAACATATAACATCCAGTACAGTGACAAGGGAGTCCATTCTCCCCTCCTTTTGAGCACTTAGCTCTCTTTGATGTCAATGAGAATTACATTTGCATACCAGGAAGGAAATAGACTTACTAAAGTTAATTGTAAAACTGATTTTTGTTTCACTTTTATGTCTTGCTTATTGGCTATGGAAATCTGATGTGAAGCTCTCTGTGATTCCTACCAGATTCTCCAACTTAAGGAACAGAAGGTAACAGTTGTATGTAGAGAGGGGTAGCTGCAAATCAATATTCAGAGGGCTTCTAAAAGGAATTCAGTATTTTATTTACACCTGGGGTTTCAGTTAGATTGCCTAGAAATACAAGTTAGGTTATGGTCACTGTAGGTTGAATAATTTTTTCAGCAATTTCAAGGTTAAAAACTTGAGATCAAATGGCAAAATTGTTGTCCATATGATAGATCAAAGAAATAAAGCAACAAAAATACTGGTTGTGTGATTCATAAAATGTATGCTTAGCTTTAAGCAGGAAAGCATAGACTAACTTCAAAATATCTAAGTGCGTGAACATTTAACTGAAGATCAATTTATTCTTTAGATAAGAGTCAAAAATACCTGTTCTATGAAAAAGGAGTTTCATTTCAATATAGAAATAGTGCTAAGTGCATAAAGAGGCAAGTTGGCACAATAAATAGAGAATTAGACTTTGAATAAAAGATCTGAGTTCAAATCCTGATGCTTGCTGTATGATCGTTGCAAATAACTATTCTGACTCAGAAGTCTGAGGCAGTCTGATTTTTGCATATGTCAATCTGTAGTACTAGAGGGATTTATTTTATTTTGTTTTATTTATTCATTTATTTTTGCTTTTTGGAGAGCAATTGGAGTTAAGTGACATGCGCAAGGTCACATGGCTAGTTTTTGTGTTAAGTGTCTGAGGTTGGATTTGAACTCAGGTCATCCTGACTCCAGGGTCGATGCTCTATTCACTGTGCCACCTAGCTGCCCTGAGAGATTTAGCTAAAAGAATGTCCATTCACAGAGAAGGTCAAGGGTCTAAACCCTAAAAGATAAGAGGTCAAAATTCTATCAGCTAAGCATGAAGCTACAATTGATTGGTTATAGTACATTGCTGTTGAGGAGTAAGTACAGATGGGAACTGGTTGGAAGCAGATATGAAAAGTCAAACCCAGTGTTTTGACTAGTTTGTCTCAGACACATTACACATTGAGGCTTTAGCAAGCATAGTGTGGATTAACTCTGTTGAGCAGTAGAAGTATTTATTCCAAGCAAATGCTATGTTCATAAAAGAACCTTTATGGACATTTCCTGAGACAGAAAGAGAACATTGAAATTCACAGTTCTAGAATTGGGAACTACTTCTAAGCCTGTGGTTTTGGGGGCTTTTTTTTTCATCCATGTGTTGTCTTGGTAGGTTTCTATTACTGTCTGTCAATTCCACCCTGCCCCCCAAATGCAAACAATATAGATACTGAGTACATTATAGGGAGATTGTGACCCTACAAGCAGTCTACAAACCAGACTAAGGAATGGTATATTTTATTGCCTCTATGACTTTAATTTCAAACTTTTTCCTTTTCCTTTTTTAATGGAGATGCATTTTCCAACCATTTTGCTAATTTGCCTTCTTTTTCATAGAGGCAGATAGGACTTCATTCTGTAACACAGGTATATGAGAAAAGTTCTCCCATTAAATCAAAGCACCAAATAAAATGCTCCCTCATTTTAACCATCACCTGAATGATATTTTCATGGTGAGGGAATTCCATTTTAACTCAGTTGGTCAGAATAGGGGATCAGTACCAGGAATTGCTAAAAATTAGGGTGAAGTTCCAGAATTTGAGGGGGGTATTTCCATGGGACCTTGTGATTTTACAACAAGAATGTGTCAGCCCTCTGTCATCATGAATACAGTGTTTGAGAATCCATCCCCTGCATTTGACACTTCCCAAGCTGGCAAAATAACAAATTGTGTCCCAGAATTTATCATGAAAGCTGTATACTATAAAGCAGTGACTGTGTCAGCTCTTTTGGTGTGGGACACTGTCAACGGACTTGTGTCATCCAGGTTAAAACTTGAAGATTTTGCCAGCTCATGAGAAAATTTATGTTGTAGGGCATCATAAAGTAGATTAGAGACCTCTATCTAGCACATATATGTGAGTATATGTATACATACATATACTCATCTGTATATATCTATACATATATCTATACATACATATTTGTGAGTATATATGCATGCATAATAAAATGGAAGGGCATGTTCATTTTTATGAAGTATTAACTGAGAAGGAATTATTTATTTTTCCTTGAAAAATTGTTAATTTTCCTTTTTCTTTTTCAGATTGATTGTACTGAAGTTATATGATTTTGCCCTTATTCATTTTTATTTTTTAATTAATCAATTTTTGGTTTTCAACATTCACTTCAATGAGATTTTGAGTTCTAAATTTCCTTCCCTCCCCTTCCTCCTCCCTCCCCATGGCAGTATGCAATCTGATATATTGCCTTTATCACTTTTGCTTCCTTCTATGTTGATATGTTGCAATTTCAGCCAATTTCACATGTTTTTTTAAAAAATGTATCTTATGCTGATTGTGAAGAATTTAAATATACAGTCAAATATGTTCTGATATTTGAAATGCCTTGTCTTCTACCAAACATTAATTGGATAAAGTAAAACATTTTAAGAAGGCAAGAATAGATAACAATATTTAAGTATTTTTTATGGAAAACATTGTTCTGATTGTAACAAAATTGCAGCAACTATTAAAAGAAAATTTGAAAATTACATCATTTGTTTCCCCATTTAAATGTAGAAGGATGTAAAGACTCAGTAAGATCCAGGACCACTGGGCTGTACAACCTTTTTCTTTTTAGATAGATGTACTCTCTTTTTTACAGTCCCCATGTAATGAACTGGAAGTAATGAAGGAGTATATAAGAGACTCCACTCTATACTTTCAGAGGAAAATTCGCCAAAAATAATTTTAGGAACTCACTAAATCTTTATATTGTGAATAAACACATCAAGGTGACTTATTAATATGGTCCACAGAATAATGGAATCCCAGATTCATAAGGGTCTTCTGTGGCCATCTTGTCTACCCTATATTAAGGGTCCCAAAGCAGAAAGATCAGAAGTTGTAAGGATCCCTTAAAAGGTCAGAACATAAAGACTCAAGAATATAGAAGCAGGGCATATATAGTCGGTGATTCCCTTCTCATTCAAATGATGTGAGTAGCCATGTAGATTTTCTGATCACCCAAACTGGGAA
Organism: Pseudocheirus occidentalis; assembly: GCA_028646575.1. NCBI lineage: Eukaryota > Metazoa > Chordata > Mammalia > Diprotodontia > Pseudocheiridae > Pseudocheirus > Pseudocheirus occidentalis. Next base: position 121,179,196 of record CM053600.1, on the reverse strand, counting down.
CCAGGAGAGGAGCAAAGGGAAGACAAGGGGAGAATACCCCTAAATGGAGGGAAACTTGTCTGTATATATCCTGTCAAGTGAAACAGTAGAGAATGTCTACAATGATGGAAGAATGCCATTTGAGACAACCAAAAGTTCACAGGAGATGAAGAGGTGAGAAATGAGCCAATACCCATGGTTTCATATTTATAGTCAAATGCCCTCCATCTCTTCAGAATTACAATCAGTGATCTGTGGCAAAGCCAAGATACACTGTTCTTATGTCCACTCTAAATTTAATATAATGAAAAAGTATGGAGACCATCCCTACAATAAATATAATCCCACTGGATTTCAGAATATGTGATGTTCCATTAAAAGAATCCCAAAGTCAAGCTTGATTAAATAATTATGATGATCATTTAATTTAATTGGTAAAAATAAAGCAAGGTTTCAGTGGAAAAGAGGAAGATGAAATGGGAGGACCAATAGCCAGCCTTTAAAGTGATTCTGATTATAGCTGCAATTATAGTAATTGCTTAAAATGTGTGCTGTGACTAGGTATTGCACAACATCACAATTATCATATTATAAAGGTATAGACATGGGTTCAAAAGGTAAAATTTACCTCAAAGATTATATAGCCCAACCTCTTTATTTTACAGATTGAAAATGAAGGCCCAAAGAATGTTTACTCAACCAATTTCCCAAGGCAGTAATATGTCATAAAATCTGGATCTGTACCTATTATTTTTTCTATTCTGTAACACTGCATTACTTCATAAAGGTGCCTATTATTCTTAACCCTCTATTACATTTTTATCTACTATACTATCTAGTTTTTATGTGTTATATTTGTTTTTAAAAGTATGTAGATTATATATTATGGGATAATTGTGTTTCTAATGAGAAATAAACTTAAGTTTAAAATAAGATGCAAAGCGGCTAAACAGATTTCTTAGGTAAAGTAAGCTAGGGTTTTTTTCTGTTGTTTTTAAAGGAAATCATAAAACAACAATGAAAATAATAGCCCTAGGGCCATTATCAAAAAATAAAAAGTACTCTTCCCCCTTTTTCACATCAGTTTAATTTGTAGTCCTATAGTGTAAGCTTTTGGCCTACATGTTGGAACCAAGGCAGACAAGGCATCCCTTTCATCCCTCTCTGCCAAGCCTTCTTACTAATAATAATTATTCCTGGCTCCTATCCCTGAGAGTTCAACAAATGCTGAAATGTTCTCTAGTCTTCAGCTGCATTTTTAGCTTTGGCTCTACAAGGATAAGGAAAGGACTATGTGATTACTGATTTTTTTTTTTGCATCAGGATTAGGGAGAGTGATCAAGCTCACAAATTATCTTTAAATTTATGATTACTAATTATATATCTATTTATATATATGCATTATCCACAGTTTCATGTAATTAACATATTAGTTATATAGGTTTCTATAACTATATATAATCACACAGATATATCACCTTACTTTAAGTACCCTAATCTAAGCCACATACTTGTCATATTCTTTGTTACAAGTTATTTTCTATCTCTGCATCAGAAAATTTAAGTTATTAATTATTAAGTTATAAATTATTAATTAAGGCCTTACTATATTTGATTAAGGTTCCTTGGAAGTCTATGAGTTTATTGTGTTTACTCTGGAAAATACAGATGTGTGCTTTAACTTCCCACTCAACTGTATCTTGAAGTCATCATTTTTAATAATGTAGGATCATAAGATTGAACACTGAAAAGTACCTTGGAGATCACTTAATATGCTGTGTCATTCTTTAGATGAAAAAACTGAGGCTCAGAGACATCAGAGGGCTTGAGCAAGTGTCATGAGAATAGCAAATCCAGGATTTGAACCTAAACCCTTCATATGACATAAAAATGTAATCAGACTCTTACAAAAAAAATCTCTAAAAACAGCCCCCCAAAAACTCACATCATAATTACCACATTGAGCATTTATTTTATTTAAGAGATGGGCAAATTCAATGGAGATCTTTGAATGCCAGAAATATGTTATATATCTTTATAAATAATATATTGTTCTAAACATAGGAATTACTTAATAACCATTAATCAAATGGCTTAAAATAGGTTCAGGAGACCTGGGCTTTGCCCCCACTAACTAGCAACGTGTTCTTAAGAATGTCAATTTAGTCTCTAGGCCTCATTTTTTTGTTTTTCATCTATAAAACATGTAGACAGACATGTGGACTGACTGGTCTCTAAGTTCCATTTCCAGCCACACAATTCAATGATTCTGTTCTATGCCTATCAATGAATAATCATCTAGTTATATAGGACAAAAATATGGAAATAGAATTGTCAGAGTTTAACTGACCCTTCATCCAAATTTTTAAACTTTTTTTTCCCAGGACCAAAGGAATGAGATATTTTCTACCTCCTTCTAAGTGTCCTACTTCATGGACCAGCTATGGACATATATTCCAGACCACAGAGCTTCCTTGATTTGACCTTTATCCCCAGGTCTTTCAATGTGGTCAGTACCACTTATTCATTTAGTCCAGTTTTCACATGTGAACCCTTGAAAAGTTCATCCAAAATTCTTACACTAAGATAAAAACTAACAGAGCCTAACATTAGTGTTCTCTGACTTCCTTAGGAAAGGATCCTTGCTTGTAGCCTATAAAAAAATCCCTCAGGCAAAATTGTGACGTTATTGTTATTAGTTTTTTATTCCCTCCCCTCTGACTGCAAATCATGCAAGTTGCAGAGTTTAAAAATGTAACTTTATAAACATAAATTCACATGAAAGAGAGAGGAGAATTCATTTTCACAAAGAAATAACACAACACAATTGGGAATTCAGAACATTTATTGCAAGAGCTGAATAACTGTAAATAACGTTGAACTGGCAAAGCAGTAACAAGGATAACTGTTTAGATATTTATTCTGTCAAAGTCATCAAACACCCTTCACAAACTGACATAAGTACTGCAATAAGCAATGCACCCCCAACCCATTTTATACCATTATAATGTGAAAAAAAAAGTGAATTGCTATATACAAAATAATTTTTTGGTAAGAACAAATTAACTATCAGATTAGCAAACTTTTATTTTTTATTATTATTATTATTATTTATTACCTTTAAAACTCATGTTTAATTGTGGTGTTAAGTTAACTTTCACTTTTCTCAGTAAGGACTTTTTTTTGCATGCTATTTATTTGTTTAAATCATCTGTCATGCCTTAACAAAAACCTCCTAAGAATGTTCAAATTTGAATTTGTTTGTACGTGCAACTGAGATCTTATTATAAACATTAGGAGTCACTCTTTGGGTTTCACTGAAGTGACATGATGCTGGTACCTGCCAGGCATTGACCAACTATGATAACAAACAGTTAAACAGCAATAATTAGAGATTTAACCCTTGATTTTCCCCCAACTAGCCTACCAGGAGAATGCTCTGTTACATCATGAAGGCACGACACATTAAATATTTTGTGGCTATGGTCTAAAACACGTGTTACTACAACATTAACGCAGATGAGCATAAACACAAAAGCTGCCTTTTCAGCAATACAGACTGTCTTAGTTATAGACACACATTTGTTCAAATATAACTACTATTTTTAAATTATTATTTTATTTCTTCCATGTGCTCCAATTGTGATTCATTCAATTGCCTGGATGACAATGACCTTTCTGATCACTTTGAATTGGATCACTTCCTGAAGAATATTACTTTTCCATTTCTCACTTTCAGATGCTACTTATTAGAGATTATTTTCATTTTTGCTGCTTTGAAAAAGAAAATGTTAAAAAAAAAGTATAGGTTCAGAGTTTTCCAGCCCTTGCAAAGTCTTTTTGTTGTTCAAACGTTGCTGATGGGTTTCTTCGCCAGCTCATGACTCTCACATGCTGTCAAGCAAGAAGCAAGATTTCAGAACCTTTTTTATAAGAAAAACACAAGTGTTTTGATTTTCTTGGAACAGTGCATGTCAGACAGACTATTAACACAGAAACACCATCACTAAGAGAAAGAATAAAACAAACAAAAAAGGGAAACAAAGAAAAAAGGAAACAACCATAAGACATAGAACTATGCTACAGTATATTTTAGGTGAACGTTATAGGTACACAAAAATCATTAGTAATAACTTGCTTCTATTTACAAATACTTGAACACTGATTGACTGACAAGTGTCCACTAACATTGTTAATAGCACAATAGGTTTAAGTTTATCATTTAAGTTGTTTGAAGTATGATGTCAAGTATAGTGGTCCCAGCACAAATCAATGACAACAAGAGCACAATTTTCTAACTGGATATGCTTGTCAATCATTGCAATCCTTTGACCTTTCTCAATCTCCAAGTGTATCTTCTGTTGTTCATAGCAGCAGTCCAGGGTCAAAAAACAAAACTCGAGTAGGGATATTTGCACTATAGAGAGAAATCTGTGGAGTTTACTCAATTCTTGTAAACAAAACCACAGAAGTATTTTCTCTCTTGAGTTGCATGACATCATACTTTTCATAGTGCTATGCAAAGATGTGCATATCCCTGTTATAAGAAGCATAGTTCTAGAGATCTACCCAATATGTAAAGCTCTGACACACACAGTATTAGCAAGTCTACATAGCTAAAGTCATTCGGTCCCAAGTAGCCATTTCTTATAGTTGGTGCTCCTTGGGACTCTCAACAGCTCCTGATGCTTGTTTATAAGACTTCAAATTAGCCAATGGTATGTCACTCATGTGGCTGCCACTGTTGAAATGGCCTTCGTTGGGACCATACTGCTTCCGGTCATTGAACTGGTTCCTGTTGCTGTCTTCTTTCCAGGTCCTGGTCAATGTGTGCCCGTTCACCAGTTTGTCCTTCTTCACCCATTCCTTTTGAGGGGCAAAGGTGGAGAGAGGAGATTTGGGCTGTTGGTAGGGGCCCAGGCCAGGAGGCATCCAGCAATTATCAGAGTGACCCAACACCAGACACTCTTGGGTGCACATCTCTGTAGCTTCAGCTAATCCTCGGGGACCCAGAGGCCCATCTGTAGAAGACAAGACAAAATAAAAAGGGAAAAAAACAGGTTAGGATTTCTTATGTAACTATTATTTTCATAAAAGGCTATTATGCTGCCAATTTTGTTTGCTTAGAAGAAGTTAAGAGCACTAATCTAATTAACTCAAGAAAATGGCTTTTATTCAGTCCATCCTACTTCATTAGAAAGCATCAAGCAAAAGCTGGAGGATCACTTGAATAAGGATGGTCGAGAATGGATTCTTTTTTTGGTATATGATAGAATAAATGGACATTGAGGTTCCTTCCAATTCTGAATTGCCTCTTGTCCCATTTCTACAAAATAAGAATAAATTAAAGCATAGTAAAATGACTTGAAAAATGAGTTTCTCAAGTACAGAGGTAAATTTATATTTTTTTTGTTTAAAACCACATTTTAACTCAAATATATATGTCATATAGATGCACACATATTTACACACATATTTATAGAAATATGCATTTATATTCCTGTTTCTCTTCAAACTCTCCCATAATATACAGAAGAGAAGTGATAGTTTTTCAGATTCCACAGGTAGAAGAAAGTAGGTATATGAAACCATGGGAGATAGTATAATATTGCATTTAAGATTCAAATACTATGGAGGATAAAATCTACAACTCCAAGAAATAACATGCAAAAGAACTACTTGATGTCCAGGACAATTAGAAAAATGCCACACCAATCACTACACATATAAAATAGAAAATGTGACTGTTTACCACACCAGCATTAATGTATTATTTCTTTCATAAAGTCACAGAGAAATGTGTTTGGAAACTTTCAAAATTCAACATGTATTAGGGGACTGTTTTTTAACTGTAACACAGTAGTAAGGGCACAGCCAGTCAGCTGCAGGCACTCTGAAATCAAATTCAGCATAGAAATCATCTTCATCCTCTGCCAACATTTTCCTCCTCCCCATCCTAACATATTTTTGAGGCTTCCAAAGATATAATGCTGAAGCTAAGATGCTGATTTAATCATATATGGTATAATATTCAGGACAATAGTAATAAACCACATCTTTATCTTCATCAGGCTATGTGACACGTAAATTTGAACTAGGATTCAAGCTAAGTTGTTAATTTAAAACTTTTTTTCAAAGAAAAAAATCAAATCCAGTTTAAATAACAGTCAAATAGTTATGGAAACAAGTTTTGTTTCCCCCCACCCCCCTTGATTAAGCAGTCAAGTGATAAGTGATAGCTTGGAAATTACGATTGATTTTTCAAATGAGGTTAAGTGGATAGGCATGAATGCTACAGGCATGTAGTACTTTAAAACGCAGACATTAATCAGTAGGAAAAAAAAAGAAAACATTTCTGCTAGTTTGGATCATGTCAGCAATAAATGTAATTTAGTAATTAGAACATACTAAATTCCAAAGTTATTTTTAGCTAGCAATATCATATTTCTAGGTACCCAATAATTATGGGTGGTGGTTCTGTGATTTAAAAAAAATGATAGCCATTAGTCTTCATAATATTATGAGGTGGTTAGTTCTACAGGTTAATTATAGCTTTCATTTTTGAACATTCCTATCTGAATTAGGGAATCCTTTTCACAGATCAGATGTAGGAAAATTTGGGGGAAAGGGAGGGTGTTTTGTAACAACAGTACTATCTCTCCATAGAAAAGGAATTATAAATATTAGAGAAAGCTATTTAAGCTCATTTAAACGTATATAGATGTTTTTTGCCCCAAATTATGAAGAAACCATTCACATAAACAATGTCTTTCATATCTAACTGTACTTTTTCACTCCCATTGTCACCACTTTGGCCCAGGCCTTCTTCAATGAGCAGCCTGATTTACTGCTAATGCTGTCTAGCTGCTTTTCCTTATTCCAATCTAATCCATCCTGCAACCCACTGCCAGACTAATCTTCTATTTGTTTGGCTTTCTTTCAGTGTGCTAACCTGCCTTTTCAAAAAGAAGAAGAAGAAGAAGAAGAACAAATGCAAAGTTCATACAAAAATAAACCAAAAGTTCATGTTTGTATATAGTGCTTGAATCTAGTTGTTTAAGATCCTGCCTTCACTAGTTTGCCATCGTCTGCTCAAAAAACTTTCCAAAACTTCTTCTTTCATAGTACCTCATCATCTGTAGTGGCCCCTTTCATGGCTTTCTATCAGCTGTCTATGTTGAGTAGCTACAGCAACCTTATATCCCATGATTTCCTAATCTGTTTGTCTCATATCTCCACATTGTCCCCAAAATGTACTAAACTCAACCCAGCGTCCAAGCCTTATTTCATATTAGTTTCTTCACTAGGAGATTCTCTCTCTTTTCCCTGCTGATTCAAATCTAACCCACACTTGAAGAAGCACTCCAAGCCCTCCTTCCTTTCCAAAACCTTCCCTTACATAATTTAACCACTGATTATCCCATGTCTTCTGAACTTCTTCAGCATGTGCAGGTCACATAATATGACTGAGTACTTACAATACTGTCACCTTGCTTGTGATTGCTTCCTGTGTGTTAGGACTCTTTCTCCAACTAGGCCCTTAAAGAAAAGCATTGCAATCTATATTTTTCCATTTTTCTTCTTGACTAGAATGACAATATGACAATTCTACACAATGACTAGAATAGTCCTGAGCACATTAGTAGGCATCCAATAGATACATGATAAGTAAAACCTGGAAATTATAAGAGATTATCTAATTTATCTCATCCTGATGTTTGGCTTGTACTTGTCTGTAAGAGTCTTAGAATCAAAAGCCTGGCTGAATTCAAGTCCAAGCCCTGACTTTTAACAACTTGTGTAAGCCTAAGTGAATTTTTAAAAAAATCTACTAAACTTCAGTTTGCTTATTAGTAAAAGAGAGAAAATGATGCCTATCCTACATTATTTCTACATCACATTGCTCCACTTTTATATGTGCATGCTGTCTCCCCAACCCGAATTTAAGCTACTTAAAAGGAAATTTTGTTTTTGTTTTTTGTTTGTACTTGTATTCACAGTGCCTAGGATATAGGCACTTAATAAATACTTACCAATTAATTGTTTAAATATCAATAGAGAGGGAAATTAGTCTGCCAGCAATCCAAGATATAAAACAGCCTTTGTATTCATTAATGCCAGTAGTTTATCTATTCTGATATTTCCAAAAAGAAAAACTGATTTTTCCCAGAGAAATCAATAATTTAAATAAAATTATGTTTTCTTCCTATTCACAGGAAGACAGTAAAAGAAAATTTGATACTGTAAGGTAGCCTGATATGAAAAATAATCTTGAATAAATCAAGAAAGAAAGGTCTTTGGGGGGATCTAAAACGTATGTGGAGAATATGTATACATTCACAAGTATGGAGAAATATAGCTCATTCTCTTTTCACTTCTGATTTGCAACTTAATAGATGGTTAACAAATGCACTTCAGTATAGTTTATATCAATGAATGAAGGTTTGTCTAGTTAACTAAAAGCAGAAAGTTCATGTTGTACTAGAATGTGTGTATATGTATGTATATATGTTTACATATATTCACACATATATAAGTGTGTGTGCATGCTTGTGTGCGTGCATGCGTGTGTGTGTGTGTGTGTGTATGTGTGTGTGTGTGTGTACAGAGCTATATTCTTGGGGGAAAAATAACCTGGGGTCCTTTAAATGATGTCAACTCTTCCATGAGGGATACATTTCACATGACTAGATCCCTTAAATGAAATCTCCAAGGGGTTAATTCAGTCTGTAGATGGATTTTTATCAGTTTTGCTGATCCTTAGGTAAGTCTTTTCGATAAAAAACCTTAGCAGCTGGGTAGTCCTCTGTGAGGTGGCACTTTTTAGATAATGTTTTGATTTTTTTACCCTTGAGACATGAAACAGAAGAAAAACTAGCTAACCTTTACACATGAGCCATTCAATTCCATACCTATCTGTCACATCCAGTTGGTTTGAGGCCTGTAGAAAGAAAAATTGGTTTTAAATATACTACTAATGAATAATGTTAAGGGATTTTGGAAGTTTCCTTCTGCAGGTTCAATGTCATTTTTTGGTGAGAAAAAAACTTTATAAACTTTAATATGATATAAAAGAAACAAGACTTAGTCTAGGGTGATGTATCTATATATACCTGATATCTTTCATTTCTATGATAGTGAATGATATTGGGAAAATAATGATTTCATACTCTTTAAAGCATTCAGTCTACAAAAGATATTTTCAACCTATTCAAAAAAGTTATTCTCACTAAATGTTGATAAAATTTTAAAAATGATATAAATGTTTAACATGTAAATTGGATGGGGCACCTAGGTGGTGCAGTGAATAGAGCGGCAGGCCTGGAGTCAGAAGGACCTATGTCCAAATCTGGCCTTAGACATTTGATCACACTTAGAACTGTGTGACCTTGGGCAAATCACTTAACCCCAAGTGCCTTGCCTTCCCCCCTCCCAAAAACAAACAAACCAAAACCCATGTAAATTGGACCTGAGAAAGTCTAATGTTTGTTATTTAGGCCCATGGTCCCTACTAAGATTGTTTTTTTTAAATGATAGTCTATAATTGTAACTCATCCCCTTAGCCTGTAGCAATGCTTTGCACAATTGTTTCCTGAATATCTGTTAATTTTATAATTACAGTCATTTCTATCCTTTCTCTTAAACAAAATTAAAATCTCTGTATTAAGTTTTTTTCAAACTGAATTCCTTTATTGATTCTTTTTTCCCCTTCCAGTATTTGTTTCTAGTGCAATCTGTAATGCATGAGCTCAGTTATCAGCCTTGGCTGCTTGAATATATAAAGACACAAGTGCTGATAAAACTGTACAAGCCATCTGTCACTGAATTTAAATGTTTTGAAAGCAAACACAAAAGTACATAACAAAACACTCCTTTGAATGGCCTTGGTAAATATTTACATCAGCTCTTACTGTCCCTTCCTCCCCACATTTTCTCCTTGAGCACCACCCCATTCAGAGAAAGAGAGAGAGAGAGAGAGAGACAGAGAGACAGAGAGACAGAGAGAGACAGAGAGAGAGGAAACAGGGAGAGAGGAAGGGGGGAGGGAGGGAGACAGAGAGAGAGAGAGAGAGAGAGAGAGAGAGAAAGTGTGTGTGTGTATGTGTGTGTGTGTGTGTGTGTGTGTGTGTGTGTGTGTGTGTGTCAAAGAGTCAGTCCTTGTTGGTTTGGGTGTGAACAGCTGTCAGGCAGCTGTATGAACTGATGCCTTGAAAGGAAGCAGGTTTAAGAGGGAAATTATCTATGCCAATAGAATCCTGACTATACCTAAATGGTAGGAAATTTGAGTGGTCTTTTATCTTATTTTATTACACCCAGAAGCTAAATTGTTGTTTCATTGATTAACTCACTGCTGTAATTAGCAAGTAGCTTCTGGCATGTTGACCAGCTGCTTTTCAACCTGCTTCTTCAAAATTCTCTAGCTCCAAAGAGGGAACTAGAGTCATTTTTTATCACGTGGCCTTACATGTTCTAGTGAATTTTCATTTAGATGCATTTCTGTGCCCTTGGATGAGCTGATATTCCTTAGTTCAAAGAACAGTTGGCTGGTGGGTAAAATAGTGCTGAATAGACTGTGAATTATCAAGTCAGGTATAAACATTTTATCTAATTTTTTTAAATGAAAAAACTCTAATCTGATTCAATTTTTTTAGCCCCTATTCAACTTTAACTTCTTTTCCTCTATGTAACACATAATCCTAAATCCAGCTGTGAAATGACCTTTTTTGATGAGAACAAGTATTGCCACTATGATGGAACCTCATTTGTTCATACATTCTAATTTTACTATTTTCCCCAAAGACTGCTTGCTAAGGTGAGAATGTCTCATGCATAGAACTGTGTATTGCTGAGTATCCTAAAAAAGAAGGATGATTTGACACTTTCATTTTTGTTCAAATGGGCACAAAGAAAATCCCAGTTAAATTTAGGCTTAGGAGTGACAGCTTTTTTTCATTTCCATTTTCTCTCAATCATCTTTCCACTTTATATAGACTTTTCCTTATGATTTATTATTCTGTTCACTGCTATTAGACTGTTGGCAATACGATTTAATTGTCACGCCCACATTCTCTCATAGGTAACCTTCCTATAAAGATCCTTTTGGGCAAAGCCTAAGTACTTCATTTGTGGGCCCAAGAAAGGTCTACAAATTATAGCCCCTCTGCATTACAGATCACCAGAATCTTTGAGTCTTTACATAACTCAGGAAACTTAACTTTTTACAAAATAAATACGTAGGTGTACCACAAAGAGAAAACTTAAAGACTTTTAAATATGCGAGTTTATAAACAGCAATATTTAATGTGTCCTTCCTATGTATTGTGCCCATGGTGGATGCCTATCTTGTATATCTAGTTCTAGCTCTGCTTTAAGAAATCTATATCCTTTTGACTGTTTTTTGTTTTTTTTTATTGCAAATAGACAAATGTAGTTCCAAGTGGAACTTATTCAAGCCATGACAAATGGCTGTGGCCAATAACCCTGACTGCCTCTTGACCAAATTTCTGGCCTCTGAATTTAGCTCTTCTTGTTCTCTGACTGGATCTGCATTATAAGCTTGTCCAGCCTAGTAGGACCCATTAGAGCTCACACTTCATTGCCATAGTTTTTAACAACCCATGATAAGGTAGGAAAGCAGGTCTTCAGTGAAGGACACCATACTTAGCCCATTTTATTTCTAGTCTCTTAACATACCAAGGTACCTATGTGAGTATTCAAGTTTCTTAAACTGTTGATGGATAAGCTTTAGTAGAGAGAAACAGCTAAATTCACATAAAACGAAGGGGAATCAGAAAGCAGCAGTAGAATAATATTCATTTGACAGGTAGGTAGCCTTAATTCCCACTTGGTTCTTCCCTGCTATTGAGCTACTGCTCATCATCTTCACTAACATTTATTGAATAGCCTCACTCACAAAGGGCATCAGAAATGGCCACTGCTTTGGAACACTTGACAGTCTAAAAATTGCTAAAATTGCCTACCACAAATTCATTCCAAATACTACCGTTTGCATCATAATCTTAGCAGAGGTGGTCAGGGATATGCATTTGCCCCATTCTTGTACTTTCTATCCTGATTTAAAAATACATATTTACACACACACTGAAACATTCACACTCCCCAAGTCACAGAGTTGCTATGAAGAATGCACACTGACATCACCATGTCAATGTGAGTTACTACAGTTATTCACTGCTGCTACTTTCTCTTCACTGCTCCACTTAATTGTGCCTCCTATACCCTGTTTTGCTCTTTTTCTAAAATATTCCTCTCTGGAAACAATCACGATGCACTGGAGTACTTTGGAGTCCAGCATACCTGAGTATAAATCTTAGCTCTCCTGTTTATTACTCAAATGACCTTGGGCAACTGAATCTCTTGGAACTTCGGTTTCCTTATGTACAAAATAAGAAAATTGGATTAGATGACCTCTGTTTGAGAATCCACTATTCTAAGTATGTTTGAGGGGGAGGAGGGCAGAAGAGAGTAAAAAAGAGAAGAGAAATCAAAGTTGTGATTTTTATTGTTTTAGAAATTGTCAGAGAAGAAATTCCTTTACTAATGCAGATAGGCACCTACCCTGTAATTTATAATTTTATAGAATTGCCTGGATCATTGTAAGGTTGAGTGACTTGCCCAAAATGACACAGATATCAGATGTGTTACTTATACCTAAGTCTTAATGACTACACGTCCAGTTTTCTATTCAGACACCAGAAGTGTCAAACATGAAGCTCACAACATTCCCAAGTATAGCCCAAATCAAAATCTAAGTGGGAAATATTTAACAAAATAAATAAAATACAACAAAATATAGATAGTATTACATTTGAAATTTAAATATGTGGTCGGCAAGGATCCTTATGTACAAATTAATGCTCTCCCTTTCTATTTGAATTTGATGCCACTACATTAAACCACACTGTCTCTTCCATTTTACTCATATGTAAGCTAAAGTATAGACAAGATAAAGAAAATACCACTTCTAATTTCCCAATAGATCACCTTGCCAATTTGTTCACACATAGCTTTTTGTAGGTCAATTTATATTTATAAGAAGTATTTACATTTCTGATTCTAAGGTAAGCTTAATTCTTTAATCAAAGTTCTACCTTAAAACTCTGATTTAAGCACTATGTTGGGAATGCATCCATAATTACCTTGAGAAACAAAGACTCATGGCAGGATTTGACAAAAACCTTTGGTTAATGAATAAACAAGGATTAAATATTTTACATATTCCTCATTCAGATTTTATTCTCTGGTCACAGATGAAAAGTCAACATTTGCAGATGGAGATAGTCCAAATACAATAACACATGGTCATCCCAAGCAGATTCTCTGCCTGAGAGGATTCCGTTATTTGGACAGACTTTACAATTCACAATGAAGAGAAATCATATCTGTGTGGAATCTGAAACCTTTTTTTCTGTCTAGAATGAATCTCACCTGTCCTGTTCTCATCTCTTGAAAATATTGTTGAGAATATTATCCCTATTAATTTTTTCAAAATTAGCATGTCATGCTACAACTTAATTAAAAAATAAACTCGTGAGAAAAGACCATCCACCACACCCCAATTTAACTTAACTTTAAAATTTTGACCAAATCCTCATTAGGAAAGACCTCATTTGCATCACTTCTGACTTTATTCTCCTTCAACTTACCTTGTAAACTTTTTTTAAAGTAAACTATTCTCTTGTACAAATACTTCTGTGCTTGGTTCCCACAACTGCACTATACTTCTTGGAATTTGCAATAATTTCTCAGAAACGCTTGATGAATTTAGCTTTTCTTTCTGCAAAATGAGCTCCAAAAAACAGATATAAGTCCCAGACAAGGTCTAGCAGCTCTTCTATCAGAGATGCACAGTTCATTTGCTTGAATGGTGTTAATAAGTGTTCAAAGCTTCTATCAATGACAGAGGCATTTCTAGTATTATGTGAGCCTGGAGCAGCACAAACCACTCTCAGTAAAGGTGCCACACAACCCACCTTCAAATCCAAGTATTAAGGAAAGGTAAGAAGAAATAGGCCATCTTTTATCTTTCTATTTTCTTCTTTCTAACTAGGCACTAAGCTCTGTTAGTTTTTTTTTCATCCAGACTATAAGTGTTTGCATAACTTTCTAAATCTGGCACCTTAGGGCAAAGTCCCAATTTCCCCATTTTAGTTACAGTATTGAGAGAAATTTCTCACGATAAATTGAAAAATAACATTTAGGGAAATCGGTAATAATAATAATCCCTTGAGAAGCCATCATTGATTTTCTGTGATGCGAATAGTTGAAGCCAAAATTGCAATACAGGTAAAGTTTGTTTTTAACTCTCTGCACTCCTCCCATTGTTTCTATGTTCTTCCATTTGTTCCTCCAACATCTCCAATGTTCTTACTTGCTCTTCTTGCCTAGCTCTTTGGGAGGAAAGTAATATCATTCACTAATTCATATTAGTCTTAGAAACATAATGTCTTATCCCTTCTAGGGCTTTTAAAAGTGAATCATAGAAAAAGATGGTTTATCTGTAAGAAGTGTGGAATTCACAGAATGAGAGGAAGGGATACATCTGTAGTATGAGTCATTCTCTTGACTCAGATATCATATATGTAACAATAGGTAGCTACCTATTCCTGGCTTAGATAAAGAATAATAATCATTTGCTTCATTTTTTGTTGCTATAAAGCCCTGCCAATTTATTGATTTTTTTACATTCATATTCTATAGCTGTTTGCGAACATTTCTACTATATCCCTATTAAAATATATATGTAGCGAAGTAAAAGAAGACTGTACAGACATTTTCAATTATGCTTTGGCCATTCAAAGATTCTTAGGGTCTAGAATGACTTTAGAAATGATCTAGTTCAATCTCTTCAACATATATATTAAGAAATAGGTCCAGGTGTGGCTACGTGGCACCGTGAATAGAACACTGGTCCTGGAGTCAGGAGGACCTGAGTTCAACTTTGACCTCAGACATTTAACACTTACTAGCCATGTGACCTTGGGCAGGTCATTTAACCCAAATTGCCCTGCCTTCCACCTCCAAAAAGTCAAAAAAAAAAAAAAAGAAAAAGAAAAATAGGTTGGAGTAACAAGCTCTAATAATATTCCAGGCTCATAGAATCATAGAACTTCAGAACTAAAGGTAAATCATTTAAACCCACTAGTAAGAAAAGTGGTTGGATTGTGTAAGATACGGCTCTAAATACTTTGATTCTATAAGATCTCTTGTAATACCTATGGACTCTTCTTCTGAATTTTTAGTTGCTCAAATACTAAGTCATTACAAAAGTACAAGATGAAAGGTCTCCTGATTCCAAGGTACACATTTATGATAAAGCCCTAAGAGGATACAAATTATGTAAGACTACAGATAAGTGCTATTTGGAATTTTGCCTTTTCTAGTTCAAGAACTTAAAGGGCAAATGGAATGAATGAGAAAAACAAGTATTTAGGGCCTGGAAATGAGAATATATTAAAAGTAGACATGGATTATATATCTATCAGAGTATGTGGTTACTGTGGACAACTTGAAATAGGATAAAATGGTATAAAACAGAGAGAAATCCTAATGTATCAGAGCTAGGCAGCAAAATAGAAATTCCACCAAAAAAAGGGGCTGACTAGAAAGGAAAACTTCCTTAAAAACAATGAGAAGTAAAGCGTGATTATGAAACATCTCCTAAGAGAAATGGTAGAAGTGTCATTTAAAAGCAATCTTATACTGACAGGTAAATTGAGAGGATTACCTGGTTAGTCTTTTCTATGTATAATTTATATTTATCTCTTTGAGAGCACCCTGTGAACCTAAAGAAATGATTTGCTTCGTTAATATAGTTATTTTCTGAATGAGTTTTCTACTTCAGGATAGTAAGTACATCTCTATAAACTGACTTTTCATGCTACGTTTCCTGCCAGCCCATTGTCAGTCATATAACATTCCTTTCTAATGAAAGAGGAAAGTTACTGCCTTCCAACAATTAATTCTTGCTTTGATAGCTTAGCCATCAAAAAGGATATTTAATTGTACCAATGCCTTTATAATAGAAGGCAGTATAATTTACTTTATTTTCCAGATACATATAATGGGAAATGACTTTATCCTAATCTGGAGAAATTAAAAATACAACCTCCACTGCTCAACATGACACACTGGAATAAAAATAATATTCCAGAGAAACTAATCTTGATAGCTTTATTAACATTACAATTAAAATTCCCCAATTTAAAGCTGATTTTATAGGCAAACATGTTGAGAGAATCAGAATTGTCCTCAAAATAAGATTCTTTAGGAAAACAATTCAAGTTGTATATATTTTCATATAGTAAGAAACCAGACATAGAGCTCTGTGTCTGGAGTCAGTCAGTGGTAAAATTGTTAAAGAGATGTGCCAATTTCTTTACCCTTACTCTCTCTTACTCCCTTACTTTGGTGTCGTTTCCCCTCTCAGTCTCCCTCTTTGGAGAGTATCCCTTTTGACTCCATTCCTGCTTATCACATCATAAGATTTAGAAATGGAAGATTACAGAGAGATTATCTAGTCTAACCCTACTAAATTTCAGCTGAGAAAACTGAGACAGAGGTGCTATGCTAAATGTTTTACAAATAATATCTCACTGGGTCCTCACACAACCATTGGGGGTAGGTGCTATTTTTACCACTATTTTACAAAAAAGGAAAATTGGGCAAATAGAAGTCAAGTGACTTGCTCAAGGTTGCAAAGCTAGTAACAGTCACATCTTCCTGATATTAGGAAATGGGATTAAGGCTCAATTATTTTGTTCTTTCTACAGTATTATTGTTTAGTGTCCTCAAACAGGATTTAAGTGCTTACAGAGAAAGGATTTGAACTCAGACCCTCTGACTTCAGACTGGAACTATTGTACCAGGCTAACTTTGTGACTCTAGATAAATCATTTAATTTCCTGGTGCCCTAGGCAAATTATTGATCTCCTTTAATAGAGATTGCTCAATGAGAGTTCTCTATACCAACGCACATGAAGAAAACACAGAAGTATGTTTCATTATAAAGAAAGGAAAAAGAGTTGCTGGTAAATCTTTGAAAACACAGAGGAAGATCCAGAAGAAATTGTGTATAGGAAATGAGATTAAAAGAATTTACAGGATAACAGTAAAGAGGAAGATGGTGGGAAAAGACAAAGGCAGATTTCCTAGGAGCTTGCAGAGTTACAGTCATAATGCCTTACTTTGAGGTAAGGCTCACATCATTATCTGACTTTGGGGAACTTATTGATAATAAACAGAACCTCAGAATCTTTTGTGGTTCATTCATTACTAATCCTAGCAGGTGTGCTCTACAGATGGCAACACATTTCCTGCTTATTCTCTATAGTTTACACTTAAGTCCATTATTAGGATAACAAATCAGAATATATGTCATAAAAATATGTTGTTGAATGCAATTTTTGAGACTTGCTGTAAAGGAAACACTAAAATACGAGTGGGAATAAAGTGAATATTTCATTATAAGGGAAAGGGGGTAACACCAAACTTTAAATCAATTCAATGTGCTTTTTGTAATACTGTTAAAATAGTGATATATATGTATATATATATATATATATATATATTCCCAGTATAGAAACCATATCTATTGATGCAGCTCAGTAACTCCCATTTAGTCTGAAGTCTGAGGTCACTTCTTTATCCAGTACCCTCACTGCTTCTCATATATCAAATACCATAATCTCTATGAATCAATGCATACATAACCAACACGTGCTCTTGTCAAAGAACTAACTCAGGCTAATGTCCATGTAATA
Source organism: Pseudocheirus occidentalis (assembly GCA_028646575.1). Lineage (NCBI taxonomy): Eukaryota > Metazoa > Chordata > Mammalia > Diprotodontia > Pseudocheiridae > Pseudocheirus > Pseudocheirus occidentalis. Next base: position 121,161,434 of record CM053600.1, on the reverse strand, counting down.
GAAGAATAAGTGGATAAACATAAACCAGTCCTGTTTCTGCTTTTTTTTTTTACAAAAATAAAATGAATCCATGTGCTTTTTCCAGTTCCACATCACCAACAGCCTAGTGGACATCTTGAATTGAATGTCTTATAGCCATCTCAAATTCAGCATATCTGGAAAGGACACATTAAATTTTGAGACAACATCTCCTCATTTTCTATTTTTCTTATTATGATTGAGGGCACCACCATCCTCCCAGCAAACTACATTCAAGACCTGGCTGTCCTCACCAACCCATCTGTTACTCTTACCCCACATACCTATTCTGTCATCCAATCTACTCATTTTTACCTTCATAGCATCTCTTGTGTCCATCATTCTCTCTTTTTCCACTTATATGGTCATCATTCATATACAGTCTCTCATCATCCTCACCTAGACTATAGGAGCCTTCTAATTAGATTCCTGCCACAAATCTCTTGCTACTCTAATTCATTTTTTATTTAACTGCCAACATGTTTTTTTTTTCCAAACTGCAGGACTATGTCATCCCCACCCTTCAACAAACTCCAGTGGTTCCTGATACCTCCCAAGAACAAATATAAAATCCTCTGGCATTTAAAGCTCTTTACAATGAGGTTCCTTCCTACCTTTCAACATTTCTTATACATTATTCCATTCTATGATCTCTCTAATCTAGGAAGGTTTCCTTCCTTTCCCTCACAAAGGCATACATCTCCTATCACTATGCATTTGTATTGTTTTTGTTCTTAGTGTTTGCAGTTTTCTCCCTCTTCACCTATACCTCCTGGCTTCCTTCAAAATTTAGCAAAGATTATGCTTTCTGCAGGAGGCCTTTCATAGTCACCCCTGCTGCTAGTCCCCTCTCTTTAAAATTACCTTCCATTTACATGATGAGGAAATGGAGGCAAACAGGGTTAAGTGACCTGCCCAGGGTCACACAGTAAGAGTCTGAGGCCACATTTGGACTCAGGTCTTCACTTCAGGCCCAGCACTCTATTCACTATACCACCTACCTCCCCTAGTCTCAATAGGAGAAATAAAGACTGTACCTATAATTTTTTTTTCCACATAAAGAATTCCCAGTTATTTACAGGTTCTCTTCCTCCTCCAGAACATGAAATTGAGAGTTCAGTGCTTAGCAAAGTACCTGGATGTAGTAAGTGCTGAATAAAATATCTCTTGACTAACTCCCCATGTTCAAAACATGATCAGATTTTAGAGGCATCTGGCTTCTGCTGTTTTGCCTCATTCTACCATATTAATAAAGTCACAAGACAGCTGGCTCTTGCCAAGTATTATTGATACTATTTAGGGTGTCAAGTTGTTTTTCTCTAATAGAAGTGACCCGTACAATGACCCTTTTCTTTTTAATCTAGATAACAGTCAAAGGTTTCTAGCTCTGTGAACCCCTAGAAAGATTTATAAAACTAGAATGTCATCTGGAAAAATCATTATGGCTTCAGTTCAGAATCTATCACTAAATATATCTTTCTAATCATGCTATACCACCCCCAAAGTGGTATAGCATTCCTGGAAAATGGGGAATCCCAGTCAATTTCAATGACATAGAAATGCAGTTTTCAATTATGCTGTCACATATGGCTCACGGGGGGAGGAGGGGGAAGTAAAATATGTAAAATTGAGAAAGATTAACTATGCCACACACAATCTGTTGAATGCCTAGGATTTTTAAAATATCTTCTGAGTTTGTAGTTTTCTCTCATCTACCACCATATAATACAGGAATTAGATAAATTATACATTCACATGTAGAACCTACTCCTAGGTTTGTTTCGTTGTTCAGTAGTTTCAGTCATGTGCAACTCATCATGATCTCATTTGGGATTTTCATGGTTAAGATATTGAAGTGCTGTGCCATTTCTTTATCCAGCTCATTTTATAGATGAGGAAACGGAGATAAACAGGGTTAAATGACCTTCCCAGGATCACACAGTTAGTAAGTATCTGTGTCACATTTGAATTCAGGTCTTCACTTCAGTGCCAGCACTCTAAACACCTACCTCCCCCGGCCTCAGAAGGAGAACAGAAATAAAGACTGTACTTGTAATTTTTTTTTTCTGCATAAGGACCCCCTATTTAGGGTGACTTCCTAATGCATGCAGGTCTCCAATATTTTGTTACTTGGAGAATTGCTTAGAGCACTGAGAGATTAGGTGAATTGCCCAGGCTCACAAAGTATGTCAGAGGCAGATCAAGGCTTAATGGATAGAGAGCTAGTTTAGACATGAAGAACTGAATTTAATCATGACCTAGTGACCTCATTACCAAAACAAAAGCCTAGGTGCCAGAAAGTAAAATGAATAGACCCAAACTGAATTTGAATTCATAAAACACATGTATTTATGATACCCAAACAAGCTTTCTTCCCCTCATAAACCTGTTTTCATGGAAATAAAACTACTGGCATCTGTTGATTGCATTATGCGCATTACTGACTAAGCTGCTATGAATTGGAAAGGCTACAAACACCTGGAGAAGTGTCTGATACAGATACCTGGGGTGGATATATGTTAATGACAGATTGTGCTTTTCCTTACATAAGACTACATGCCAATCACTCTCAGGTGATCTTATGAGATTAAGGATATCTAATCCTTATCAATTCTAAAACTTTCAGATTATTATCTCTTCCTTCAAATATGAAAAGTGGTCAAGGAAGATAAAAAATTTGGAAGGTAAAAGTGTGAAACTGAAATTTATTGATCGTTTTCTTAAAGAATATTTAGTGAATGTCTTAGCAATATAAGAAAGATATGTGTGTGTGTGTATATGTGACATACACTGATAAACACCGAGAGATTGAATAAAAGAAGATAAAGACTTGCAAATCTACCCTAAACTTCACAGACAAACTATCATATATGGAAATGTTACCTACTTTTATGTACAAATGGATAGCAATGAATGGGTTACTGCAAAAGTTCTTTGGCTTCTGAAAAAAATTTTTATTTCATTAAAAATGCACAAAAGAAACCCCCAGAATATGAACTGTAAGGCAAAGAATTCCTTGTTTAAAAGCAAAACTACCATTTAACAGAAATATTAAAAAAAAA
>CM053600.1:121085792-121157854 GCA_028646575.1 Pseudocheirus occidentalis | reverse complement strand
ATCATATATGGAAATGTTACCTACTTTTATGTACAAATGGATAGCAATGAATGGGTTACTGCAAAAGTTCTTTGGCTTCTGAAAAAAATTTTTATTTCATTAAAAATGCACAAAAGAAACCCCCAGAATATGAACTGTAAGGCAAAGAATTCCTTGTTTAAAAGCAAAACTACCATTTAACAGAAATATTAAAAAAAAAAGTTGCAAAGGCAAAGAATGAGAGAATTTCACAAGGCTTAACTTATTCAGTGTTTTCAATGAGGATAGCAGCACAGATGTTAATTATAATTCAAAAGATGCCCTGTCAAAACACCTAAAACTCATGGTCTTGTACGCCCTCTGGCCCAATGTTTAGGTTAGATGATTGGCTTAAGTAGGAGGATGGTGAAATAGATCATTGACAGTTGTTTAAAAATGTGAAACCTTTCCCTCATTGACATCCTTTCCAGTAATACTTGGCTTTATGCCAAAAATTTAGCTCTAGGAGAGGCACTATTATAAAATTGTAGTTATGAGGGAATTAGCAGTTGCATTTAAGCAGCTTATTGCCCTTGCACTGAGTGAATCAATTTATTAAGGAGCATCGTCAGTGCAGTGGGTAACAACACAATGGCAGATAGATACTCTGGGATGAATTGAAAAAAATTAACTAAAATGTTGGGAATAACAACAACAAATTCACCTTCGTTATGGAATTTAAAAAAATAGTTGCATGTTATTACTTTCAAGGAATTTTTCAAAATGCAACTCCTCTAGATTCTCCCTTCACAAGTAAGGATTTCATAAGTGAATCTTGGGCTTACCTTTTTGGTTGAAAAGTTGAAACAAATTACCTCATTTTTCTTAGGAAATGAAAAGTCTTGGCAACTCCTATTGTTGAAACATATGCCCTCTGTGTTAGAATCATCACTATTATTATTTTTTCAAGGAATGAGGAGGAAGACAAAGATGACGCAGGCTATTATTGCTAATTTGCTGAGCTATGCAGAGTCTATAGTTCTCTGGTTAAATTCAGGGAGAAAAAAGGAAGAAGTGATTCTCATGATTTCCAGTAGAAAGAGACTTTAGAGTTTATCTAATTCAATATTCCCTTTTATGGATGAGAAAATTTAGGTCCAGGGGAGTGAAAGGGTTGACTGCATTTCATTCAAGTGAATCAACAGAACTGGAATTTGAATCTAGACAGCTATTTCTAGATCTACTGCACCTCCACATATCAAATAACAAAAAAGGTCACAGGATTATAAATTTAGAGCAAGAAGGGACCTCGTATGATATCTAATGCAACCTCCTAATTTTATAAGTGAGGAAACTGAGACCCAAGAACTGTGATTCACTCAAGGTCAAATAGGTAGAAAATATCAGAGGTGGGATAGGAACTCAAGTCCTCTGACTCCAGGGGCAGTGATGTTAAAATATTGCAAACAGCAAATGCTATTTACAAAAAAAAAGCTAGCTCTTATCATTCTAAGCTCATTTCCCTTTATCTTTTCCAGTGGAGTCCAGATCCAAACAGTCCCAGGACAAGCTGCTCTCCTTTGTATTCTTTTGTATCTATTATATGGACTGTTATACAGATGAATAAAGTAGCTACTTTCTGTGGTTGTATAGAAATATTGGGGTCTAAACTCATCCTATGTAAGATCACTGAAGATAGTCCCCACCCCCACCCCAGTAACTCCAGGTATAGACAGGGCAACTGGGATGATATGTACCTCTTCCTGTTCCCATAAGATTGTTGTGTTGTTGTTTTTCTCTCCTTTGATTTATTATAGTTTGTTATCACTCCAATATCCTGCAAAATTCTGAAGACCCAGAGATATAGTTCTAATGAGGAGGAAAAGCATAAATTGTTTCAAGAGACTTATAAGTGCAAGAAACTCATAGGCCTATGGAGACTTTTCAAAGAATCCCAGAAGGATGCAAAGACAGAGAGCAGAGGCTAAGTCTGGTAAGAAATGTTATAGGAATGAACTATGTGTGTGGGAGAGTAGCTATGTTAGAGAAAGAGGAATGATAAAAAGAGCTTTTTTTGTAGAAAAAAAAACTATATAAAAAGATATGGGATAGGAAGTGGTAGAGGTAAGTTGATTTGGAACTGGTAGAATAGGAATATCCTTAAAGTACTCATTAGTGGGTTGATGGGGGAGGTAGTAGTAGGAGATCTCTATTGAAATACATTACACTGAGACCTTCTTGAGAAGAGAGATTATCTTAATGACTTTTAGGATGGTATTTCTGGCATTTAGTACAGCCACTGGCACATAGTAGGTGCTTAATAAATGTCTGCTGACTTGACTATTGGCTTGGATCTATCCTTGGATAATGACATAGTTAATTTTCTAATACTAGAAGGGGCTGTTAATAAGATAAATGATAGAGTCATTCAAAAGGGCTATCCTTTAGGTCATTAGGTCAAATACAACAAGACAGAATTTAATAGGAATAAATATAAGATTTTACACTGGAGTTAAAAAAACCCAACAATTCCCAAGTACTATATAGAAGCAGCATGATTGCAATTCATCTGAAAAACATCTAAGGGATTTGTTTAGTGGACTGTACATTTGGGTCAGAAGCGTGCTATGGAAGGGAACATCTGATGTATTCTTAGACTATGTTACTGCTCAGTCTTCTGTTGTACCACATTGTGAGTCTTGTCCTTGGTTTTGGATACCATCTTTTAGGAAGGGTCTCATAAGCTGGAAAACTTCCAGAAGAGGGTCTTTGGGATGGTGTGAAATATATATGAAAAAAAATATGTATATATATATCATATAAGGACTGTGTGAACACAATGTGTTTGTCTGGAATTTTGAAAAATTTGGGAGCAGTGATCATCGTGAAAGCTATCATCAAGTATGTTAGGGGCTGTCATGGAGACAAGGGATTAAATGTATATTACTTGATCTCAGAAGGCAGAATTGCAGAGATGGAGTTGTCCACATAAGGGACAACTTCCTAACCATTAATACTATCCCAAATGATAACAGGATGCCTTAGAGACAGTGAGTTCTCTTTCATTAGTAAATACTCTAACAGCATTTATTGAATATGTTAGAGAAGGATGTATGGGTTGGATTTAGCAATCCTTTGAGTTTCCTTCCCATTCTGAGATTCTATAGTTACCTGGCTCCCAATTTTCCTTTTTTCATCTAAAAGCATCTTTAACAATTATTTCTACCACTCCTTTCCTGCTGCTTCTCCTTCAGCTCAGAAAAAAACAGGTTAGACTTTTGAGAAAATATCTTAGTTGCTGGCAAAGAGAATTGATATGAGATGTAATTTTTAAAAAAAGATAAAATAAAGATCAGGCCAAATTTAAATTCTATATGAATATTTACATTGACATGTAAAAGTCAGAGAAATTTCTTAATGGTTAAAGTATAGACAAGTTCAATGCTTTCTCTAGTTCAATTGAATATACTATAATCATTTAAATACCAATTGCATATTTGTCATACATAGAAAACTTACAAAAAAGGCTAAATTAAGTAGGAAGAATAGACGGGCTACTTCCTCATGGAGGAACTAAATATTATATTTAATGCAGTTCCTTTATGGTAACTTTCAAGAAACAACAATAATTTTCCTGTAAATTTAAATTGGCCTCAAGTTGCTAATACTGGAATCGTGATGTAAAGGGCTAACATTGCAAGGTTCCTATCGTTGATCAATGTATTTAAATTTTACTGGGGAGATGGTTTTCCCAAATTACCTAGTATATTATGTTCTCAGATAGCATATGACTTTGTGCCTAGTTGAAAATATTCTAATTGGTTCTAGGACATCTCTAATTCTCTTCTAGGATTCTGGGATTCAAAGTTTTGGTTTTGACTTTGAACTTTGGGTTCTGTTTTCCCCCCACGTTTAATATCATTTGGTTCCAGACAGCATTATTCTTGCTTAAGATCTGTTAGAGAAAATCCTTTTCAGGCTACACTATTATCTTGACATAAATCTACCATACTCAATTCAGATTCTAAGTCTATTTTCCACCCCATCCACCACCCTCTCTCAATTTTCTCATTCAGGCTAAAAGTTCAGGCACTACACATGAGCCATTTGGACACTGTGACTCCTTTCTAGACTCTTCAAAATGGTGTCAGAAAATCAGAGCTAAGCCTTATTTCATGACAGGCCTCCAGCAAGGTTCCTTGTATCTCTCTTATGATCTCCCTTCGAGGTTCAATTCAGGTGCCACCTCATACATGAAGCCTTCCTTGATACACTCAGTTGTTAGAATTCCTCTCTCTTCCAAAAAAAATTCTGTGTAGTTATTCATTTCTTTGTGTCCACTATTAATCACCATAGAAATTTTGACCATCTGCCAGACTGGTTTGCCCCTCCTTAGGTAATTTAGTGGCCCCTTGCTCCACACCATATTGAAGTCAGATCTAATGAAGATATCTGATTTTCTTGGCCCATTACAGTTCAAAATTCCTCCACTCATGAGTTCCATTAATTTAGTCCTTCTTCATGCCTGGAATTACAGATTTGTGCCACACTTGGATTATTGGCTTCTCCTTAAGTTTTCTCTTTTTCCATCAAGAGATAAGTAGGGAGTCAGAACTTTGCTAGTCAGATATATTTATTTTCTAGGATTTTGCTATCACAGTTCTACAACTACTGAATTGCTCTGGTCCATGGTATTAAGACCTAGACCACCCTCAATACAACCACGTGGACACACATTCAGGGAATATGCTCCACGTGCTAACTTTACAATTAGTCATCCCTACATTACATAAAACAGTGTTAATGCAAACAGGTAACTGAAAGGTTGGGCATGTCTACATCTAACTGTCTATAAAGAATATTGGGCTTAGAAGAGTTGGGTTGGAATGCTGCTTTTCCCATTTTCTAGCTACATGACCTTAGACAATTCACAATTCTCTGTGAGCCTCAGCTGCCTTTTCTGTAAAATGTGAATAATAACATTTTCATTACTTTCCTCACCAAGGTATTGTGAGGCTCAAATGAGAAACCATGCAGAGCTAATAATTACACTATACTGACTGATCAGTTAACTGACTACTATAACAGGTTGGGGAAGAAAAGTTCTTATGAGATCAAAGTCTGTAATAAATAATCTCCGTTGTATTATATCTAATGGTGAAATAAAGGATCTATGAAGCCAGAGGCACAGAAGAAATAGTAGTATTCCAGACTAAACTTTATACTTCTTTTCTACAAGCAGAGCTGACAAGATTAGCCCAACAACTTGCAAACTGTTTTCTTTTCAACAAATAGATCAGAAAATGAAAAGAAAAGTCTTTTATTCACAAGAATGAATTCTCTCTATCTCTCTTTCCACACAAGATGATACAAATAGACCAGGAACTAAAAGTATAATCATATTCAAGCATTTAGATTATGTAGGTGTGTTCAATTAAATTTCTGCAACACTAATGCTATAAGGTTTTTTTCTCCACCATTTTTATGTCTTATGTCAAGAAGAAATCAATAGGTAGTTTATTTTATCTATGATTGTTCACACTAGAACATCCTGTCTCTGATTTTCAATAAAGAGAAAAAGAATCACATAATTGTATTTACCATGTGATTTGGTGTACATTGAGTTCAACTGTATGGGACTGAATGAGAACAGGAGCAAGAGGCTACTTATAACTGTAAAATGAGTCAGAATTGGAAGATCCTGTGAGAAATAATATGAACTGTGGCTTTCTTCTCTATAGTCTTTCTCAGATTTCTGATCTTCCTCCTCCTTTCTTTCCTCCCTTTATCAAATCTATTATATATTCCCTAATTTTCCCTTAACTAGACAACTATAATAACCTTTGTCCCCGCTCCAGCCTCCCTGCTTTCACATTTTCTCTCTTGTTAGTCTCCTCTATGCACTATATGAGCACAATTATTATATTTCTTATTGTCTGCTCTGAAAATATTTTCTTAAGGTTTCAACTAAAGCAAACACTAAAAGTAAACTAGCAACCAATAATCATGATGCCTTTCTCATTATGTTGTGTGTATTTGTATGTGGTGTGTATATATGTGCTATATATTTATTTTTGTGATAATTTTCTCCTGACATAAATTCTTGGGTGTTAGTAATGTTTTATATAATTACATAAAATACATGCAGTGACCACATAAACTCCATTCTTTTCATGGACACTTTTTTAAAAACTGAATCTGAGATTTCACTGTGGAGGGGAATGACCAGTGAGACACTTGTCTTTCAAAGCAAAGTGTTACCAGTTCCATATTTTATGCTTTTAGAGAGTTGTCTGAGGCACCAACAAGTTAAGGATCACACTATCAGTATTTGTCTGAAGTGGTATTTAAGTCCAAGTTTTTCTGCTTCCAGATCCAATTCTTTCCACTAGTCCAGGCTGGATTCTTAATACATATTTATTCGTTAAAAAACAGCCAATGGTGCTGGGGACAGTGATAGTGAATAACAACAAAGGAGATTTTTTTAGTCTATAGATAAAACAATAATTCAATGACATAACACACTTCATTAAGTTTTATGCATCAGTGGTTAGGTGTACAATGTGCATGGTGGAGGAAAGCATTACCCAGGTTCTATTTCATCTACAAGAAATAAACACACAAGTCAGATGTCTCTCTCCCACTTTCCCCTTCTCTGGAATTTTAGTTATCCAATCTGATGTCATCGACAATAATCTAATACTACTTAAATTATTAAATACACCTAAAATTTGTCATACTTCAACCCTGATTAAGTTTACATTGGCACTATGAAGAAAGAAAAGATATGCTAGGAAAATCAGCATCATTGGCAGTTGGAGGTGTTTAATGTATTGAAGAGAACAAACTATTTTAAGGGTTTTGAACATTATCTACATTTGGATACTTATAATACCTGATAGGTACATAGGATGTTAAAGGTTTACAAAGTGCTTTAAATAGATCTTCTCATTTTATACTGAGGACAATCTTCTGTAATGCTACTAAAATATTATTCTCATTTTACAGAAGAAACAGCTTAGGCTCAGGGATGTTAGTTAGGTAAGTTACCCATGCTTATGCACCTAATGTACAAGTAGCTAATGTAAGATCAGAGCCTAGGTTTCTCTTGACTATTTTTGATGACACCATGAAAATTAGGTGTAACTATTTTTTAGACTATCTCCAGCAGAAGCTCCATTTTGAAACATGACAATAAATTAATACATAATTAATGAATTCATAAATTAGTTTAAATTGAATTATAAGCACTTGAATAAAACCTCTTCTTTTTCTCTAATTCAGGGTTTTGTTTTTGTTTTTGTTTTTTTGCTGTTTTCTCTTCAGTAGTCCAAATAGTGTGTGTGGGGAGGGGATTAAGGGGAAGAGGCAGGGAGTTACTTCATATAATTGACAAATATCAACTTACATAATGCTATGTAAAACATATCATTGCTTTCTGTCCTCTGCAGCAAAATAAAAGGTGAGGCTTTGACTTCAAACAAATGTTTGCTTGTGAGATCATAAAAGGAGCCATTTCACCATGACTTCACCACAATACACCATCTGATGGCTGCAAATATTTAAGAATTACATGGCCAGAACTGCTTTCTTTAGGGCTAACCTAAAGCCACCATCCACACACGGCATAAAGTGCTTTATAACTCTTTTTAAATGAGAGGAAAATGTCTGGGGTTATTTCTTTCTGGTATTGAGTGTGAAGAGCAAGGTTCTAAATATAGGTTAAAAACTTAATTGAGACATAGTTAGGCTTGTCTCTTCCTTTCCCCATGTTTTACCCTTTGATTCTTTTTTACTGATCTACTTCTTGTGGAGAAAGAAGCAAAGACTTACCACAAAATATGAATGTATAGTCTCAGCTTGGCACAAATATGATACTCTATGGTTATATGGTGACAGGAGACACTATAACTCCTTTCCAGACTCTTGGCTCTCATCACAAAAAGGCTTCTAAAAACTAGAACTAAACCTTCTTTCAAACCAGGCCTCCTGCAAGTTATCTTGCCTCTCTCAGGGTTTTTCTTCAAGATTCAGCTCAGGTACACCTCATATGTGAAGACTTTCTTGATATACTCAGTTGTTAGAACACGTCTCCCTTCCAAAAAATGTTATGTATTCATTTTTTAAAATTCTTTTGTGTACATGTTGAGTTTAAGCTTTTTGAGGGCAAGTGAGTTTAATTTTCCTCTTTGTAGTCCCTGTAAAGTTTCTAGTATTTAATAGCTACTCAAATGCTTGTTGAATTTAAATGAAAGAGGATACCTAAACTGCCCCCAAAGCACCTACACATAGAGCAAAGGGGACTTTCTTTGAAAAATATACAGTGCTTTTCTTTCTAAACAAATTAAACCAAATGATACAGATTACTGGATTTTCTGAAAATTGTTATTTATTAAATATTCTTGTAGTAGAATGAAGACAAGGATTACTTTCTTCTTCTTTGCCTTCTCCAATACACACACACACACACATACTCACACATGTGTCCTAGTGTCCATTAGAGTGGCAGTAATTGCTTGCTGAATAAATGAACATTTCTGACCCATAAAGAAGACATGTACGGCAATTATGCAGATAAAATTTGCCTGAATTATCTGGATAACTATGTCTAATTTCCAACTGGTTTTAACTGTGAATACTGAGTCAACAACTGGTATTCCCAAAGAGATCTAAGTCTTTCTTAGTCATCAACCAAAATAAATTCAATTGTATTCATTTCTATTCTTGTTTTTATCTCTTAGTATAACTGCAATTTTATAGGCTTATTTATTTGAACTTGTGACAACTAAAATATAAATAATTAGCTTTGAGATCATTGATGAAAATATAAATGGAATATCATTGACCTTCAAAGACCTCAAGTGGTACTCACCATAGATGCAGGTCACTTTATAATTGGTTGTTGCTTATATTCAGTCCATCAGCTAATTTTTAATCTATTATACACTACTACTGCCTAAACCATAACTATTTAATTCAAAAGCATTTTAAGTTATTGAACACATGCTTCATTAAAGCCCCAAAACAAAAGGGGATGACTTTTATTATTAATTTTGTAATTATTCTAACCAATGGGATGATGTTGGTTTGCTATCTGCCTAGATCTTGTCATGGAAAAACTTTATTCTAACTTTTGAAATGCCTTCCTATTGTTTAGTTAAAAAAAAATTCAGAAGGGGGCGGCTAAGTGTCGTGGTGAGTAGAGCACCGGCCCTGGAGTCAGGAGGACCTGAGTTCAAATCTGAACTCATACATGTGACACACTTACTAGTCGTGTGACTTTGGGCAAGTTACTTAACCCCAATTTTCCTCAAAAAAGAAAAAAAAGAAAAAAATTCATACTCCTTAGCTTGATGCATCCTGCCCCTCCAATTTTATCTCATATTATTCATCTATCAACAAGTATTTACTAAGTAACAGCTATATACTGGACACTGTACTAGTTACTAGAAATAAAATACAAAAATGAAATAGTTTCTACCTTCAAGGACCTTACAATCTACTGAAAGAAACAATACATACTCATATTATTACATACAAACACAATGGAAGAAAAGTCTCATGTAGGAAGTGGTGTTTGAGCTGAACTTCGGAGGAAAATAGATAATATAAAGGTCAGGGTTAAAAGGAAGAAGTATACCAGGGATAACAGATAACTTAGGCAAAAGGATGATAGAATTCTGAGTGTGAGAAAGAGTGCACAAGCTAAGTTACCATCCGACAAGTCTAGGAGGAGAGTTGACCCCAAGTTATCAAGAACTTCAAAGAAAATAGAAGAATTTGGTATTTGAACCTTGAGGTAGAATCATGGTATCATAGATTTTGAGATGGAAGGGACCTTAGAAACAATTTAGTGAAAGCTCATTCATTTTATAGATAAAGAACCCAAGGTCCCAAAATGTTAGCTGCCTTGCCTGTTTTTTACTGTCACTTGCCTACTCACTGAAACCTATGTCCCACAGGTCATTTCAAAGCCAGCTTTCCTTATAAAGATTCTCTTGAAACCCTAGCCAGTCATGATCTGTCTCCTCTCCAGACTTTCAGAATTCTTTGTACTTCTCTTATGAATGTTGTATTTCATGCCATATTCTTTTTTGTACATACCATATCCCCTACTAGACTATCACCTACCTGAAGAGTGTTAGCCATGTCTCAATTCTATGAGTATCTCGTTCAGTGTTTGCTGCTGTATCTGATACAGGTAGGATAAAGTGAAACTTTTCTTAGTGGCTTCCCATTAAATATATTAGATGGGTAGTGCTAGACTTCTAATAGTCCTGCTTAAAAGACTACACAGGGCCATCTAAACATTGAGATTATTGTAAACACTTTCTACCAGCTTAGTCTCTTTCTTTGACCTTCCCATTTACTGATTCACCCTTGCTTGATTTCTGGACTGCTGATACTTTTATATTCTCAGTTCCCATATTCCTGACACTTTGTGTTAAGGCTTACTTTAATATACTATAAAAATAAACTCCCGGTATTGACTATCTCACTTTGTTGTGATTTCAATACTCTATGAGACCTCAGTTTGAATTATAGAAGAATGCTGACTGCCTCACACCTGTGTCTTGACCCTGGTCTTGAGTGGAACAGATTGAACAGGGTAATTAGGAATCATCATCATCATCATCATCATCATCATCATCATCATCATCATCATCATCATCATCATGATCGAACAAAATTAAGTGCTTTTCTAATAACATAATAAACTATAGGGTATGAAGATTATTATCATTATTACCTTTATTTTACAGAAGAGGAACTTGAGTGATACGGGTGAAGTAATTTTCCCAAGTATCATACATAAAGAATGTGCCTACTGTGGTACCTTGCCTTTAACAAATGTTTGGTCAACTAAATGAGGAAATGATTAACTAAATCAATTTTGAATGCAAGCAATCATAATATTCTTGGAAAACACAGAGGTTTTTTTTTCCAAGATATTTTCTCACATTTGGGCCTAATCACATTCATCTGAATGTGCAGTGTCTACATTTAATATAAATTCACCAAATAGTGTTGAAACCCAACTGCAGTGCTAATGGAGAGATTCTGAGCTGTATTCTATCCTTTCCTATCACATAAATACCCCTTGGCAAAACTTAACTTCTGCATGTCTTTAGGGCAGTGGAATAGTTTCTCTTCTTTCCAGTTGGTCCATGTTAGCTAAAAATGAGTTTGTTTGCCTGGATTGGAGAGAGTCTCTGAGTGACAAACATGACCATCAACAACAGCACAAGCAAGCACTTTTAGCCTTTCAATATTATTGATTTAGAAGGGAGGTAATTGCCTTCTAACTACAACTATACCCTAACTCTGCACCACAGAAGCAATTATTGAATTTAGACTTAAAATGCATCAAAGCCAATTTTGTCAAACTGACCCTCAAAGTGGAATAACCATTTGAAAATGGAAGTATCACCAATTTCAACTCAGAAAAAACATCTGTTAATGAACTATGATGTTTGAAGTACTGTGCTGGGCCCTTGAAGATGGAAGTGGGAAATTAACATTGAACTAGAAGTCCCAAAACAGAACTTATGCTCTCCTCTCCACTCCAAACCCATCTCTCCTTCTAACTTTAATATTACTATCAATAGCACCACTATCTGCCTAGTTACCCAGGCTATATAGTCTCTTCATTCATATAGCCCATCCCCTGGTGCAAGCACCCACCTCAAGACTGGACTATTGAAATAGCTTTCCAGCTCTTCTACTTGTTTTAAGTCTCACCCCACTTCAGCCCCTTCTCTATTCACTGGCCAAAGACATTCCTAAACTTCAGGTGTCACTATGTCAGCTCCTCCTCAATAAACTCTAGACATTCTCTATTCCCTCCAGAGTCAAATATAAAAGCCTCCACATTGCTTTTAAAGCCTTTCACAGCTTGGCCCTCCTCACATTTCAAGTCTTCTTACATTTTACTTTTCTTCACTTTCTCTAGCACAGCGGTTCTCAAATTGTAACAATGAAAATACATCCTGCATATCGGATATTTACATTATAATTCATAACAGTAGCAAAATTACATTTATGAAGTAGTAACCAAAATAATTTAATGGTTGGGGGTCACTGAAACATGAGGAACTGTATTAAAGGGTTGTGGCATTAGGAAGGTTGAGAACCACTGCTCTATCATCTGGCAACACACCTTCTTGTTGTTCCTTTAAGATGACATTCTTCCCTACTCCAGTGCATTTTCACTGGTTATCCTCCATTCCTATAGTGATCTCCCTCCTCACCTCTGCCTTCAGGCTTCCCTGTCTTTCTTCATGACTAGGCTCAAATCCCACCTGTGCAAGAGGACTTTTCATCATCACCTCTCCTTCCCAAACCAGTGTTTTCTAGGAATATTGCTCATTTCGAAGCATATCTGCAATGCCACTGCCTCCTAATGTCCTCCAGATATTACCTTCTGCCTTCTCTCTAAACACAGCATATCCCAAGCGTGTCATTTGATATACTGTCATATTCTAAAGATTCCTAGGACTTGCCATCTGCCACTGAAGGTTTTCCATCAACCCTGAATCTAAACTTTCTCTAAGTTCTTATCTCTCCTAATTAGAGAATCAGCTTCTTGAGAGCAAGGACAGTTTAGCTTCTTCTATTTAGGACCTTAGTGCTTTGTACATAATAAATACTTAATGAAAGTTGCTATGTTTCTCAAATTCATTCATCTTGTATGTAAGATATGGTAAATAATAGTTCTATCACCTTATAAAGAAAACCTTTTTCAATCCTTAAAGTACTATAGGAATAGTGAGTCATTAGTGAGTGAATGGTCAGTCACAGGATCCCTATGAAAATAATAATAATAAAGAAGGAATGGGATGAGAATGGGCAGTAAGTCACAAAGATTATAAATAAATGTCTTGGTTAAGTATAAATGGCTCAGACCTGTAGTTGCTTCTGCTAGGAAGCACAAAGCTAGTGAATCAATCGAGTTCAAGAGTTCTGAATTTTAGCAGGGTTATGGCAAATCAGAGGTTCACATTAAGTCTGGCCTTGATCTGCCTAGGATCAGAGAGTCATGAGAGTTCCTATGCAAAGATTAAACAGCCCTGTTCAGAAAAACTGAGCAAACTAAAGAATCCAAATTATGATCACTATTGGGATCTGGCCCGTAAGTGGCCACTATCCTTCCAGTCTGACTGAATTTGGAGATCCCAGTTGCTAAATAAATAAATAAATGGCTTGATTTAGGTTGTTTATACACATGGTAGCCAAATAGTTTCATTGCTGTAGTCACTATAATTTGTAGCCAAAATGAATTCAGCCACAGCTGTCTGTCTACAAAGCAGTGTGATTTAGAATACCCAGAAATATTACTGGTTATTGACACATATCATTATGTAGAAAACGTATGCTCATCATTTTCAGCCAAAGTTATAGTAGTTATAGTTCTGGGAACCATTTTGCTGCTGTATATGAGTTTAAGTCCAAATAATCCACCTGGCTCCCCAAAGGAAGATTTGCAAATTCTTTTTCTGTGAGCAGACATAATACACTACAAAGACACTGAAGTCATCCCCTACAGAGGAACATGAGATTCATGTTGCTTTCAAGTATCTTTCCCTATGGCTAATACACAAAACAGGCTTCTTGTTTTTGTGTTTTTAAATTGGAGAGAGAACTCTACTTAACCCTAGTCAGCCAAAAGAAACAATGCTATAATTCAGTACCCTGGACAGCAGCACAGGGAGGTCAGAGGTTGCGCTGAACAGGAAAAATGAGAAGAAAATTAATGAATGAAGATAAGCCTAAAGGAACCTGCCATGAAAGATATTGTGAAGTAGAACTTTACAAGACATATATTCCCTTTGCTGAGCTTAGTTCATACTCACTGAAATAAAATGTGTATTCTATATTATTACAGAGTTTTACATTTCTAGAAAGAAAAGAAATACTCCCAAGTTTCCACAATAAAAAGCACCTGGTAGATGCTCTAAATACATATTTAAAAAAATCTTATTAAATACTTAAACAGCATCTTTTCAGGGCTGATTAAACTAATTTAACACAATTAGAGGTATAAACATGTTGTAAGTACTCAATAGTATGACTGCCTGAGAAAAATTCCACTCCATCAGCTTAGCCACTCATGCTTCTCTGGCATACTTGCATGAATCATATGGAATCTGTTCAGTGCTTACTTTTTCTCCACCTCCCCCCCCTCCACCTCCACATGCACTCCTTTAGTGCAAAGAAAAATAAGCTTAAGAAATTCTCTAGTCCAACAGTTTGGCATTTGCTATTTATTCTAAATGTATGCTAATTCACTCTGTAATTGCTTGTGGGGTCCCATTTTTGGAACTGAAAAATGGAAGTAGGGAGATCTCTCTGTTTCATGCTGATGAAATGACATATTTGATTAAGTAAGCTAGGAAGCACTCGTCTATACAAGTGTCTGCCTCAGCATGTCCTGAAGCAAAATCCAGCACCCACCGGAAACACTTACACAGTACTGCATATTAACCATGTTTGAGTCACCACATCCTCTCTGCCAAGACCCACTAAGCTATAGCTATTGCCCAAGAGATCAATTTCTTCCTTGCATTAGGTCCATCACCTCCACCTCCTACCTTTCAGGAAAAAAAAGGGAAAATGCATAAAAATGTGATTTTTAAAAATTTCAAGGTTAAAACAATTTCCAGAAAAACCTCTTCAGGATTTTTCCTGGTATATTACAGTAGGAGTAAATGTGGATCCTGAAGGGCTGCAAGCCTTCTTTTAACTTTGAAAAGCAGCATGCAATCAGAAAGTACCATATAGAATAAATGCCTACAGTGCTTCAAGTGCTAATGGACTGTATTCATCATGTACAGTCTTAGTATAAGATAGTTACTAAAGCAGCCTACTATATTTTACATAAAGAGGATACAGTTTTTAAAAATATTAGGCTCTATCTCCAAGAGAATATGAGGTTTCTTGAGAACAAATGGGCATCATCAGAGATCTTATTTAGATCTCAGATAATGTCACACTGAAACAAACAGACGAAAACACAAACACTTCTACTTTGAGAGAAAATGAAAGCTGGAAGGAGCTCAGTTGGAAAATGGTTGAATCTGTCCAGGAAACACGTTTTCAGACATTCTCTAAATTCCCAAAGTGTGCAATATTTTCCCCTAGGGGGAAATGATCTGGGGTGTGTGTGTGGGGTGTTGTAGTAGCTTCCAGTGCAATTTTGGAGGGGCGAATAAAAATAAGGGGCCAGAAAAGAAGATAAAAACATTTTGAAAAACTGTTCATACATGTTTCATCTGTTGTGTAAGAGAGTTAAAGCTGTAGTGATTACATTATTTTCCAAATAAATGCACAAAATGTAAGTTATAACCAATCAGTGATCAAGTCTACCAACAGATCTTAATGAGCAAATGTTGGCAGGTAAGCATGTACAGCATGCTTTGGCAGGTGTATATGCATGTAATGACTTGTTTACAAGTACAGTACTACATGTTTATATGACGTAATATTGCATAATCAACATTTCAATGCAGGAAAAAACCACACATTTAAAATAAATTATTAAATTTAAGATGTTAAAAATATTTTGTATTTTTTGAAATTATGCAAATTTCAAAAAAAAGTCAAGGGTTAAAGAAAGATTTCCAGGGGGTTCTTTTTAAAGGGTGTGATAGGCCAAATATAGTAATCTCTGCTCTAAATGGAGGCTGAACTTTTTTTTCTAGAACTTAATCAGGTTATTTAATACTTAATGTTAAACTATGACTCTAGGGAGGCCAGGCACATTTTAAAGATTTAGGTATACCGAGAGTTTCATGAACTATCAGGGCTACAACTGTAACCAACTTTGTCCAACACACACAAACAGACGCACATACACACACACACACAAACACATACGCACAGAGTCACTCTAATGAAAATGAAAAGAATGGATAAAGTAGGAAGCCTAATAATTACTGGGAAGTTTCTGACCAAGGGAAAGACCCATTTAAAAAACTAATTAAAATAATCTAGCACATACCATATCCATTAGTCATGTCTATGTGTTACTTGGTACCTACATCCTGAGTTTTACAAACCACTTAAATTAAAGAACATTTTAAAATGACATGAAGTGTCTAAACCTTGTTCTGCAGCTTAAGAAAACAGCCAACAAGGGAACAAACCTAAATGGTTTAAGATATTTTAAGATATTTTAAAACTAAGATATTTTAGATATCTTAAGATATTTTAAAACTCCTTTCTGAGACTGATAATCCTTTATGAAAGGCAGATTTGTAAAAGTTAGGATAGAAAGAAGGTTCAAGAGAAGTGGGCGGAAATGAGATTTAGGACAAAATGCAATGTGAGTGAGGAATGACAAAAGGGCAGCCCAACTACTGTAGTATTACCCACACTAAAAGTTATTTTGAAAATTAGAATGACTTAATGATGGGAAATCATCAGAAATATGTAGACAATAATCATACAAAATGAGAAAATTCTACACTCTCAAGATACAGATGAGTTGAATTTTGTGTTAGTGGAGTGATTACTCATGCTAATAAGATAATGGATTCATCAGGGTTGTAACAATTCTGTGACAGTTTCAGTCATTGTGATTCAATAACTTTTTAGTAAGGATCAAGAAATGCTGAACAAAGGTATGTTTGTGTGTGTGTGTGTGTCTTTAAATCAGTAAAAATATCTTTATTTGTTTTCAATTAGTCAGTTAATAAGCATTTATTAAATGCCTACTATGTGCCAGAAGCTGTGCTAAGCACTAGCAGTAAGAGAAAGACAACAAATATCCTCTGCTTTCAATGAGCCCATAGGGCAGTAGGGGAGAGAACATGCCCTACCTGTTTTATTTTCAGCTCCACTGAAGCAGATGCCCACAAGCTGGATGCTACCTGGTGTCTTCCCCTTCTCTCCCCCCATCCCCTACACTTTCCTGTCTCCTTTTGTATATTGTCTCTGCTCATTAAATTGTCAGTTCCTTGAGGACAGGTACTATCTTTCTTTGTATTAATGATATCCCCTCTGCATAGCCCATTGCCTGGCACATAGTAGGCACTTAATAAATGTTTATTGGATTGGAGAGGATAAACTGAAAAGAATTAACAGCAATTTGTTGGTCACTTTTTAACTCTACCAGAAAGCTCACTGCAATACATTTCTGATTTAACTCTCTTTACCCTTTACATCAAGTTCTTTGCTCCTTAACATTGATGTTGACAGAGTCTTGGTTTATATTTAACCCAAAGGCAGCATTTACCAATGCAATGACTGTTCATTATTTGAGAACTAAGGCATATATTAGACTCCTTATCTAAAAGTTATAACTGCTGTACGAGAAACAAAGCTGAATTTTATTTTTACCTAATTGTCAATGGTCTAGTAAAAACATATACAAAATGTTAACACCCACAAATCATAAAAGATTACAAATTACAGCAGTGTGACTTTCAGTTTCATAGGGAAACAAGCATATGAAATATGAGGGCTTTCAGTAAAAAAGTATCACATTCATACTGATTTTTTTTGTAAGCTGAGATAGTGTTTTGTTTTTTCTTGGCACTAGAAGTTTAGCTGCAGGAGACAGATTTAAAATTTGAAACACCCCTTGCTATTCCAACTTAACACTGAGGTAGAAATGATGGAGTAGGAACCCCCATGAAGGCAAGGACAGCGGGTGTGCCATGTTCTTCATGCTATAGCCACAAGCATCTTGTCCCTTTGGAATGAATGTTCTTTCTCCTTCTGCCTTATAGCTAGCAGTGGGCTGGCTCCCCAGTGATAAACTACTTCTATGTAAAAAGAAAAATTACTTTGGGGAGAATGAAAAATGGACTTGAAGAAGAACAAAGATCTTAGTTTGGTTGTGGTTTACCTCCCATTGTCAAAATTACAAAGCTTAACTAAGAAGTCAACATACAAACAAAGGGAACAATAAAAAAAATAGGAATCAGATCATTACAGTTAATTGAACTATTAATCAGGAGACACCCCTTTACTGTAGCTTCTATTGTGTTGATACTGAATTTTTACTGACCTATAGCTGAGCACTATATTATGTGTATACTAGCACATAAACATTATATTGCTTTGCATAGACATAACTGATGGTGAAATAACACTTAATTTCATGTACTGAAGTGTGTGTATATAATACATATATATTAGCGTGCATATCTGTGTATATATGTGAATGTGTGTACGTACATATTTTTTCATTCATTTGAATTCAACAGCTACTTAGAGTGCCTACTAGAGGCAAAATATTAGGTGATATTTGAGATATAAAGCTGAGTAAACTTTTAAAGAATGTATAATATGAAAGGAGTTATAAGATACAACATAAATATTGCATTGTATAAAAATACAATACAAAGCAGAATGTGATACTTGCCACAAGAGAACTACCAACAAAATTCCGTGGGTGCTTGAAGAAAAGAGAGATAATGTACAATTGTGAGATCAAAGATGCCTTCATGGAAATGGCGCCCTTTGAGTAGGACTTAAAGAATGAGAAGGTCTGCAGCAGGTGGAGCTATAGATATAAGGTATTTTGGGGGGAGGATATCATAACTAAATACATAGGAACAAGAAAGTCCAAAGCATGTTCGGATAATGATATAGGGCCTAATCTGGCTACAGCCAGAATATGCGTAACTGCGTGTTGGTAGATGATGTATTTATAGATAAGTCACAGCAATATCATAGAACACCTTGGATAACAGGCTGAGGTAAACCTAATGTAATCATTAACATAGGCAGCATAAAAAGAATGCGGGAGGTAATAGTCGCACTGCTCTCTGCCATAGTAAGACCATATGTGGATTACTGCATAAAATTTAGGATACCATATTTTATAAAGAACATAAGCAAAAATTGAAGGCAACCAGGGTTGTAGGGGACTGGAAAATATATAAAATATTTAAGAGCATGCTGCTAATATTTAACAACCAACTTTCTGGGGAAAATTGATATACAACTGACTTTTACATTTAATTTTAGTTATTAATATTTTCTCCATTACCTTTTTAAGTCTAGGCTAGGGATGGGGAGCCTGTGGCCTTGAGGCAATACGTGACTTTGTAGGCCCTCAAGTGCAGCCTTTTGACTGAGTCCAAGTTTTACAGAATAAATTATTTTATTAAGGGGATGTATTCTGTAAAGTTTGGATTCAAAGGGCCACACTTGAGGACCTAGGCAGCCACAAATTGCCTCAAGGCCACAGGTTCCCCACCCCTGGTCTAGACCATCGGCAAAACAAAAAATCAAGCCCTGATTTGCAGTATTCCTGAGGTACAAATGCTCACACTGAAAAAACAAGTAGTTCTTGAGATTTGGTATAAGCTGATTCTATCACACCACTGGGTAAATATTAAATGAAGGCACAAAGAATATTTAGGCTGGAGAAGGTGACACTTGAGGCGCAAAGGGACATAAGATAGATGTCTTGAAAATATGGAAAAGTTTGCTTGTAAAATTCAGAAAAGATGTATTCTACTAGGCCCCAGAGGAAACAATGAGGGGAAGTCGTAGAGAGGCAAAACTTTTTCTCTCAACTTTAGGGAAAAACAAAAACTAAAATTTTTAACAATGGAATGGAATATTTTATCTGAGGTTGTAGTGCATGCCTTCCTTCTCTCAAAATTTTCAAATAGGGACTAGCTGATAACATCTCTATATTATAGAAAGATATATTATTCTTGGTAAGGGTACAGTTTGGATTAAATGACATGTGAAGTCCAAGCCTTGAAATACTGTGACACCAGACATTTAGACTTTGCTCTCTAAGCAACAAGTTGCTAGCACTTTTCTTTTTAAAAGGGAAACAAGTTTTGAGCATATTCTCTTATAGAAAAAGGTAGTAAGGGGGGGTAGGAAGAGGTGCTGCAGAAATATTAAAAGAAATGTTTATACTTTCATCTCAGTCTATCTTCGAAGTAAATATCCCTTTGTAAAAGCTCATGGCTGCTAAGTGGTTAAATGGAATTGGGGTGCTTGTCATACCCCTTATAATGTAAAGAACACAGTCGATGGGGGTTTGAACAGGTGGTATTAGAGAAGAGAGAACACTTCCTCAGGGTTAACTCCTGGAACTCTGAGGGGCAGATGGAGCAGACTGGCTCTAGGGGAGTGAGACAAATTACATTTGCTATATGTGTAATGTGTCAATAAGATATCCAGACTCATAAGTCTAGGAAATAGTTGAAAATGCAGGAATGAAACTTTGGAAAGAGATTGTAATTGGACATGTAGATTTGAGAGCTATCTTCATGGAGGTAACAGCTGGGATAACTGCTTGTTAATGTTATAGATGGGATTCATGAAAGCATAAGTAGGCAGGTATTGGATTGGATGACCTCTGATTCCATCAATGTTAAAATGCTTTGATTCTATAAGTGGATGAAATCACCAAAGGACAGTGGGCAGAGAACAGAGAACAGGGCTGATAATTGAATTTAATCATCATAAGCTACACTTTTTCGCTTTATGCTCTACATTTCAGTGTTCACTCCAAGCCAATTAACATGGATTATAGGATCATAGATTTAGGGCTGAAATGGAGCTTGGAGGTGGTCACATCCAACTCCCTCCTTATACAGATGAGAAATTCGGGGCAGATAATCAAGGATATTTTAAGTCTAAATCAAATGTGATGAAGGAAAACTCAGATTTATGTTTATAATATGAGTGTTTAGTTTATAATATATGCTAAACTGAATAAATGAAGTTCAATGTGCCAAATATGGGCCTAATGCAAACCAAAATGGTACACATATTTCTCAGTTATAAGAGGTATGTTTTGATTGTGTCCAACAACTGTAAAGATTTGAGTCTCGTGATTAAACTAGCTGTATAACTGTAGCAAACTAATTAATTCCTCACTATCTCATTTTTCTTATGTTCAGAATTTTAGCAGTATTAACTACCATCCAGTGCTTTTGTGAGTAAAATAACATGTAATGATGAATGTGAATTATTATTAGTCCAGATCAGTAATACAGAATTCCCTGTGTCCTTTTACTCTTTTCTCCTTATCAACTTCCATTCCTCAACTCATCTGTAAGATGGATCTTAGGAGTGTTCCTAACTCCCTCTCCCATTGACCGAAGTAAATGAATAACATTTTCTTCCATTGAAGCGTTTAGGAAAAGTCTGATGCCAGAAAACCACACAGGCATTTTTCTTGAGAAAAAAAAAGCCAATGAACAACAGTTTCATTTGTTTCTTAAGTTTAAAGCATATTTAAACAAGAATATAGTATTTTAAATATCTTACAGTAAAATTTCCCTCAAAAATTAGTAATAAAATACCCAAGATGGAATTTCTCTTTTAAAGGCAACAAGTTTGTACAGTGGATAGAGCACTGGGAGTCAGGAAGACCTAAGTGCAAATCAAATCTTAGACAGTCGGTGTGTGATCCTGGGCAAGTCACTTAACATTTATATGACCTAGTTTCCTCATTTTTTAAATGAGTACAATAATAGCACCTGCCTCCTAAGGTTGTTACTATGCCCTGAAGAATCCTTCATTAATAGACTAGATGTTTATTCTCTTGCAAGATCCTAGATGATGCTTCTTTCTGGGATTAACATAAGAGAAGGAAGATTCATTCTCTTTTTTTTTTACCCCATTTAAACATTTTTCAAGTGGCTCAATGCTACTATTTATAAACCCACTTTTTCCTATATGTGTAGAGTCTGAATCAGTAGCTTATTAATAGCTTTCATTTAAAGTATCACTATTAGCTAAGTGATCCTGGGCAAGTTACTTAACCCTGTTTGCCTCAGTTCCTCATCTGTAAAATGAGCTGCAGAAGGAAATGGCAAACCACTCTAGTATCTTTGTCAAGAAAACCCCAAATGGGGTCATGAAGAGTTGGAAATAACTGAAAAGTGACTGAACAGATTCACATTGCCTAAAATAACAAGTACAGAATCATCCTTTCCTTTTAATTTTATAAATAGTGGAATATATCTGCTTAAAATATTGATTCTATAACCCCCATCAGAAGAAGGTATGCTTTCACTTGCTTCTTCCAGTAGTGGCAGTGGATTTGCACTAATGCATTCACCATTCTCACATCTAGAATGCTTTTCATCTATAGTATACATTTGTGAGAGGTTATTTTCAGAGTTAGGAGCACCTTTTATGATTCTGAAATAGACAGAACTGAATGGCCAGAAGAGAAAAAGTAGAAAAGAGTGAGGAGAGGTAATATTCAATAAAATATATTACTATAAACAAGTATTTACGGTCCTCCAAAATGCCTGAGGATCTTCAATAACAATTGAGTAGAGGGGGACAAATGCAAACTTTATTCTTGTGGCTTTATGTCAAGAGGAAATTAAATTAGACAGGTTCTTTGAATAATACTTATGTGTTGATATTATATTACAAATTCTGGTAAACTTGATGCTCAAAAGTTTATACATGGTGTAGTCTATTTTGGTGACTTAATTGGTCTTACTGAAGTCTTTGCAGGTCAAAAAAAAAGAGTCATCTTAAATAAGTGCTTAAACATGAAACACGTAATCCCTCTTTATCCATATGTTCATTTTACTTCCTGGAATCTTATTCCCTAGACCTCAAAAGGTTCATTTCTCAAATTCAAAATTCTACAGTCATTTTTAGCAATTAATATGGTTAATTATAGGCATGTAGACATAATTTATCACATTTATACTGTGATTTTTCTTAGGTATTGTTTTTAACTCTCTAACATTTGCTAATCTTATCTATTACTCATTCATAGCATTTAAAAAATGTTTTTCTTTCTGGCTACAAAAGGTACAGTATATTTATTAGGCAGGTGTTACAGTCATTGTAGATACCCTCCAGTTTTGAACTACAAAGTTCTTTGCACTAAAATAAGAATGAGGCTCATTTGAATATAAAGAAACATAAAGTAATGCTAAGTTAGTTGACTAACACATATATCTAAAATTATCAAAATACTATAACAGTAGCAAAATAATACTTAGATTTTTCTTCATAACTGAAAAACACTTTAGATTGTTTTGTTAATATATTAAGGTCAAAGTTAGGCACTGGGATTGTTATAGCCATGGCTCTAAGTCAGGGGTTTCGTAAGGTTCAAAAGAGATAACTCATATAAAACACTTTGCCAGTTTTAAAGTACTATATAGACACTGGATAAGACTATTCATAACCTCCAGTCAGGTGATGATTTCATTTCTGCCCTCCTCCTTAACTCAAGTAACATTCATAGAGAATAAGGGTTGTTGTTTAGTCATTCTAGTCATGTCTAACTCTTCATGACCCCATGGACCATCCTGTAGCTATGAGGTTTTCTTGGCAAAGATTCTGGAGTGGTTTACCATTTCCTTCTATAGAGCAGTAACAGATATCCTGGTAACTGTCTAAAAACCAAGTTCTATGGAAACAGAACACACACACAGACACACATTCTTTAAGCTGAATCTGCATCATAGT
Source organism: Pseudocheirus occidentalis (assembly GCA_028646575.1). Taxonomy (NCBI): domain Eukaryota; kingdom Metazoa; phylum Chordata; class Mammalia; order Diprotodontia; family Pseudocheiridae; genus Pseudocheirus; species Pseudocheirus occidentalis. The sequence continues at coordinate 121,134,466 of CM053600.1, read as the reverse complement.
CTCTCCGTCACTTTCATAAGTCTAGACCATTGGCATCAATTTCAAATAGAAAATGGGTGACTAAGGGTACACAAAGGTTCCTGTGGATCTGTTGATCTAAAAAACATAGATCAATATGACCTATGTGGTGTTGTATTTTAATTTATTTTGTTAAATATTTCATAATTTCATTTAGTTTCACAGCTCTTGGGCAGCCTTTGGTCTAGACAATCAACAAGACAATTAGTCAAATCCTTTGTAGAAAATATGGATTTCAGAGGTGCAAATGCTCACAATGAAAATGCATTTATTTATTTGTTTTCTGCCCCTTTTTGTTGGGGGGAGGCACAGGGCAATTGGGGTTAAGTGACTTGCCTAAGATCACATGGCTAGTAAGTGTTTAGCGTCTGAGGCTGGATTTGAACTCAAGTCCTTCTGACTCCAGGGTCAGTACTCTATTCACTGTGCCACCTAGCTGCCCCCCACAATGAAAACTTAACAATAGGTTCTCCCAAGCTGTAAGAGTTGACTCCAGTACATCTCTGCTCCAGTACAATTTCCTATATGGTGAATTGAAAAGAACACTAGAAATTTGGAAGAAGAACTGGCTTGAAGTCCTTATTCTGCCGTTTAGTCACTTTTTCAGGTTGGGCAAGGCATCTAACTTCTTGAAACTTAAAGTTTCTGAACTATAAAATTAGGATAATACATTCCCTGTCTCCCTCAGAGGGTTATTGCAATGAGCAAATGAGATAGCATATGTATAAGTGCTTTGTAAACTGCTGCACGATTGTAGAGCTATTACTGAAACTGAATGCCAATAATGGAGTTATTAGCACTGAATCTGAATTATTTTAGCATTTAGAGATTGCAAATAAATATACTACTTATGTAGTACCCTGACATCTATCAAAAATGGGAAGTAATTAGATTTTTAAGAATGTAGCTATATTCTTGGTTGAAAGCAAACATATTTCCTGATAATGTACAAAACTGTAATGGATCAATTTCCCAAAAGACAAGATCTAATTCCAAAAGTTTTTGGCATAAATGTCACCTGATATCCATACTAAGTGTGTAATTTCATCACTTTTACCCTAATAGGTTGATATAAGGTTTAAGATGGTTAATGAAAAGCACAAGAAGTTCTGGGTTATAGTCTACTTACTAATATGTTATACACATTGAGGTACTATTTCTCCCCAAAATTCATTTAAAACATTTGAATGCTTGTTTGCTTGAAGCATTTTGTAAACCAATGAACAAGACAAAAAAAAATGGAACAAACATTCCCTTTTAAAATGTCAAGCTTAATGGCAGGTGAGTACTTCATTTTTCCAGTTTAATTTGCAGTGAGAGGTGTGGGGTGTTTTCTGTGTGTTAAAACACTATCTGCCCTCTAGCTAAGTTAGTTTCTGTGGAAATGAGATCCTGACCACTCGGCTGATGGATGCACACATAACTGACTTGCTCAATTCTAATTTAATTCTGGAAATCTATCCCCTTTATGACTTTAATTTTTCTGACATGAAAACTTTCTATCTTTTAGATCTAGGTAACTGCTACAAAACAACAGAAGTATTCTCTTGGTGAAAGAGGGAGAAATATAGTAAAGAAGAAGCTATAAACAAACCTGCAAAACCAATTTTCACATTGGCAGAGAGAGGGGAAAAAAGATCACGAAGACTCCAAATGGCTATATTTTGAAACAATGGTAGGACCTTGGCAGTGGATGACTCGAAATTATTAATGAAAACTTTTACCATGAAAATGTGCATCTTCAAAAACATACATCTTCTGCTTTCAAGCAGTGTGTGAGTGTGAGAGTGTAAGTGTGAGTGTGAGTGTGTGTATGTGTGTGCGCACACGTAGACACAACTGTAAAAGAGAGGTTGACAGTCATCGCCTAAATTGTTGAAGCATATCTACCAAAACATTTATTAATCTTAGAGGTAGGTAGGAGCCAATACATAGAAACACTATTCTCACTGACTGATAAACTTCTGGGAAATTTTTTTAAGTAAGTAAATAGTCTTTCTAGTAAGGAAGAATTAAGCTAAATGAACTCTAAAGTAAACTAAATTCTTCTGTAGATAAAGTCAGTGTTTTGACTCTTAGGTTGTTCCTGCCTTTGTTGCTCAGTTTTCCCTTTTGTAAAATAAGTTATTATTGCTACTTACTATTAACTGCCTAGAAATTCTGTGAGAAATTTTGAGCTAATATGTATAAAGTGCATGGAACTATTCAGAAGAAAGATGCTCTACAAATAAAAAGTTAAATTATTATTTTCCTAGACTGTTAATTTTATTCATTGCTTTCTTCAAGCATGGAAGAACAATAAAAATTCATGCATTTTAATTTTTCTTCTGCTTCTCTTATTCTTGATTCTATTCCCTAATTTGTGTTGACTCAAATAGGGCATTTGGTGGCCTCTATGAAAGCATTCAAACCATATTTTGGATGTATTTTGCAAATGGAAAATTGTTTGGTAAGCAGTGATTCTTTCTTGTATATTTCTTTGCTTTTATTTTTCTTCACATGACACCTGGCCAATATATCCCAAAAACTCTTATTTCCCTCACTGTCAGTTTTCGTCCTCCCTTGAGATCTGTTGATAGTTTCCACCCCCTTTAAAACTTGTTACTCCTTGGGTTTAAAACCTAGTCAAGTGGGACTCTTGCCTTTGCACTTCCTATGTCATCAAAAGAAAAAATATATATATTATATAGATATTCTCAGGCACTAAGGGGTATACTAATATAAAGAAGACAACATCACTATTCTTGAGATTTTACAATCTAATCTAGTAGGGGAAACGAAAAGTATAAAGTGTCCAAAAGTGGGATAAAAAACCAACAACATAAACCCAAGGTGCTATGAAAGTTGCAAGTAGAGAAATATCATTTATAATTGGATAGATATGGAAGACTTCATAGAAGAGATGGCACTAGAGATAAGTTTTGAAAGATGGGTGGGAAGTGAGCAATCAAAGACTGCGTGGGGATGGGCCATAATATTTCAGGCATAGAAATGTGGTCAGGCAAAAGCATGGCAGCTTGAGTAAAATGTGAATAGTTTAGTTTAATTGACACGTAAACTCTACAAAGAAGAGTACAGTGTGTTAAATAAGGTTGCAAATTTAAACCAAAGCAAATTTGTGGAGGGCTTTGAATATCAAAGGGAATTTTTTATATGAATGTAATCTTGTGCTATTGGCATACAGTTAAGAATAAGTTACTTCATCTCAGATTCTTTGTTTATTCATATGAAAACAGATAAGTTGGACCTAGATGATGTCCAAGATTCCAACCAGTACTAAAATCCATCAACAAATAAATAGGTTTATCATTTCCCTCCAAATCTTGCTCATTAAATCAGTTAATCAAAAAAAAATCAATACTTTCAATTTTTATATCATAGTCATTTCTGAATATACTGTTCTCTGCCTTCCATATCCTCATTCATCTGTAGCAAAGAAAAACAGTCAAACAAAACCAACCTACCATATATGGCAGCAGATGCCACATTCCACACTGTCTCTCACCTCTTTAACAGAAGAAGAGTGATACATTTTTTATCTCCTCTCTAGGGTGAAGAATATTCACTATAATTACACACTAATGGCTTAATTTTATTTTATTTTTCATATCTATCATTGAAGTGACTTTATGCATGATTTTCCTGGTTCTCCTTAGAGCCCTCTGCATCAGTTTAAAATTTCCCTACATTTCTCTAATTCATCACTTAACAGTTTCTTCTGATATAATAATATTCCATTAAATTCACATACTATAATTTGGTCAGATTTTTTCCATTGTTCTATGAATTAACTTAGAAAATATTTGTATATAATTTAAAGATAAACTCTAGTTCATCTCTATCAGCAAGCACCCTACCATACCTAGAGTGGCTGCTAGCACAGTTCTTAAATCTGCTTTACTAAAGGAAAGCAACTCAAGATGCATTAACAATCTTTTTTTAATCAAACAAACATATCATTTACCTAGTTCAGGAAAAAGTCAGCACCTTGAACTCCAGAGAATACAAACCCAAGTTACCAGCAGACCAAGAAACAGATCAGCAGATGGGCTTCCAACCATCTGACCATCACATCCATTACCTATTCAAGTTACCAGAGAGGGAAGCATCAACATCTGGGTTTTCAAAGGTGGCGGGCTCAACAGCTTCGCAGAGTCTCATCTGGCCAAATCACACAACCCTTCTCAAAGTGAGCCCCAAAGCAAAGCCTCACATTAGTGCGTATACATCGGCTTCTCCTGGAAGAGAGATGTCACAGCCCTCTTGACCCACTGTCCAATTTCAAAGTAACCAGGTATGGTTATTACCAAAAACAATCCTCCTGCCACAGGCTCTACATGACCACATTTAGCTTATTAGGGGGCAGAGTACACTTTCAAATCAGGGAACATTCTCAGAGCCACTTAAGCCTATCAAAGGGTCCAGAGGCAGGAAAGATCTTCAGATTCTCATTACACCATCCCAGTTCCTCTCTGAATTATCACACATTCAAAATGGCTAGCCTTATAATAAATGATATTTTGCTCTAGGTGGTATTGCTATGGTCCTAACATCAACTAAATTCCAAAGCAATGATAACAGGAAATTTTATTAATCAAGATTCACTTTACATCTATTCCAAATGATAAAAAACTGACTGCCTTATGTAAGATGTTACCTCTTTAATTATATGTTATTACTTGAAGATTATTTAACAATCATGGAACAACCAAACATGAATGTTGGTAAATTATAAAGAACAAGCATGAGTCCATAAAAGAAAGCTCCATGGGTATGAAACATTGTATATATTTTCAAACCTTTTTAATGTATTGATTGGTCTTGCTATTCAGTTTCCCTCTTCCTTTTTTTTTAAATTTAAAATATTATTTGTTATATTGAATGGTTCTTTCTGTGTGGGGAAACACTGCAATGAATTTAAATGATATAAAAACAAAAAGATATAAATAAATATTCGGTTGCTGTTTTTTTTTTATCTTGATCAGCCTGGATCACATTGTTCTTTACAATATGACATGTATCCATGGCTGTGTCTACAAATAGTTACATAGAAAAGGTACTACTGGGCTTGAGGAAATAAACATATATGCTCAACTCCCAATTTTTATATCATTATGACCTGGAATAAGCCACTTAGTCTCTATGTGGCTCAAAAAAACTTCCTTGTGCTTATTTACAAAGTCCTAGATGGGTTGTAATCTGCATACATGGAGGGCAATTTCTATATTTGTAGTTCTCTATGCTGACCAAAAATATAATATCACATCATCATATGTTTTAAAGTCGCAAAGAAACTAGAAGTCCACTACCTTCATTTCACAGAAGGCCATAAAAGTCAAGTAATTTGCCTAAGGTTTTAAGTGACAGAATTAGAATTCAAACACAGACCTTCCACCTTCATATACAGTGCTACATTAGTTCTCATAGATCCTATACATATAATCCTTTGTATATTACTTTTCTACATCTATAAACACATCCACTAAAATCCTATTTCATTGCTTCATAATGGTATAGTGAAGATCCAAGGACCTTAAAGGAACAGTGGAGCTGTAGATCTAGTGATGGCTTGCACACCTTCTGTTGAAGGACTAGATTAACTAATTTCAGAAAAATTCACCATCAAGTTGGTTATAGGATAATGGATTTTTAAGCTATAGCAGCTTTCTAAGATAAGTTTACTAGACTTTAAAATGTGTTGATATCCCTGGATTTATAGAGTACCTTTGGAAGAAATGTGATAAACTAGTTTAACAGGTACTCTGAAATCAATCACTATTTAAGTGAGTAGATGTATGCTAGGTGCTAAAGACAAAAGAAACAAACCTCAAACCCCAACAAACTAACCACCCCCTGGGCACAAAGAATTTATACTATAAGTAAATATATTTTTATTTGTGTAAATATGACATATAAATGTTTTCTAGCATAGACCAGCTACCTTTTATGCAATGGAACAGGTTAAGGAAGAATCGTTCTTTCCCTCAGTGGTACAGCTCTATTGTATAACAACTACCACAAATCTTTAAATAGGGGCTTAATCTGGGGCAGAACTGAAGAGGAAAGAAGTGAATCCACAGGTTCTACCATACTCTGGAGAAAGTGAAGCACATTTTTAGGTATTCCCTTGCTGAAAGCTACATAACCTACAAATGTTCATTTCTACCAGACAGAGATTTCAATCACCCTGAGAAAACATACTAGAGTCTTCCCTTTCCTTCAACTATTAGGAGGGCAGATGGCCAGCAATCTCTCTTGGTTTCAGGTAGAGAGCTGAACTCTCAGTAGTTAAAGAATTTTTTAAAAAAGTTAACTTATACCTAAGATGAAATGCTGGGACAAAAATTAAAATAAATTGGAATGTATAGAAAGTTAAATATTCATACTCTGTGCCAATTCTCACAGTCTTATTGAAGTCAGAAAAGAAGTCCCATTCATCTTAGAGCTTCTGGCTAAATTTAACTTCTGGCCAGATTTACTTTGCAGAATCTCATTGTAGATTCCAAGGTGTAAAGTCAAGGACTATTTAGGAATGAACTAGAAGGCTAATGAATAAGAGGAATTTCTGAAATAAAATGAACAGAGTATAATGAAACCTGAAATAAAAATGTCACTCATTAGCCAGCATTGAACATGAGGGTCCACCTAGACTTGCAAAGATTAAGTACTCATCCACCTACATGGTATGAGTATAGGTTTCCATAAAGGTCCTTTGTCCTACTTCCGTACTTCCCAAGTCCCAAAACCTTATCCACCAGTTCAGTAATGCCTGAAATTTGTCTCCAACTCCAACCTCCTTGGGAGAAAACAATGTCATGTTAATGAATAAAGAACTAAATTCATTTTCTTCTATTCTCTTGTAAGGTGCTTCTAGTGGGTGAACATCCCAGTTCATCAATAGTGAGGGTGCCATGAACTGAACTGGTGAAAGGGGATGGACTTTCTTTTTTCTTCTGTTGTTTTCTCTTTTACCTCAGCTATGAAAATTAGGGCTGGGGGTATTTGTTGTATTGTTGGTCCTTCTTACTTTCACTGTGCCAGAGGTGATCCTCATAGACTTGGAATTTAAGCAATAGGGATCTTGGAGCCAACATGGTTTATGGGATGCAGCAGTCAGCCAGTCTTTTAGGAAACCCTGAGACATCAGAGTGTTAGGGGTTCAAAGCTGAAGTGGGGTTGGGAGATTGGACTTGGAAATGACACTGTGCTCCAGAACCTAATCCCCTCTCCTCTCCAGAGACTGAGGTGGTTCAGGGAAGGGCAAGAAGAATTATGCCTCCCATGTATTGAGAGAGTATTGTGTAGCATAATTGTGATTACATATATTGTGTGATTACACTATATTGTGATTACACTACATTTTGAAGTAAATATTTCAGTATAAAAGGTAAAAGAAAAAAAAAGTAAAAGCCTGATATCATCAGATTTCCATTTGAAAACAAAGTTTGGTCAGGATAGTGAGGCATTGCCCAAAGCTACTGGAACTGTGAGAGGTAGTGAGTAAGGGGGAATCCTTAGCAGTGAAGGGTACAGAAACTACACAGTGAAGTGCTGGGCACTCAAAGACAATCTAACCTGCTGCTCACTATTTTCTTACGGAAAACACTGACACGTCAACTTAACACTATCCACTTCAAACATAAATCAGGAATATATGGGAGAACACAAATCATAGGATAAATTAGCATGAAAAGCTAATTTTCTCACACCAAATTTAACAATTTTACAAAATGAACAAAAGTGCAAGCAAAGCCATGATAGTAACTACAGAAACTGTTGATTCCCAAATACTTAGTTTTTAAAAAATTATTTTGTTTTTTAAATCATAAACTCATAGTAGAAATGTTTCCTTCTAGGCCTAGAAACTAAAGAAGTAATATTAAAATATGCCCTCAAGAAAGCTATTCTAATGTTAAAAGAATCAAGGAGATTTTTAAAAAAAGGCAAATCCTTGTATAGCGCAAGATACTTTGATGAAACCCATCCCCATAAAATAAATCAAACATGCCATCCACTTGTACGTAGCAATTGGACTAAGGAGGCATCTTTTACTTAATGCTATGTGGCAAAGTCCATTACACAAAAATTAACAGTTTCTATGACTCCCTCAAGAATCCCCATGCTTGACCACATTAATACTGCCTTCATACTTAAGAGACACTAAGCATTAATGACATTAGCAATTATAGAAATACTGTGGCCATGCCATTAGCTGGATTAATGTTTCTTAAATGGTAGCATCTGCAAATACAGCTTGAAATAAAAACACACACATCCACATCCGTAGATGAGATGGCTGACACATGGCTGCTGACACTTGAATGGGATGCTTTGTCAGACTTGCACAAAAATGCAGATGAATTGCAGGGAAAGAAAACGAAGAAATTCAAAGGCTTTCTTGATTGCCTTCTTTAAAATGCCAAGAACTTAAGCTGGCCTTTCTTATCTTTCACTACATGCATGTGACACTTTAGGAGGTCTTTCTTATTGTACTATAATTCAGTGATTGTTCCAGCCCTGTGCTCCATGCCTTCTTTCCAAAGGGCAGCATGAGATATATAATTCTGGTAATGAACAGCTGCATAATTTAAGGGTCGAACTAGTAGGGCACTGTTCCTTATTTGTGTTGCTTTAGCAGTTGCCAAGATATTCCAAGCCTATTTAGGAATACAATTTTTTGACTGCTTTATTTCTCACAGATGATATATGTTGGGATTTGGTCGTGTTCCAGAAAGTGAATTTTATCAGCAGAAGTACCAGAGCGAGTTTTTCTCTCATTTTACTCCAAAGGGCAACAGCAGTGAGCTATAATGAGGTAATTTTTTTTTCCAGCCATACACACTTTGTGTTCTATCAGGCAGAGTTGTTTAAACCTAGTACTGTCCCCTTCCAAAGCATGATAGACTCAATCACAGAACTATCAAAGGCATTTCTCCACAACATCCCTCTAACACAAGGCCAATCTTCCCTGTGTTATAAGGGTCTCTGCAGCTAGGCCCTTCAAGATGAAGGCTATACACTGATTTTTTAATTCCATGTTGTCAAGTATTCCTTGTTTGTAAATAAAAGGTTCATCCTGAATTTCTTGTAAATGAAAGAGCATAAGGCTTGTTTGGCTTGTGTTCACAGAGCAAGAGGGGTGCCTGCTGTTGAATCCACAGAAATGTGCTATGTCTCCTGTCATAAATGCTGCTTCCAGGTGTCCTTTAGCATATATCGAGAATGACTTCATCTAAAAACAAATGTCATTTCATAATGATCAAGCAGCATAAAAGTTACTTATTTTTTCCTTTTGTATCTCTTTTCTCTTTCACTCTAATGCTCTCATTGTTTGCTCAGAGGACCTTCTTGCACAATTTGTGATGCTTGAGAGGTTCACAGTGCTCTTAGAAATGGAGGGGGGATAAAATAAAACATGATGCTATCTTACAGCAAAAAAAAACAATCACAAATTAAAATATCCCTTTTTCTTAAAAAGAATGGATTCAGTTACTTCTTCTCTTGTCAGATGGTAAATAGCAAATGGAAAACAAGAACAACAAAGATGTGACAGAACAAGTAAACTAGAAACTGACTTCAAACTGGCAGGCCTGGTGGTTCACTGATGACCCAGATTACTTTCAGGCAGTTTGGCAAATCTCCATTTGTCACACTTACTATATTTAGCCAAACACATTCAACTAATATGGAGAATTTCCCTTTTCTTCAAGGAGGAACAAAACTGCCAACAATGATTGACTGTGCTCAGTTCACACTCTTAAGTGCTGCATGTCTTACATGGTGGTGGGGAGTATAAAACACTTCTATAAAAAGAGCCCCAAACCTAATGACATACTTTATGCTCTCATCATCACTTGCCTTTGGTTATTTTTGTCAAGACTACAATCACTAAACTATTTACTCCTGAGTTTGATTATTTTTTATGTATACTTTATATCCCTTGCCATCCACATTTAAACTATCAGAACACTGTGGTGTGGGGGTGGAGGGTAATGTGTGTGTGTGTGTGTGTGTGTATGTGTAAAATATACTTGCTGAAATACCCACTCACACTAAAAGTTTGAAACCCACTCCCCAACTTTGAAAGCTTGGTGAAGAGGCTTATTTTGTTGGCAGCAAAACCTTCATGAATCAATATCAGTTTTTGACACTATTATATAAATCCATCCATCACAGTGTGGTGATAACAGCTATGCTTTCACTATGACCAGTGTTGGTTTATGTTGCCTGAATTATTGGAAGCATAGTTACAGCAGGTTAGTACCAGGGGAGGGAGACAGAGTTCAAATTTATAGCGCTATATAGTTCTAACATTGACAGGATTGGAATGAGCATAGCACAGTGAAGCATGCACTGGACTGAGAGTCAGAAGATTCGGGTTCTAGACCCAGCTCCATCATTAAACTGACTGTGCATCATTTAATCTGTGTGGGCTTCAGTTTCCTTACCAAAAATCAAACAAAACAAAACAAAAACGTAAGAGAGTTGGAGAATATGATTATCATTCCTACTACATTGGTCATGACATTGGCCAACTCACTTAACACCCAGTATCCCTAGGCCTCAATTTACTTACCTGTACAATAAGAGCACTGAACTAAATGCCCTTTGAAGTCTCTTTTAGATCTAGATTTATGATTCATGACCAAGGTACTGTCTACTTCTAAATAGGATGAATCACAAATACCACAACAAATATCTCTGCTTTTATTTGTCACCAGAAGTCAATATAAAAGGAAACATCATTAATAACACTAATGATGACAATGCTGTATTGTCTCCCAAATCTAAGGTTTGCCATGTAGGGACATACAATTTGAATTCCTTGGTTCAGGAGGACAGGAAATGCATAGTATGGTTCCTGTATTTTTAATAGTCTTTAGCTGCAAATTTGATTTCCTTGGTTCTACATCCATTTTTGCCCTAACAAGATAGGGGATTTTTTTGTACAAATAATTTGACCTTATTGGATTACAGTAGTTTGTCCAATCAGAATACTGGAATGCTTTTTGTCTTATTAATTTGCTTAGACAATTTCTCTTTCTGGTTCTAACATTCTATGAGAATAAAGTGTATCCCAGAGCCCCGAAAGAGCTAGACTCTTTTTAACTTTCATAGGACCACAGATTTCAAATTGAAAGGAATCTTGCAGGTAACTGAGTCATATAACAATTATTTACAGATGAAGAAACTTACTGAGGGTCACATATCTGATAAGTATCAGAGATAAGGTTTGAACTCAAGTCTTCCTTACTCAATGCCTATCACTCAATGGCTTAAGAGATTGGCTTATTCTGTTGAATACTAAGAAATTCATACTTGAGCTTTGATTCTAATCACTATGTGAATGTGCCAGATAAATATAATGTGGAACATGTGTGGGTGGGGGTAGGGAAGGAGATGAAATATAATTAGCAGCATCAGGTAAATATGTATGTATATAATGATATATGTATGTATATACATATACAGGCACAAAATTATTAGTCTTTCAAAAAGCATATGTGTGCAACAAATAGCACTTATGTTTATATATTTACTTTTAAGAAACTGATTTGAGTAATATAGTACTCTTCCCATCAAAGATCACAAACTGCTTCTACTTCATTTTCAGAAAATGGCCAACTTTTTATTGTTGAGACTATCTTAACTTAGACTTAACTTAGACTAGTTCTTACAAGAAAGTCATAGTCATAGAGGCTTGTATAAAGCTTCTCAAACTTGGCAGGAACTACTAAAGCTTTTATTCTGTTGTTATGATATTTAAGAACCCAAAGTCACCTCCATACTACAATGAGAAACTGGGTAGGACTTTGGTGGAGGATTGATAATAAATGAAACATAATTTACCTATATACATTTTATATATGGAATATCTCAAATTTATCTCACACACTTCAGGTATATAACTTTTGCATACAGATAAATGCACTAAATTGTCCCAATAAAGGAGATGTGGTCCCTGGGGAATTGAACTGCCTAATATTCAAGTCAGTGGAAGAGGGAGAGAGAGTGTGGGGGGAAAAGGATGGGAAGAGACATAGACTTTATTAAGTGCTCATTATGTGAGAGGCATTGTGTTAATATAGACATAAGAAAACAAGAAACCCCCTGCTTCATGGAACTTATATTTGAATAGCAGCAGTATACACATCAAAAGGACCTTAAAAAGGGAGGGGGCAAGGCATCCAGGTGAGGAAAGGGTTCAGAAGAATAGAAGGTAAGTTAAGCTGTGAGCAATCTTCTCATAGCACATCTGGGTCACTGAGTTTGTTTATATTTCATATTTATCAGATGACTAGTCAAAGGCATGGAGCTGGTTCTTATCTTCCAGTACTTCTCTAATCTATGTGGGGAATATGTATATCTTCCTCTAGCTGTCCGTTAGCTTTCTAAGCAAACAAGCCCCTTGTTCCATACACAATTTCCCACTCTTCCCATCTGGTCTTAGCAAATAAAATAGGTGAAAAGAATGAGAAAACTGGGTTGTCCATTTTCCCTCCATACAGCAGGTTTTTAATAAATGTTCTTCAAAATTAAATCTGAATGTCCCAAAGTTCTGTCATATGCTATGGATAGTAACTATGAATTGTTTAAAAATTTAAAAAAATCTGAACTATTGTCCACCAATTGAAAACAGGATTATTATCTTTGTACTGTTTACCATTGTTTTTCCTCTTTCATATGCTTTCTTTCCCCTTTGCATTTTTTTAAATGACAGCAGTCTAAAAATGGGGAAACTAGATGGCTCAGTGTATAGCACACTGAGCCTGGAGTCAGGAAAACTTGAGACACTTACTAGCTGTGTTATGCTCAACAAGTCACTTAACCTATTTGCCTTAATCTACTGGAGAAGGAAATGGCAAACCACATTGTTTTCTTTGCTAAGAAAACTCCAAGGACAATTGTTCATGGGGTCATTACGAATGAACAGCAAAGAATAATAATATAAATATTAAAGATGAAGGACTTAAATTATATTAAAATATTCTTTTTTCTTAATGTTATGGATATGTTTGTTCCTGATGAAGAGTTAAAAACTAGGCAATTTTGATTAAGTGAATTCTTCCTTCTCTAATGCAACCTCCATCATATTTCAGGACAGAATGCATCTTGGAAATCTTCAAAAACCTTCCACAGTTTTACAAAGGAATAGGAGAAAGCTTCCAAACTTTGTGCAGAGAGAGGCACAGAGCCATTTTATTGGAATTCAGTTCCAGGTGCATAGGACCAAAATATGAAAAACCACAGGGTACCATAGATGGAGCCAGTAGCTAAGCATGAGGAACAATTCACCTGCTCCCTTACCAGATGCTACTCTGCTCTCTGACCAAAGCCTTGAGATGCTGTTTCTGTAGGAGCATAAGCTTAAGAGGCCACTAACATCTTGGAAAGAAAGGGTTTTCTCTCCAAGCCTAGGTAGCCAAGTTTCCAGCGTTTTGTTGGATGCAAAGAGGAAAACTAAGAATAACAAATTTAGCTTTGGGGCAAAAGGAAATTTGCATTTTATAGTCACAGGGAAGAGGGGAAAAAAGTCCAAACCTCAGTGGTTAGCAGCATATTCAAGTATTTTGAGTCAAACATTAAGCCACATATTTTTAATGCCTCTCAAAAATAACAGGTAACTTAATGACCAACATTACACTTCCCAAGAATACAGTGAAAGGAGTTGGTTACTGACTGGTCCAATGGCCCTGATAATGGTTATTCCCCAAATCTCTGACTTTAAAGGCCAGAACAATCACTAAAGTCTTTCTAAAGCATCACATGCATATAATGGAACATTGGAAAGGAGAGCTTCAATTCTTGGCTCCATGGTAACCACCAGATTTGAGGAACGAATGAAGGAAGGAAGGGAGGAAAGGAAGAAGGGAGGAAAGAAGGAAGGAAGGAAGGAAGGAAGGGAGGAAAGGAAGAAGGGAGGAAAGAAGGAAGGAAGGAAGGAAGGGAGGAAGGAAGGAAGGAAGGAAGGGAGGAAGGAAGGAAAGAAGGAAAGAAAGAAAGAAGGAAAGAAAGAAGGAAAGAAAGAAAGAAAGAAAGAATTGGATATTTTTCTTTTCTCTTGTCCTTGTTCAAGGACATAAAAATAATGAAAAAAAATCAAATTCCTCAAAACATCTGTCAGCGTTATTTACTGCTATCTATAATAGCTTTAAATATTTTCAAAGCTTTATTCTAAGAGAACATCTCATAATCCTAATTTCTGTCATTTTAATCTACATGTTTAAAAGTTTACCTTTCATTTAACTAAGTTTGTGAACAGACATGTTCAATATAGATATTTTGAATGTGTTTATAGTAATGAAACTGTGTAGTTTAGTGGAAAAGGTGCTATCCTAAGAGTCAGGAAGAATTAGGCTTAAGTCATATTTATGATTTACTAACTGTGATTATGGTCAAATAAACCCCTCAATGCCTCAGGGATTTATCACTAAACTACATATAAATTTTTAAAGTATATTTGTGGAAGAAGTTTCCATGCCAAGGAGTCCCTTATACATGTCAAATCAGAGCTTCAGACTGTTAGTATGTAAATATGCATATATGTGTTGGGCATAGCTTCCTATCTATCTCCCAAGGGAAGGATTACTGCATCTACCAATGTATATCACATAAATAAGTGCTTTGAAATGTTAACCCTGAGTTTACTGGCACACTAAAAGGTGACAATGAAGGCATCACAATGCTTATATGTTAGATGTGGGACTTGACTCCAGGTTGTCCTGATTCAGAGGTCATTTGGTATCCACTGTATTATACTATATAATAAACACTATATCATCCTATATAAACATGTATTATATTGGTTTTGCCCTAAATTTCTAAAGAGAAAAATGGAACTATAATTATTTTCAAGGTCATCAAGCTGAAATCCACTAGAAAACCATGCTCCATAGAATTTGCCATTTCCAGAATCACATAGTCTGGGTTGTGACTTAAATCCAAATCTCCCAATATCTAATCCAGTCTTCTCTTCCCTATACCATGCTGTTTCTTATTAACTGGTGCTTTTAGGTAAATCTTTAAAGGCCTTTAAAATAATTTAAATGAGAATAACATATCTATTTAAATACACTGACAAATTATGAACTACTTCTTTAAACCATTCCTTTGCCACTTGCTTATTTTTACAGAATTCATCAACCCTAGAACTCAATCAATTTGCCATCCCATAATTATTCCCTTCATAAGAATATCCTATTAAATTCAGTTTTGAGGGCTATATCTTCAGGAATGATGTTCTTCCCTCCATTTCATTGATAGTATGCTAGTACTCAAATGGTATTTACACAGGGTCATGATAATAAACCAAGGGGAGGGGCAGGGGAAATTATCTTCTCTCTTCAGCTGCCTTGATTCCAGATTCCAATTTTAGGAATATGGAAGACTATGACAACTGACAATAATCACGTGTTTACTTCATGTGGAAATCTATAAAAAGCCATCCTGAAAGGTTTTTATGCCCATAATGCATTACTTTCCTTTCATTTTTTAATTACAAGGTAAAAAAAGTAAACTGATGGAATTAAAACTGAATAACCCATAAAATCCTAGCACCAACAGAACTGAACAGAATGCTTCCTATAACCATTGCACCCTCAAAAGAATGATTCTGCTTTTACATTTGGAGACAAGGTTTTCAAATGTTTATATTGGAGACCCTGCAGTGATAGAAGGTGAATTCGGTCTAGTATTATTCTATATGTAAATGTGGTTGTACAAAGCATTCCTTTTTGACAGTGATCTTGTAATCACACTTGATTTGTACTTTATATGCAATGTTCCAGTTCTGTGTTATCAGAGACAAGGAATAAAGAATTCTTAACATATTTCTATTATTAACTGTTCAGTGGCATTCAATTTTTAAGTTCTTATAAAGGAAAAAATAGTTGTGATTTGGTTTTGGATAATGATTGGATTGATAAGTTCTATATGTAATCGGAAAACAATTTTATATAACTTTATTATGACTAGTCATAGGGGCCCATTATGTGACACTTTCCTGAGAAAGCGCCATTTAAGTGAAGAATATTGAACATAGTTTTCCTTTATGTTTCACATAAGGAAAAAAAAAACCTGAGATCTGAAAATACTAGTCATAAAGCATTTCAAACCTGGAAAACATTTTAGTCCAAACTATCTTCGGTGCAGTTATAACCTACAGAATTTTAGTATCTATTTAAACTGCTTTGTAATTGTTTTTTCTTACTGTAGTTCTGACCTTCACACACACACACACACACACACACACACACACACACACACACACGAAGGGAGAGAGAGAAGTAAGAAGGGAGTGGGGAGGAGAAGAAAGACAGAGAAAGAGAAAAAGAGATAGATATTTGCACGTGGGGTAAATGATAATATTTCTTACAGGTAAGGTAACCCAATTAATGATCTAAAATTATCTTGATGTGTTGTAATTACTATTGCATTTCAACATGCTTTCATTTCTCTGCACTCCAATCACTGACAACATGAGGGACAGCATGGCATAGTGAACTGAGGGCTAGCTTCAAATCCAGAGAGTTGTGGGTATAAAATCTATACCCCACATAACACTCAGTAATTATTAAGCCCCCTTTCCTCCCCAAAGTGTCAACGTTCATGGGTAGAATGTTTTTGCTATGTCATTGAAATTATAGTTCTAATACTTAACTCTATCTTTACATGTGCTCTCTTAAATATTATTTATGAAAAAAATCACTTGAGTCAATTATTATTTTATTCTAGAACCAGAACTACTCTTTATTTTTCCCTCTTTTTTCCTATTTGGAATATTAATTCTGTTGTTGAGTTGCTAAATTTTAGAAAAGATTTTTTTTTCTTTAAGGAAAGTCTAAAACAATCAATGGAAAATTGCATTATAAAATGACTTGTCACACAGATCTGGGGGTGGGTGTTGGGGGGTGGAAAGTGATGAACAATGAGATCTAAGATGATTCATAACACTCATCTGCTAAAAGAAAAAAAATTATATTTTGATAACTCATCAAGACCCCTTAGCTTATAACTGCCACAGTGAAGAAAATGGCACCTACATAGCAACTGAAGGTTCAACTTGAGTTTTGGACGAGGGATATCAAATCTATAAGCGAGGCTTGGCTCAGTTTGTTGCTTATCTCTACAGCAAAAAAACACAAAACAACAACAACAACAACAACAAAGCCCAACATTAGGCAGAGAACTGGAAACTACTGTCTCACTGCCATAAAGCAAACAGAACCAATCACATTTTTTTTCCTTCTCCTAGTTACCCACAGTCACATAGTTCTATGTGAAAAGACTGCAGGCTAAGCAAGTTTGAATTACTAAAGATCTACCACACAGAGTTCATGTTGAAACATCAGAACCTCGGCTGCTGGAAAGCTGCATTTCATATATCTTTCTCAATACCCAAGAGAGTGGCTTGCAAATCATAGGCACTCAATTAATGTTGCTTCCATGTAACTGAAGACATCCAGGAAAAAGCCTCTGGCCTATTTTCTATATGTTATCCTTCTTGTCATCTGAGATAAACATTCAGTTGTCTCTGAAGTAAGAGCATATGCCTGACAAAAGATTTCTTTACTCGCTCTGATGAGATTTGCTGATTCCAAATAAGTCTGCCTGGAGTAGCTAATTTAGTCAGTTCTAATCATCTTAGAATCTGTTTTTTTGCTTGTTAAATCGAAAGCATTATTTTAGTTCTCATGCTCCTTGATGTATATGATGTATCTGACACTGTTATAGTCACATGAGCTGTTCTCATACTTTGCTTCAGTGATGCCACATTCAATGCTTCTCTTCTCTCTGTTTTCTTTACAATAAACCGTGATGTACAAAAATAGAGGCTAATTAACATTTTTATGCTCTCTGCTAGGTATCTGCTTTCTTCCTAACTACTTTAGCATCTTTTGCTTAAGGTATTGGCCTTGATATTCTCTTTTCCTACACTTTTTTCCATGTCAATTTCATTCACTTCAACAGATTTCAATCATCACCTCTCTGAGGATGAATCCAGAACTGATATTTCTAGTCCCTTCCCATTCTCCTTCCTATTTCATTATGTAAACCCAAATCTACAACTTCCTACAGAAAAATTTGTCCATCTTGATAATAAAAAATAATACCAAGGCATTTATATACTGCTTTAAAGTTTATAAATACATGATCTCATTTGACTCGACATCAGGTTCTCTTTTATTTATTTATTTTTTGCTTTTTGGAATGGGGAAGGTGGAGCAATTGGGGTTTAGTGACTTGCCCAAGGTCACATGGCTAGGGCTAGTTTTGTGTTGTGTCTGAGGCCAGATTTGAACTCAGGTCCTCCTGACTCCAGGGCTGATGCTCTATTTACTATGCCATCTAGCCGCCCCCATCTGGTTGTCTTTAAAAAAATGTGGAAATTTTAGCAAGAAAAAATGACTTAACAATATGATGTGACAGCCGATAAAATGAATCTGACCTGCATACAATCACATAGTGTCTTGGACTAGGGAGATAATCGTCTGTCTTTACTTCGCTTTAGTCAACTCACAGTCGAAGTACTAAGCTCTGTTCTTGCCACTGTTTAGGTTGGATAATGATAAGTTAGAAGGGCTATTAGATGGGAATTACAAAAGTAAAGGACTTTGCTTATTTATGCTTTACATGGATTAAGTGCAGGATCTAGTTCATGATTCATGGAGAGAAAAGAACACTTTGAAGGAAAAAAAAACCTTACATAACAGATTTTGAAGTAGAAGGGAGCTTGGTGATTATCTAGTCCAAAGCATTCATTTTATTGATGAAGAAATTCAATATCAAGATTAAGTGACTTTTCATCACTTACACCATTAGCAAGTAGCATATCTGGGATCTTTAATGTAAGTACTACCTTCAAATTACTGAAGAGAAGTTATGTTCGAAAGAAATGACACATGTTCCTGTGTTCTGTTTCTCCCAGGTTGCAGAACTAGGAGCTACTAATATTTCAAAGACTCAAATTTAGCCTTTATTTAAGGAAAAAGCTTCAATATACAAAAGTTGAATGAGATGCTTTAGTTAGAAGAGTTTAGACCTTCATGTGAGGTCTTTAAAGAAAAATTGGTTCACTATGGGATAAGATGAAAAAATTCTTACTCAGCAAAGGGTTGGACTAAATCACTTCTGATGCCCCTTCCAACTCTTAGATTCTGTCATTCTATGATCTTCTCAATAAACAAGGTAGTTAATACAGACCCTATTTCACAGAGGAGGAAACTGAGGATAAAATCAGATAGGTTTTTTCCTCCAGTCACGTAGCTAATAAATGTCAGAGAGAAGGTTTGAAGCAAGTACCATAACATCCATTAAACTAGTTCCTGCCTGCTGTGATTCAATTCATAGTGGCTGGATTAGAGATTTTTCCTATGGCCCTTCCACAGTTTTTATGTATAAGGACGTGATTTTACATCTTAGAATTTTGTAGCTGTAAGTGCTATCCTTACTCACTCTGAAAAATATAATCACTGTTGCTTTATATTTTAATAATTTCTTCCATCTCAAAAACACAGAACACTTGCCAGGTATTGACAAATAATGTGCACATGATTTGAGAGGTAGAATATGGGTATTTCAAAGAGCTATCAGAAGATATAAAGGTTGTGACAAAGCCAGGAGACAAATGTAGACAGCCCTATGTCATTGATACTTCAAAATGAATACAGTTTAGGTAGAGTTTAATCTGCCTTTTCTTTCAAGTCTGTTCTTAAGTTTCTGACACAGCTGAATGCCATCAATTACAGACCTTGTTCAGATTTTTTTCCAGGAATAATTATGGCCCTATATAAAATAAAAACACATTAATATGCCAAGGATCCATGAATTTCTCATCATAGGAAACCTCCAGTAGGACAACTTTCCACCAATAGTTTACCACCCCTTTTATAATTTAGTAGATGAGTCATAGGAAGTTGCCTGGGCCACTCAGAAGTTCAGTGATTTGACCAGGGTGGTCATACAGATACTAAGTGTCAGTTTCAAATGTTGAATACAAATCTATTTGACTCTAAGCCTAGCATTCATCTTCTACTATACCATACTACTTCTGGACTTCCTAAGGGAAGTAAACATATTTAAAATCAATAATTCCTTGATTTCAACCATGCTAAAACAAATAAACTTATTAAAATAGAAACAATGTAAAGTCAAAACTAAAAAATACAAATATTTCTCATTAACTGCTTTCTCTGAGTAAATTT
Organism: Pseudocheirus occidentalis; assembly: GCA_028646575.1. Lineage (NCBI taxonomy): Eukaryota > Metazoa > Chordata > Mammalia > Diprotodontia > Pseudocheiridae > Pseudocheirus > Pseudocheirus occidentalis. The sequence goes on along the minus strand of CM053600.1, from coordinate 121,114,244 downwards.
CTCTGTGCTTATGCAGAAGGTTTGCATAATCTTTTCTTCTTCATCCTTGTTCCCCAAGCAGTAGAAAGAAATATTTCATAGGCTGTCTGGCTCTTAATAATAGATACCACTAAAAGAAGACACCCCTTCTTTTGTTGCCAGCTTGTTTTTTATACTTATATGTTCCTCGGTTCAATTTAATACTCTAGATACTTCTTCATCATCGGTTTCTCATAAATAGTTCTGAACTAACAGCCTAAAATGCCTCCAGCAGGCTGCGGCTCCAAAATGGAACTGCTATTATTTGTTTGTTTGTTTCTTTTTTTTTAACACTACTTCTTGTGAACATTTGGCAACTTATTAATGGGTCAGTGTACTCTGAAACGCTTAAATGAATTCTTCCATTCGAACTATTCATTACATGATAATCACGACCTAGTGCACAGCTCTGATCAATACAAATGTACAGATTTGCTGTAAAATAGCCTGTCTAACCAGGGAGGGTAATCCACCATTTTACAGATTTGAAGAGCCAATCAATTAAATGCTGGATAAGGTCAAATACTATTGATTGAAGATTCAATGAAATCCCTTTCTTACCTTTCTCTCTTTGGATTTTTCTTTTGATCTGAGTATTATTTCCCCAAAATATATCTACCCCCCCCAGTGGCTACACTTATACACTAAGAAAGTGAGGGGTCTTGGTACAACATAATGATTCATTGACATAAGAATCAATATTTTTATAACACCCTGAAGCCATAAAACACTGAAAAATAATAATATTAATGTTTGAATATCTATAGCATTTTAAAAAGTACAATTTTAGAGGTGCCTAGTGCTAGCTAGACATATTATTTCATATATCAACTTAAACATATAGCTACCTACAGTAAATCTATTAATATATAAAATAATACAGCAGAAGAAAGTCACTAATGATCTGTTTGCCCATCATCCCTAATATACTTGCGTGATTTTAAGCATTGTTCTAGGCTGTTCCTTGGCATCATTATTAATGTTCACATGGTAAGCATTGCATGTTTTCCCTTTGCTGTGATTCCTTTTAATGTGTTTTCTAGCACCTTTAGCTATACTTTGAAGATTAGCGATCTTTGCTAAATGCAGTCATAAAAATATAATGCAACAGTCTACTGGGCATATCATCTCTTAACGCTACAAATGTTTTGCTGTTCTTTGTAAAGAATCACCAGTAAACACTTGTTTTCTATCTGAAACAGTACATTTCCAGGCTCTAACAGAACTTGAATTGCAACTTCTTATGTGTCCCCATCTATCTGGAGATAGATGGATTTGCTGCTTGCATTTTTATCTCACTGTCTCCAGAAAGTAGTAAATAGAAAAACTGGGAATATCACACATTTGGAAAAATGCCACCTGGCACAATCAGGCACTAGGTGGCTAACTAAATATTGTGAACAGAAACAACTGGCAAAAGAGAAAATTCACTGGTTAGAATCCAGCTGCACATCTGAGCTTCACATTTAAGAGGAAAATAAAATATTTGCCTTGTGGACCACTATGATAATATTCAAATGCCAGGTACCTTCTTTCCCAACCTTTCTTACTTATGTAACCAAGCACATTTGTATTCATTTTATAAGTTCCTTTTAACTTTTGCTACCAAGGAGTTAGAAAAGAAATGTTTAAAAATAGATTCTCTGTGATTTTACTAAAGAAGAATTATTCTATTAGTAGGAGTTATCTTTGGGATATATATTTTTTTAATTGCAGTAGGAAGAAAGTTCAAGACAAAGTAAAAAAATCTAATGACATTTTCATGTCACAGCAATCCTTTAAGAGGAATGCTGTGTTTCCATCTCAGGTTTCTAAGATGAAGGCATGTGTTTTCAAAACAAGAAATATGATACCATCAGACAAGACTTCATTCAGTTCTTGCCTAATTTGAGAGTGTGGATGTTTTCATCAAATCACAAGAAATTGTTTCCTTTGTAAGGCATGAGATAGAAAGGTTGAAAATAGATTTACAAAGTAGGCAATGGGAATGAACACCAAGTCAAAAATTTTTAGGTGGAAAGCTAAAAGGAAAAGGGGGCTTACTTGCTACTACACATAAAGTGAAATCTCTTAAGTCAGCCTCCCTTTACTGTTCTCTGCTTTTCTGCCATTTATCCTAACCTGCACCAAGAATGTAGTAGGTTTGGGGAACGGAAGCTCAAGACATTAAAATACAGGTACACCTATTCCTTATCTGGTTGCAATTGTTCCCTACTTTGACCCTCTGTTTGATAGTTGTCAATCCTGTTCTAGACATGTAAAAACATGGTGTGATTCCCTCTCAAATAAGAGGTTTCACACATTGACTACTGAGCTGAATGAAATAAAACATACAAAGATTTCACCTTAAAAACATCATCAAACACATCAAACTCATCAAACACAATTAATTAAAATTGATACAGAATCTTTTGGGGAAATTCTAGTTCCAAATATATGACAATCTGTTAAAGGAAATATCTTTATATAAGGTATTTTAGGTCTACTTGAGAAATACTAATCTATCATCTATACAACAATCATGCAAAAAAAATGGAAGTGGATTGTGCCTCTCTAGAATCCCCACAAATATTTCAAATAGTTTGCCTTTACTTTGAAACCCAGGACTACCTCTAGCCAGACACAAAGCTGTAGACAGAGAGAGGTCTCCTTTTATCTGGAAGCCTCCCTAGCTCCCCAAGAAGTATCTTTGACCTAAAAGATAGAGATGTTCCTTTGTTCCCATTTAATCCCATTCATCAGTCTTTCCACTGACTTCTGCCTTGACTGACCCAAAGCCCCACAATTCATGGACCAAAGGTGATATCTCTTAGCAAGTTTTGGTTCCAACATTTCTAAGTCAGAACTCAATTTAATTAAATAACCATTTGATAAGAATCATGTCAATCACTAGGGATAAAAGATAAAAATGAAACAGTCTTCCCTCCAGATGCTAACTAGGCAGGTAGACAACACATTGGAAACCTGAGTTCATGCCTCAGACACTAGTGGTATGGCCCTGGACAAGTCTCTTTACCTTTTGGCTGAGCCTCATCTTCCTCATTTGAAAAATGGGGATAATAGCACCTGTGTTACAGAATTGTCAGGATTAAATAGTATTTGTAAAGTATTTTGCAGACCTTGAAGGTCTATAAAGGAGGTAGGTGCTTTTATTATCCCCATTTTACAGATGAGGAAACTGAGGCAAATAGAGGTTAAGTGACAGTCAGAATCACACAGCTAGGAAATGTCAGAGGTCAAATCTGAACTCAAGTCTTCCTGAGATCCAGTGTTATAGCTATTGAACAATCTTACACATGACCTATGGTCCCCATCTTTCAGGAGAGGGCTACTCAAATCCTGGCTTACAATGAAAATGCTTTAAAAAAATAAATTGAACTATGAATTATCAAACCATCCTCCCTCACCATAGGGATAGGTTTTGCTATATTAGTACATATATGAAATCATAATCAGATAACAGAATTTCACTGGTATGATAGATTCTAAAATGATCCAATAATGAAAATACATTTTTACCCCTGTAAAAAGTGAGTGTTAAATATTTTAGATTAATGGTATTTTGTGGAATGAAAACCCAAGTTCAATATTAGTTTACATGGTCTGGGTCTTCATGCAGAAACTAATTTGGGGAATAAATGATTGAAATCAATCAACTGTTTAAGAGCCAACTTAACTAAATTCAGTCAGTTGTTTGAAAGTTCAGTTGTTTGGCAGAATTAAACACTTTGCTTTTCAAACTTGCTTATGTGTTAATATAGCAGTAGTTTTTTAATATGGGACAAAATTACATTTGTTGTAAATTCAACCTATAGCAGTGTGTTCAGTTATTTCCAACAATCATTTTAATCTACTTCAGATTATTTTCTTTGTCTGAACATTTCCATTCCCTTGAGACATTTTAACAAAATATGCAAAAAAGGTTTTAAATTATGTTGTCATAATAAATGGGAGAAAATTATTGAATCTATACCCAGTACAAAGTATTAATCAGTATTACACTCAGAGCAGTACATAATTTATTGTAATTGTAATTAAAAGAGGTTTTTAATTATATTGTCACAATAAATGGGAGAAAACTATTGAATCTATACCTAGTACAAAGTATTAATCAGCATTATACTCAGAGCAGTACATAATTTGTTGTAACTCTAACTAAAATTTGATCAAATATATTCAACATAATTAAATTGCTTATCCAAAATTAAGAGTTTAATGTGAATATTATAGAGTAACAATATACCAATTTAATTTTGTCTTTCTTAGAATTCAGTGTGGAGAAATTTTCAAATAATTTTCATTTTGGTCAATATGCAGATGGAAACAACCTGATTTTATATATAATATAAATATATTTATTTATGTGTATATGTATAAATATATATTTATATTCCACTTTTAAAATGCTGCACATTGTTTTTTTTACTACTCTTTTAACCTGGAGTAATTAAGTGTGAATGTTAGGCTTCCATTTGCTGAAACTGATCCATATTAAAACTTACACATGACTAATCCCATTCCATATAACACTGAATATAAACAACTGGAGACCCATATTGTTTTATATTTTATATATATTTGTTTGTCCCTACTGATAATTAACATGCTCAATTTGCATGGTAAAAGGGGAAGCATTTTATGAAGCTTTAATTTTTGTAGTTATATAAACGTAATCTTAAAATTCAATCTTAAGCTACCTCTCACTTCTACACTCTAATATAATTTCAACTATGGAAGACTGGAGGAGTAAGCATGAAGGGACTTTTAAGGAAGACATACAATCCATCAGACATATTTCTTTTTAAAGTTTGATAATTCATGAAATTTTGAAATCAAAAGTTAAGACAAAACTTTCTTTCTTATACTTTTTTTTTGCATTTATAAGATATTTGAATCATAATCTACATCTACCCATACAATAGATCCCTAGTATTCCACAAAGGTCATTGATTTCATTCATTAGCTATAATATAGTCTGTATTAGTACCAACTATAAACCAAAGTAATTAAGGAATCTATTAAAACTTTTGACAATTGCAGAGTTTGGTGGTGGTTGTTTTTTTCCTTTCCTCTTTTTTTCTTTCTTAGTATTCTGGGGTCATCACTCATAATAGCGAAAACTATAGCATAAGGGGGAAAAGCATCCAGAATGTTCCTAAAAATAAAATAGAAAGCCCTCAGGAGCCTTTTCAGAACAACAATAAAAAGTATTGCTAGCTGTAAAATTTGTAAGCAGGTTCTATCCTGTCGGCACGGAAACAATGAAGATGAATTACATCCTAGGAGAAATATTGAGAAGGTCTGGTAGTGCAGTGGCAAGCTAACAAACAGTGAGACCAGAACACAACTGCTCTTTATTTCCTGAATTGAAGATGTCAGAACATGAAGACAGAGATAAACCGGTTAAATTGAAATGCAGAGACGGACTTCCAAAACTGATCTCCTTAGCAAAAAATGTCTATTTACCTGGACATTGTTTCTGTTTCTCAGCTTTGTTATTGTTGTCGTGTTGTTTTTTTGTTTCTGTGTTTCTTGGGACTAAGCCTCACTACATATGTTAAATGTGCAAACTACTTATACGTAAATTGTTGGGTAAATTAAATAGAGTCACAGTCTTTATGGAAATTTTTTGTTCCCCCTCTAGATTTCCTTATGCTGTGATGGAAAAACAGCTTTGATATTAAATTAATTTTGCCTTGGGCCAGGGTTATTGTCTAAACCAAAAGGACACTGAGTGTACACAGGGAAAATGGCAGCTGGTATGAACTGTTCAGGGAGAATCCCACAGAGTCCTTGCAGATTCTAACCTAATATATACAGTAATGTCTGGATCAGAAGTGAGAAAAATTTTTTTAATGTCCTTGTTTGATGCCCTGGATATGAATGTTATAAATGCAAAGATGTGTTGTTAAGGAGAAAAAAAATATGAAAAAGGTTATTTTGATGATGTTGACATCACTAATGATGGAAAGTTGTAAGTATAATAACAAACTTTCCCTATCCTAGACCAAGGTCACCAGATGCAGATTGGAACTCTCACACCAGATGCAGACTGGAGAGAGTGTTTATTAAATCTAAGCTGTGATTCTCACAGGATGTTTTGGTGTTTATAATGATTATCCCCTATGAAAAGAGAGTAACTTTGCATTTGACTTTAGGTTTCATGATTTACTACTCCCCCCACCAAAAAAAATCTAATTAGCAGCCTTAATGGATAGTTAGAAAGAGCTTTTCTTTAGTAATATATCTGAGAATCATTTTTTTACTAATGCTGCATAAAAAATAAGCCAAACAACGGGTAATGAGTATAGCTTGGGTCCTTTGTACATTAAAAATAGAAAATAATATCAATTTCTTTGTAAATCATGGAACATCGCTATAATTCATGTATCAGTCTAGATGACTGATTGCATTTAAGAAATAGGAGGACTTCAAGGTGAAGTGGAATAAATGTTATGTGGAAGGCATGTTAACCTCTTCCGTGCCTTACTAGTACACTAATTTGAAGAAGAGTTTGAGGTATATTGGTCATTAACAGAATCACTGCCACAGCTCACACAGGTTATTGGTTTGTAGGCCGAAAAGTCTCTCAAGATATTTGCTTCTCCCATTTAAATTATATCTGTGATGTAAAGCTACGGATAACAATAGGACATTGGGAGCAGATGAAGTGGGCTTTCCTCCACTTAGTTTCCTCAAGGGCTCTCATTCTTTTTAGTATTGGATGGCTGGTGAGATAATATGCAAAATAACACGGCCTCAGTGTGTTCTTATTAAGTCAATGGAGCATGGAGTCTATACAAAAGCATCACTGCTATGTATTAAGTGGACTGAGTCTATAGACCCACAATGACTTTACTCATCTGACAGGAAGACTTGTACACTAATCTCGTAATTATACCTCTATACGCCTCTATTCATTCCAAATTTTGTCTGTTGGCAGTAAAATAAGTATAATTATAAGTATAATTCTAATTCTGCATGAGTTGGAATGCACTACATGAAGTTCTAATTACTTGTGTATACTACATGGATCAACCTTGTGTAAATGATTATTAATTCAGATTGGTTATTTTTAATGCAAATGTACCCAAAACAATACTCCCCAGGAGCCTGAAAATAAATGCAATTAAGAAAGATTTGACTGGAGTTGTTTAAGCCTGCTAAGAACTTTAGCTTTACACACTTTTGTTTTGCTTCTTAGGTTGGCATAATTTTTCTGTTTTTGGACCCCTTGTAATTTGATAATTTGATTCAGTTGTTGTTGTCACTGAATGTTTATAATTTGTACCCAAGAAATACATAAGAATTTCTGACTAAGAAAAAATTTAAAATATATTGTCTATAGCACCCAAAACTATATATTTTATGATCCTATGGAAAAATATGTAAATCATTAGACATAATGAGAAGAAGTTAACAATTGTGCTTATCATCAATCTACAAGTATTTATGAAGGGCCTATTATGTATCAAATACAATGATAGGCAACATGGAGATAAAGAGAATTACTAAAAGAGTTCCTACTCACAAGCACTTTACTTTTTGACAGAGGAGGCAAATACACACAAGTATATGCAGAATAGATCTAAATAAATAAGTTTAGTAATAGGTATTTTGCAAGAGAGTACACTAGGCGTTGAAGGAGTCAGACAGAAAGGTTTCATATACAAGGTGTTGCTTAAGTTGTATCTTGAAGGAATACAACACCTCTATAAGGCAGAGGTCAGAAGAGAGTTTATTCCAGATATGAAATAAAAAAGGAATGGAGATAGAGACCATCTAAGACCCCAAAAGAGTATCCATTTCGTATAGCAAGTTATCTAAGTACACCATGGTTTTATTAGCTTGTTCAGCAAAGTTTTGTTTTCTCTATTTTTTTCCCCTTTTCCCCTAATACTTCTGTGTTCCAGTTAATTCAGTTAAACCTGGAGTAGGGTTCTCCTTTCTCATGACACCTAAATATTTGCAATCTATGCTTTATTTCTTTCTATATTCCAGGAAGATTATGTGGAAATACACATTGTATTTATTTTCATCTGACCACTGTATAAATGTCTTTTTCTTTATTTCTTTCTGAGATCCAAATAGTTATCAAGATTGTTCATAGAAAAGATGCTAGAGACAATCATACCTTTTCATTTATAACTAGATTTCCCTTGCCACAGATGTTTCAGAGTACTTACTCTCGACTGTCAAGCAAACCCTAGAAATTTATGGATTTCCAAAAGAGGGAGTGACTTTTAAACTGAAAAAAAAAGTAAAAACAGAAATAATTTAAAAAATAACTTCAAAAAAGAAAATCTAAAGCAACCTCTCTGACTTGTTTTCCCCAAATCTACTGCTAAGAATAATGTCATGATAACTCCCTGTTTAATTTTTTTGTAATACCTTTACATGGGCAGCTACATGGTGTAGTAGATAGAATATGAGGCCTAGCGTCAGGAAAACTCATCTTTCTGAGTTTAAATCCAGTCTCTGAAACTTACTATGGGACCATGAGCAAGCCACTTAACCCTGTTTGCCTCAGTTTTCTCAACTGTAAAATGAGCTAGAGAAAGAAATGGCAAACCACTTCAGGTTCTTCACCAAGAAAACCCCAAATGGGGTCATGACGAGTTGGACATGACTGAAAAACAACTTTGTAAAATTGTAATGTTATTACAATATTCTCTTGCATTAGATGACACATTTTGCATATTTATCAAAAAGAAATACAAATCACATTGCATAGAGAAATTATTGATTTGAAAGCATTTCTAGTTTCAACTACCATCCACACAGGCCTGCCTGACCTACATCATAAAGACAATGCCTTCATGAGCTCATAAACTTAGTGCTGATAGGGGTGACCTAAAGGTCGCCTAATGGAAAAATTGAGGCACAACCAAGAGGTTAAGTGTCTTGACAAGGTAACAAGATTTAAAACAAAGTCTCTTGACTCCAAACCCAATATTTTTTCCACTATATTACACCGGTTACATTGTCAAAATCTACACCAAAGCTCTGTCAAATGAATAAAAAGTAGGAATTTGGCAATTACCCAGTTAATCTGATTATTCTAGCTAGGATGGATTTACCTAATTCGGCTGTCTATACTAGCTAATGACATAAGCAACTTTCATTAGCTTAAATTCCTTAAGTCAAAAAGTCTTTGTTTTGTGTATACAATACCAATCCTTCTGTCAATATCAACATTTTTTTCCCAAAATTGTGAACTAATAGTTTCCTTGTATTTTTTTCATGTTTGGATGTTGTGATTAATAGTAAAATTACTGAGTAAGATGAGTTTCTTTGTTACCTCCATTGTTTAATATTTTTCATTTGTCTTTCTATTCCAAGAAATCTATTGAAAGATGTGACAGATTTTAATGGCATATGGGATTCAACTAAGGATAATACCACACACTTCAAATTCAGTTTGCAGTTCAATTCACAATCTTAGAGCAAAAAAATATTTTTCAGATGGACCCATTTTTTCTATTTTTGAATAGATGTCAATGAAACATAATATATGGATAGAAATTTTAGAGAAACAAACTGGCTACATATACACATTGTGATTTTAGAGGGAAATTTGCATAATTTAGTATCTTAAAATATTTTAGATAATTTTACCACAATACATTTGCTGTGTAAAAGAAAAAAAGTCCTTTATTAATACTGATTAATATTTAAGTGTATAACTTTAACTTGGAATGAGAACTACAAAGGTGAATGTAAGCTAATTCTCTGTTTTGTTCATACTTTCACTGATAAGGAGTACTTTTGCTTTTCCTGAAATTTTACTATTTCTGACAATGAGTATATTGATAATACAATTCCATAACTAAGTGTTTTGAAAATATGAGCTATAGATTCAGATCCTGAGGAAACAAATGGCTCAGGTGGTTTAGGAGAGTGATAATTATGTTATCCTTCACACTTGGAATACCTGCAAGTCAAAGACAATGAGCCTGGTTTCTGGCATAGGGTAGGACAACAAGGAATCTTCTCATTTCAACAGTAATCTATAGAACTTGTGAAGAAGGAGCTGTATTGGTGTCAGTCAATACTGAGACCACCTGTGTAGGGATTCAAAAATGTCATATATGTTGCCAGAGATCTGTTGGGAGGATAGGGAGACTGCTATGTATACAATGCTAAGACATTATTCAATCTCTTCTTTCATCAATTTAATTTGGGGAGGGTTTTATTTCATTAATTCTTGTGATTTGAGAATTTTCTTTCCAAGTATTTGGAACAGTCTTTAGATGAACATTTACAGATTTTTATACACAGTAAAGAAAGAAGGAACTAGTCAAATTTTTACTTTTCTCCCCCCTAGATTCTGAGTGGAATTCCAGCTCTGCTCCTTAATACCTGGGTGACATGGGTCATATTAATTAACCTTCTGAGGTTCCATTTCCTCATTTGGACAATGGCAAGATGAGGGAGACAGCTTCTAAGGTTCCTTCCACCTCTAGAGGAAAGATCACTAAGATGCAATGAGATGGTCAAAACATTCAGTAACAATGAAGACTAATCCTAAAATAAAACAAAAAGCTAAAATGAAAATATGTTTTTAGGGTCACTGTGCTTTCACACTACCTATGCCACTCTTACCCCTAGTATTCAGACAAGTGAAAAAGTACAAAAAATATTTTAAACTACTGCACTATTTTTATAAACTCAAGGTCACCTCTGAGTGTTACAAAAAGATTATATATAACTTAAACGGCAGAGTATTAGCCTCTTCTTAAATTTTATTTTTTTTAAAAATCTAGGTATGAATATTTGACTCTGGATATGTGGATGTAGTTCCATTCATGTTTAAGGATTATTGAATGCCTATTCTCATATTGTAATAGCAATCAGTTTATCAGATGCTTAGCCCTTAGTAACTTAGGGCTAAGTATGGAAGGTGTGAGTCCTGTTCCCTGTTGAGAAGGTGGGAACTCCCCTGCTGACCTAGAGGAGGGTTACTGGCTGAGACAGAAGGCCAGTGCTGTATATAAAGAATTCTAGAGACAGAGAGGCAGAATTGGAATTTTCCTGTGGAGGAAGAAGGATTGCCTCAGCATCTGGGAGCTGGGCTGCTGGAAGTGAATTGGAATTTTCTTGAGAGAGAGACAGAGAGACAGAGAGAGAGAGAGAGAGTGAGAGAGAGAGAGAGAGAGAGAGAGAGAGAGAGAGAGAGAGAGATAGAGAGACAGAGACAGAGAGAGAGACAGAGACAGAGACAGAGACAGAGAGAGAGAGAGACAGAGAGAGAGAGAGAGTGTTTCTCTCCCAGCATCTGGAGGCTGATTGAGAACTGAAGGGAGTTTTCCTGAGACCAGAATATGGTAAAGGACATCCAGAAGGTTGATATTCCTTCTGGGTCCTAAGGCCAGCTGAACTGCTGGAAGACTGAAGAAGCATGACCAGGATAAGACTTTGTTTGTTCATGGCCTGGCTGATCCTTGAGTTCCAGGCAAGAGAAGTGGTGAAGGGTTTGAGATGTGCTGGACCCTCTGAACTTCAGTGTGTGCCAGGAATTACCCTGAGGACTGGACAAGGACCTGGGTGCTGTCTACCTCTGAGGCCTGGATGAGAACCTGGCAGCTGTCTGTTTCTGTATGCAGGTGACTGTTTTTGTGGATTCAGGAGGGAGCTGGGACCATGGAAGGGGATCCAGAGAATCAGAGAGACCACCCAGAGTCAAGATGAAGAAAAGGCCTCCCCTTGGACGAAACTGAAGTTTGCTGGAAACCAAGGGGTGGAGAGTTTGTGTGGTTTTCTAATGATTGTACCAGTGATTAATGATATTGAGTAATTGGGAATATAGCTTAGTGACTGACTGCTAGATGAGTGACTGATTAAGTTAATGGTTGCCCCATGAGTGGAAGATTTATATATTGTGAATTGATTGGTTGAATGATTAAGTGAGAAGGGTTTCCCCCTTAGGGAAACCAGGTGATTCTTCTTTTGTTCCTTGTTCTAAATATTGTGACCACTGTAGTGAAAACTGTGTGGCCATTCTAATGTTAAGCTGTTATGAACACTATATTGTGACTTTCTGTGATAAGATGTAATTTTGTGAATATTAGATTGTGAATGTTTGCCTTGATTTGTAATGGAATAAACAGAATGTTCACTATTACTGTGTAATCCAAATCTTAAAACCTGTTCACAGTAGCATTCTTTTGGGAATCTGTGCATGGTGTTACATTATTACTCCTTGGACCAGCGACCCTCCTTGCATCAAAAACTGATAAACTGATTGCTATTACACACACACACACACACACACACACACACACACACAAAGTTATTCAACTACAGAAACATTTTTAATTTACAGACTTGTTGATATAAAGCCTATAGTTTAACGTATTTGTCACTTCTGAAGTTTTCACAGAGAAAAAATGTGTTTATTCACTTCAAGATTTTAGTTGTGTCCATTATAAGCATGTGCACATTGTTGGATCTGGATGGTTCTATCATAATGAACTTATTCTGAATGATATTTGTCATGATTGTTTTCAGTTAATAAATCTGACTTTTTTGTAAAGGGGTGGGAGTTCACACTTATAATTTCATCAGTATAAGAAACTTCCATTTTGAAAATTCCCTCTACCAATGTGAACTGCAACTCAACTATAACACTTGCCTCAGGCACTAAGACATTAAAGCACTTGCCCAAGGTCTCAGATTTAATATTCTTCAAAGCAGGATTTGCATCCAGTCTTTCTGGTTCTTTAGTCATTATACTTCACTAACTATATATATGTACACACATATGTGAATGTGCATATGTAAATATACACACAATTATATATGCTTATGTAACACACATAATTATATACACACATGTATATATAGACACATATGCTAAAAAATAAAAATTGTGTATGATTAAATGATCAGTCAATCAATAGTCTTGGCAACTCTTTCATTAGAAGTTTAATGGTCACAGTAAATTGCAGGCATTGAAGATCCTTATACAGATAGGAAGATGATTTCACTTAAACAAACTATCTAGAGTATGATCTTACCCAGTAGTAGTAGGTTTATATTATTACTTTCATAGCAAAACTAATACACATAGGATATATAGGGAAATGATTGGGAAAATCTTCTTTCAACTCATTTGCCTTATTTTCTGACACTTAGAAATGCATTACCATAAATACACTATCCTATCCTATCCTATCCTATGGTATCCTATGGTATCCTATCCTATGCTATACATATATATCTTCCTATACATAGAAAATAGAATTAGAGTGAAGTCCTATCATAAAGTAGAAGAAGGGGAAAAAATCTCTGTATAAGGGAAAAAAATCTCAGCAAGAGAAAATGCCTAGATCCTGCTACATTCTTCAAATGTGTGTGCTGCAGATTGCTTTTCCTTACTTTGCAGAGCAGATGCAAAGATTCTGCTGAAAACAGGGGAGAATGTAATTGTACATGTGCCAAAATGAATTGAGGACTCAAGTCAAAGAGAGATTCTGAGCTTAACAAATTCAAAATCAGTGACTGACTCAGCAAAGCATTTCTCAGAAGCATACCCATCCAGCTAATTTAGTAGCTACATATTTCAGAATGGGTAGGTACATACTCAGAAATGGTTCACTAATTCAGTTTATCCTTTTAAACTTAGCTGTACTTGGGAACCAGTGGTCTTCCTATGCAATAAGAAGGAACAACAGAAATCAACTTAATTTCTCTCTTTATGTAAAACTTGGTTAAGTCTTACAAGTCTTACCTATAACTAGCTTATACTTCCCTTATTAACTTCTTCAGGACTTTCTTTCCATCACTCGTGTCTCTGGTTTGTCAGTGGCAGCACAAAGGCCCTTACAGTAGAGGGTGGCATAAATGTGAAGTTCCCTCTTGGCACAATGTCAGTGACTGACACTAGTAGACTGAGTGACATGCCACCTCTGAAGTACATGCTCTCTTGACTGTTATTTCTGAGTCATCTCAGTATGTTTGAAACAGTTGGTTTCCTTCCTTTAGACACTTGTCAACATTCGTAGATGGTGTTTTAACTGGCACATTGTCACTAGCTATATTCAGTCTGGAAGAGCTGACTAGCTGTGAAAGGTCTATTTCCTAAGCCCTAGCAGGAATTAGAGAACTAGAAACAGTCTCATTCATATCACATAGCACCCAACCATTAATGGTTTCTTTTTGGAATCACCTTATTGCAACTATGTGAATTTTACCCATAAGTCAAAGCTTTGTGGGATGAGTGAAAACACTTTGTAAAGGACAATAATGCTAATGATTTTTATAACCATCTATTCATTAACTATTGTATATTCTATCAAACAATAATAAAAAGAAGACTTTCTGTCTATAAATGTATTTAAAGATCGCACGTGTGACAAATGATCAAATTGTATTTACTAAGCAGATAATAAGCCAAATGAACTGCAAAATGACCATAACAATTAATATAATACTAACTTAAGCATGACTGGTTATAATTTAAAAAATTAAAACCCAGCAAGCTCCCCATAGAAAATAGAAACAGATATAGGTGTAGGTGAGCCTAAATGGCCTGATAACTGTTTTGGATAGCCAGTTTAATAATATTTCCTCACATCAATTTGAGCTTTCCATAAGGAAAGATTTAGAGACATAATAAAAGGTGGTCACATACAGTTTAGAATTAGAAAAGATTGAAAAGAAATCAAAAAATATTTCATAGGGTTTTTTTCTCCCGATTTCTAGAACCAAAAGGAGCTATCATTTATTAATATTATGATTACCTCTCTACAATTAGATAGCTGATTTAAGTATACAACAAAAACCGTCTTTTGTTCGTTCAACACATCAACAAATTCCAGTGGTTTTTAAAAAAATTTCCATTTGCATACCTACCACCCATAGCCGAATTCATAATGGTGCCTCTTTTCCCACTACATTTTTCTGAGTTTTATCCTTCCTGTCACATTTTTCTTACTTCTTCAACTTCTCTTCCCAGGAGGTTCTAATGACCATCTTTGCTCTTTCCTCTTTTTATATTGTCCCAATACCTTTCAAAAATCCACTATCATTTCTAATTCTCAATCACTTCTCTGAAGAGCTCATTCTACCCCAGGGGTCCTTTGCCCCAAAGCACTTTAAGAGTGTTTGTTTCTTCATTTAGTTTTCCAATATTCCATCAATCTCTTTTACGACACCTTAATCTCCATCACATGCAACTTCAGAAAATATGTCCCAGCAACTTATCTATTAATGGCAATTCCTCTTTTATGTTTAACCTCATTAAAAATAAAACATGTGGAAACTTAGGGGATTTCTCTCTTTTCAAGATTCTGGGACTAAAAAATTAGATATATCTATAAAATGCTGTAATTATAGTAATACTATCTTATATTTCTATAGCCCTTTATGAGAGTATAGCATAGTGTGTGTGTGTGTGTGTGTATTCATTCTTTCTCTCAGTTTATCCTAAAACAACACTATGAAAAATGCAGAACAGGTAAATGAATTACTTTATACTCACATAGGTAGCAACTGATAATGCTGGGGTTCATATCTAGGTTTTAATTTTCCAAATGCATTTTCCTTTTCACTAGTACACCCACACAACCCATTGGAACAACTCATACAAAGCCTACACACAAAAATCAAGGTTAAATATTTAGAAGAAAGACAAAATTAGCAATTTAAAAGAAATATTTAAACTTAAATTGTTCAAAAGTTACTGTTGAAGATCTCATCTGTCTTTCACAATTTTCAATTTTGTTTGGATATTTAAGATATTAAATTGATACACTAAAGGTACGCCTCCCTTTATGCACAAGATGAGCTTGTAATATACAATAAAATTGTATTTTAATGCAATCTTTGTGAATTGACTTGTGTATAAATACACAAGAATTTAATATTTAAGGAAATCATATGGGGGCATCTTTTGTAAATTATTCTAAATCTTTTTTTTAAATAATGGTTAATTAAATTTAATTAAATAATTAAATAAATAAATAAAAATTTAAATAATTTTAAATAATTTTGCTCCTGTGGCAAAGGCACCAAACTGAGTTTGGAGGCAGAGTTTTATTTCCACTGTTAATATGACTAACAGTGTAACTTTTGGCAAGCCACTTAATATCTCCAGTAACAAGTTTCCTTGTCTAATAAATGAACATAATAATGCTTACACCACCTACTTTCAAGGGCCTTGATAAAGATTAACTATGCTAATCAATAGGAGACTTAAAGAAAAGTTAATGAAAAGTAAAATATAAATATAAATACATACATATATATACATTATTCTTTGATAATAGGTATGAAATAAAATTAGTTTGAATATATAAATTTAGCTGCTCTGTCATCAGTAGGTAAAAGGATCACCTCAGATTCAGTAAAATGTGATTTCATTCACTGCCTCTGACACATCATCTTTAAGAAGGTGAGCAAGTAACACAACCTTTGAGTTCCCCTGGCAATTTTCTGAGACTTTCAGTTACAGAAGAATTACTGTGATCTGCATTGGTGGAAATTATTTCCTCATCGTATGTTCTTTGCATTAGAGGTGTCAACCTCGAGGCTGCTTGCACAAAATTCCCCAGCGGCCTGAACTAGATTAAAATGTAATTGAGAAATGCTTAACAAAATAAATAAGAATACAATAAAACATAATATTAATTTGTGGTTTTCTAAGTCTATCTGCAGCCTGCAGGTATCCATTTCTTTTTTAGTTTGAGAGCAGCTGCTCTATATCATTGTATTCTTAAGTCCACACAAAACCAAAACCAATTTAGCCTTTTCTTTATATAATATCTGACGCCATCTCTTGTATCTCAGAGGAACTCTCTGTAACCTGTGCTAGACCCTGGTCTGGCCTAGTCTCCTCTTATGGTGCAAACACAGGCCACCAAAGCTCTTTGACTCTTAGGAGCTGGTCTCATTTTTGGCCATTACTGTGACTCTGAGGGGCTGCCTTGGTTAGGCACTTGTTTGATCTGGGCATGGGCAGGCACCACCTGGATCTGAAGGCCCTAGCCTGACTTTGTCTATTGCTGTAGACATAAGTCTATTCGAATACTGGTCCTTCCTTCTATCGTGGTTTGTTTCAGCTCAGGGCTTTCACAGGTTTCTGTCAGTTTTCTTGTGCAACCTCTGACTAGTTGAAGTTGCTTACAGCCATTTTTTTGAGTGGCGTTAAACAAAATAACTGTTGTATCTTGTGCAGGCAGGATTCTTGCCCTTCAGTTAGATTAATTCAAAGAAATTTCAAGTTGCCTTTGGTTTAAGTGTGTTTACAAGAATATTTGATAGCTGAGTCTTTAGAAATGACTGCATCTGCAGTACACAAATGCCGTTTCTTGATTGCAGGTTTTGGGGGGAAACATCTGTGCCCTTCTCTGTCACTTAGAAATATCTTGATGTTAATCTGAGTAAGGGATGCTGTTAATTTTTACATCATATTTATTTTCTAATTGACTTCTCTTTGGTGTAAATCAAGACTATTAACATGCTTATCTGTATCACTGATATATCACTCCACATCTTCAGCTTTGATGGTCTTCTATATTTAGTTCTAAGCCTAAAAGTGGAAATCAGTCATTTATCAGATATTCAGATTGGAATTTTAAATTGGTAAGAATCCTTCTTTTTCTCGTTAGATAAAATAATTTTTATTAATGTCCTTTACATTTCACAGAAATGTAACCCTCCTCCCAATTTTAAATCTCTCTTGTAACAAAGAAAAAATAATTATGTAAAAACACATAATCCAATGACCACATCTAAAAATGTTTACAAAATTCTGAGCTAGTAGTTGCCCACTTCACTGCCATGTAGCCCAGTAGGCTTCATTATTTGTTCTCCAGGATCTTCAATGGATTTTCATTTACTGTACATCTTTGAGTAATCTTTGCATTTGTATTGTTTCAGGCACTTAGTATATTGACCTTTTGGTTCTGTTTAATTTGTTCTTTATCAGTTCAGATAAACCTTCCCATGTTTCTCTAAATTCTTCCTAGTCATCATGTCTTTTTGTATGGTAATATTCTGTTATATTCATACACCGTAGTTTAAGTCAGTTCCCAAGAGATGGGCACTCTGTTTCCTGTTCTATTCTACCAGAGTGCTGCTATGAACATTTTGGCATATATTAGACTTTTGTTTCAGTTTTTTACTCCCTTAGAGCATATTCCCAGTTGTGGAATCACTGAGTCAAACATTATGGAATGTTTCTTACATAATTCCAAATTGTTATTTCATCCAGTTCAATCAATCAAGATGCATTTATTAAGTACCTAAAACATCCCAGGCACTGTGCAAGGCATTACAGATAAAAACACAAATAAAGAGACAATCCCTAGTCTCAAAGAACTTTATTTCCCTTTTAATTTAAAAAAATGCCATCATTTATTTTTCTCTTCCTACACCACCCACTACTGAACAAACAAAAACCTTCTATCAAATATGCATAGTAAAGCAAAACAAATTTCCACACTGGCCATGTCTAAAAATGTACATCTCATTCCATATCTTGAGTTCATCATCTCTCTGTTACATACCAAGAGCCAATTCTCTTATTATTTTGTTGGGTTATACAAAATACCCTTTGAATATTTTTACTGGTATGGCACAAAATTTAAAAATTATTTTAATATTATAATTTTCCTTTTAATGACACACTCTATGAACACTAAATAGCTCTCCATTTACTTATCTCACTTTATTTCTATAAAAAGTGTTTAAGAATCCTTCATTCTTTACTAAAAATCATATCATTAATCATAGACAATAGCTTTCTATGTATGTATATATCTATATCTATCTATATGTCTATGTTCAGGTATACTAAAACATTCAATTTTGTGCCACATTATTAACATAAAAAAATAAAAAAGTCATTCAAAAAAGATAAATTATCTGAAGCCATATCATTTAATAGGTAAACTGATTATTTGGTCTGTGGTCACTCTAAACAACTTTAAATATGATTATAAGAATATCTATGACGTGAACTGAGAAAATCAGTCTTAACTATAGTCCTTTTTTTTTCTTTTTCTAGAGTCTAGGGTGTGGTCTTTTGACTGAATCCAAGTTTTACAAAATAAATTCTTCTTATTAAAGGGATTTGTTCTGTGAAGTTTGGATTCAGTCAAAGGGCCCCATTTGAGGAGCTAGAGGGCCATGAGGAAGCAGGTTTCCCACCCCTGGTCTAGGCCTATAATTGCATTCATATTAGGATATTTGGATGTGGAAACTTCCTCTAAGTAGATGAGTAATAAATCTGTAAATTATACTAATTTTGTTGGACTGCTGAAAAGTTAAGTGATTTTTGTATGTTAACTCAGTACAATTTAGAGGTAAGACTTAGAACCATGTCTTCATGATCCCAAAGTTAGCACTCTGTACAATTATGCCACATTGCCTCATTTGTCTATACTGGTAAAAATGAAGCTATGGTTTGTGGTAATCATTGTAGAAAGTGCCAATATGGAAGCACTTCTGGTGGAAAGTCAGAAGTATACATGTTTGTGCCTTAGAATCTGTTGCACAGAAATTCTATGCAATCATCTCACTTCTATCTCACAACCTATCAAGAGGAAATTGTGTTATCTGGGAAATCTGCTGTAGATCATAGTTTAAAGGGTCCTATCAGAAAGCATATCCAATAGATATGATGTGTGCCATATGCTGTTTCTATTATGTGTCAATAGAAAATTAAAACACCAAAGCTTACATTGATAAAATACAGGATGAGCAGACAAAGGAGCAGGGTATGTACCTAAAAGATTTTCAAAAAAGAACAAATTAAACACCAAATTGGAAATCTTGGAAATCAAAGGAGAGGTTAATAAAATTGAAAGCAAGAAAACTATTGAATTAATAAGTAAAATGAAAAGCTGTTTCTATGGGGGATTATTAGTTAATTTGATTTTTAAAAAAGAAAAGAAAACCAAATTACCAGTATTCAAAATGAAAAGGATGAATTCAACCCCAATCAAGAGGAAATTATAGCAAAAGTTTGTCAAACCCAAGAGCTATTACAGCAGAGACCGCAAATGCATTCTTCCACAGCTGATTTATCCTTTGAATTAGAGAATGAGAATAAAGCTGCACAACTGTAACCTTTTTCATTACTGGCACTAATAAACTCACATATCAATACATTCCCCTCCACCTTTAAGAAAGATATTGGTAATTCTGATTAGATGGGGTAAGCTGATTAAGGGGAAATTTTAATGAACTTTGAAGGACATCTTATCTATAACCTTTTAGCTATGGCTGTCATTTCTGGAGGTATAAGCTAATAAAGAAAAGAAAACAATGACATCTTGAATGACTGGGAAGATTATTTCTTATCCATAATTTTACAATAAAAGTCATTCTGGATGTGTATTTTCTCATCTTTGCCAGACATTCTTTAATCATATGAATTTCAAGAGAGTTGACCACAGAAGTTTATGAAACCTATCTACTAAACAAAATAAATGAATGATCCACTTTGGATTTTAATCTGCATTATTGAAATCCATAATTTTATAAAATAAAACAAATATATAAAGTCCTTATTTGTAGACTTTGCTGACTTCTGAGGTATAAATGCTCACTCTGAAAAGTTAACAATCAGCTCTCAAGCCAATACAAACGGCTTTCAGCATATACACTCCTGAATGTATGTATGCATGTACAAATGTACATATATATGTGTATATGTATGTATGTATGTATGTGTGTATATCTACACACACAAACACTTAGTACCCATACCAGTGAGGTGAAAGTTATTTTATTATCACTGAGGGGAAATTCATAAAAATATATAACAACATGGGGAAATTTTGATATCAAATGGACTGATTTTTCATATAATCTGGGGATTCAAATTTGCTACTGAGAGCACCAAGATTTGGTTGCCTGGTATAGAATTTTCAAAAATCTTAAAAGTTAGAGGAGACTCCAGAAATCATGTCACTCAACCTTCTCCTATTTTCTTCATGAATCTCATCTTCAATATCTGTAACTTGTGATCATTTGGCCTCTATTTGAAATATTCTTTGGGTATTTATTCATCCATATATAAATATATTTAAATATACCATCATCTAACTTCTCTCTCTCTGTCTCTCTGTCTGTCTGTCCGTCTCTCTGTCTGTCTGTCTGTCTCTCTCTCCATATGGATAAAATGGTGATTTTTTTTTTCAAATGACTTTTGGAAATTCAGATAAACTAAATATATTCTTCTGTGCAGTCCACTAAGCCTACCAAACAGAACAAATCAAAACAGCTAAGTAGACTCAGATGCTCACTTTGCTGCTTACTGCTTTTAATGGAATGGAGCAACTTAAAACTTCTACCTTTTTTAAAATGGGAAGGGTGAGAGTAGGGTGGACAAGATTACCCAGATCATCTCCAGGTCTAAATCCTTAAATGAGGTAAGCTTTTTTTGCATTACTATATTGTACTGTTACATTATATTGAATTTTCTTCTTCTAGAAAGTCCTAGATCTTATAACAATAATAATGATGATGATATTTGCTAGCATTTATAATGTTTTAATATTTGAAACAATGCATACATTAATTCATTTTTAACATAAAATGTTGCCTATGCATCCCATGACTTGTACTTGAAAAGTTACATTTTTGTATCAAATCAGGATTTGCTTGACATGTATCTTGTCATATTTTCTCATTACTGACTAGATAAATGACTTTTCAATGTAGAAGTCACATTATATATATTTCTGTTTGCACAGAAGGATTTGCATTTGTGTAAATATCTCTGTATGTAGAGAAAAGTACAGAGGTGTAGTACAGTGATGCACATTTAAAAAGAAATACATAAATGTCTTATGAAAAACATTTTATCAGATATATTGGTATTTTCTTTACTATAGAGAAATATTTGACAAAACTTTCAAGATATTTGAGAGTATAATTCATATGATTCATGCTTATTTAAAGTAACATGTCAAATATTTATTCATCAAACACAACTCAACTTCTTAGAACTAAAGTTTATTGATTGTGTTACACAACAATAATAATATGAATGTGGAACTAGAAGGATCAGATAAAATAATGTAGTCCTTCATGGGTTTAATTGTTAGCTAATGAATTCTTTAAGTAACAGCATGTTAGATACCAAGGAGAAAACAAAAATTACCTATTATAATATAACAAACTTTTTGTATATATTTATATGACATTTTTATGAGAAACAATCTAGATCCATTGTAATGCAGGAGAAAAAAGATGAATGGTTTGATCAAATTTTATTGCCTGTAGAGCCAAATAGTTCATTACTTATATAAACACATTGGGCTACCTCTGTTGTCCAAAGTGGCAACCATAATGTCAACAAAGTCAATTTTCTGTCAATGTCTGGAGAAAAATAATCAACACATTTGTTGAGCACCCATGACTCTAAATATAAGATGGTTTGCCAAACTATGGATAACATAAGGAAGTCATGGACTCTTTACTGAAAGAGCTTAAAATTTAAATGGGAAGAGAAGACACATATACATTATAAGACAGCTAACAGAAGAGGAGAGCAGCAACATATTTGCCTCTGAAGCACTATTCTTGTCACAACCAGTCAAGTAAGATATATCATTCTTGATCTTGCCAGAGGCAGGAAAAAGGACACAGTTAGACACAGCTGACTGAATGAAACCCCTTTATTCTGACCAGTCAGAGAGATCTGCAGGAATTAGAAGTGTCTCAGACTAGCTGTAGTTCTCACAAAGCTAACCCAAATGACCATGACCAATCCAAAATCTTTCCAAATGGGCAGTGCTCTCTGACTATCTTATTTAAATTATTTACATGTAGAGAATAATGACTATCTGTTACATTAGTGCTATCAACTGCCTATTTTTAAGGCATTGAGTTAAATATAGATAACCCAGATTGATAAGACAGAGCTTATGCTAGTGAGAAGTATTACAGTAAAATATGCCTGTACTAGGTTTAGATAGTCATTAATATCATGGGTAGTTCAGGGTAACTTAGTTTCTATGGACATTAGTTCACATCTATAAAAGGAAAAGAATAGACTGGATAATATTCTAAGTACCTGTCTATCTTTCAATGTTGATGATTCTAAACAATCTGTAATGGAAAAGAGGACTAAAATTAAAATAGTGAGGAATTCTACAAATTTGGCAACATAAAAAGGAAAATTAAGGCTTTAGAAAGGGGTAAAAATATAGGAAAACACTGCTATTCAAAATGTTGTTGGGATTATCTATATGATCTAGAGAGCTAGGATTTACAGTCAAAAATATTCCTTTTCCTATAACCCCAGAATCTATCTAATCAAATAATGTTAGGGTCTAAGATGACATACTTGCCAAGTGAAATATGTCTTCTGATGAGTAGCCACGTCTTCTTATTTGTTAAGGAGGTAGTAAATTGAATTGAGATTGATTAAAGTAAGAATAATATAATTTGTGATCTATCTATCTATATTATATACATATATATATATATATATGTATTCAAATAGATTTGTGATTTAAAAGGGTCCTTAAGGTTCATCTGATCCAATTTCCTCGTTTTACAAATGAAGAAAATTGGCATTAGAGAGGTTAAATGATTTGTCCAATGTCAATCAGCAAAAGACAGAGTCAGAACTATAACTCGGGTCTCTTCAATTTTATTTTAGTTCTCATCTTAAAGTCGAAGAAAGAGTCCCAGGAAGATACATGACTTGTCCAGAGCTAGATATGTAGGATCAGAGTAGGGAGTTGAACCCTTGCACTCTGATTTCAGGGCAAGAAGTGCTCTTTCCACTGTACCATACTCTCTCCTGGGCTTGGTTATCTACATATAATACTTTAAATTTGTGATATTAATATTTGGAATACATCCTAGTCACTCAAAATACAAGTAATATTAAGACAGTAGCAAGAATTAGATATGTAGGCAATCCTATGTAGTACAACCCTTTACTAGTCATCTAAATCCATGTTACAATACCCTGACAATTGGTCATTGAAACTCTGCTTGAACTCTTCCAGTGACATAACACTCATTCCCTCATCAGGCAATGTGTTTTATTTTCAATCAACTTTGATGATATTTTATTTCATGAATCAAGCTATTACCTGCCTCCTTATACCTTCAACCTAGTTCTGCTCTCAGGACAAATGAAATGAAGTATAATTTGGAACTTTATTAGATAAAGTAGATTGTCTTAAACAAGATCAGACTACATCTGAAGTACTGTCTTCAATTCTGAGGTTCACAGAGCAAAGGACGATGCTAACAAGATGGCATACATCCAGAGAATGGCAATCAGGTGAGGTGAGGGACCTCAAAACATATCCTATAAGAAAGAGATGAAGTGAATAGGATATTTTGATAGAATAAGAGATTTATAGAAACAATGATAACTTGTTTGAGAGAGGGAGATGGAGAAAGGAAGAGGGACAAGGATAGAATATTAAAAGAAGGTTGAGGACTTGTTTCTTATCTTTAGAGCAAATAAATAACATTTTGCTTACATCATTGAAAAGGGTTTTTTTGAGGTAAGTAATTAGAAATCAATACCATGTCTGCAAAAGGAACTAACTTTTGACTAAAATGTTATCACCAGCAATGCTCATTACCTTGGTGTCATTGGGCAAATCACTGAATCACCTTGGTCTTAAGTTTCCTTACCTGTAAACTGAGGTAGCTGGACCAGATGACTTCAGAAATCCCTTCCAATCTTAGTTCTATAATCTTATGTCTAGAAAACATGGATTTCTTGGAATTTTAAATTTTCAATATCTTTTATCAATTACTTTGAAAAATCATACGTTTTGCTAATAAGCAACACTACAGTTCATCCCCTGCACTTTTCCCAGCATTTTTCTGTTCCATTTTCAATGGTGAATCAGATTCTTACCAATATCTCTTCTTTCCTTATTTTTCTCAGAAACTAGATACTGCTATGGCACCCTTTTTCAAGACCTAATCCAACATTTGATGATCATAACAAGAACATAGATGGTACATATTTGCTTTCCCATACATTTCCCCACAGGGTGAAATTAATTTGTAAGAGGAATACTGAAACAATATGATACACTTTCTTTTTGAAGACCTAACAAAGGAAAATGACATCTCCTTGTATAAAATGTTTCTTACAGCCCTTCTAGTGATTTTTGGGTGATCATATATATGTTAGTTTATTAAGTTAAATATACATATCCATTTGAGATCAGAGCTTTAAAATAGTTTTAGCCTACCTTTAAGATTACTTTGATAGCCTAAATGGAACTCAAATCATTTTAAAGTTTGAGTGTTTTTTTACATTTATGAAACATGAAAACTTCCCTCCATAAGTTACTATGATTGAGCCCCCACAGAATGTCCTGCACTGCATGAGGTGCTTAAAAACATCACGCATCGCTTCTTTCTTTTAAATACTGTGAATCTAATGACTAATGTCTGCACTACCTACACACAAGCAAACAATAGGCAAGAAGGGAACACCAAGACAGATGACGGTACCTACAAAAAATCTGAAAGCCTGGTTTATTTGAAGATAGACAATTATCATGAGTTTTCAGTTAATTCTCACTGCAATCAGTCTGAGCAAGCAGAGCAAAATTTTATTTTTCAAGTTTATGCACCAAGTTTGTGCATCCAAAATAGATAAATATTTGAATTAAGCAAGATTACTTAACTCATTAGGTCCACTTTCTCATGACCCTGCTGCCATACTTGGTGCATCAATCCTTAAATGTTAGTACATGATAGATTGGAGCAAAGGTGAGGCTTCATTACATTTTACCTTCTATAAAACAGCCACCTTTGTTATAAATAGAACATTGTATAAGTTAATCCACTCATAGGCACAAAAGCTTCCAGAGGTCTATGAGATACTTCTCTCCACTAGTAGAATGAATAGAAAGCACTCAAATAAAATTATATGAAGAACACTTTCTATGAAGGCCTTAAGAAACAAAGAAATAGTCTCTGCCATAGAGAAGTTTCTAATCTAGATAGATAGACAAGGCAAATGCACCTACAGATGAACCCTTATCCATAAATTAATAAAATGTATAGGTCAATATAGAAATGAAAAGTCCATTGAGAAATCCCTTTGCAAAGAGATGTTAGGATGAGGGGAGTGATCCAGATACAGATGATTAGCTAGGGAAACCTTTCTCTCTAAGTATATTCTCATCCTTTCCCCTTTGTTTCTATCTTTGTTTGCATGTATCTAACCACAAGAGATAAAAAGGAAGATTTTTACTAAGTACTAAGTAATATTTTGAAAATAGACCAAAGCACTGATACAAATAAGATAATAAAACCCCTTTAAATTTAATGTACAATTTAGAGTGAAGTTTTTTTATTGACTATTTATAACCACTCATTCACCTTTTCTTCCATCACTTTTCAAATCTTCTAAAAAGAGGAGAAATGCATAAATTTTTCCATGGTCCAATATGTGTCTTTTTTTTTAAATCCTAGGATATGCTTCCTTCTCTTAGCATTTTTAGATGTTTGTCAATATTCCAAAGCAGATTTTCAAGGCAGTGTTATATTAATAGCATCAATATCGCCTATGGTCCTAAAAGTGCTGTTTTGTTCATTAACATAGAAGATTAAAATGGATTTGGAAAACATTTTTTTCAAAGAAAGTTGAATTGTGGAGAGAAAGAAAAATTCATTCAAAGGGAGTTTCCAGGCTACATTTTATATTCCTTTTTATAGGATTGATTATTGAAATAACTTTGCCAAAAGGCCTGAGGATGAAGAAGAGTACAAACTGTGTGCTTAAATGAAAATAGATTTAATCATGTGAACTATGCTGGAATTATTATCATTCAGTGGTTCTGAGATGTAATAATATTTTATACTGCCTTGCCAGAGCCCAGACTTTTGTTCAATATAATCCATCCTGGTTCAACGAATAATTGTTAGCTCTTCTACTGGAGATGTGTGAATGCAGGCTGGTCTAGTTCCTGTTTAAGTTTGTGGGCACAAAAAAAGTACCCACTGCAGAAGAGCAGCTTAAAGATTTGATCGAAGCATGACCTTGGTGCTTTTCTTTACAAAACTCTGCCACAAACCGAAACAGGCTTCAGTGGACACTTTTGTTTGTAGGCTGCTATTTCTTTCAAAGATAAATGATAAATCTGAAGACAATCTGAAACCTTGTCTGGAGGGGTTTTAGAAAGAAATATGACAGGTATAACATATGCTTAGTTAGATTAGATGACATTAAGAAATCTGCTCTATTTATAGACAGATTTCTTGACAAGTCTTAAAGGACACACAAAATTTGTTCTGCATATATGAAGAAACCAAATAAGAATGATTTCTGCTTTGGGTTTGCATTCTTTTAAATCAAATAAAAATGCATACAAGCTAAATTTTTGTCTTCAGAAGACAACCATGTAAGGAAATACAAGCTACACTAAAGTTTCACTTGATAGCCAAATGTAATTATAGCACATAGCTCAATTCCTTTTAGGTACACCGACTAACATATTTTGTTGTCAAAGAAAAATGCGAATATCATATGTTGCCTGGGTATCTTGTTTCATGATCCTGAACAAGAGTTTTATCAAATAGTCACATATTGTTTATGAGGCTAAAATGACATTTCTTCTCTCTCTAGGTCATCTGTATACTTCTGTAAGGGAACACGTTCTCCCATTCTAGGTATTATACATCACATAGAAATTTACCAGCATTCGAAGAAAGAAGGTAAGTGGATATTATTCCATTTCATTTTAAAGCTGTTTTCAGTAGCTTTAATGAATTTATGTGTTAATTAAGTGGGTGTTATGCTTTTTGGAAGATAAGTTTAAGTAAATATTGGCACATCCTTGACTGTGGTAAGGGGCAAGACATTTCTGACGCCTAGTAAATTAGTTTAAGATTGGTTATGTAGCCAAAAGATGAGGCTTATTATAGGTCCTCATTGTCATTCTCTAGTAGATAAAGGCCTCATTCTAGAGCTAAGTTGTTAATTTTTCAATTGATGAGGATACTGTTCTGTAGTTTTGATAAAATGTATATCCTTTGCTTGTCCTAGATTGCCTTACCAATCCGTCAATATCTTATTCACACCCCTTGCATTCAGTCATAGGTTCCCTCACTTACCATCTGTGTGACTTGTTAAAGGTTAGAATTAAATGAATTATATTGTAAATTCTGGGTGTAAAGCCAATCAGCAGTAGATCCCTGAGAGAATGCTACTGTGAGGAGCTTTTAAGATTCGGATTACACAGTATTAGTGAACACTCTGTTTATTCCATTACAAATCTTTGTTCAGTACAATGTTCACCGTTTCAACAGTTCACAATATTATATACAATCTTCAGAACAAGGAAAGTCTCTATATTATATCTTATTTCAGAAAGACACAATATTTAGAACAAGGAACAAAAGAAGAATCAGCTGGTTTCCCTAAGGGAGAAACCAGCTTAACACTTAAAGATTCAATCAATCTAATCAGAGATCCAATCA
>CM053600.1:121068665-121085292 GCA_028646575.1 Pseudocheirus occidentalis | reverse complement strand
TCCAAGTCACAGGGAAATTCACACCTTCTCACCAATGGACAGAGTTCTGGGAATTCACACCTTATCACCAATGGACAGAGTTCTATACTTAACACTAGGTTACTAGGATCTACTTAACATCTGACCAAACAAATTAATTACCATTACACTGGGGTAGGAAAGCTGGGCCTCAAGGTCACATGTGGCTCTCTATGTCCTCAAGTGTGGCCCTTTGATTGAATCCAAATTTACAGAACAAATCCCCTTAATAAAAGGATTTGTTCGGTAAAACTTGGACTCAGTCAAAAGGCCAAGGCCACATGTGGTCTTGAGATGGTTCAGTAGTTCTCAGAAGTTAAGGATGTGGACCCTTCAGATTTCTTTCTTTAACAAATTAGCATGGATTAATTTATCAAATGAAAAAAAATTAAGTGCCTACTACGTACCATGCACTGTGCCAGGCTCTAGAGACAGGAAGAAAGGTAAAAACACACCTTGCCCTCAGGGAACTTAAAATCTAATGGGGGGATATGCAAATAACTACTTGTAAATAAGATACACACAGAATAAATTGGAAGTAATTTCAAAGAGAATGCACTAATTTTAAGGAGGGACAGTATAGGCTTCTTGCAGAAGGTAGAAATTTAACTGAGACTTCAGTAAAGCCAGCAAAGCCACAAGCCAGAGTATGGTCCTTGAGTGAATGTTAGAGGGTAGGTAAAGTTGATAGGACAACTGAAGTTTGAAGTAAGAAAAGGTAGGAGAACAAAACAGCAAGAGGCCTTGTGGTTGGGCAAGAAACAGAATACTACCTCACCAGGGAGTGTAAGCTTCACACACTCAGGTTCCTAGAATAGTTATCTAGAGAAGAAAAAGACTAAAAGAACCTTCCAAAGTCTGGTTGCAGGATCCAAATTTATTTCCAAAGTATTAATTAGCATGATTTATATCATGCTAATATACTAAAGATTAACCAGATAATATATGTAAGTGCGTTTAATAATAAAGTATTATATTCAGGCCAGCTATTAATAATGTTATTATTATAACCAATCAACATTTGTTGCTTTAAACATGATGAGATATTCTAAGGCATAAAAACATCTCCTGCTCTCAAGAATCCTGCTGGATGTAGTAGATGTCAGTGAACAAACAAGAAGATAAACCAGTGGTAGGTATTTAAGTCATGTGCTGATACAGACTATAATAAAATAATAACTAACATTTACACAGTGTTTACTATGCTCAGCTGTGCTAAGTGCTTTACAAATTTTATCCCATGGGATTCTCACAAAATTTGATTAATGTGTGACCTCTGTCACGTCTTAGGAGGTATTATTTCCACTTTACAGTTGAAACTGATGTAAACAGATGTAAACTTGCCCAGCGTCACACATCTAATTAGTGTCTGAGGTTAAATTTGAACTCCGATTTTCCTGGTCATAATTACATTCAATGCCCTATATAACTCTGCCAAAAAAACGAGAAAAAAAAAGAGAGAAGGGGGAGAAAGACTATTTTAAGAAATCAGAGAAAGAAGAGAGCACTTCTAAGTTGAAGTGGTGAAAGGAGATTTACATAAAGGAAATAAGTTTTGGGCCTTCAACCATGAGTAAAGCTTGGATAGTTATAGCAAAGGAAGCACAGTAGTCTAGACTGAAGGAAAATCACATAATATGAGTTTAAGTTGTTTCTGGACACAGCAAAATAAAAAGAAACTGAGAATCCCAAGTAGGCTGAACAGAAGATTTAGAAAGTATAGTTCATTTGCCTGTAGGGACATCTTAAAGTGAAATTATGTTTGCCACAATCAAATATGTAGGCATCAAGTCCCCTACAGACTTTTAATGTGATCTTGAGAGAAATGTAAATATGTATTTTTCAATGTAAAATATGTGCTCTCATTTAAGAAGAAAAAAGCAAAAAAACACCATCACACACTCTTTCTCTTTGAGCCCTTCCTTCCCCCAGCACCTTAGGGAAAACATTAAACAAGTAAATATCTAGAAATAAAAGCTTATTACAGATTCAAAATAATGTGACTATGTCATTTCGGTTTTATTGTTATGTCACCCAGAAGACTACCTTTGTAATATAAAAGTATTACTAATGGCATTTTGTATATTGTATGGTTTTACATATTTATAATGTGAGATGAAATAATATGATAATTGCTGGGAAAATAAGACCGAATTACTTGGTTAAGAAGTGAACTCTGGAGTTTGGGATGTCATGACAAAACCTCTTTTACGTAACAATGCTATCTGAAGGCATTGCATATTCTCCTAAATTTCATGGGACTCCCTAAATAGATGTAATAGACATAAATGCAAAAACAGGAGAGTAATTGTAAAATTGAGAAAATAAAAGCAAATGACTCTCCCAAGGTGGAAAGGCAGACAGACAACCTGCTGTCTGAAGAGGAAAAGCTAACAGTGATAGAGTGTATCTTCAGGTTGTATTCAATTAAAAGAGGGTGGGAGGGAAAGAAGACGTTTTGGTCCTCCTCTGATATATATGACCTCATCTGCCTTTTTATGTGGCCCAACCATGGAGAGGCAGTCATCCTTGACTGAGGGGGAGATTGTCACAATTACATCAGACTTCAATTAGGAAAACAAACAAATAAATAAATAAATAAATAAAGTCTTTCACTGTCAACTTGTAATACAAAAGTTATGCTTAAAAAAAGTGGTTGCTTTCTTCAATAAATTCAAGGCACTTCAATACATTTGAGACTTTATTCTTTTGACAGAAAATATAAGAGTTATAAGGGGGTAATTTGATCAGGAGTTGAGGATACCCTCAATACCTTAAAAAAAGATAAAAATGAAACAATTCCTATCCTCAAGAAACTTAAAGCTATTTTAGTTCTACCCTATAAAGTTACACTGAATAAATAGATACTCTTTTCCAGATAACAACCCTTCAAATATTTAGAGACCATAATGATTCTCCTTTCTATGACCCACCCATTTACTCTTCTCCATGCTGACCATCCCCAGTTCCTTCAACAATTCTTTTTAAGATAAAGTTTTGAGATGCTACCCCATTCCCTTGACTCACCCTACTCTAGAAATAGTGATTTGTCAGTACAATTTCTGAAATGCAGTGACTAGAATTAAATAGAATAGTATAGACTGGTCTAAGGCAGAATATAACCAAAACTAAGGCCTTTTTGGTCCATGTCTTAATCTTTCAGGATCTTTGGAATTAATGCATCCTTTACCCCTCCTAGGTCTTCCCATTGCCACATTTGTTGAGCGAGTCTTTTAAAGTATTTATGCTAACTGAGTTGTTGATAATCATATCCTCAGAAGACTGGAATCAGTCTATCAATCAACTGTCCTTGGGTCTGCATGGCCATTCAACATTAATCTGTGTTGAATAAGAATACCCAAACAGTACCATCGATAGAGTCTGTGCATGTAATGGAGGTACAGAACATTTTATTTGATTTACATTTCTTGAACCACAAATGACAATATGATGTTAGCCTAATTCCTCAGAAATATCTCATTTAAGCTACTGCCTGACTACCTAGAAAATGTACAAAAAAGTAATACCTTAGAGAAAGAGCAAAAATTCTATAGTTTTATTATTTGCAGCATTTTCAAAAATATTTCCTATAAAATTAAATAATGTCTCATGTCTGTGATTTTAATTAATTTTCTTTGGGAAAAAGTATTCTAACAGACTCAATGATGGTACAGGGTTACAGGAAAGCAATCTCTGAAAACATGAGCAGAAAGCTGGTGAAAAAGAATACTGAAACCCTAATATAGTTTTATTCTTGTAATTTTAATTTCATAAAGGATTATTGTTTTATTTTTTCTTGAAAATGAATTCACACTACACAAACCTCCCTCTAATGTCTTATCCATCAGTATTAAGAAAAAAATTTAAAAGTCTCATCCAGACTCCACTTTAGAACTGCAGTAAATTAGATAAGAGTTCTTAAGTTGTCTCTAAATGGCTATAATTAAATCCTCACTTAAAACTATGTAGTCTCCACCAAGGACAAATATCATCATAAGGGATACAGAGAAAGAGAATTATAACAAAACCCTGTGACTTGGCACAGACTCTTTTGTAAAGGATATATGTCAGCACTCTGGTAACTTCTACCAAAATGGAGATTTTAAAAGAAGATAGATACAAATATGTATGTGAGGTCTGCAGTGGGATGGCCAACCTTTTCCCTTCTGTAGCTATGTTTAATATTCAACTTTCAGCCAGGAGCTCCAGTAATTTTTACACTTTTCATGTCTTACATTCAATATGGAAATAGCAATGCTTCTTCAACTTGCCCCACTCCCTGACCGCTTTTCCCCCATTCAATTCTGACACATACTGACTGGTTAAATGCTTTGAAATCTATGTAATTAGCAAAGATATTCCACATTTCCCGTGGAGAAGTAACTAGTTATTGCAAGATATGCAAATGATACACAACTACAGTATCAAGATAACGGCTTATTAAAAATTTATAGCTAGGTACAGCCTTAGATGGAGTGCCAGTCCTAGAATCAAGAGAACCTGAGTTTGAATTTGGCCTCAGACACTCTCTCTATGACCCTACGCTAGTCACTTAATCCTCTTTGCATAAGTTCCATCATCTATAAGGGAACCTAGAGAAAAAAATGGTAAACCACTCCAGAATCTTTGCCAAGAAAACTTAAATGGGGTCACAAAGGGTCAGACACAACCAATCAAAGTAGCAACAACAACAAAGGTATAATAGGTCAAATGGGTGAAAGACCTAGGATGTCCCAGAAACCTGAGTACAGTTTTAAGCTTTAAAAGCTTAATAAGCCCTGTATACCTTTCTCCCAGAAAGAAGAAAGATGAACAGTTAGAAATAGCAGGGAGCAAAATGAAATAGATCCTTATATAAATTAGAAAAGTATAGAGCCAAATAGAAGATGAACAAATTTCTAAGATTTTCCTACCTTGATCTTTAAGAAAAACTATCCTCAAATAATAACTGACATTTATATAATGCTTTACTGCTTACAGACCACTTAATATACATTTGAGCCTCACTACAACACTGTGAGGTAGTTAACATAATAACAGGTATTATGTTGCTCATTAATAGCTTCTGGTCCCTGTCTCTTACATGTCTAAATTGTCCCACAATTAATAGGATACTTAGCTCAAGATTTTAGATTGTACATGCGTTTATTGTTAGCTTTCACAAGTTCTCAGAAGATGCCCTCCTCTCACATGTCCTCTTCATTAGAAATATTCATAAATCCTGCATCAGTTTTAAGGGATGACGTAATGTCATTCACAAGTAATCTCTACACCCAAGTAAACGGGACTTGGTAATCTCTTTCAAAGGTTTTCCAGAAAGCATGTCACTTTCCAGCTGCTTCAGTAACAATTCCAGCTAAAGCAAGTGTTGTCATTCTGCATCCAACCTCAGCAGGAGAGACTTTGTTGTCACGGTTTTCAAAGTGAAGAAAATGACATATACATCATGTGTCTGTCAATTCTTCAATCTGAACAGAAAAGTAGAAGTTATACTTTTAGGAATTTCAAATAACTATCCTGGTTTTTCAAATCCCCTTTGTAATCTTTATGAAATACCAATAGATATCTCCATGGAAAGGTGGAAAATACTGTAAAATTTAGGCTATATTTTAAAATTGACACTTCATATCCCCAGAGCAAGAAAGTCTCATTGAATAGAAAAACCAGTTTAAAAAATACACCTTAGTTCTGTGATTATTGTTCCAACAGTGCTAATCATATATTTTTCTTCTTTCTAATAGCCCATTGGTATTCATCAGTTAACTGTTTTCTATCTTAGAAGTTTATTTTTTTAATTTTGAAACATGTATTATACCAGAAGAGCTTAACTTTAGTCTCTAGTTTCTGCAGAAAACAAAACACTAATAACTAATATTGACCTTGAAAGTGAAGGATAAAATACAGGATTGATTAATGAACTTGCTACTTCCCTACAGAGGACATTAGCCATCACTTGGCCTTTCTGTACTGAAATATTGATTTGTTTGCTCATACCACCAGTCAAATGCACTGTTTTCAAATATTTCTAAGAAAAACATTTGTTAATGTTGGAGGAATGAGTGAATGAATGAATCATATTGAACAATAAAAAGAAAGGTAAACTCCATCTTCTATCTTCAAAGTCCTAACTTCCTTCAGTTTTCAGTCAACTGCCATTTCCATTGGTGAGCCTTTTCTGATCCCTTTATTTGTTAGCAATTCCAACCTCCTTCTCAGATTATCTCATATATACTTCTCTGTTTTAATGTTTTTGTCCTCAATGGAATGTAAGGGGGTAGGCTTTTTTTCTTTCTATCCTATTACATACTGCGGTTTCTTACTTACATTTTGCATTTAGTAATTTTATTGGATTAGATTGAATTTTATATCAGAGGAAGCTCGGTAGTATAATAAATAGAGAGCTAGGTATTGAGTAAGAAGACATGAGTTCAAATCCAGCCTCTGAACCACTTAACCTCCTTTTGCCTTGGTTTCCTTATCTATAATTTAGAGAAAATAATAACCTCTACTTTACAGGATTGTTGTAAATTTTAAATTAAATAATAATTGTGAAGCACTTATCACAAGCCTGGTACATAGTAAATGCTTTATAAATGGTAGTTTTCATATCAGTAAGAAAAATAATCAGTGGTGAGACTATACAGCAGGCACACAATGTGCATATACATACAATCTCAGTATGAGTCACTGAAATATGTATGATTAGAACAAAAAAGTTTGAAATATAAACTTTGTTTTTCTATGCTTTTTTTTTTCTCCCACAAGCACTTTTAAAGCTTTTGACTTTCTTTGAGCATTTGACTTTCTTTACTAACTCAACTCTACTGACTGGGCAGATAAACACTTGCCCTCATTGTTCCACTTTAACAAATTAAGTAGTAAGTGCCTCTAGTTATCTAAATAAGATGTTGATTGATCTCATGGAAATAATTAATCAGGCTGAAGCTGATATGATCTACAGCCACCCTCAGAACTTTCTTTTCTCATTATACCTACCTAGAATTTAAATTTATAGCCAGTGGCAAAAAGTAATGGTTTTTGAGAGTTTTCTACAACTTAGATTCCTAGGAGGAAGTCAGATTTCATTGTAATAAGACTTTAAGTGGGTCCAATTATGTTTTAGTTCTAAGTCTTGTTTCAAATATTGTTCTGACTGTTTGGTAAGGTTTAATGGAAGCCACCATCAGGTTGAGAACTCTGGGGAATAAAATGTCAATCTTGTGAGAATTCATGAAATGAGAGTGCTTTTTTTTTAGTAGATGGGCACTTAAAATGTATTTAATTTAGCAACTGGGAGCTTGTTAACAATTGTATTTTTAAAAAAATTCTTGCTGAGGAACATTTCTTATAGGCAAGAAGAAATAACAAAACTGGAACAAAAATGCTTATGAAATATTAATTTAATGACCCATAAAAATCCCTTTTCTTACACATAAGTGTGATGATATATCAGAGCTGCAGGGTGGTAAGTTAGATACTAGTTCAAAAATCAAATTTATGTTTGTACTTCTCAAAGATAAATACTCTATGGATAGAATACTTCTTCTACAGGAACTCCATGACATATATTAGGTACATCCATCAGAGACTGCCTTAAAATAGCAAAGCATCTAAGACTTGAGGTTCCCAATCCACACACACTCTGCAACAGATTTCCATTGTTAAGATTTTAGATTGTACATGTCTTTATTGTTAGCTTTCACTAGGTATGTGTTATTTGTCTTTTAAACTTAACTTGTAAGCTCCTTAAGGGTGAAAACTGTATTGTCTCTTTTACTATTTCCCCCAATCCTTGGTATGCTGTCTTAGGCATGTTAGGAACTCAGTTAAGTATCTGTGGGCTTTCAAATTATGCCACTGGAGCGGGCTGACACCTCATAGACTGTATATTTTAAGATGATCAAGAATTTAGATTTAGGAAGGAGCTCAGAGTGGTCATCAACACGTAGTCCAAAGTCCTCATTTTATGCACCGTGAATGTGAGGTCCAGAAAAGTTATTAATGTCACAAAAATTATTGCACAGCATGGATATATTTCTAACCTATATCTTCCGATTTTAAATCTCCTAAAACTGGACATATTTGATTCACTGAGAAGGCCTATATTTGGAAACATAAGAATTGGGTTCACATCTCAACTTTGCCCCTAACCATCTGGGTGGTTTCCAGAAAGGACACTTAAGTGTTTCTAGGCCTCAATCTCTTTATCTGTAAAAATATGTCAACTGCTTTATTACCTCATTCATTAGGTTGTTTTGAACACCAAATAAGGTAATATCTGTAAAACTTTGTAATCAGTAAAGTCACATATGACTCTCAGCTATTATAATACTTATATTTAATCAATCTATTCAGAAAGTACTTTCACTTGTTTATTAGGATATAGAATGACCCTCTGCAAATCAATTAACCCCCTTTGCCTCAGTTTCCTCAACTGTAAATAGGGATAATAGCAGCATCAATTTCCCAGGATTGTTGTATTAGATGACAAACAATGTTTATAAAGCACTTCATACAGAGCCTGATATCTAGTAGGTACTACCTAAATGCTTAGTCCTTTCTCTAAGCTAACATAGAATGGAAAGAGATAGTAAGAAACCACATACCTCAACCATTATATTTTACAGATCAGGAAACTGAGTGGTTATTATATGCTGTAGGTCACATAGTTAGTAAGCAACAGATAAGCATTTAAACCTAGGTCCTCTGAATACAAATCATATTTCCACTACTCAATGATGTTAAAAACTACAAATAAGTTTTTAAAAATCAGGTTTATCTAATTAAGGCTAATTTGAATACTACAAGTCCTGAAATCCTAATATTGTGATAAATGATTCTTCCTTAAAACGATATATTTGCCATATTACATTATTTATATAATATTAGTACTAATATTTATTTTAAAATAATCTAGTACAAGACTCTGACCAAAGTGCCATTTAAATTTTTAAATTTCATTTCAATCAACATTTCATTGTAAAGTGAGACCTTAGTAATGTACTGTAGCTCTTTAATTCATATATAAGTGCAAGATAGGTGTCCTCCTACATCTAAAAGTGTTTAAAAAATGTTTTGATTTCCATCACCATAGATCCATTTGGATTTTGAGGCCTCTAGGATACAGCAATCGAGTGTTCTCATCTGTGAGTAGTCAACAGGAATTAAACTGAAGTTCATACTGCAATATTCTAAAGATAGTTTACTTCTCCTGGGGAAAAGAGGTTGGGGTTGGCTTCAGAGTCCCCAAAACAACTTTCAGTTATAAATTTTAAATAATGAGCCTCAGATTTGGGAGGTGAGAATAGTAAAAGATGAGAGATGGCTATGCATGTAAATTGTAAGTACATGTCCAAAGAGACTAGAGTCGCTCTCCCTGATCCCAGGCTGCAAAGAGAAGCTTAAAATGCAAGCTAAAATTTAGTTAGCATCTTCTTTGGACATTTTGGGGCACTGAGTAAGGTGACTAAAGGCCTGCAGAACTGAAGGGTGGAGAGGGGATGGTTAGACAACCTTTCCAAGATATCTGGTGGTTTTAGTGGACTGCAAGAAGAGTTAACAGTGGGATCTGTCATAGAACTACAGCATGCTGGAGTTAAAACGGTCTTCAGCAACCATCTAGTTCAGGCCCATACAACAAGAAAGAAAACCTCCACTACAACACACCAGGAAATCTTCTGGTCTTGAGATGAAATGAAATTTACTTCATCCTAAGACAGTCCATTTCACTTTTGGATAGTTCTAAATGTTAGGAAGGTTTTCTTTAGTTTATGTTCAAATTGGGCTCTTGGCAACTTCTTGACATTTTTCAGAATCCACACAATTCATTCATCTTTCATGTGACAGCCTTACAAATATCTGAAGATAGCAATCACATCTCCCTGAACTTCTCTTCTCCAGATTAAACGTGCCATGTTGCTTCCAACAGATCCCCATACAGCATGGAATAAAGGCCTTTCATCATCTTGGCTGCTCTCCTCTAAATGCTCTCTAGTTGACCAACATCCTGCCTAAATGGTGGTCCCAGTGACTGCTCAAAATACTACAGAATAAATCTGACCAGGGAAAAGGTCAAAGGGACCATCATGTACTTATTGCTAGGAACTATCTCCCTTTTAAGGTACCACAAGACCACGTCAGGTTTTTTGGCCATCATCTCAGTAGTCCACTGAAATTTCCACATCTTTTACGTGGCAGTGAAAAATGCAAAAGGCAATAATGACATACATTAACAAAAGCTTGGTGTCCATAAAAAAGGCAGAGTAAAACACCACTGTAATATCTGCCAGCTAAAATGTATTTGGTTCTAGGCATCACATTTTATAAAGAGGAGAGCAAACAGGGCAGTAATGGAACTGAAAGATCATGCTAAGGGTCTGTTGGAGGAACTAGAAATGTTGAACCTGTATAAGGGAAAATTTGTGAGGAACATAATAATTACCTTCCAAGTATTTATATGGTTATTATGAAAAAGAAGAATTAAGCTAGTTTTAACCAGCTCCAGAAAGCAGAATTTGAACCACTGGGTGGAAGTTATGAGTAGGCAAATAATAAAGACTTACTCATTTCACATCTAATTAAATCATGTTTTTGTGCTTGGAGACTTCTTAAAAATACACACATCACTGTCTCTTCAAATCTGAATATTCAATTGACTTCATGTGAAAAGCTACAGAAAAATCAATTTGGGAATAAATGCACTTCAACATAATCCACAGGAGTAAATATCTAGGGAGTAGGTGTTTATGATGTACTTTTCTGTTGGCCACTGCATTCATTATAGTCATCTGAACGCTTTATTCACTACCACACCATAATTCAATATTGGATATCAAATCTCTTGATATTGACAAGAGGACATGTAACCTACCCATTGGTGTACCTTTACCCTTAGTAATGATAAGCCTAACTCTTCTTGTCATCTAGCACTCTTTAACAGATTTTACATAACTTGCATCAAAAAATCTGATAATATCTTTTACACGACTAATCCTTGACAATTCTTCATGGTTAATGAAACTATTTGCCTCTCCATTTTACTTTATATGACTCAGCATTTTGCTTAAAATTTAAGATAAATTCCTTTTAAATAATAACACTTGTCATTTGAACTTTTGCCTAGTCGAATAGAATATCATTTATATTTTGGAAGTGTTAGATGCATGAATGTTTATATCAATAGAGAAAAGACCTATAGTTTCTTTATCATAGGGTGGCAGTGAAACCATTTTCTTTAGCCAAATAGTTCATAGTCTTGGAGAGTTGCCTAAAGTTCAGGAAGATCAAGTGACTTATTTGCAGTCACACAGTAAGTAAATTTCAATGAATCCATATGTTCCTGAAGGGAAGTGCCACACCCTCTCCAAAATTTCTTTTTACAACTTTGGCTTTTAGTAAACTCCAAGTTCATTGTGAATCATCAATATGACGTAGGCATCATTTCTAAACATAGTTGTGTTGGACTCTCTGTATTTTACACACATAACACCTCATTGAGAATATTGTCCTCAATTCTGATGATCATGGTTTAAAAAGAATATGAATAAATTAAGGAGAGTCTTGAGAAGAGTGACAAAGATGGGTCAAGAGCTCATGTAATAAGAATCAATTAAAGGAATTAAGGGACATCTAGGTGGCACAGTGGATAGTGTCAGGCTTGGAGTCAGGAAGACCTGAGTTCAAATCCAACCTCAGACACTCAATAGCTGTGTAATCCTGGGAAAGTGACAACCCTGATTGCCTCAGTTTCCTCATCTGGAAAATAAGCTAGAGAAGGAAATGGTGAACCATTTCAGTATCTCTGCCAAGGAAAAGCCAAATGGGGTCACAAAGGGTCAGAGATGGCCTAAATGACTGAATAACAACAAAGTAACTGAACGTGCTTAGACTAATGAAGAGAATACTTTGGAGAAGCATAGAGGTTGTGTTTGGATATGTGAAGGGATGTCATACGGAGAAAGCATTAGATGGTTTCTGCATATCTCCAGAGACTAAAAGAAGAAGCAAAGATTGGAGGCTGCAACAATGCCAGTGTAGGCTTGATAAGGGAACACTTTCTAGAAAGCACAGCTGACGCAAAATAGAATGAGCTCTCTTTTATGGCAC
Source organism: Pseudocheirus occidentalis (assembly GCA_028646575.1). NCBI lineage: Eukaryota > Metazoa > Chordata > Mammalia > Diprotodontia > Pseudocheiridae > Pseudocheirus > Pseudocheirus occidentalis. The sequence continues at coordinate 121,073,169 of CM053600.1, read as the reverse complement.
TGGGCTTCTCCTCCTGGAAAGTCTTCAAGTAGAAGGCTAATGACTACATGTTAGATTTTTTAGAGGGTTTCTTTTCATCTATGGGTACTACTAGATTGCCACTGGGATATCATACAACTCTCAAAGTCTGTGATTCTATAATTAGCCTCTCTGGGTTTCAGTTTTCACATTTTAAAAATAAGTAGTCTGGCTTAGATGACCTCCAAGATTCCTTCTACCTCTCCATCTATGATTCCATAAAATCTTGATACTCACAAAAATATATTCCTAATTCAATTGGAAGAAGATTCATTTATAGTGGATTATGATTTTTCTTTAAATAAAATGACTTCATTCTTCCCCTTAATGTATTAATGGGAAGACACAATTTGGTCAAGATATTTAAATAGCCAATAGTGATTCTTCAGTGTTGTCAAATCAGTTTTCTTCCTTTCTTTTCCCTCTCCAATATTTTTAGTTCACAGGGTTTGTTTTTATTTCTCACGGATCCACATGTCATTTTGAGCATTAATGTTTCTTTTATATATGTAATGATTACATATGCTAAAACTAAGCATCTTTTGTAAAGGAAAGAAACTAACTGGGATCTTTGGGAAGGCATTAATTTATACATGATGGTGTTAAATTTTTACTAAAATCAATATATTTGCTATACTTGTATTCAAAGGCAGACTATCTCCCTTTATGGTTTTCAAAGGAACCATTATTATTGTTTCAAATTTAAACAAATTATCTAGAAAATCCTTAGTTGTGCATTGCAGATTTTCCTCTCTTACAAATGTACAAACATGCAGCCTAGTTGAAAGTGTGAAAAATCATTCTCCAGAAATATACAAAAACGCAGGCTCTATGCAGATATAGCCTGGATCCATTGTATTTATTATCAGAATACTTTTCAGAGAAATGCAATTAGTAACAAACAAAATAAATGTTCTATTTAGAATCGACTATATCCTTGATTATTTCTCAGTTCTTTTCAAAACAGAATACAGTGCAAAACTGTCCTTCAAATGTTGTGCTTAAACAAAGGAACCTCGCTTCTCTTGCCAGGGCATTTTCCTTAATCATACCCTTTGCAGACTATTTAAAAATGCATTTGTAACAGAAAAGCACTGACAAAAAGCCCTATAAGAAATAAACTCTCTCCTCTTTTCAGTCTATGAATTAGATGTTCACACTGAGCAAACACTCATTTTAAATCATTGCAGTAAACTGAATCATTTACGATCTGCTTTAAGCAACCCGGTCCTTATCTTGCACCTTATTTCCACACTGTAAGCCAAATAAGAAGATTGTTTGAAAGCAAAGTGAACAGTACTCGTGCACTAGCCACACGTGAGACACAGAAGGAAAGTTGGCACAAGAACTGTAATTTCTGAAAACATGGAAAAAGGTGCCTTGCCAAAAGAAGTAAATCAAACAGGGAGTCAGGATATGCACTGACCACTGAAACTGCACAACATCAAAAAGATTGTTTAATTTTCCAGCAAACTTCAGATAGAATTTTAACTACGCTGCCTTTGAAATTATACACAAATTCTAATGGTAGGTAAATTCATTTCACCTTCATCTTTGCTGCATATGAAAACAGGCATAATGAATTGATCTTTCTGTGTGCTCTCAGGTGGCCCTGACTCTTATGTGCAACTGGGACTTCATTACTTTTGGTCTGTTGTGAGGGGGTGAGATGTTAGATCAGATTGGGAATGCCAGAACCAATCGATCTGCTTTTACTCAGTGAGAAGTCATACAAAAATGACTTCGTTCAGAAAAACTTTCTCCTCTAATCAAGTCTTCAACACTTTAACACAACTATGTACGTGTGTGTGTGTGTGTGTGTGTGTATAAATTATAAGGATGGTCTTATGTGCTTTAGAAGGTGTCTTTCCTCCAGACTTTTTAGTGGTAGTATTTTCCCATAAAATGAAAAAGTAGCCTTTTGTTTTACTTTTACTCAAGCCTGCATCTTTTAACAAATGATGTTTTTTTAAATTTACTTTTAATTTACAACATTCAGTTCCACAATTTCCTAAGTTTCAAATTTTCTCCCTTCTCTCTCCTCTCCCCACCCCCTCACCCCACAGCAGCATGTAATCAAATATAGGCTCTACAAATACCTTCACACTGAACGTTAATCATGTTGCAAAAGATTATAACCACCGGCTGAACAATGAAAAAGAAGAGATAAAACAAAGCACAACACAACGAGAGGAAACAAATCATTTGCTTTAATCTGCAGGCTCTTTGGTTTTCTCTGGATGTGGATATCTCTTTCCATCGTGAGTCTTTTGTTTGTCTTCTAACCCTGTATTGCTGAGAAGAGTCCAGACTATCAAAGTTAGTCATCACACGTACGATGTGTCTGTAAGTGTGTACAAAGTTCTTCTGGTTCTGCTCTCCTCACTCTGCATCATTTTATATGTCTCTCCAAATTATTATGACGTCCGTCTGCTCCTCATTTCTTATAGCACAACAGTATTCCGTTACATTCATATATCACAACTTGTTTAGCCATTCCCCAATGGATGGGCATCCCCTTTACTTTCAATTTTTTGCCACCACCAAAAGAGCTGCTATAAATATTTTTGTACATATGCATCAAGTCCACATTTGAGAAGGGCAAAGCAGGACAGTGAAAGAAGAGGCTAAACCAAATACTTCTCATGATATTAACATATAAACATATTGCTTTAAAATTTGAAAGGTGCCTTACTTACATAATATCTCTTTTTATCCTCATGACAACTCTAGGAGGTAGGTTCTATTATCAAAACCATTTAACAGATAAGGAAACTGAGGTAGACACAGGTAAAGTCACTTGGCCAGGCCCACATAACTAATAATTATCAGGTAGGATTTGAACATAGGCCTTTCTGACTCCAAGTCCAACACTACGTAGCTACCTATTGTTATTCTGGAACTGAGAATCAAAGTATAATGTTTGAATGATCCTTTATCTTTTTATTCATCTTATTTTCATAAGTACATCTCTCTCAGGAAGAAATAATATCATAGGGTTCTGAAGGAATCTGTGAATACAACTGCTGTTTCACTGTCGGTAACCATCTAGGAATCTTTTAGAATGAGACAAGTGCCACAAGATTTGGTTGTTTAATCATGTCCAACACTTCATGACCCCCATGGACCACAGCATGCCAATGTTGCACGCACATCAACTTTGCTTCCTGGATATTGGATTGTTATTTCCTTCTGGAATAGTTTAAAGCAATCAGAGGTTAAGTGACTTGTCCAGGATCACACAGCTATTGTCTGAGGTCATATTTGAACTTGTCAAGTGTTCCTGACTCTGTCCACTAAGCCACCGTGATTCTATAATTAGCCTCTCCAACTAATTATAAGTTTCTCCAGTGATTAAAGAATGAATCACAGGATTAGACAGTAGCAAATATCTTGATTCTCCAAAAGGGGAAAAGCAAGTTCAACAGGCATTTATTAAGTGTCTTCTATATGCAAGATATGACACTAGATGAAGATACAATGGCAAAGCAAAAAATAGTTGATTTAAAAGATCTTATATTTTGCTGGTCAGTGGGTTTAACACTAATTTTAGAGAAAATATTAGAACAGATTATTTAAAAGGTAGTTTGTGAACACTCAAAAAGAGAAGAAATGCTCATTACAAGCCACGACGGGTTCAATCACATTCTGATGTGGAAGGATAGGTTGACACTTCCTGGGGGCAGATAATCCAATTGTTATGGCAATACAATTGATGGATACTATAATTGGTCCTGTCCTACTCTAAGAAAGTAAGCTGTTCTGTACATGTACCTTCAGCAAACAATTCTCATGGACCAGTGGTTTAAAAGAAAACAAACTTCTCAGATATCCTTGTGGGTAAGATAGGGATATGTAGTCTGGATGACATTACATACAACTTGGATATTAGGTTGAAAGAATGGACCCAGGGGTTTCCCGCGGGACGGAGCCAAGATGGTGGCTTAGAAGCAGCAAGGTCCTGCAGCTCCCACACAGCCACCCTAAACACCCATAAAATATGACTCTGTTCAAATTCTAGGGCTCTCAAATTCACAAAAATACAGAAAACACATGTTGCACAGAAAGCACCTTGGCAGCAGGGGATCATCGTGGCAGGACACGAGCCAAGGCCAGCCCAGTCAGAAACCGAAACTACAGCCAGGCCCCAGGGTGGTGAGGAGGAGCAGAGCTGAGCCACAGCCAGTCTAAAAGAAAGAAGATCTACAATGCCTCCAGCAACTCCACATCTACCAAGATGTGAACAATAGGAATTAGAGAAAGGCAGGTTGGCAGGAGGGGCTCATCGCATAGGCCTGCAGGCCGGGAGCCGAGACCAGCCCAGCCTGAAACCGCCATGCGGCCAGGCCCCAGGGCGGTCAGGACAAGCCAAGCCTCCCAAGCCACAGCGTGAGTCTACTTCAGAGAGGATCTAAAGCACATGGAACAATTTTTATATCTACTGAGCCAGGATTAGAGGTCAGTGAAAGTGAGTGAAGCTTTCAAG
>CM053600.1:121044474-121068165 GCA_028646575.1 Pseudocheirus occidentalis | reverse complement strand
GTGGGGATGAAAGGGGGGATGACGGAGGGGAGGGCAGGGTCTGGGGGAGGGATGCTGGACACTCACACTTCAATAAAGAGACAGGGACAGGGTAGAGAACAGAGCAAGGGGGGGAAGGATAGGAAGGAGGGACATATGATCACTGTCACAATATGTCCACTATGAAGATGTCCTGTATAAGCACACCTACACAGCTTGTATTGAATTGGTTGTCCTTCCAGTGGGGGTAGGTGACAAGGGAGGAATCAAAAGAATCTAGAATTTAAAGCTCTGCAATACCTGCAACTAGGAATTAAGATATACAGGGGTTGGGGTAGGGAGATCTTCCCTGCCCTACCAGAAAGTTAGAGAGCAGACCAGAGGAGGGGCTCTACAGTGGAATCACTGTTTTGGGGTTGGGGTAGGGGAAAGACCAGGAGAAAATTTGTAATTCAAAAATCTCATGAAAATGAATGACGTAAACAAGAAAACAAACAAAAATTTATGACATTAAAAAATAAAGAATGGATCCAGAAATTGACTAATCATTGTGAACTTTGAAGAAGCAAAGTTCATATAGAAAAACAGGGCTTTGTCCTTAACCCTGTTCTAATGAATATTTTTTTATCAATGATTTGGATGAAGCCATAATGCATTCTTGTCAGAATTCTGGTTTTCACAAAGTTAGAAAGTATAACTATACAGTATAGTAGTTTTTTTACAACTGGCATCTTATTTGGCTTGAATTATGGACCAGATTTAATAAAATTAAACTTGATAGAGACAAATATAAACCTTAAACTAGGGTTCAAAAATCTAACTCTGTAACCCTAAGTCTGGGTAAGATATGGCTAAAACACTGGAAAAGCTGATTATATGGAAAAGAATTGTTAGAGGTATAAGGAGAAATGAGGAAAAAATGGGTCTTAATGGAGAAAAAGGAAGCTCAATCTTTTCTGAGACAGAATTGCTTCTGCTAAATGCATAAGAAAACAAAAATGAAACAAAATACCAAATGAGTCACTCTTCTGCATAGATTATAGAGTAGCTGTCTGTTGCTGGTGCTGCCTACCTGGAAGCAATCCCAAAATTTTCTGAACACATATATACTTTTTGTTTTCCTTTTCAAAACTGGCCTTATCTTGAAAATTTTATCCATATTTTACAAATTTTGGTACATGGGGGAGAAGAGGAAGTAAGGGGAGTATGTACAATGTGATTTGTTCTAGCCTCAAATACTAACACTCTTCCAATCTACCATCAAGGGAACCAAATTAAGTGAGTTATTCCTTGTAAAATGTTTTAGTCTTTCACAGACAAACACACGCATGCATGCACGCACCCACATACACACACACAATCTCTAATACAATGCATTAAAAGCACCATTAGGTACATTACCAGTACTGAGTATGTTTCTTCAAATAGACTTTCCCACTACAGTGTTTTGTAATTCATTAATCCTTTTACCTCTTCTGAAGAACTTGCAACAATAAAACCCTCCCAATTACACAAAATGATTTCTTCCTGTTAAATCAGCCCTCATCAACCAATACTTTTTTTGAAAAAAGTTAAAGCTACTTAAACTGCTTAAGAGTTTGGGTCTCAAATAAGGAAAGCTAGCCTGCAAATTATGGGATCATAAATATCCCATTCCTTCAGGGTACTGAGTACCTAGTCTAAGTTGTAGGAAATAGCTTAGAAGTCACTCAGGAACCAGACATATCTGTTGTTATCATTCTCTTCAGTGAGCAGGTATATTTTTTCAAGCTCCCAAGAGTCAACAAGGGTTTATCAAATAGAGTCATGAGGTCTAGTGATTCCACAAAAGAAGAACTTCCCAAAGAATGGAGGGAACTCACATTATTATTCAAGTTGGAGTCATAAATTCAGTGTTGCATGGCAAGAAGTCTATGCTCATTCTTTGGTGCCATGAATTACAATTTCTTTTTGAATTCAGAGGACCAGACCTAAAACTTTATAAATGAATGAACAACCCTGAGGTACTTTTTTTTTTACTGTACATGGCTCAGAGAAGCAATTCATCATGTATTCATTTTAAAGGACTAAGTTTTAAGCCAGCTGCCGGAAAGAAAAAAAAAAAGATCTATTCCCACCTGCTAGGACCTAAAAGAAACCAGGTTGTACCTAAAGGAAATAAGGCAGAGGATTTTAGATGAATGTAATAATTCTGTTGGTTCTCTCTGTTTTGCTTTTTATTTAGAAGGAATTTTGGTGGAGGAATTTCTTATTAAGAGAAAAAGAAAAATCCATTCTTTTAATCTAGTGATAGGAAGAACTGTTTATGCACTGTGGTAGGAGGTACATCCTTAAGGTCAGTGTTCCCGAAAATGTGATGTAGAACTGCTTAAAGGCCTCTGATACCCTTTCAGGAGGCATGAAGGACAAAACTATTTTCATAATAATAGGAGAATATTTTAATTTCTAATATGAGAAATACCGATAGATATAAACTACATAAATAAAAGCTTTTGGTGGTCCTCAATAATTCTGCAGAGTATAAAGGCATCTAGAAGTCACAAAGGTGGAGAATCTCTGGTCTGTGATGCCCATGAGTGAAAGGGAAGATGCTGAGGAGGGAAAAATAATCGTCTTCTATAGAGGGATATTGGAGGTCTTCCAAATATTAAAATTGTAGAATGTAGCACAACAAACAATTTAAAACATCTATTGTATAGAGAGAACAGTATTAAGTCTTGAGGGAAACAGAAAATTTAGAGAGTGGGTCCTTGCTATCAGGGACCTTACAGTCTATAGGGCAATAAATATACATGTTACAAAAATTGAATTGAATAAAGCAAGTGCATTATTGTATAATAGATGCATAACAGTTACAAAACCAAGTGCTATCTGAGCAGAAAAAGGATGAGACAAACAGCAGCAGCATACAAACTACACTGCATAGGCAAAATGAAACAAGTATCTTGCAAGTCAGCAGAATTATTTATTGTAGCAAAATAGCTTGGAAAACTACTTCCAGGTTGAGTTAGATTTAGCATGTTAAAAAAATACAATTTTAGTAAATCTATTTTGAATGAAAGGATTTTTAAAAGAATAAAAATGTTTTATGAATTTTTTAAATGTCAAATTATCTTTATTAACAATCAAAAACAATTATTAAATACTTCTAAGAAATTTCAAAAGGTTGAATGTAGAATTCAGTTTCCATCATTCCTACTCACAATGCTATAAACATAGAGGCTCAATAAATCCTTCTTGAATTGAACTGAAAAATATTATCCTTCTTCCTCCTCTGTCAGTAAACCAGCTGCTTTGTTCCTTCAACCTTTACCTCTCTGTCTGATTTCAATACAGTTTTATTCTACTTAGGACTAAACAGGTTGTTGGCTTTGTTTTGTTTTTTGGTTTCTGTTTTTTGGTCTTTCAAACATTAAGGACACATCTACATAGTACAAAGTGGAGATCAGGCAGTCGGTAAGATAATTTTATTAGTGTAGTCAACCAAACTAATTAGCTGCTTTGGCTGCCTATCATGATCAAATTAACTGGTTCGCTCCCAGATTTCCATTTGAGTTTGAAATGTGTAAAAACAGGATATCAGTACTGTCACCTGTTGGCATCCCCTACAGGACTGAAGCACATGCAAAGCATGACTCCAGTTTTTATGGAGACAGAGCCTTATGTAAAATGGCAAACTGGTTTCCTAAAACAAAAACTTCAATAAATTAATCTTCAAGTTTTGTAAAAACAACTTAATTCTTTAATAAGCAATTAAAACATTTTGTCTAAAGTTGAAGATTTTTAGGACATGAGTACTATCTACAAATACTTAAAGGCTTGTTGTGGGAAAGAATTAGTTTTGTTGAGTTGGGCCAATATAGAACTAGACAGAACTAGATAGAACTAGAACTAATGGGTAAAAGTTATAGGGAAAGTCAATTTTTGCTCACTATAAGAAAATACTTACTAACAAAAATAGAATGGAGTTTTCATATAAGACAGTGATGGAGGTATTCAAATAGAAAATGAATGACCAATTTCTACCTTAACAAAGTGGGGAAATAATTAAAGAGTCTAATGCTTATCTAGATGTCATTCTTCAACAAACTGAGATTTTTAAAGAGATGGGTGCAAAAGATGGAAACAAGGACAAATGACTGACATTGAAAACAAAAGGATTTTTTTTAAAAATTAGAATTCCCAAAGTCTAGAATGAACTAATTGTTTTTGGATAAATTCTATGACCAAAAAAAGGAATGAAGAATATTTAGCTTAAAAAATTCCTCTCTATTGTCTCTAGGATAAAATACATACTATTTTATCTGGCATTTAAGGCCCTCCTTAAACAGTCTGACTCTAATCTCATTTTCCAGGCTTTTTCAATATTACCATCTTTCACATAATCTGGTGTATTCCAATCAAACTGGACTACTGTTTCCTGAACTTGGCTTTGCATAGAATGCAATCCTTCCCATGCATTCACACAAAGCATTGCCCATCCTTAAGAATTTACTTCCTCCTAAAATTTATCTTTGAGAATCCTTGTCTTCCCTTCAAGGGTCAGCTCAGATGTCATCTCATCCAGGAAGCTTTCCCCATTCCTGCCACTTGTTACTACTGAATCCCTCTTCAAATTACCTTACCTTTACTTATCTTTACATATTCTATTCTCTGTACCCCCTAGAGAATGTAGATTCCTTGGAAGAAAGGACAATTTCTTTTTTGGTTTTGTATGCTCACAACTTGGCCATAGTTGACATTCAATAAATATTTGCTGATTTAATGAATAGATATTTTCCATTAACTAAAGGGCTACCAGAGAGTTTAGACTTGCTTGGCTTTGTCTCAGAGGGGAGTAGGAACAATATGAGGAACTGCTGAGAGGTAAGTTTGGTTTTCCTTTAAAGAAAAATTTGGTTTCTTTCTTTTTCATATAAAGTTTTTTTCATGTAAAGACTTGTAAGGGTCCTAAAGAGGAAAGACATCCTCAGAAGCAATGGGTTCTTATTAAAGAAAGTTTCTCAAGCTAATGTTGGACAGTCTTTTGTTGAGGATATTGTAATAGGTATTACTATTTAGGTATGTCTTTTCTTACTTTAATATGCAATAAGTAATTTCTCTAGTCACATTAAACTTAAGTCTTTTTAAGATGGCAGTACATTTTAGGCACTGTGTATTTTTCTAGGCATCTTATCTTTATTCATTTTCATTTCTCTTTGAGTAATTCTTTCAATAAACTCTGTGACATTGGAAAAAAATGCTTAATATCTCTGGGCTTCTACAAAATAAGGTGACTGGACTAAATGACTTTTAATGTTCCTTTCACTTCACCATTCTATGGTTATATAATTCTAAATATCCAGTCAGCTAGGTGGCACAGGGATGAGAGGGCTAAACTGTGAAGCAGGAAGGCCTAAGGTCTAATACTGACTCAGAAACTTCCTGGCTATCTGACCCTGGGCAAGTCAATTCACACACACACACACACACACGTATAATGCTAGGTAATATGCATACATACAATGTGTATATATGTGTATGTATATCATTTTAACATATGTTTTCTTCAACTGTGAAATGAGGACAACAATAACACCTAGCTCATAAGATTTTCATGATGTTTAGATAATATTTGCCAAGCACTTAAAACCATGATTGGAACACAGCAGACACTTAAATGCTTGTTTCTTCAGTTCCTAAGAAACAGCTAACTATTTTACAAATTCCTGGATCTAGACAATTTCTATTCTGTATAAGAAAAGTCATCACTTATAAATTCTGCAATTAGTTACTTGTTCTATTTAACCAGGGAAGTAAGGGTGTATTTATACTAAAAGAAAAGAAAAGAAAACACAAGATACACAATTGTACCTTAGTGCTGAGACATGTAGAGAACATCTGCAAAACTCTGCAGGGGACAAGCGCACATAGCCCTTGTCTAATCAGAGGTGAAACAGCTTTGGCTTCTGCTTGGCTGGAGAGCAGTGCACTGTTACCATTTATGATAAGGTGAAAGGTGAAGTACATGGTAGGTGGTGGGGAGGACTGATAGAAAGAACAATAGCCAATATTTACATAACTTTATGTTCCAACATTTCATATACATAAACACACGCACCCAATGGAAATACATATACGCTCAAACCTAAAGACACAGAATTTGGGGTATGGGGTGATCCATGCATTACACTCAGGGGTTCTTAAAATGTGAACCCTGAATTTAAAAAAATATTTTGATAACTATATTTTAATGTAATTAATCTCCTTCATAATGCTACATATTTTATGTACCCCAAAACATTATTTTATGAAAAATTTCATAGGCTTCACTGAAGGCTGTCCAAATGGTCCATGACAATAAACGGTTAAGAATCTCTATTTTATAGGGAGCCCCACAAAATTTCAGGGGTTTTATTTTGTATGATTATTTACTGTGTATTATTTTAAAGAGCTTACAGTAAGTGGCACAACTTTTTTCTAGTCACAAGGTCTTACTAATGTCTTAAAGATTTGTCTTAATTAAATCTCCTTCCTCAGATTTTCCCCAAACACTTTGTCTGAACCTCCATTTTGCCCCCTTCACACCTTAGATTGCTTATCTGCCTACATATCACATCTCCATCCCTGACCTCCTAATATACAGCCTACTTCAAGGTAGGAACATTTTCATTTAAAAAAGAAAAAAAAATCTTGGTATCCTCACTCTCAAGCTCAGTGCCTTGAACATGCATGGAAAGGACTTCATTTTTGTTGAATTATTGAATAAAAAGAGATGCGGGCACATCAGTTTTCCCTTGGGACATACATCATATCTACCTAACTCTTATTTCCATCACCAATGACAATGAGGTAGGCATTTGTTATTCTTCTGACCCATTTATGTGGCTTCCTGTATATTTTCTGGCTGGCAAAATCTTATAGGCTTATAAATGTGTGTTTTTTTATTTGCAAAGGTGCATTATTAGCTTATCAGAATCACAAAGTGAAAGGCACTGCTTCAAAATCTGATCTATGAAAAGACAACAAATTAAGCACTTTTATCAACATTTCAAAAATGTTTATGTAGGTATGTTGTTTGAGGTAGATATGAAATTATGTTTCCTTTTCAAAAATGATGATAACATGGGAGCGGAAAATTTAATTTCCCTTTGCTCTTTCATTTAAATTGCTGGTACTTTCTTAGGTGAATACAAAATACATGAGTTAATAGAAAGCTTTGAAGATGGGCACGAAGAGGGATTAAAGAGGTCACAGTGCCTAGAGCTCAGGGTTCAATATGAAGTAGATATGCCTTGCACATAGTACATGTTTAAGAAATATCTACAGAATTTAAATACTTGTTAAGGCTTTTGTTTTTATTGTTGTTGTTTAAATGGTTAACAACCATACACCAGAGAAGACTTCAGTTCTAAGAATACAATGAAAGAAATAATTAAAATGTACTATAATGGCCAAACAACCTATTACTATGCACGTGCACTGCTTGCCAATTAAAATTTTCACTAGGAAACAAGGATTGAAAATTTTAAAGTAATTCCTCTGCTCCCTTATAGAAAGACTAGAGGGAATTCCAGTAGTTGACAGGGTCCAAGTGAACACATTCATAAAATAACATCTGCTACTTAACGTTGTCCTGCCTGTGTCTGGTATCCACAGCTTGGGAAACAGATGCCCAGTGACAGTCAGTCACCTATTAAAAAGCTTTGGATGCCACTGCACTGTTCATTCAGGCTCTGAATCAGAGCTGTTGGCATCAGAGAATGGTGAAAGGTAAAAGGTATTGCTACAGCTCCTCCCCTTAACAGACAATGGGAACTTGTCTAAGAAATCTAATGCTGTATTATATCATCCAGGACTTCACCTCACATTGTGGGTAAAAGAATAGCTACTGGTTGAATAAGTGAGTAGAGGAATTTAAAGTCAAAATATATACTAAATAATAATGTGGGAAAAAGTATTTTAAGTGAAATTATTTTAAAATAAATTTTTATAATATATATTTGGCTATAAACCATATTTAAAGATACTAAGATAATTTTAAAAATTAAAGTATAAATAAATACTGCTTGAAGTCCTTTGTATTATGTCTTTTAAATGTTTTATTAATGGAGTGACTGGGTGGTGCAATGAATAGAGCATCAGTCCTGGGGTGAGGAGAACCTGAGTTCAAATCCGACCTCAGACACTTAACACTTACTAGCCATGTGACATTGGGCAAGTCACTTAACCCCAGTTGCCCTGCCTTCCCCCTCAAAAAACAAAAAGAGAAAAAAATTTATTAATGCCTTTTGTTTTTATATCAATCAATTCCTTTCAACATAGTCATTGCCTTTATCTTTGTCAACAAAAAACATTTCTATGTGTACAAATGATCCCATTTCCATCCAGTCTCAAACCCATCTTCACTAACAGATCTATCTTTCCTCATTACTGCTATTCAGTCATTTTGGTTGTGTCCAACTTTTCATGATCCCATTTGGGATTTTCTTGGCAGAGATAATGGAGTACTTTGCCGTTTCCTTCTCCAGCTCATTTTACAGATGAAGAAACCGAGGCAAACAGGGTAAAGTAACTTGCCCACAGTCATACAGCTAGTGAGAATCTGAAGCCAGATTTGAATTTAGGTCTTCCTGACTCCAGGTAGGTGCTTTATCCACTGTGCTATCTAGCTGCTCTTCTTTCTGGCCTAACCTCTCACTAATCTTCATTTTTATCTGTTCTACTGCTTGGTTCCCTACTACTTACAAACATGCATGACCACATCTCCTCCATCCTCATAAAACTCTCACTTGGTCTGTCCATCTCTCTCCTACCTTTTATGATTAAACACTGAGAATGGTGTCTATAATAGGTCACTCTGCTTCCTTTCTTCTAAATTTCTTCTTAAATATCTGCAATCTGAGTCCAGACCAGATTCAATTGAACCTGCTTTCTTCAAAGTTAGCAATGATTTCTTCTTTTTTTCCTCCAGTAATTTCTTAATTGCCAAATGTAATGACCTTTTCTCAGTCTTCATTCTTCTTGACCTGTTTGCAGCCTTAGACTGAATACCCTCTTCCCCTTGATAATTCTCTTCAGATCAATTTATCAAGCCCTAACCTCTACTCTCTTCTGACCTCTAGGTCTTCATCTCCAAACACCTGTCATATATCTAAAACTGAATGTCTTTTAGACATCTTAAATTCAGCATTTCCAAAACGGAACTCTTTAATCCTTTCCCCTAAACAAGTGGTTTTCAGCCTTTCTAATGATGCAACCCTTTAATACAGTTCCTCATGTTGTGGGGTCCCTCAACCATAAAATTATTTTCATTGCTACTTCATAACTGTAATTTTGCTATTATGAATTGTAATGTAAATATCTGATACACAGGATGTATTTTCATTGTTACAAATTGAACATAACCCACAGATTGAGAACTGCTGCCCTAAACCCTCCCCTCTTCTAATTTCTCTGCTACTATTGAGAGAGTATTACCATCCTTCCAATAATCCAGGCTTAAAAATTACTGCCATCCTTGAGTCTTCATTCTTTCTGACCAAGTATGACCATGTTAATCTCTTTGCTCCTTTCCACTTAAAAATATGACTGCATCTCTATTTCCTCCAAGATAAATTATAAAATTTTCTTTTTTGGTTTATAAAGCCCTGCATAACATGGCTATCTCCTACTACTGTAGCTTTCTTGCTTTTACTCACATCCACATACTCTGTGATCCAATGATATTGATCCCCTTGTGGTTCCTCAAATGATATTATATCTCCTGATACTGGTTATCTCCAAACCTGGAATACCCTCCCTCCTCATTTCGGCCTTCTGGCTTCTCTTAATTCCTTCAGATCTCAACTAAAGTCCCTCTTGAGTAAAAAGTCTTTCCTTGTCTTCCTTAATCTTTGTATATTCCTTCTGTGACTCACCCCAATTCATCCCGTTTATATCTTTTTGGTACATGGTTGTTTGCATGTTATTTCCCCCATTATATATAAACCCCTTGAGAGCAGGGTTTAGTTTTTATAAATTCTTAATAACTTTTAAAATTACCCACTAAACACTCTCTCCTTATAATAAAGAAAAATAGTTAAGCAAGATCACCCAAGTTAGCAAACGAAACTGACAACACTGACCATATTTCATATCCATTCTGTCAGCATGGGTGTATGTGGTAAGAATCATGTTTCATTATTGTTTCTTTGGACCAAGATTGGAGACTACAATTTAATTAGAATTCTACTCTTTTTATATTTCATTTGCCTTTAATTTTTTGTAATCAATGTGTTTATTGCTATTCTGATGCTGTTTACTCCTCATATCAATTCATACAAGCTTTCCTTTATTTTCTACATTGTTCTTATTCCTCATACTGAGCAATATTCCACGATATTTATGTTTTTTTAGTGAATCCACAATCAATGAGCACGTACTTGTTTCCAGTTCGTGTTTTTTTCCTATCAAAAAGAGTTGTAATATATCTTAATAATCAAACCATGTCACCTAAGACATAAAGTAAGAATTTGTTTCTGCTAGTGTTCTGTCATTTCAAAAAGGCATTTCTAAAGGTAGCTGAAAGACTGGGTGCACCTATTCTTTCCACCTCTTTCTTAAATATGTCCTATACCATTATTTTATGGGCAACTTGACTAATTCACTAAAGCGTATGTCATGCTGACTACTACCATATAGCTCCAATACTTCGACCACTTTGCTCCCTTTCTTTGTTCCTATAGCCACATTCACTGTCATTGGATTCATTCTCAGTTCCTTGTTTAAAAGACTTGATTGAAATATAACAGATAACAGAACATCAATAGGAAATTGAAAACAAGGGACAGAGTAGTAAAAAGAAATGCCATTGGATAGAAGTCAGGGGAACAGCAAATTTCAGAAATACAAGCCAAATATTCTGGGGCAAAGGAAGGAAAGTTATTTTTTGCATTTTTTGCTGGAGTGTACATAACATGAATTAGATCTAATGTCAGAGTAAATTACTTTGACATTAAATAGAAAGCTTTCTAAGAAAACACTATTTTCCTCATTGACCAATCATTGTATCTAGGATACCTCCCATTGTCTCTAGGATACCTCCCATAATAGCTAGAATTCATTAGCATTATGAGATTTTCAAATATTTTCTTATTCTATCCCAACAACCTGGGGGATACTATTACTATCCCCATTTTACAACTACAGAACTGAGGCAGGGTTTTTAATGAATAGCCCAATGTTGCACAGCTACTAATTGTCTGAGGCTACTATCAGGTCTTCCCAACTACAGGTTCAGTACGCTACCTACTGCACCACCTATAAATGAAATAAGTTAAGAAGACCTTCATACATGTTTTTATACATCCTGCATCATGAACTGGAACTACCACAGAATCACATTTTTATAACAGACTCAAAGAAACTACTTATTCCAACTTCCAATCTCTAGACACATCCTCATCAAACTGACCACAAAAAATGCTATCTAAAGTATTTGATGTTTACACTTAAAAAATAAAGATTTTATAATTTTTATTGGTAGCCTCCCCTCAAATTTTATCACCCTTATAATCAAGAATTGTGTTATATGCCCAACTGAGCCCTCCTGCTACAAAGTAAGGCAATATGGTTTTGTTTTGTCCTCTGCAGAGGTGAAGGATGACTAGTTGACATCTTTTTTTCCCTAGTAATACATCACAAAACCATATATTCTGAGTCTGAAGTGCTTTTCCTTAGGGCAATCCTTCCTGACCAATATATGCTCTTTGCATTGGCCATTTTCTCTCCAAATGAGAAAATTAGATGTGTCAAAGGAAACCTAATTTTATGAATAACTATTGATTTCAGTAGGATTATTGCTCCATCTCTGGCATACACTGCCTATGCAACTAAGGAAAGTCATTTGACCTTTGTGTCTCAGAAAAGTTTCTAAACCTAAAAGTTGCATGGAAGATGCTGATCTGCATTGGTAGAGGGAGTTTGCTCACTGAGGAGTTCCCAGAACTAATGAAATCATGACTGTAACCCTTATCCCAATCCTAAAGATCTGAACAGACTCAGAGCAGGACAAATATACATTGAAACAAAAATATTTCACAACTGTAGGTATATATTGTCTATATATGATATAATAAGGAAAATATAAATAATTAAAGGAAATATTTAGAATTAAAGTATTTTTATTTTCATATTACCTTAATGCAGTCAATGAATATTTACTAAGTTTGTAAGGATACTAATTTCATTCTTAAAATATAGGCCTCATGGGAGCAGACTTGTATCAGTGAATAGTACAAAAGGCTTTAGAGACTTTGGGGGCATTTTAATCATTTTGATGGCTAGCAGAAGTGGGATTTGACTTGCATTCATTAAAAAAATCCCTGCACTAGATTTTTCTTTCTCTTCTTCTTTATTGATTTTAACAAAATATGAAATTAAGTATTCCCATTAAATGATGTATGGGATAAGGGATATTAGGAAAAATTCATAGATCACATTAAGGTGATTTTGAAGCAGCAGTATGTAAATAATACAAATAATCTCAAATATATTTGAAATGATTTTTTAGCCTCTACTCAGCAGCCTTACAACCTCATACAGATGCCACATTGCTGAGGATCACGAAACTATAGTTGATATTCACTGGAATTTATTAGTATTATTTTTATTATCAGTAAGAGTCTACATTTGTCCCTGACAATAGAAAGCTTTTAGAAGAAGAAAAAAAGAGGAATAATTAACAAGTATGTAGATCATTAATTTACAAAACATGTTTAAAGCAGCATTAAAATAAAAATAAATTTATTAAGGGTTTAACTTTTTCCAATTCCAAAAAAAAAAGGAAAAAAAAAACCATAATGTCCCTCTCGAACGACTGGTGTCAATACACTCAGTTTTCTGTCTCTGGTAATGTTGAAGCAGTTAACCCAAATAATAAAAGCTAGCATTTATACTACATCTTAAAGTTTGCCAAGTGTTTTTCATATAGTATCTCTTTTCATCCTCATAAGAACTCTGGTAGGTGCTACTGTTATTTCCATTTTAGAGATGAGGAAACTGAGGATAAGTGTAGTTAAGTTGGCTTTCATGACACACATAGCAAGTAGGTGAATCAGGATTAAAACTCAGTTTTTCTCAATTCCAGATCTAATCTTTTGTTCATTGTGCCCTCTAGCTGCCTTTTAATTTACTAAATACTGCTATATGAAGACCTGAATGGGATGTCATAGAAGAGATTCATTCTTGAGGTTCATGTTGCACTTGATAACCTATAAGGTCTCTTCCAATGCTAAGATTCTACAATAACAATATAAGTAAAACATGCACTAGGTAATAACTTAAGCTTAACATGGAAAGGATACTTGAACCCTACAGTGGAAAGATTTCTCCATGGGGTCTGTGGCAGAGAAATCTTTATGGGAACTTACTTAGCATTTCTTCCAATTATGAAATTTAAGAAAATATATTCTGAGAAGAGGTCCATATGTTTCCCCAGACTCCCAAAGTGCCCCTTGACACAAAAATAAAGAATTTCTGATCTAAAACCACATCCTACACATGGTAAAGGCAACATATTTCTTTGCTATTAAGACACCAGGGGATTATGTTAATGTTTTTCTTTTTTTTGTGCAATGGTACTGAAGTTTCATCTGTAATATGCCTGCCTCAGAAAAAAAGTATCCTGAGCTTAAAATGCAATATGAAAGTAAAACAAATCAAGTTGTAATGATACTGAGATTTAAAGATCTTCCGTGCCCCTTTAACTTGCTGATGTAGCAGGTAGGTATGGAGCAAGAGAACGCCAGAACCAAGCTACCATCTGTGCTGGTGACTGGAAGAAGCAGCAGCAGTGGCAGCAGTGGCAAGAACTCCTTTTTCTTTGAGCCAGCCAGAATCTCGGTTAAGGACTCTTGCTGAGGACTGCCAGGAATGAGAGCTGCTAGGAACAAGCTGCTTAGACACTGAGCAGTTGCCATTGAGTGAGGAGAGGAGGATCTTTGCCTGAGGTCGCCTGTCCTGTTCTGAAGGCTTGAGAAAGTGGGTATTTACTACTTTAACTACATGTGCCAACTTCATAACTATTGTGTTCGCTTTGACTTTCTGGTTTTGGGACTCAGTCTTCTGGTATTCGAATAAATGCTCTGACTATATTTTTCATGTGGAGAGCCTGTTATATTTCGTGATTAATAACCATATCAGCATACTTATAGTTACTGTAGGCATTGTGAATACTGCATTGCTGATACAGTTGTACAGCTAAGTATGTCTCCGAAAGTACATGGGACTGTATTCTAGTTAGAAATAAATCTTTACATTAATATAGCTGTTTAGTAAGAGAAAACTAATAACCAGAGAACATTGAGTTATCATTTATTGCCCAACATTTTAGTTTCTGAATTTCTCAAATCAGTTTGTAGGAAAGAGAATAAAACCCAGATTCACCAAGAAGGCTAGTTCTGGCTCACTTCTCGATTCTATCTGTGTGTTAAAGATTCCATATTCTCTTGAGATGGAAAGAAACTGAAGGACGATACAACCTATTTCTATCAATTCACAGAAAGTAACTTGTCATAGGTCATCCAAAGGACTGGTTTTTTTTTAAACAAGTAATTATTACTTCCTTGTTTTCAGAGCTTTTGTCATATCTATCTATCTATCTATCTATCTGTCTGTCTGTCTGTCTGTCTGTCTGTCTGTCTGTCTGTCTTCAACCATGACTCAATTAGTGCAAACTACAAATTCTGTGAAGTGGTTGCATGTGTTCAAATTTTCAATGCATATACCTATTGGACTGGAAGCAATGATCATATTTTATTTAATTATAGCTCTGAGTAGTATGAATTCAAATACATGTGACCTCTTTACCATATTCATCATTTGTACTAATTGGAACTTAGCTTACTTCATATCAAATGTTCTTCTAAAACCATTTTATTATTTAAAAGACAATTATCACTATTTATCAGTAGCAGACAAACAATTCTGATTTAGCTGGTGTTTCTCATTCACTCTAACAAGGAAATCCTAAAATTTGAAAAGGATAATAAAACTCTATAAATTGCTCTCTTTTTTCCCCTTGATCCATAGTCACAGAACTAAGCAAAGATACCTTCCATTGCACATCTGTTCACCATTTGTGAATATGCTTCTGTATTAAAAAAGCAGGTAGCTCCATCCAATTATAGACTTTCTTATTGAAGACAAGCAGGGTAGTGGAATCAGTATCAAATTTGGAATCAGCAAACCAGGGTTCTTATCCCAACCTTGCTACTTAATACAGACCGTTGATAAATCAAAGGAGTTAAATAGATTATTGCTAAAGTCCCTTTGAGTTCAAAAGCTTTTAAAGAATCACCCTCAATCTAGGAAAATTTCCAAGAGAAAACATAGAATGATGGTGGCAATCATATAATTTTAGTATACTACTATATGGGTAAAAAAAAACCTCATCTCCATTTGGTCAGCAGTTCAATGGCACCTTCTTACTACCTATGATGCAGCAGGATGTTAAAGCGTCAGGAAAAGTTGGGTTTAAACACCACCACTTACCACTATCTGCAAGACCATGTACAAGTCATTTAACAATCCTGAACTTCAGTTTTCTCAGCTGTGAAATGAGGAAACTAATATTTGCAGTACGTGTTTATTGTGAGACAAATGAGTTAAGTTATATACTTTTCAAATTTTCAAGTATCAATAACAATTAACACCATCTTACATTATCTTATTCTCAGCTTTTTCTATAATATCCAGATAAAAACATTTCTGGGAAAAATGGCTATGCTTATATTCTTTTACATTTAGTGTTCTTTGTTCTATTAGTTGGATAAAAAGTATTACATTTTGTAACTGAATAAGATGCTGGGATCATAAATCATCTTCTGTATGCAAACTGAAAGCATGTTAGGGACAGAACAATGGGATTATGTGCATCTCATCTTGTTCCTTTGTTTCTGACAAAGAATTGGCCATTCTTTTTGTGGAAGAAAACCCTTCTATAAGAGTACTTGTTAGCTTCCTCCCCCATTTGTTCCCTCAGGGTGTGTCCTCAATCATTCTCTCCACCTCAAATCTTTAATTTCTTAATTTAGTTTCTATTTGATGGTTCCTTCCCATCATTATGTTTTTTTCACTAGAATGTACTTCTGACTACCATCCTAAATCTCTCCTTTTCTCATTCAAATTCACTTGAAAAGTTGTGTGTAATAACTGAATCTCTTTCTCTTTGCCATCTGGACTCTGACTTCATCCCTCACCTGTTCTCTCCCTGATGTCATGGTCCTCTTCAAGAAGAAAGGACAAACAACAGCAACCAAAGTTACCAACGATCTCTTTAGTACCAAATCTGATCAACTTTCTCAATCCTCATCCTCAAATTATCTGTTGCATTTGATACTGTTGGCTACCCTTTCCTACAAGATACTCTTCCGTTTAAGGGTTTTCAAGACAATTCTCTTTCTTGGTTCACTTCTTACAAGTTGGACTCCTCCTAAAAGGGGAAAACAACTCACAAAAGGAAGCTGACAAGGTGGAAGGGGGGACGGTAGAGACTAGGAGTTACCTGCATACATTATACTGTAACTTTTGTCTTCTCCATTAAAATATAAATTCTTTGTGTTTGGATATTCTTTCATTCTTTGTACTTGTATTCCCAATACCTATTCCAGTGACTATAACATAATAGATTCTTTAATAAATGCTTATTGATTAATTTCCACATGATTTTGATTTTTCTACCAAGTTTTTATATTTTGAAAGCTTTTTTTTATATAACTTGGATATTATGAGCACTTGTAATAATAGCTTTTTGTTTTTATTAAGTCTTTGAGGAGTCATGTAATGTCTAGGAGATTGTGGGAAACAATTGGTTTCATATTAATTATCTAATTACAGTATAACTTAATGCTTGAGTTCCCAAAGATATTTCAAAGTCTTCATTTGTAATAGAGTTTTGTTGTGTACCTCTCCCTGAAAAAGAGTGAGCTTCTGATGTATGATTTTTAGCTCCCGGGTCATATCATCCTAGGTATTCAGGAGATGTTAAATTTTTACAGCCTGAAGTATAACATGTTATATAATTTCTATCGTATTCTTGAATAATACATATTGATCACCAAGACCAGGCTCTTTAAGTATAATCCTTTTCTAAGAACAGGCAATGACCTTGTCCTGTATTAATGATCATAAACCCTGCTATTTTCATCAACAAAGCTATGCACCTTAGCTATTGGTTCAAAGCTTTGTCAACATATGGTTGCCTGAGTTCATGTGGATATTGCCCATGGAGAATCTTTATCTTCTTCTCTTGGATTGTAGTTATGTGGTAGGGTTAGTGCTGATGAAGAGAAACCACTTTCAGTTTACCTTTGACAAATCCAATAATGTGGATGTGTTTTCTGTCCTTACAATTACTGAAATAGTGTCTCCTTACTACAAAAGTAATTTTATAGTTTTTTAGTCAATCAATATTTATTGGTTGATTGATTGAAAAGTATTTTATAGTTTTTTTTTACTTGAGTCACATGCTCTAGGAATGTCTCTCAGTCTTTTCTATTCCTTCTTTTGGAACAGAAAATATTCATCTTTTTAAAAAGCCTTTTTAGGGTGCCGGGAACTCTGCTTAGTTAATATTTCATATATCTCTGTTAGAATACTTTACAAATCTGTTATGATATGTTTTATGGTTCAGAATGTATACATTAAAATGGCATTGTGTGGGTTTTAATTGCTTTAAATGTGTTCTCACTGAATTTTGATTTCAGAATGCTAGTAAGGTGGGGTTTTGTTTGTTTTTCTAAACTTATTCAGCTTCAGCTTTCTCCTTGATAGTTTTATGCTCAATATGTCTTGCCTGAAGGAGTCTAAGGTATTCATACGTACAGCTTTCATCCATTGATATAATCCAGATTTAAGCCCAAGGCCTTTGCATTGTATCTTTTGTTGACATAACCTACAAATTTTACACATTTTAAATCCAAATGTCATTTTGATATCCTTGGAGAAAGATATGAAAGTTGAAAGAACTATTCAATATGTTTGGGGGCAGATCCACATAGCTTTATGTCATTCACGTAACTCAAATGATTAAAAAGATGCTTTGCTTGGACTCCTGTCCCTTTGAACCCATACTTCGTTAAGTAATAATAATTACTAGAATCATTTTCATTATTGATATTATCACCACCTGAGGGATTTCTAGCAAGCCAATAACATTCCCTAGACCGAAATTTGCTGATTTTTAAAATATGAAGGAGAAGGAGAGCAGGGTGGTATAATGGAAAGAGTACTAGCCTTGGAGTTGTTGTGTTTGTCCTTCATTCTCTAAGAGGACCAGGACAGCAGGACCATGACTTGAAGTTGACTTAGATTTGAATGAGGGAAGGCTGTGCAAGGTCACCAGACTCATTTTCTCCTCCAGAGCCATTTGGGTCCAGTGGCCAAATATTCATCAGGACAACTGGAGATGGCCCAGGATCCAATGGGAGACCCTGGCCCTTTTAGGCTAAGGTCTTTTCAGGTTCTCACTTTGAGTGAAACAATGCCCATTCCATGAATAAGCCTCTTTAAGTAGTTACTGAAGGGATGTCCCTGGGTCTGAATCATTCCTCTGTCACTTTCTACCCATGTGACCTTGAGCAAACTACTTTAACTTTCTGGGATCCAGTTTGACCTTATCTGTAAAATGAGGGAGTTGGAGTAAATGACATCTAAATTGTCTTTCAGCCACAAACCTTAGGCTTATATGACCTACTTTCATTACTTCAGTGATACTGGGACTATTAGGATCCAGATATATCTTCCATGCATTCAACTAATTCATTAATCAATCTGTACTACGAATATAGTTTTATCAGTGAATCTATGCTATGCATTGAAATAAGGAGCACAGAATTGGTCACTGTTTTTACAAAAGCATTAAATTCATGAAAAAAACCTAGCATTTCCTATGTTTATCTCCTTAGTGATAAACTGAAATATACACTTATATGTATGTATGCATGTATATGTACACATATATGTGTGTGTATCAGTTCTTCCCTATGTACTTTGTCAGATACAAGCCACTTACAAAAGTTCCAAAAACTTCTCAGATTTTGCCCTATAACTAAGTATGAGCCATTAAAAAAAAAATCACTATTTCTGAGACAACAAAGACATCAGACCAGTTTCTTCACTTCCATTTACAAACATTAGGAAACTTAAAAGTTTTAGTACAGGTTCATGAGTTATCCCACACACTAGGGAGAATATCTAGTCATATGTATTGCTAACCACACTTAATACTGCATGGGCCATATGCGTGAAGGGAAGAACTGAAAGGCATATTGATTTTTTCCTCCTGAAGCCTGGTGAATATGTTTAGTAGAGTAAAAACAAGGAAATGGTTTGCATTCTCTAGGTTATTTTATGCTTTTTAAATGTGACAGAGCATTTTATCTGCTTTCACAACACTCTGCTCTAACCAGGGTTACACCTGGAGACTGGTTATCATTTGCTATGCAGCTTAATATTAACAAATATGAAAGAAAAATTAGAAATGAGAATGCACATATTCTCAAAGAGGTCCACTTACCTTATGAGGTAAAGTCTACAGATGTATTGAGAAATATGTAAAGATCTTGTAATTTCTTAAATGGTTTATAATTTTAAAGCATAATAAGCATGATAGTAACACAACCCTCATGAGGCATTTCAAAGGTGTTACTAACTTGTTTTTACATGTTTGCATATGTATATGTTATAGACAGCTAAAAGGAACAACTACTGATAGGGTACTGTACCTGGAGTCAAAAAGACCAGAGATCAAATATGACATCATACACTTACTAGCTATAAAACCTTGGACAAGTCATTTTTCCTGCCTCTGTTCTCTCATTTGTAGCATGTGGATAATACCTACCTCTTGTGGTTGTTGTGGGGATAAGATCAGATAATTTTTGTAAAGCACTTTTCCAACTTAAAGTTCTTTATAAAGTCTAGTTATTATTATTATTGTGATAGATATTTGCAATAGATAAGAATGTTAATTATTTTATAAAATAAATCAAGATTCCTAATGATCAGATCTAGTAATTGGTTTATAAAGTATTGTAATGGTAATGGAATTTGGAGATGACCCTGAATTGACTTGGCTTTTGGGTTGAGTGTTAAGACCCAGAGCTTGTGAGTCCCACTTGTAGGATGGACTTGTTGATGTGAAGAGAGGGGGTTGACCTGGGTGGAGCCATGAATGGAAAGGAAGGCTCAAGCCCAGAGAAGGCCAGAAGGAGAAGGACTTTTGGGAAGAGCAGTATCCAGTGTCGTTGAGCGTGAGTTGCTGAGAGACACTGTTGGAGCTGCCCAGGACTTTTGAAGACTGCCACCTGGAGCTGCTGAGAACTGAGGAGGGATGGCTGTGATACCAGTATTTTGTCTGTATTATTTTGATGTTGTTTTTTCCAGATTCACCTGATGGTGGACAGTGGTGCTGTTGTAGAGGTCCTGGAACTTGGCTGTTGGTGCAGAAGCCCTGAAGAAGGACTTTCTTGTTGTATGTTCACAGAAATCCTGGAAGAGGGACTTGCTGATACTTTCAGGGGTTCCAAGACTATTCTACAGGCAAAGTATGACTTGAAGAGGACACTGGCTATGGCTTTGTTGAGCCTTGTCCCTCCAGGAACTGAGATTGCTGAGGGCTTGCCTTGAGTGAAGATGAAAGAAAGGCCTTTCCTTGGCCTTTCTATGCTGAGATGTTATCTTGACCTTGTTATGGCTTAAGGGTGGATGGCCTTTTGTGCTCTCCTGCTCCCTTTTGAGAAAGTGCTTGGTATCAATGGATGGTACTGTGATTACTCTGAGTCCAGAGGTGGGAAACCTTTGGCCTTTTTGTGATAATTGAGAACTCTATCTCCATTTGAGAAGAGACTTTGATTAAAAGCATGTACCATCTAGAGGTGGAGTAGTACCTGGACTGAATGAAGAACTTACTTGTGAAATGTATGAGTTATACTGTATTTTGGCTTTCTTTGTTCTGTGAATGTTTGCTGAATAAATGGGGTTTGCTATGCTGGTAATCCAAACCTTGGAAGTTGCCTTTGCTTGCCATTACAAGTATTAAATCTAATAAATATCTTACTTTCAAGTATTTATTAATAAAAATTTATTTTAAGTTTTTAAAAGTCATGATTTGTGGCAATGTGTAAATAATACCTGTGTTTATTTTGTAAATCACTTTGTTTTTTGCCATTTAAAAATAAATATCTGTATCACTGTTGTTGTTTATGTTATAAAGCAAATGTCAGCATCATTTAAATTAAAGATTAATATTCATCCCTTTAATTTAGATAGTTGTAGTTGTAATTATTTGTAACCTGATTGTTGATTGACCTGGTTTTTTTATTTATTAAATCTTCTTAATGGAGAAATGACAATATTAGCATAGATGCCATTTTTAATGCTGTTATACATTCATATTCTTACTAATGCTCTCATGCTACTTCATATATATATTTATATAATTTTAAATTCATATGAATTTAACAAATTTCCACTTCTTAACATTTTAAGGTAAAATAAGGAATCCCAACTATTGAAAGTTAAAGTGATCAACACTGAAATAACATCAACAGTTGAAAGTCAAAAAAACCAATTCAAAATTTAATGAATATGTTAAAAGTCATATTTCAAAATTTTATCAATTTTGTTTCATCAATGGTGATGGTAGTTGACTAAAATCATAATCATGCTGATTAACACTATTTAAAAGGAATGCATAAGATGTACTTTATTAAATTTTAGACTTCTTTTGGAAGCAACTTTACTTGTAATAAAGGCATGATTTCTGAAAAAGCATCATTGACGGGAGTTTGACCAGGGGTGAAGGGTAAAGAATAACAGTTAGGTGGAATGTGTTTTCCTGTAGACTTAATGTCACCTAAAAGGTGTCAAACTGAAAATGGAATGTTCAGAAAAATTCCCAGATGTTATTTCCAAACTAAATAACAAAGATATTAACAGGTTATAATCTAGGAAAAATACTGGTGGAAGTGTATAGTAATTGGAAAGAGACAATAAATAGCAAGAGGACAGAAACAATGTCCATGATCTTAACTGTATTCTATAAAGGGCAATAAATAAAAAAAAATAAGCTAAATACATTCATGCAAAGTCTCACTAAAACAGTGGCAGGTAACAAATGACTAGCATATTTCAATAAGAATAGATTAAATGAAAAGGAATTAAATAGAAAAGGAAAAAAGTGTTATATACCAAGAAGATGAGCTCTAGGCCTACTTTATCAGCTGCCTGTATAGAATCTCCGCATAGGTGTCCCATAAACATTTTAAACTCATTATGTCCAAAATAAAAGTCATTACCTACTTTTCACTATATCTTCCTCTAACTGACTACTACTCAAAATTTCAAAATTTATTTCTTGAATTACTAGTAACTTTCTAGTCATTCAGGTTTAGTTCCTCATTTTTGATTCAGATGCCAGTTCCTACAGGAAAATCACTCTGCCCCTTCCCAGTCTTTCTGCAATTGCTGTTAGTTTGTAACCTCTCAAATTTTTCTTTATATATCTATGTGTACCTTTTATCTTCCCAATAGAATCTGAAGTCCTGTAGGGCGGGGACTGTTTTATGTAACTCTCCCTCCTTTGGATCACTTGTGTTTAGCACAGAGATACACCCATAATACATGTTTGCCCAATATTTGATCAATTGATTTGAAAGAACATGTAAATATTCTATGCGTAATTTAGGCAACCTCATGGAGAAGGAGAGTAATATTAAAAGATTAGAGAACATCAGTGATCCCAATTATGAAATGATGGGAGATAGATAAATCACAGATACTATATACTAATTAGCTTGATATACTTTTTAGAAAGGGTTTATGAACATTAGAGAAAAAAAAAATCTGCGATCGCCAGAAGCCAAAGTGGGTTCACTAAGAAACAATTATCTACCTAACTCCATTTGTTTTTTTTTTTTTTTTGGTAGAACTCCTAGACTCAACAATGGGTGTGATTACAAGTAAAAATAAAGCTATTTTTTCATGAAAATATTTAACAAAGTCTTTCAAGAAGAGTTGGTTGGGCATAAAACTGAGATATGAAAGCCAGATAGTAGTCTCATGAGACAGAGTCCTAGATGGAATGACCATACTTAAGAGTGTACTAATCAATTGACATTATTATGGAGTTAAGACTAGTGGCATACTTTTTGTCTGCCTCTATTCTATTTAACATTTGGATCAACATTTTAAATGAAGTTATAGAAAAGGTTTGCTTATCAGATTTGTTGGAAGGTATAAATAATTCTTTACATGACAGATGCAAGATTGAAAAAGACCTTGACATGCTGGAACACATAGCCAAAATTAATAAGATTAAATTTAACACTGATAAATGTCAGCTTTTACATTTAGGTTAAAAAAAATCAATTGCACAAGTACCAGATCTGGGAAATCTGTCTTATCAGCAGTTCATGTGAAAGAGACCTGAGTGTTTTAGTTGACTTAAAGCTCAATATAAGTCAATAGTGTGATGTGGCTGCTAAAAAAACTAATGCAATCTTACCTGCTCTAATAGAAACACAATTTTCCAGAAATGACTTCAAGGCCAGCTCTTGATATTGTACACTAAACTACACCTTCCTTCCTGCCTCCATTCCCTTACACTGTCTGTACCTTCAGCAACCCTCTAAGACTATAAGTTTCCTAGAAGGTATGACTCTTTATTAGAATAATTCCCTACTATAATTT
>CM053600.1:121017373-121043974 GCA_028646575.1 Pseudocheirus occidentalis | reverse complement strand
AGAGTACATTCTAGTAAGGGATAACTGAAATTGTCTTTCACTGTTATGCATGCTCTGAATTGGGATTGTGATCAGCTTTAAGAACAATGACTTCTGTTTCTCCCTCCACTGACTTTTACCGAATATTTTCCATCATACATTTCCTTTCTGGTTCCTAGATTTCCTCATTTGAGTATATCATCTGGATATAAAAGACTATTCCACTCCTACTTGCTTATGTCTATCCTATATATTTTTAACAAAGTATATCCATCGAATACCACTTTAAGTATTTCATCCTAACTAATCTCAATGATATCTATGAGATCAAATCCACCCCCTCACATTAGGATCCTTCTTTTGTAAACCTTGTATTTTACTATTAGCTCCTCTCTTGGGCTCTATGTCCTATAAATTTCTGTGTATTTCAGGTATTATTTTTCTTTGTGGCTATTCTCGATAGCACATAACTCTTGGGATACATACTGGCAATTGTGTTTCTTCTAAAAGTTTTAAACCCTTAATATTGGACTGGCAGGACACCTGACATATGCATTCTTATCAGTTTTTAATTATACTACATTTCTGGCGAAGAATCAGCCAACCTTATGCTGAGAACTGTGACACAGAAACTGGAGTCTCATTCTTCCTAATAATGAAGAGCATGAAGAAGTGTCCTTTAAATCTTTTCATAGTCTCTTCTAGTACAGAGATTCACCTACACTTTGAACAGAGTTGTTGTTTGGTTATGAAAGAAAAATAAACACTGCCTAAAGTCATTGTGCAATTTCCTTTACTCTCTATAATTGCTGTGAGCTTTAGCCGTCTTTCTTAAAATTACTTGGTGTTTTTGACTCAAGCCTAAGCATGTGGTTAACACATTTTATGCCCAGTTATCAATTCTTAATTATATAACTCCATTCAAATCCCTTTGCCTCAACAATTGCCTAGCCACAGTCTCACTCTCTTCCTTCTATTTTTGCTCCAATCTCCTATTTTATCAATATGCCCTGCCCTGCAATCTACTCTAAAATTTTGCTGAATTTTATAATAATTCCTCTCTCTTGCCAGTTACTTGTGTCTACCTCTTCAGGTTCTACTCCTAAACCTCTTTAATCTCCCTTGATCTTTTTTTATATATAGTCTCCTTATCATGAAGAATTATGACCAGACTCTGGGCCTCAAGTTCTTCAAATTATCCTCAATTTATCTCAGATGTCTTCTCCTAAAATTCAACTTTTGACCATTTCCCTGGTTCAGATCCCTCCAAATTGCCTACATGATCTTCCTTTCCTTATGTGACTAAAATTATTCTCTCTTCTGGTCCTTCTCCCACAACCTTATCCCATGGGAGCCAGAAATAGTATATGTTAAAAAAAAAAAGAAGCATCAAAAAGGTATTGAACTAAATGATCTTTGAAGTCTCTTAATCTATAATCCTATGATCCTAAGGGAAAATATTTAAGAATTTGCCCCATGTGAAGCAAGAATTTTACAAACATATAGGTAATTTAAATAGCAGGGAGTTTGAAAGAAAAGCATGGAAGATAAAGGAAAATGGAATTAAAAATGAGCATGAGCATTTATGTGACAGGAATGGGTAAAGGCAGAGAGATTTAAAGCTCCTAAACCACAGGGACTGTGATAAATATAGAGGAAAAAAAAGATTGAAAACATCTATAAATATGAGGGGGAAAAGATGAAAGGACTTAAGGTTAAAGTTCCTTTATATTTCCAAAGAAAAACATGCCCAGCAAAATACATTCTGGGGGTTGCAAAAGTCCATGGTATTTTATCACTCAGGCTATTCCTTAAAACCTAACTATACTAATCTAATTCTAACATTTAAAGCAATGAAAGTTTGTAGTGAACTGAATTGTTCAGCACCTGAACAGTAATTGACTCTTGCTAGAAAAATCACAGTACTGTTTCATCCTAGATATTAAATTGGAACCTCCTCAATGATGGGGAATGTATTACTTCTGTATTTATATCCCCAATGACTAGTACAGTGCCTGAAACAGAGTTGATATTTTAAAATGTTTATTGATTAACTTACTGAATGATGAATCCATCAACCTGTTATATAACTACATATAGACCCACACTGACAGACAAGAACCCTTGGGAGATTGTTTCTACATTGCTGAGAACAGAAAAGAAGAAAATGTGATATTTATTAGAATGCTCTAAGTGGGTAGCCTGCCCCTAAAACCTGAACAAGATCCCAATTGTATCCTGTTAATTACTAGGAGCTATAGTCCTAGGCTTTAGCTATAGTTCTTTAGTTCTACCTATAGGTAGAATATTATTACTTGAATTCAATCAACAAGCATTTATTATGAATTCATTTTATGCTGAGCACTAGGGATGGAAAGATTGAAAAAATGTGTAAGCAATCCCTGTCTTCAAGGAACTTACTCTCTAGGACAGGATCACCTTATGTATACGACAGTATTGCCTCAGATTTTATTGTTGCATCCCCTAGTTGACATTGGGTCAAGCTATGGTTATGACTGAAGAAGTGGTTCTACCATCCAGCAAAATCCATTTGCTATGAGCACCATATTCTCATCTCACTACACATGGTTACATATTCTTCCCTACCCCTATAGTCTAGAAATACCAATCTGGGAACTTTTGGGTTCATCTTTTTTTTTTAAACAAACCTAAGTAATTATAGTATAGTAATAAGAAGCAGATTCAGTAAAGAACAGGAATTTTCCAACACTTGCCTTTCCTAAGCAGATGGCTGCCTAAACCCTGTAAACCTAGGAAATCAGTTTTAAATTTCAACTCAGCTCTCTGGTAATAAATCCTAATTGCAAAGATAGAAGGAAATGCAGACTCTGCTTTGACTTAATATTTCTTTTTACCAGTGTAACTAATGCCACTTGAATTTGCAAAATCACTTTTTTATGTGAGCATGTATATGACATTCTATATATATGCACAAATAAATATGAATAAAATAGTGATTACAAAAGAAAAATATTTTAAGGTGCTAGAATTATGGCATAAAGTCCTCAAAATGTGGCCAATCATTAAAACTTTGTTTGACCTGTGGCTCAAAGCTATACCGGATGTTTTGAAATAATCTAGAACAGGAAAGTGAAAATATCACACTAATTAATAATTAGATGCATTCCCACAAGTATGTGCAAACATCCCCAAGTGGCCACTGGTAACCAAAGCCTGAGCCAAATTCACTTTCCAATTGTTTTGTTTACTTATTATATCCATTTTCAGGGCCAGATGTTGCCGTTCAGAATGGATGATTCCTGATGTTCCAAAATAATGGAAGTCCAGGGACTCTCGGAATCTAGCCAGCCACCACAATCTTACCTAAACCGCTTGCTGAGCAGGTCAGCTCCTGAAGGACAGCAATATTGCTGAGTGTGAAGTAGGAAAGCGAGGTTATTGAGTAGCTATAAATCACTCACTGAATTTGGGACCTCCTAAAGAGATTAAGAGTGGGAGTCATATGATGGTTTTTGGCCCGAGAGTGCACTGACAGACTTCTC
Organism: Pseudocheirus occidentalis; assembly: GCA_028646575.1. Taxonomy (NCBI): domain Eukaryota; kingdom Metazoa; phylum Chordata; class Mammalia; order Diprotodontia; family Pseudocheiridae; genus Pseudocheirus; species Pseudocheirus occidentalis. The sequence continues at coordinate 121,040,471 of CM053600.1, read as the reverse complement.
TGTGGAAGATAAAATGCAGCTGCTCTTTTTCCCCTGTTAAAATGGAAGCAGTTGATAGTAATTAACCTTTTTTTTGCCTTGTGTTACCAAATTTGGGTGAGCATCTAAGGGAATTTTTTGGATAATCATGTAATAGGTTATACCTATAATCAAAAGTTCAAAAATCCTTAATCTTACAGAGCGTTCTCTGATTTATGGAAGTTGTCATAAAAAATGAAAACTTTAAACTGCTGACATAAGTCTTAATGCCAAATTTGGTATTGGCTCCTGTCAGTCTCTGGAAAAGCAACATATACAATTTTAAAACAACAATATTCCCTAGTACTGTTTTGTTTTATTTTTCTTCCACAAATATTATAGAGCTTGAAGGGGACTTAGAGGTCATTTCTTTTTCTACTTTTGACTTGGCTCTTACGAAGGCTGAAATTTAGAAACAGCATTTAGATACAATATTTACTTTCCTAAGTAAATTAAAAACATAAATTATCCATAACCCAATCAATCCAGTGATTTCAGCTCTTATAATGGGGAATTGAGATGAGCTACACTGCTGATACCATGAACTGGGTAGAAATCAGTCACTTAATTGGTTGAACAAATCTCACTGACTATAGAAAAAATCAAATTGATGGTTGGGTAGAGATGTGGCTTTAATCTCACATCTTGCCCAATTCTTCGGTACTCAGATCCTCTTGTGTTGTAGTGAGCCAAATGTCATGGCTATTGTTTCTTTTAAAACCTGACTAACATACTTGAGTTTAATCAGAAGCTATTTTTCCCTTTTCAGTTTAAACAAGTAAACACCCAGGGGAGAAGGAATGTAAAGGGGCAGAGGTACAGAGAAAGTATTTTCTATATAGGCAGATCTAAGGAGGGCTTTTTCCTCAGAGATGTTTACAGTTTTTGTCCCTGAAATGTTGACCTTTTTGTCAAATGGTTCTATTTCCTTATTGATTTAGGCAGATGTTTCTGGATGTGACTAAGGACAGTGAATACATCTTTATGCATCCAAATGGGGACTGCTTCCATAGAAACAGATAACACTGTCATGCTGCAGAAAGTTTTCAAACTATTATTTCCACCCTTCCTTTTGAAAATAAAAACATGATATAATCATAGAGCATGAGGCCATATATAAAATGGCTCTTCAGTGTTAATCTTCACCTCAGTAAACGTATTGGCTCAAGTCACTTTTTGAAATACCGCAGGGATTGACAGTAGGAATCCTGCTTGGGTTACATTTAAAGCAAGTTGGTAGAACTACAGAGTAGCAGGGATAGAGTGAGTCTCCAGGAGGTTGGAGGCAGAGGGTTGTCTCTATTGAACAATTCAAGTTTTGGGAATTTGATTTTTTTCTTCCGTAGCACATTCCAGAATCCTTACAGTCAGAGAACTCTTACTTATATTAAACTGAAGTCATTTTTACTTCAATTAAACCCTAATATTTTAAATGTCTCCAGTGGAGATGGATAGTTACTATCTGGTATTATAATGAGTCAGAAAATTGTTATTAAGTCAGAAGTTTCTTTCCTAAGGCTAAACAATCCTAATTCCTCAGTCTTCCTTTAGAGTTTCTATGTTCCAACCTTTAATCATTTTAGTTGCTCTCCTCTGGCCCCTATTCACATTCTTTTAATCAAGCAAAAATAACCTTGCATGATGTTAAGGGGAATCAGGGGCTGGGGGTGGTATATTGCCCTAGATAGCTAACATTTTGTAGAGGAGACGGAAAGCACAGCTTGTGCTAAACAAAACGTGTAGAGGGAATATGTTCATTATTTGCTGCACCTATGCCCGAAAGGATATTTTCAGCTAGGTCTGCAGAGATTTAGATTAACAAGCCTTGTTACTGTTAACAAGCACCGTGTGCCTAATTCCAAGTACACGGTGCTGCAAAGTGATACCTACAAGTTTGAGTTAAACCATCAAAAAAAAAAAGACAGAGTCCTAGATCTAAGAATGACATTGCTTTTAATTCAGTTTCTTCTCTCCTTTTTCTCCCTCACTATTCGTGTGCTCATGTATACATAACCTACCAATTGCCTGAAAACTTCAATGCATCACAAATGTGATGCTTTTATAATTTATTTATTCAAAAACTTTTATTAAACACCTATTATTTCGTGTGAGGCACTGTTGCTTACTAGAAGATATATTTTTTAAATGGCTAGAAAAACAATGCTGCCTTCTGAGAATTTAGAGTCTAATTGATTACAAAATTGCATACATTAATAAAGAAGAAAAATATTATACTCTTAAATATGTCACTATGGACTGCCTTTTCCCCCTCCAAAATAGTTATGAATCCTCACTTACAAAAATATACAAAAATGTTAATATCACACACATGCACATTTTCTTCTACTTTTCTTTGGTTTCACATCTGCATTTGAAAGTTCCCTTACTTTTTTTGTTTGGAAGATCAATTTTACTTTTTCAAGCATGTATGAAGTCATCCATTGGGGAAAAAAGAGGGGGAAGGGTGCTGACCCTAAACTCCATGTGGAAAGGAGACCTCTGAAGTCTATGTCCAGCCCCCCTCCCCCATTCAATGCGAAATGCCCATAGGATCAAAGGTGGTTATTGCAATCTATGAGAAAGGCCTTTCCTTGTGACTGTAATTGATGAAGGCCACTTTTCTACTCTTCCTAAAGAAAAACAACTACAGATATTTATCAAGGGCAAAGAAAAATGGAAAATGTTGTAGTCCTGGCTGCCAACTCAAGTCAAGTCTTATGAAATTATGAGATGTTCATAAATAAATGTTATACAAGGCATCACATATTGGAGGTGATGACAGTATAATGATAAGCATAATTAAATTTGATTATGCCAAGGATGTAGAACTGAGCACAAATGAAACAATAGCAAATGTACAGTCTTTTCAAAATATAGAATACTCAAACGGATCTATAATCTTATGGATTTAGATGCTCTTGCCAATGATACAGTCCACTGATGCCTATCTATGCATCCAGCCAGCATGACATCTTCTGACATATCTCTTGTAGTAGTGGAACACTTGGGCTAGCCCCCTAACACCTTTTATTCTTGCAATATAATTAGGCAATCCTTTTTTTCCCCAACAAGGTGTCTCTCATCCCTATGTCTTTCAAGAAATCTTAAGTAATTCCTTGTGAGATATAATAGTGTAAATCATTCAATAACATTTCAAAATAGTTAAGTGATCTTTTCAATCCAGGCACTAACATTAATGAGGTGTTTTTAAAAACAAGATAAGAAAATATTAGATTTTAAATTATAGGTGTAACCCACACCTATAGCTTTAGCTAAAGATTTATTCAATTAAAATACTATGCAAGAAATCCTAGGAAAATCAAACATAAATCATTAGTTTTGTTTCATTTTTTCCCTAGCAATGTAATTTTTATGTCATAGTTATTCCCTTTCAAGCAGAAAAGAAATAAACAAATGAGTTCAATTTCCCCGACTTAACTACGGCTGTGATTTGCAGAGGGTAAATGTCACATTTTGTAATTCTTGTGGAATATAAGGATCATCCAATATCCGTATGAGACTCTTGGGACTGAATTAGGTTCTTCACTTCAACAAAACCTCTGGTGAAACATGCTGGTAACTGCTTTCTCCCTTATCACAGGAGGATACTTAGAATGAGTTAGGTCACCTCAGGGATGGATTAGTTTGTACTCTGGGCTACATTTCCTATTTCAACCTCATTTGTTTGGGGACTTCAGTTTTGGCCACTGCATTAAAAAAAAAAAACCTTTTGAAGTTTTGGAATCTGAAGCTCAGAAGATGTACCCAACTATGCCTTTACACCTGTTACAAGATACTCTAGCTTCTACATACAAACCTCAACACAGGGTCTTTTTTTTTAAGATCACCTCAAGCAAGAATTATTACTTGCTCAATCATTCTCTTTTAACTACAGCTCAGTTTCAGTTTTTAGAGACGTGAGATATAACATTAGCATTGCTTTATCATGTTTTAAGGAAAAAGACAATTCAGAAGAGTTTAAAATGTTAATGATGCCCATCATGATCAAATGCACTCCCTAAACACACACACACACACACACACACACAGAGAACACATTTTCCTTTTTGAATTAAAAAATAGATAACTGTGGAGAAAAGATAATATGTAGCATCTAAAATCTGCAAAACATTCTATTATTAATAAGTTTGCCCTGAATTGAACTGGATCTTCAAATATTGCGTTCAATCCCCACTCCAATTTTTTTTTTTTGTCTTACTCAAATGGAAACAACTGAGCTATAAACTAATGCTCAGGAAAAAAAAATTATCATGGAAACAGCAACTGCTTCCACCAAAAAGCCTACTAAAAATCCATCTGTTCCACAAAACATTCCAGTTACAATCACTACCTCCTTTTTATTGGTTTACACTGTATTTGTCCATATCATGAAGAGTCCTCTTGTGACATGTTTCCATCAGCAACTTTGCTTGGCTTCAATTCCAGTGAGCACCATGTTTCTTCCACCCTCAGGAAAAGCTGATCACCTAATTATCTCATCACTATGTAGATTTGACTCATGTCTTGATGCTTCTCAATTCCCCGTCCAGGCTGCCTCTGTACTCTGATTCAGCAGCTGGAAGGCAGAGCACTAACCTCCTCTGAAAGTCTTTCTTTATAGAGGGTTCCTGGTTTGCTTGGCTTTACTCTAACAAACACCATGCGATGCCATGATAGTCTATCCCTCACACCCCTTTCAGCTTCCTTTTATGTTACCTTCCCCATTAGCATTTAAGCTACTTGAAGGCAGGGACTGTCTTGTTTTTCTTAGCATTTAGCACAGTTCCTGGTACATGGCAGACACTTAATAAATGTTAATCGAATAGACTTGAAATAGATTGTTACATACCTTTTTAAGGGATAGATTTTCTTGACTATCACATCATCTAAAACTCACTATGATATAGTATCATTTTTCATTTGGGGTATTTACCACATTTATATATAGTACCAACAATGATTCCAGTATCATAGTACATCCTCTCCCTCTCTCACCTGTTGGAACATCTGCAGATTTTTCTCTGCCTTTCCCTGCGAGGCCTCATAAAAAGTTGATCATACACAGATACCTCCTGACTGGTTTCACACTTTGTATGATTCATTTCTGGGTTGAGTGTTGTAAGCTACTTAGCCCTAAGTTACTAAGTGCTAAGTATCTGATAAACTGATTATTATTACAAGTGTACACACATGTGCGCGCGCGCACACACACACACACACTTTTTGGTTTGTCAGCTGGAAGAACTGAGGACACAGTGTGCTACACCTTGTAGAAGAAGAAGTATGTTTCTTGGAAGCAACTTGCAAGAAAACAAAGTGTGAATGAAGGCCAGCATTATGGCAAGGTGGTCCCTGCTAGTCCCAGCTGCCCATATGGAGTCTAGACTAAACTTGCAGGGGTTATATTGGAAATGTTTTTGCTGCCTTGTCTCTCCTTTTCTTTTTCTGCTTCTTTTTCTTTAGCATCAATGTTGTGAAAACTCAAAAGGTACAAGACTGTGGAGCACGGGTAATGTCTACCTATTCACAATTGTAGTATCAGTAGAAGGATAGGGATTGGGAAGATGCTACTTGGTGTTTGACTGGATAATGCCAATGCAGAGGTGAAATGTAAAATGGCAAATGAGCGTTTTTTTGAAGATACCATGTTCCAATGAGGTTTGAATTAACTTCCCAATTCATTGTACTAGTAGCAATAAGTTTCAGGATCCCATTCTAATCATTCTTTGATTATTTATTACTTAATAGTCCTTTATGGGGGTGATGCTGTAACCCTAATAAACCAGTCTGTCTCAATGCTAGACCAAATATGCACAAGACTAATGTGTTCTCTATAACCAAATGATTCTTCCTTTCATTTCTGCTCTCTCTTTCTAAAAAGGAAAAAAACAGGCTTAAATAAGGCAATCTTTCCCCTACAAAGGGACCTAGGAAATAGTTGTCGTAATGTAATAATGCATGAGCAAATCTTGTTGTGGGTTAAAGCTCTTTCTAAAAGATGCCAAGCAAATGGACAGAAACTCGAAATAAACTACCTGATAATTTTGCTTTATGACGTCTTCATAACCCACCAATCTCATTCACTGTTTTATTGTAGTCATTTTAAGATGTTACTGTTTGTCACAAGTGTCTGATTTAAACCCTGCATATGACTGTTAAAGGGGAAAGTAGAGAAGAATTAAGGGAGTGTTTTCCCTTTGACAGTTTGAATGCATTTAGTGCTTTTATGCTGAACAAATTAAAAGAGTCAACAAATATTCATCTGCTTATGTGCTTACACAAGCTTCTTGATAACTACTGATGAAAGATACTTGAATATTCAATCATCTATTTACTTATTTAATGAATTAATTAAGTTCCTGGGAAGCATGGAGGATTGGCCTTAGAGTCAAGAAGACCTGAATTCAGGTCTTGATTCTGAAACATATTGTGTGACCAGAATCAAGTTAATACTAACGTCTTGCTGAAACTCAAGCAGCAGACAGGATTATGAAGATGACTTCTGATTTCCATATGACTGATCTCCTCTGGAAGGTCTCAGTATTTTAAAAGTCTTTTTTGCTCTATGTAATTTAAAGGTTATGAGAATTGGATATTTTGGTTGTTATTGCTACTGTTCCTATTGACACTACAAGAAAAAAGTAGTTTACCTTAAGGATCTGGATTTATTAGCCTAAAAAGTCAATATAAAGATTGAAATTTTAGTTAATTAAAGCAAATGGAAAAAAGTGCTATATCAAATATTCTTATCCTAAAATTATTTTCATTTGAATAGAAAATTAAAGCACTGATGCTTTTGTTCCCCAAGATTAACAAAGGTCTTAAAACTCTATAGGCTAGTTGTGAAAGATAGGTAAATCAGAAAGAAAAAAATAGTTACATAAAATGAAGATTGAGAGAAAGACCTAAAGGGGAAAAAGACTTCAAAATGGATGGGACATTAGAAAGAGGAGGGGAAAAGACTAGTAAATTCACTTATTTCTAAATTCACTTATTCACAAATTACTGCTTGTCATAAATTTATAGGTTCATCGATTTAGGGTGAACAGGGCCCTTGGAAGCCATTTAGTACAATGTCTTCATTTTATAGATGAACAAACTGAGGGTAAGTGATTTTTAACAATAGCCCATAGAGAGTAGCTAGGTGGCAAGGTGAATAGAGCACTGGCCCTGTAGGCTGAAGGACCTGAGTTCAAATCCTACCTCGGACACTTAACACTTGCTAGCTTTGTGACCTTGGGCAAGTCACTTAACACCAACTGCCCTCCCTTCCCCTCTCCAAAAAAAAAGGAGCAAAAAACAAAACAATAGCACATAAAGAGTGACAAAGCCATAATTTAAATCTAGACCCTGTGCCTCTAAAGACTTTGCTCTTTCCATTGGACCTTCCTCATATTTTCTTCTTTCTTCCCTTCTTTTCTTTCTTCCTTCTTTTCTCTCTCTTTCTTTCTCTCTCCCTCCCTCCCTCCTTTCCTTCCCTCCTTACTTCCTTCCTTTTCCTTTTTTCTTTTCTTCTTCACTACCTCCCTTCCTCTGTCTCTCTCAATCTTCTTTCTGTTGCATCTACAGTAAGTACTTAAATTGGACAAACAGCTGTAGATTGAAACGGAAGACTAATGAATAAATTTTTACTGTCTTATTGTTTACAGCGAATGCATATAAATTCTCAGGACTTGGGATTTCTTTCAGGAATAAGAAGACAACCATTTTTCACATGATCACGAGCATGGCAGCATACCTTTGCTATCCATTTTAGGGATTTCTTTTCTTTTTTTTTTTCAACAGTAATATTAAGCATCTTGGAAGGCACTGAACAACAAAACTTCACGTTCAGTAATGACGTACTCCTCCTGCTACACATCTGTTCAGAATTTGCTGTAGTCAACTCACAAAGGGAAATCTACAAAGAGTCCAGTCAGTAATCAGAATATATTCAGAAGAGCTAACATTCTGGGAAGTTATTCAGTGCAAGTTTAAATGGAAAAATAAAAAAGTCAGGGTGGAATCATTTACCTATTTTAGTGCCAGGATTCTCTGTTCTAATGTACTCTTTTAAACTCAATCAACCCCTTTCCTAAGCCTAGAGAGAAATAGTGTTAAAGGGGGAAGAACACTTAACAACCTTTTTGGTCTCAGAAGAGAGTGACTATTATTAGCTTTTGGTAGAAAAAGCAGCCACAGTATTGCAGAAAAACTGTTACAAATGACTCCTTTCCATTCCATTTCTGATCATATCCAGGACATCATGCAAAGTATTTGGTGACCTATATTATATGACTTGAGAAGATCATCTAAAAAAGAACATTTGCTCAAAATAACTAACTGCTCTAAATTTTTCTCCATTGGAGTCACAAATGAGTTAATAGGAATTGGCTATTGTTTCCAAAACTCCCAGATTAGGATGTATAGGTTATATGAGGGGGGAGAGTTTTGGGGGACAGGGTAAGGGCTCCCTATCCTTTCCCACTAACAAATGAGCATGGCTAAATTACTTCAGTTTGGAAGGAATAAGATGATGATCAAGGAGATTTTAACTAAGGGATAGTGGTGATAGAAGAATAATGGAGATAAGGTCTAGTTGGCATGATGCAACGTGGAATAGAAGACTGTGAAAGGAAGATACATTTTTTAAAAAAATAAGCTACTTAGGCACCTGAGGTGAACACGTGAAGGCAGACAGTACCACTGAAAACAAACATTTCATTCATTGCAATGTCACAAATAGTTGGGAAATATCAGGGTGGAAGAGTGGGCAGAGAGCCCTGGATCAAAGTAAAAGGACATAGATATGAATACTAGATGTGAGAAGCAGCTGGGTTGTATAGTGGATAGAATGCTGATCTTGGGGATGGGCAAATTTGAGAATCAAATCCCTTCTCTTATGCTTGCTAGCAATGTGAGACATTATACAAGTCACTTTACCTTTCTCAGCTTCCATTTCCTCATTTGGAAAGTGGAGATAATATTAGCACCTACTTAACATGATTGCTGTGAATATGAAATAAGATTATGTGTGTAATATGGTTTACAAAGCTCAATGCACTATATAAGTGCTAACTATAATTTTTGTTAGTATTATTATCATTACTATCTGGGTGACCTTCTGGATGTCCATTTTCTCATCTATACACTTAGACTGTTGCATAAAATAACCTTTGAAGTAATTTTAGTTCCTCTCACCCATACCATAAGTAATGATTCATCCTACACTAACTTATCCCTTCCATAACTCTTGGGTTAAATCTTTTTAGCCAGACATTAGCATCTTCCTCCATTGACACTAAAAATAAGGGGACTGAAGTAAATTGGTTTTCAGCATTTTTCTCAAAGAAGGATTTCTGAAACTATGTCTTTTTTATTTTATAAAGGGCAAAAGAACCCGTGGCAATTGATACGTTTTCAAGAACAAGTGTTAGAAATTGTGACTGAACTCTACTAGTTCTCTGTGCAGCAATATGTAAGTTAACTTTTGGGTAACCAGCTTTTACTAAGTAGTAAATAAAGAGATCATGGTATAGTATTCCTAGGTAGTACTTGGGCTTTGAGTAAAGGTAAAAGTGTATGGCATTTGAGTTCATGCATCCAATCTGAAAAATTATTGAAGTATCTCAACCAAAATGATGCTGTTTTTAGCAGACATCATCACAACAGGTTCTACCTAACTTGAATAAAGAAAAGTAAAAATGTAGCTTTGTTATCTGCATGACTTCATGAGAATATTATAATCACTAGATACTGATGGATATTAAAATACTCAACTTGTTTCAAAAAGTATGCCATCAAGTCAATGGCATTCTCTCCTTTACTGCCTAAAAAGCTTTACATAAGACATTAGAAACACAACTGAGCTCTGACAACTTTGATCACAGCCACCATTTTATCTCTCAATGCCTCCTAAAGTAAGAGCATTTAACATCGTAGAAGACACACAATTTAGTATAAAAATTATTTCATAATGTGATAACATTGGCCTGTAGCTTAGCTTTACAAAACTGTGGCATTAAGTAAATAAAGTGAAATTTAAAAAAAGTGATGTTATTTTACAATTCACTGCAAGGTTATCAAGGCAGGCTGGAATAATAAGCTATTGCTCAGCACTTTTAGCAGCCTTTGGGTCCATCTTTTCTTTACTTTCCTTAGAAAAAAATCTAGCATTTCCCTGGATGTAACCATCCTACTTGCCCAGAAATTCACACATCCTCAGGGAAATAACTGCCAGTCATCTTGATACTTGCCCCATGATTGTCATCTAACTACTAAAAAGCACAGAATATTGTATTAGGAATTATAATCAGAAGAAATCTGGATTCAAGAATTCTGCCTTCCTTCCTTACTAACTATAAGACCATAAATGTGTCACTTAACCTTTCTAAATTCTTATAAAATATGTAAAACAAAATCTTGTAAGACTTACCTATGGAGATACAATAAAATACTGTATATAAGTTACCTTAAAACACTGTACAGATGTCAACTATTATTATAACTCATTTGTTAGGGGACTTGAGGCTGGGTCAACCCACATTTCCTTTTGCAGATTCATAATCTGAATCTTGATGAATGAACACAGCCTTACTTTCAGAGTTTCTTCAGAATGCTACTGACATTATTAATAATGTCCATTTTAATTAATTTATTACTTTATTCACTCTCCATTCAGTCATTTACTCATTTATTTTTACTCTTAAGAAAGGGTCAAATATGATCTTAGACTGCACTGAAAGACTGAGAAAAGTTCATAGTTCCATAGACCTCTGCCCTAGTCAGATTACAAACAGGATATTGTAGTCATTTCTGGGATATATGCATTTTAGGAAGAACTTTAACAAACTAGAGGGCACCTAAAGGAAGGTGATCAGGATGGCGAGAGTGCTGGAACCTATACCATATGAGGACTAGCTGAGAGACCTGGAGCTGTTTGGACTACAGAAGAGAAGACTATGGAGGGGGAGGGAAGATATGATAGTTCTACAGAAGTATCAGAATGGGTGGCATGTGGAAGAGGGATTCAATTTGTTTTTCTTGGCTCACCAGAGCCCACAGGGTAGAAGTCATAGGTAGAAAGTGCAAAGAGGCTCTTTTAAGGGTTTATATTTTTAAAAAATCTTTAAAAATAAACCTGTCCAAAAGTGAAATGGACTTCCTCAGGAGGTAATAGATTCTCCCTTGCTAGAGGTCTTCAAGCAAAGCCTGGATGCCCACTAGTCAGGTTTGTGGTATGGGGAATTCTTGCTCAGGTTTGGCTTGGGCTAGATGGCCTCTGAGAATTTTCCAACTCCAAGACTCTGTAATTACTATTGTTTACTTAAAGAAAAGAATGGATAGAGATTGATAACAATTTTTTTTTTGCAATCTTGTAGTCCTCAGGCTGACTTTCTGTTGAAAGAATTGGCATTTATTTTGGCAAGAGAGAAGTAAACAGAAGTACAAAAATATTCTCTCTGACTCTACCAGTAGGCTGTTTGGAATGTTTTTTTTCCTCTGAAAAGTAAAGAGATTTCTTTTTTGTCTTTCTTTTCCCTATTGATTTAATTCTGCAACTCAAGAAAAGCAGAACTGGGTCTTGATATTATTACCATGACTGGTTTTCCTTATGTTTGTAACTAACACTGGCATTACATTATTCTCTAGAAAGTTCTTTTCTGACACACAGTCCTCTTAAAGCTTTGGACTGAGCTGTAAGAGAGCAAAGAATAGTTGCTTAGACCATCTTTAACTGCTGTTTGGCTGACCTAACAGAAGAATCTTTGGAGAAGTACATGTTGAACCCAGAAGAGATTAGCTACTTTAAAGTATTTTATTTTCCTTTTATTAACAGTCATGGAGCATATTATCCTAAATGCAGTACCTTGAATAGTATCTAGGGATGGGAATTTCTTGCTATAAAATATAACCACGTACTGCATGGTACATATGAGCCACATACAGGGAGGTGGAATTGCATAGATAATGGCTAGAGCTTTAGAATTGGAGTTAAAAAGGCAATCTGACTCCAAAGCTTATTAACTGTGTGAACATGGACAAATAAAATAATCATGAGAAGCCTCAGTTTCCTAAGCTGAAAAATAGAAATAATACCTGCGGTATTATCTCACAGTGCTATGCTGAGGCTCAAATGAATTTTACTTATAACATATGCATATATATACATGCATATATGAATAGCTAATGAGAAGAGAATTTTGCTTTGTAAATCAAATCTAGGTATATTTTCCAGAAGTATGTTTCCTTCTAAATAATACAGGAAAATAAATAATATGTATTTTACTCAACTAAACTGCATCTGTAATTGAAGGATTTTATTGGGTAAGTGAAAAGTTAGAACACACATGTACATATAAAATATAGAAACATATTACATTATGATTTGTGGAATATATTTCGCATATATCCATTTGAAAACTTTAAAACACCATATTAAATTGCTTACTCTTATTATTATTCTCCACCAACACATATAAGTGTGAAAACTTTTTTTGCTCAGTTTTGTTCATCAAAAGAGGGCAAAACATTTTGAAGAAATTAATGGCACCATGCATGTTTAATCTTCTTTGTCCTTTCTATTTCTTTATTTTTCATATTTTAACTGGAAATTTTTGGTGACTGTTTTCTTGGTTAAAAATCAGTGAATGGGATGTTCTACTCCTAACTCTCTGGAATTTCTCCATTATGCCAAAGAAGCTTCCTCACTCTGGAATTTCACTCCATCCCTGGGACTCTCACCCTAGAAAGTCTTTTCTGCCCCATGACCCCTAGCTCTAATTGGTCAATTTCTTCCAGAACTTCCATTTTAATGAAAGTGTCCAACCCAACTTTGCATTCATTTCTCTCGGCTTCATTCTTGACTTTTTTCATCAAGCCCCTCCATCATCCCAACACCATTTCTCCCCCTCACCTGCCTTTCAGATTTCTGGTACTGTATGTACTCTTTCCCCACTAGCAAGAATGTAAGCTCCCTTAGGGCAGGGACTGTTTTACTTTTTCCTTATGTTTGTATTCCCAGCACATAGTACCTGGGCTGGCAGATAGTAAGTACTTAATAAATTCTTATTTACTTGGGTAGTATAAAATATTACATGACCATATAACAGGTATTTTTAGCATGACTAAAATATGTGCAACACTACCTATCTTCATCTAAAATAATGCATTGTCTCCCAGGAATAGTCTCATATCATTGGCTAATTACTAATATACTTAATTTTAAAATCAAATAGTTTCCTGTCAGTTTGGGGAATTTAGTGTAAAAGATTTCACATACCTTATATTTTAACAGGCAACTTGAAATCAGACCTCCATGTGGTGGGCAGAGCAAGTGATAACTTTAAACATTTTGCCAAATTATGTAGCATTAATTAGTCATTCATAGGTGCCCATTTTCCTTAGAAGAATTGAAAATAATATATTTACACTGACAGCTTAATTTGAAATGCAAAATACCTGGAACAATGAATTTTGAATCACCAAGGCTTCTAAAATTATTCATTACATCATTCAACAAATAATTATTGAGTGTTTATAATACAAGATGTCCCAAAATTCTTGGTTAAGTTTTAAGCTTTCTATAAGCTACAGGCTTAAGCACCTTATAGCTTAAAGTCTCACTAAGCCTTTTGGGACACTCTGTATAGAGATTTCAGTTTAGGTAGAGTTTTATTTTAATGAGATTTTAATATATATATTTTAAAGACACTATGAATTTTACTATTAATTATTAATTACAAATTAAATGGATTATTTATCATCAAGAGACATAAACATGTTCTGTTTTATACAACTCTGGGTTTAAAGTAACACCAAAATATGAAGACTCCTTGAAAACAACTTGAAATCCACAAATGTATAATGGAATAAGTCTTTATGATATCAATGATAACATTTTTTCTATCTTATAAGAAGATTTTAACATAATGGATTTTCTTAATTTTAGATAGGCAAGTTTTGTATTTTTGAATATTTATTAATAGGAAAATGTGGTAACATATCAGCTGTGGGTGTTGAGAAAATCAGGGGAAAAACTGATCCTTTGTTTAAATTCTGAATCTACTAGAGTTTCCTTGTATAGACATGGAGATTGTAAAATTTCTCTGGACCTCAGTCTTTAAGTGCTATGAATGATCTCAATTTATGAAAATGGGCATAAAAGTAGTCATATGTATCTACAATTTAATGGTCTGCATAGCACTCTCCTTACTAACACTCTATGAAGAATTATTTATTCTTCTCGCCATTTTACAGATGAAACAACTGAGGCTCAGAGAGATTTAGTGACTTGTCTACAATCACAAAGCTAGGAAGTATCAGAGCTCTCACTAAAATGAAGGTCTTCTGACTCAAAGGTCAGTTCCCTTCCCTCATCCTTAGCTCATTCTGCATATCCAGTGACTATGTATGGAATTTTAAAGAATATTTCTTGAAGATTTATAAAATATTTCTAAATATTTAGCTAAATTGTGACCATAACAGCCAAGTGGCATTTATTTGATTTTGATTTACCCAGAATTTTTTTTTAAGTTTGTTGACAAATGGGAACAATAATTTACTGGGCTACTTAGTTGTTTTATGTTTTCACGGTTATTTTTATTCTGTATTCATCCTTTGTGATAGCAATGCCCTTGCAAGCCCATTTAGCCATTATCCTTGCTTCAGGAAAGGTTTCAGAGAAGAAAAAAACACTACTTTATTATATACTTTGGAGCAATTTGAGAGACAAAGTGTCCATTTTCATCACTGCAGTGAATTGGTATGAGGAAAGGTCTGAAGAGGGTCCAACCGAACAGTTTTGAGTGATTACTACCACCCCTCCAAACTTCAAAACCAAATAGGTAAATACAAAATATCTGTATAAAAAAATCTGTTTAATCTGATCTTATTTTCATGTTATATAAAAGAACTTAAGGGAGAAGACAACATAAGGATTCGGGGGGTGTTGGCAAGAGTGCTATTCTTCCTTTCTAATGGTTGGTTTGCATTTTGCTAAATGAGGGCCAAGGCAAATGCATTTTTGTATACGCTGTTAAAGGTGAGAGCCTAATATACTCTTCTCATTCTGGCTGGTCTTTGCTAAAATATCTACAATGTCATTTCCTCTGACACCAAATCATAATTGATTAAATGATAAAACTAAAGCAAATATCACAAATTCAAAGGTTATTAAAGCTTTTTAAAGTCCAGAACATCTGAGGAAGTCAAGGAAAATATGTAATAAAATACAGAAAAGTGTTTCATACCCTAGGGAAAAGAATGTCAATGTCATTAATTCCCTAATGAACAAAGTATTTGGGGTAGGGGTAAGGGGGCAGGCAAGAATTCATATTTAAACATTGAAAGGAAAAGTCTCTCTCCCAATGTGACCCATTTTATATTTTTTAAAAATGTTGTACTTGGTGTTCTCAGTGGGTAAAAAGATATACAAAACTCAGAATATAAAGCAGCACAAATATGATAAAGTTTGAGGTCCAAAGGATAAGAAATGTGGAAACTGAAGGGACTACACGAAAAAGAACACTCAGGGGGATATGAACTTGGTCTATAAATATCTTCAAGGTAACCACGCAACGAAAGGAAGGACATCATTCACAGTGTCAGGAGATAGAAGGACACAGAACAATGGCCTGAAGCTAAAGAAGGAAAGAAATGTAGGTAAGTTATTAAAAAAAATTCTTAAGAGTAAGGTCAACTGGTTTGGAAAACTAGCAGACAAGGCCAAAACACTGACTGCTGTATCAATATTAGGGCAGTTTGTATGAAGCATTAGCAGAAACAAGGAAGCCGGCAGTCTTAGGCCTTTTCATAAAAATACTGCCAATTCCCCCTTTCTCCTTGTAAAGGATAGAGGATAATACCTAAAGACCTGCGACCTGAATGTAAAGCAGAACATTCCCCATATACATGGGAACTGGAAATATAAAGCTCAGTCCAGAATACTTTCTATTCCCTGGCACTGGGTAAAGGTACCATGTTTTGCTCTAGATCAATGTGTGAAAGAAAATAGGAAAGAGAAAAAGAGGAATTACTGTATGAGTGGGATAAAAAGTTCTAATAAGTAATAAAATGAGAAATAAAAAGATATAAAAAGATGTAATAAAGACCACTCCTTTCCCTCCATCCGTATAAAGAGGGAGCTGGCTTCTAAGGTGGCATTCAGATCTAAATCTCTGGACTTGTGGTTCTATATAGCATAACTTATTGGCATTGCATTTGAGGGTATATTTTCCCTCATTTTTTGCCTTTTGGTCAAGAGGTTATGTCCTATGTCTCTCCAGGGAATGCCAAGATAGATGATTCTGGAGAAGAGAAAGAAATCAACAAGGGATATGGGTATGAGGAAAACCATGTAAGCTCAGGGTCATAACCCAAGACAAACGGAAATATTAAAGAAGAAATAAGACGTTTCATAAGTTATTTGTGTCTGCCCAGGAGTGTATTGTTTTTGAATCTGTTAGCTTCTCCTCCTTTTTCTTTATCATCATCCTTATTCTTGTGCTCACAATCATCACCTAAGCATAGTTCATGCACAGCTGGCCAGGAGGGCCTGCTTACTAGTACACCTCTGATCCGTCCTGCTGTGTAACTCCAGACGAGTTTCCACTTCTCAGACCTCTAGACAGCTCTCTAAGACTATAACCTGCAGAGAAAAGTGCTGCTAAGACAGAAATGCCTAATTGTGAGCTCCCTACAGCAATTAAATCACTAATGTAGTCTCTTTCCCTTTCAATAACATTTATAAAGTGCTTTAAGGTTTGCAAAGTATTTCACCTCATTCAATTCTTATAACAGACATTTCATATAGGTGCTATTATTATCCTCATTTAAAAATGAGAAGTAAGAGGATTAAAGAGGTTAAGTGAGTTGTCCAGGGTCATACAGTTAGTAAATCTTTGAATCAGGATTCAAACTTGGGTCTTCCTGATTTCCAGTCTTATACTTTATCTATCTTCTCTCTTTCTTCAATTCATACTACTTATTTTACTGGTCCCTCACACTAACAGATGTTAATTAATTTTTAAAGCCAGAAGAGTTCAGAATTATTCTTCCAATCTGTGATAATTGTGATTTTTGAAATACAGTGTTTGATACTGTAGTTATAATAGGATGCTTGTATGGAGTCAAGTATGTCAACTGGTCCTCAAGCCCATAAAACTTAGGAGGAATGACAGTTTGTACTTTTCCACTGTCCTGACCCATTTTGACCCTGTGTCAGGCAATTTAATGATCACAAATTTTGATTGGATAAGACTCCTAACTGAAGCAGCTTGTGAACCCCACCTTTCTTCTTGTCTTAGATAGCCAATTCAAATCCTCATATAATGTCAGCTCCCAACAAAACAATTCCCTCTGGCCCACCAGTGTCTGAGAAGTAACCTTGGGAATTTACACACACACACACACACACACACACACACACACACACACACACACCAGGTCTGATTAGAAATGTCTCCTCCCACCTCTGGCATCAATTACTTGCTCTTAAACAAACCCATTTTCAGGGTAGAAAACTTCCATGTTCAGGGCCCTGCTTATATTTCTACCAAGATCTTTGCCTCTATACAAGTCCCCACCCTAACCCCTCCAGCTATGTGAATTGCTTTGTGTCTATCTGTCCATATAGTGGGTTGCTTTGGGTTATTCTGGAGTCTGCTTTTTGACACTTAATATTATTAGTACTCACATTTGTACTATCTTCCCAAGTAGCAATTTCTTTGAATCCTTGGATTGTTGCTTTAATTACAACCAATGCCAAATAAAGCATAATCCAACAGCTTTATTTTTTTCTTTTTTTTGGAGGGCAGTCGGAGTTAAGTGACTTGCCCAAGGTCACACGGCTATTTTTTGTGCTAAGTGTCTGAGGCTGGATTTGAACTCAGGTCCTCCTGACTCCAGGGCCGGTGCTCTATTCGCTGCACCACCTAGACGCCCCCCCCAACAGCCTTATTTTTTTACACATGAGGAAGCCCAGAAATGTGAAGGAACTTACTAGTTTGTATTTTTCATTAAGGTAGTGACCACTAAAGATCCTGTTTGCCTTAATGCTATGGTATATATTTAATAATGTTTTTGAATTAAAATGACTAATTCAAATGGCGGAGCTGTGACATGTACATCTAGTCTCCAGTCTCTTAACTGAATACATTTTCTACTATGTCACATGACTACCTCCCGTAGAAACACTCTAGTTAGGGGCTCTTAAACTTTTGGTGTCATGGCCCCCTTTTCTGGTTTGGTCAAGTCATGGACCTTTATTCCAAATAATGCTTTTAAATAATTTTTAAATAAAATATTGTAAATAAAAAAGAATTACCAAGGAAACAAATTATCTTGAAACACTTATTAATATACAAGCATATGCATGTGTATATATAAAATAAATTTTAACATAGATAGATAGATAGATAGATAGATAGACAGATAGATAGATAAACCTATATACATTAAATCCTCAACTTTCATGGTGGCAAAGTTCCTAGAAAATGGATCAAAAGTAAAAAATGCAAATATTGATACACTGAAGCTATGGGAAATAAGGGATTAGGTTCCCATGACCACCCAAAATTGTAATGTTCCACTAGAGATTGCTGAAAATACACTTTTCTGCATACAATTCTTTATAACAAAACATTAATTCTGATAATATGTACTTTTCCTAACACAGTAACCATTAAATAACCCACAAAATGTAATACACAATATAAAACTGGTAACATGCAAAGCATTTTTTCTCCCTAGTAATTACCTAGCATTCTGTGACCTTTTGTGCTATGATCTCAATAAGAAAAAAAGGTTGATTTCAGACTATATTCACTTTTCACAACACATAAAATCTATAGTACCATAAATACTATATATATCAAATATTGTTAAAACTAAGACATTTTTAACCTGAATCTTGCATCCCACTGTTTCAGATGGTGGGATAAGGGCATTGTACTATAATATACTGCTATTAACCTCTATTTTGGCCACTGTCTGAAAACCAAGGGAGAGCTTGCTAGGATTTCAGTCACTGCTGTCAGAATATGCCAAGATTGGTGAGGTCTCAAAATCACCTCTGACTCTCTGTTCTCTACAAATGGTGGATGATCGCATTGGAGCTCATGCACCAACCTGAAATAATCTATCAGTGCTTCATTCATCCTTTGAGATCCTTAAGGATCTTGGGGCTAATAGCAGCTGCAGACATTCTAGCACAAAGTTTATCTAACATCTTTATTTTCTTATTTAGCCTTTGACTTCGACTTTGCACATTTCAGAATAGAGCCCAGAGGACTTGCACTACACTTTAAGATCATGATTGGAACACAAAACTTGAGTTTTAAAGGCAAACAATGAAAATATGCAATGAATGCTGGGGAAATATAAAGTGAGAGGGGCAAAGTTAAGACAGTGGAGTAGAAGCAGGAAATTCTGTGACCTCCCCACACAACCACTTCAAATACCTATAAAATATGACCCTAAACAAATTTTAGAGTTACAGAACACACAAAGTGACAGACAGAAACAAATCTTTGGTCAAAGGCAGCCTGGCAGGTCAATAGGAGCGGTTCATCACAATGTGCTGGGTAACAGAGCGCAGTCCCACGTCAGCCATGCGGTTTTAGCCCCAGGGAGGCATAGATAGCCAGTGCAGACTTCAGGAGAGTGAATCAACAGCAGCTGTGGTGGTTTCCAGACTTTTCAATCCATAAAGGCCAAAAAGAAAGTAAACAGTAAGTGGAGAATTCTATTGGAAAGAAAGAGCATGGTCCGGCCCCTGTCCCTGGGGTGAGAGATGGCAGAGGTATGACCACTGCAGCATCTGCCACATGACTTCCTTAGGATCTCCTGGCCTACAGATCATATGGTGAACAACCAACAATTCAGAGGGTAATCTCTCTTACTCTGACCTGCTTGGATCTGGGTCGCTTTCTTGGGCAGTAGTTCTGGAGTGAGAAATGACAGTTTGTCAGTGTAATGTCTCTGGAGATAGTGCCCTCCTAAGACTTTTGACAACATTTGCAAAAAACCCAGCAATTTGGGACAAAGCTCTCCTCTCTGGAAGCAGAATTCTACCATGCCAAATAGCTCAAAAGTCAAGCAATTGGCAATATAAGCAAGCAGAGAAAGCACAAACAGACCATAGAATCCTTTTCAGGGGACAAAAAGGATCAAAGGATAGAACAGGAGGAAGACAACAAAGTCAGAACTCCTGCATCAAAAGCTTCCAAGAAAAATTTGAACCAGTTACAGGCCATGGAGGAGCTTAAGGATTTTGAAAATCAAGTAAGAGAAGTGGAGGAAAAACTCGGGAGAGAAATGAGACTAATGCAAGAAAATCATGAAAAGAAAGTCAATAACCTGACTGAAGGAAATAAGACCTTAAAAAATAGACTAACTCAAATGGCAAAAGAGGGTCAAAAAGCCAATGAGGAGAAGAATCTCTTATAAAGCTGAATTTGACAGATGGAAAAGGAATTTTGAAAATTCACTGAAGAGAATAATTCCTTCAAAATTAGACTGGAGCAAATGGAAGTTAATGATTTTATGAAAAATCAAGATACTATTAAACAGATCCAAACAAATAAAAAAATAGTAGGCAGTGTGAAATATCCTATTGGATAAACCACTGACCTGGAAAATAGATACAGGAGAGATCATTTAAAAATTATTGGGCTACTTGAAAGCCATAATCAACAAAAGAACCTAAAAATCATCCTTCAAGAAATTCTCAAGGAAAATTGTCCTGATATTTTAGAACCAGAGGGCAAAACAGAAGTTGAAAGAATGCACTGATCACCTCTTGGAAAAGATCCCCAAAAGAAAACTTGCAGGAATATTATTGTCAAATTCCAGAGTTCCCAGGTCAAGGAGAAAATATTACAAGCAGTCAAGAAGAAACAATTTGAATATTGTAGAAACACAATCAGGATAACACAAGATCTAGCAGCTTCTACATTAAGGGATCAAGGGACTTGGAATATGATATTCTAGACGTCAAAGGAGCTAGGATTAAAACCAAGAATCAACTACCCAGCAAAACTGAGTACAATGTTTCAGGGGAAAATATGGTCATTCAATGAAATAGAGAACTTTCAAGCATTCTTGATGAAAAAACCAGGGTTGAATAGAAAATTTGACTTTCAAATATAAGAAGCAAGAGAAGGTAAACAGGGAAAAGAAATCATAAGGAACTTATTAAAATTGAACAATTTACATTCCTAAATAGTAAAACAATAATTGTAACTCATGAGACTTTTCTCAGTATGAGGATACACACACACACATACATATACACATATATATGAGGGTATATGTGCATATAAATACATATGTGAGTGTATGTATATATGTGTACATGTATACATAGACAGAGGGAACAGGATGAATTGAATAAGAAGGGATGATATCTAAAAAATAAAATTAAGAGGTGAAAGAGGAATATAATAAGAGGAGATAGGGAGAGACCGAATAGAGTAAATTACCTCATATAAAAGAGGCAAGAGAAAACTGTTACAATGGAGGGGAACAACAGGAAGGCAAAATGGAATGGGTCAACCTTACTCTCACTGAATTTGGCTTAAGGAGGGAATAACATACACATTCAATTGGGTATCTTATCCTATATGAAAGTAGGGGGAAGGGGAAAAGAGGGTGGATGGTAGAAGGGAGGACAGAGGGGGAGGGTAATTAGAAACACACACCTTTGTAAAGAGACAGAGTCAAAGTAGAAAATAGAGTAGGTGGAGAACAGGATAGGATGGAGGGAAATATAGTCATTTTTTCACAATATATCTACTATGGAAATGATTCGCATAACTACACATATACACATGTATAACCTATATTGAATTGCTTTTCCTCCCAGTAGGTGTGGGTGACAAGGGAAGAAGGGAATCTGGAAATCAAAGGTTTAAAATCAAGTGTTAAAAAAATATTTTAAAAAACCCAAACAAATATAAAGTGAACAAGACTAGTGAAGCACCTAGTAGGACACCAGCTGCTTTACAAACTTGGACACATTGCATCTCTCATTTTTTCCTCTACTGCACATAGCCATCAACATGTAGAGTTGCCAACGTGAAAGTAAAATTTCAGTTACTAATAAAATCACAAGAATACTTGAAGTCTTGAAAATTAAACAGGTGAATGTTAAGGATGGACTGTATCTTTAAAGATTATTGGCCCCAGGTTTAGGTTCCCTCCTAAAGTGAGTCAATTTGGACCAAGGAAGAAAGAACTTGGAGAAACAACTTACAACCTTAACTGAACATTGCTACCTGGGTACTAGTTGGGTTTTTTGTTTTGTTTTTGTTTGTTTTGTTTTGTTTTGTTTTTTACTGCATCACTTACACTTAGTTTTAAAATGTGTTGACTCTTAACCTTTATTGAAATTCAAGTATCTTAATGGTTCCCTTTAGAAAAGTTATAGTTTCTAAAACTTGTGATACCTACAAAAGTGGCAAGTGAATGAAAGTTAATGAAAATATGAAAGGAATCTTTAAAATGAGAATATAAGTGTATGATTATTGCATTTTAATGTGTTTGTAGGCTCTAAAGTATGGATATCGTTACTGTCTCTCATATGGTTACTAGACTGCTGAAGCAAGGAGAGTAGAAAATACATGTAGATTTAATCAACAAAAGTTTTTTTTTAAGATTAATTATCTTGATTATTGTAAAGCCAAACAACAGTAGATTCCTAAAAGAATGCTACTGAACAGCTTTTAAGGTTCGGATTACACAGTATTAGTGAACACTATTTATTCCATTACAAATCAAGATTCAGTACAATGTTCACAGTATCAACAATTCACAATCTTATATACAATATTTAGAACAAGGAAAGTACAGAAAGTAACAAGGAACAAGAGAAGAATCACTTGGTGTCCCTAAGGGGGGAACCAGCTTCATATTTTTAGATTCAATCAGTCAAGTCAAAGATCCAATCAATTAATTAACAAAAGGAATGACCTAGTTTCCCTAAGAGGGAGCTGATTCAATCAATAATTTACAATATACTTATCTTCCACTCATGGGGCAAGCATTAACTTTAGTTTCCAAATAAAGTACTTAGAAAACCACACAATCCTTCTACCTCTTG
>CM053600.1:120964897-121016873 GCA_028646575.1 Pseudocheirus occidentalis | reverse complement strand
CAGTCCTCAGGGCAATCCCCGGCACACACTGAAGTTCACAGGGTTCAGTACACCTCAAATCCTTCAGGACTTCTCTTGCCTGGAACTCAAGGATCAGCCAAGCCACCAACAAACAAAGTCCCATCCTGTTCATGTCTTCAGTCAGCTTCACTGAGGAGCCAAATGCGAAATCTGTCTGTCTCTCTAAAATTCTCCTGCTTATAAGCACTGGCCTTCTCCCAAGTCAACAGGGGAGTTCACACCTTTTCACCAATGGACAGAGTTCTATACTTAGCCCTAAGTATCTGATCTACTTACCCCTAAGTATCTGATCTACTTAGCCCTAAGCATCTGATCTACTTAGCCCTAAGTATCCTATCCATTTAGCCCTAAATATCAAACAAATTGATTACCATTACAATTATCAAACACACTAAAAAATACCTATCGAATTGCTTGTTTACAAGGGATTATTGGGGGAAATGAATTTTAGTTCTAAATAGTAAGTATAGGTAGGTATAATCACTTTTGTTTCCTTTGTAAGAGGCCTTTCCTCCTCCTCATCCTACCCATTGGTAAAGCATCTCTGTGAAATGTCCTCTCATTTACCGTGAAAGAATCTTGCAAGTAAAGAACTGTTGCCATGTTATGTCTCCCATTAAACTGTCAGCTCCTTGAGGAAAGAGACCTGTGTTTTTGCCTTTATTTATATTCCCAGAATTCAGCACAGTGCCTGCCACATAAATCCTTAATGTTTGTTGACTGACTGAATCCTATTGTTGCGTATTTCTGTTCATTTGTGTGAAAGCACATATATCTGCATTTTCTCTTAATTTTATAGTGCTTAGGGATTACAATAGCTTTTTTTGATCAAGAGAAAAAAAACACTTAATATGACTGACTATGGCTAACTGGTCCTACCAGAAGGGAAAAGAATGCTTCAAGCTATCTTCCTGGATTTCCTGACAAACTATTGGAATCTGCTCAATTTTCACTATGAATACAAAAACATACTGGAACAGAAACTTCAATGTACCCTTTTAAGGAAAGTTATTAGTACTTTAATTTGTCACTATACTATACTGCACAACACTGCTTTCACTCCATAATCGCCCATGAAGTACAGGCAGTGAAATGACACCTGCCAACATGTAACCAAGAAAGAAAGGCAAGGTGGGCAGGGACTGAGTAGTGTCACTAAATTCGATAGTTACCTTATTGTATTGTCACTATAGGGTCTAGTAGGAATTCAAGACTAGGGCCCAAAGACTAGATCAAACAGCTGTCACTAGGATTGCTGCTATCATTCCCACATGCTTAAAGGAAATCAGGGAGGCAGGGGTAGAAGATATTCTACAGGATGCCTCCTCCTTTTCAACTCCCCAGTCACCTACCTTTACCTCTGCTCTATCATATCTACTAAAAAATTTAAATGGAAAATGGGGAGAGCAGAAATATGGGAATATAGAAAGGAAAACTGTGTGGAAGCTGCTGAAGTATGAAGAAAAAATAGCGAATGCCATTTAGTCTATGTAAGTAGCAATTTACTAAATAGCACCCCACTGGCCTGAAAGAGTTCATGCAGCTCCCCAAAGTGCCTAAATTACTCCCAGGGTACAGATTATACACCAGGAGAATACGCCTCAATGCACAGAGGAAGGTGCCTAATTTACTATGAGGGAATAACTCTTGAATTGGGAAAATCCTATATTCTATGAATATGTGAACTACAGTTTGGGAGTCTCCATTAAGTTATAATGCAATTATTCTTAATTATCTTAGATGAAAAGGATATTTAAGTAGGTAACTATCATATAAGAAGGAAGATGAGACAACATATATTATAATCAGCACACTTATTAAATATCAGTGAGAATGTCATCAACTAAATTATATCAGATTAATTTGTAATTTCAGGTTTGACAAATGTAAACTGGAAGAATAAACTTCTGAGCTCAATTTTTAAAGAATATGCAATTTTACAAATGTTATATTGAGAATTATTTTTCAATTGTAATAGCAATTGTCTCCTTTCATTACCAGCTTTTAGAAATGGATGTTCAAAAAAGTGTTTTCAAATAAACTAGCCTCAGTTAATGTGCAATTATGAATTAATGAAAGGTTATCCCATTTTATGAAACATCTGTTTTATAAATTAATTAATTAAATTATAAGAAAATTAACTAATTAACTAATCTAATTAGAAATTTCATATACCATGTCATAGAAAAGAATTCTTATCATAGTGTCTGTGAATTGATAAAGTTTGCTTAGTTTTAAATAACTTTGAGAAAATCCCTTTATTGTCAAACTTATTCCATAAACCTGCCTTCATTACTATGTAATAACTGTTGATTTGAGCAAAATATAGTTGTAAGCTTGGCATATTCAGATTTTATATTAATTTATTTGGGCTGCTAAAGTATTTGCTTTTTTCTTAATGATCTAAGTCTACCTGAAAAAAGTAACCACTTCCCTTAATTGCTCTATAGTCTAATAGAATTGTGTCTTTCAAAAGCATTGTTTTATTCTGCATATAAATGCCAAGTGGCTTAGATAGTGGAAGAATGTATCTTAAAACTGTCTTTGGGATTTGGGATAAGTATTTATTAAGAGCACTACAGTTCATACCTATCTGTAATACCACCTGGGTTTTCAATGAACATGATAAACATGGCCCACCCCCTACCTCAAAGAATTTGCATCATAAGATAAGTAACATTAACACTCCTCTACTCCCATCAGTCTTTCTTTTAATGCTGTCTTAATGTAGTTTTCTGTTTCTGTAAGTGAAGCAGTTGACTGTAACAGATCAAATGAGGCCTGATCAAGTGATAGATGAGCCTTCTTTGTAAATGAAGTCAGTTGCTTTTGTGTTCCTTACAGCCTTGTTAATAAACTAACCTAGAGAACACTAAGAGACAGTTTTACACACCTCAGAGAAGCAAATTATCTTATTTTTACCTGAAGTGATTAAAGTCTATGAAACAATAATTTAAAAGAAACAAAAGTGTCACGACATAATCAAAAGAAGAGCTACCATGATACTATATATACAACAAACAGCTCCCAGCTCCTTCATAAATAAGGCATTTCTTTAACTGAATGTTTGCTGATGTTGCTTTTACATTTTAGCTCAAACTTTCAAGCGTTAGTAATATGTGGTTTTGTATTTGGGGGTAAACAAGAATTTAGAGCATGGACTGGAATGATTTTTTAAATGAAGTTCAAAACCAAAAATGTGTTAATCAGGTACCTATTACCTGCAAGGCAAATACTTAAGAACTGGACTGCATATTTATTGCAAAGACCAAGCAAATAGTTTACCGATATTATCCAGAAACTCTGATAGATTCGCTCCTAATTATCGGACTAGGAATCTATACGACCGCTTTGATGTGCTGTCCTGAGCATGTGGCTAGTTGGAGGGTCTGTGTATGTGGGGATGGGAGTAGTGGTGGAATATCTTCTAGCTCCCTAGTTTACCAAATTATTATACAAAATAGATGCCAAACTCAGTTGTTTCCAAGGGAATTTTAGCTTGTCAGTACCCACTAAATTCCAGTGCCTGGGATTAATATCCTGATTACTCCACCCTAGTTATGACTCTAGTGTGTTTAATTTGAAGTTGACTCAAGAATTAGGTAATTAATTGCTAAGTAACTTGGCCTAAGTCATTTAGTCCTGGCTAAGAGGAGATTATGAAGACAATCTGCCAATGGGAAAGGGTTCCATTATGGTGGCTGTTGATTTATTATCTGGGGCATATAAATCAGTTATTAAATGAAATACTACCATAGGTTTTTATCAAAGCTGGTTATTCAGTAGAAGTCTGATCATATTACTTCTATTTGCATCATTCTAATTGCTTTCTTATCACATTAGCCAACTCCCCATATGAAAGTCACTAATATGTTAAAGTGGTGATAATACTTTAAGACTTATTAGCAACTTTCATGAGATTAGTTCATTTCATTTTCGCTGATGCACTAAGATTATATACAGCAAAGTACCTTTCATATCATGTTAGTTAAAATTAAATTCATTAAGACAAAGGGGATACTAACAATATTTCATAATTGTCTGATAAAAATGTTGTGAGCTTCCTTGTATATGAACTGCTTTCTAAATGCTGCTAATTTGGGCAATTACTGATATATGCACTCCAAAAAAACAACACAAAAACCCTGAATACATGGGAGGAAATGCTATATCTGCCGCTATCCTGTCTGTGTCTTGGTCAAATTACACTGGAAATGTTCTTGTTCAAGAGAAAGTAGATTCATGGGAAAAAATTAAGAGTATTTAGATGTTCTCAAGACAATAAACAAACAAAGTGTAAGCAGGTGAGCAATGACCGTGAGGAAAGAGGAGCTGTGGTGCCCCCACCCTTGAAGCAATGTCTGGCGGTGTTTCTACTCTAGTAAACAGGCAAGAATCTATAGAGTTCCAATGTCAGCATTAGGAAGGTATGATTCTTGCTTGAACCAAATGCCTTCATTTCTTCACTATCTCCTTTTCCCTCAACCCTGTGCAACCTAGTCTCCATTCTATCAGTCTACTGAAGTTTTTTCCGTAAATGGTAAATCATTCAATCAACAAATTTTTGCTGAATATCTACTATGATACAAAAACTCGGGGTACAAAGACAAAAAATAAAAAATTAAGTCATCCCTGAGTAACCATCAAATCCAATACCCTTATTTTCATTGCTCAACATACTTGACCTCCCTGTAGTATTTAACATTTCTCACTATTACCTCCTTCTATAGATAAACTTCTCTTAAAGTCGGGGAAGGGGGGGAAGGGGGAAGGGAAGCCCCTGGTATTAACCTTATTATTCAATCAAAATGTCCTGTCTCTTTTACTGGATTCTCATTTTTTGGATCCCTTAACAACACCAGTGTTCTACTCTTGGTCATCTCACTTCCTACATTTTCCCTCCATAATCATATTCATCCTTACACCTGGAGCTATTATTACATCTATCTCTATACCTAACCTCTCTCCTGAAATCCAAACCTGCATCTACAACTATCACCCTAGGGGACAGCTCAACAAGAAATCCTTTATGGCATTTTCAACTCACACAACTAAAAGTGAAATGATTCCCTTTGTCTCAAAACTTTCTCACTTTACCGCCTCTGTTGGAGTCATTATAATTCACCTAGTTTCCTATATCAAAAAGCTTGGTGTTACCTTTGACCATTCTTTCGCACCTCTCATGTCCAACAAGGTATCAAATCCTGTAGATTCTACCCTGTGATGTTTATTGAATCTAATCCTTCCTCACTGCTGCCATCTGAGTAACTATGGCATGACTTTGTTTTAAAAGCATTGTTTCACATGTGTTCTATGGATAGTGGCTACTAGCTATTCCTGTTCTCAACTGGTGAATCTGGTGCTTTCTCCAGAAACTTCTCAGAAAAATTCTCATGATTTTGTCCCAATCAGTGAAGGGAGACAACTTGTAAATGGAAAACACAATAGAAAGGGGCAGAGACATTTTCTTCAGAACACAAAAAACATACAGAGATGCTCACCAAGCAGCATGGGAACACATTTCCTGGGTTCTGTGAAAGTAAAGAGTTGACTGGAACCAAATTGTGTTAATTCAGGCAGAAGTGAGAACCAGAGACTTTCAGTTAATTTGGAACAAGTGAGGAGGTCTCCACAGCTGCTTGATGCAGCCCTCTGTGTGGAAAGAGAGTTGTGAGATTTGAAGGAAAGTGAAAGAACAGAAAGGTAGTAAATAGCCAAGAGGCCTGATAAGCTACCCAGAATAACTAATTCTCACAAGGCTATAACACTTTTCTGAAGAGGACAGCACACTGGAGGAAGCAAAGACAGCAGTGAGAAGAGACCTTGTCCACTAGGTGATTAGGCTAAAGACCACTGTTGCACTGTGGGAATAGAAGACAGTAAGAGAGGCATCTATCATTTTGTTGTAAGTATTTTATTCCCCTGCTAGACTTCAAGCTTCATAAGGGCAGTCAATGTCTCTTGCAAACTTTCTATCTTTTTTTTTGGAGATAATATAGTGTTCTTCAGCATACAGAAGAATAATAAATGTTTGTTAAACTGATAATGGTTTTCTGCAATCAAACTATCATTATACAAATTCATTCTGTCTGCTACAAACTATGTCCTTCAGATTAGCCACAAATTCTATCAGTAGGATAAAACAGTAAATGGACCAATCTAGTATTTCACTAACAAAGAGATAAACTAAGTAATAATCTAAGACTGGTTTGATATAGACAGTGAAAGTTCCTTCTGTTAGATCCATTGCTACTTCAATGGGGGACAAATGGACCCTTACTCTTATCCATTATACTTCCCATGATCTATTTTTAATACTTGCCGTCTCAGTCCTCCACTTCTCCTAACATACAGATTTTATTCATGGTGGCTTCAAAATCATTCATTTGAAAATGTCTACCTTTAACCTGATGTATTTTTGACATAGCCATCAGACCAAGCATGAAGCATAATGAATTTTGAAATGGACTACACTTTCTTCATCCATGATATCTTTATTGAATTAAATGCCTTTTGTTTCAATAAAAAAAAATTATCCCTTTTTCAGTATATACGCTTAAAACATGTTTCGATGAATTGGATTTATTATTGCCAATCTGCCAAAATCTGTATTTAAAGCTACAAAATATTAAAATCATTCTTTGACTATTCCTACACTAGCACACAAATCATATTATTTGCAAGTTGCATAGGATACACAACTTTCTTTACCAGCGTGAACAGATTCATTGAAAAAAATGCTTTTGGAATTCTCCAACATTTTTAGAACTGAGTCAGGAAGACTACAGATGTTTCAATAACAAATTATTCAGAGACCACAGGGGATGGGCATTATATTCATATATGTGTGTGTACACATACTTGTGTATATATACATATATATGTGTATACACATATAATTATGTGTGTGTGTGTGTATAGAAATGAGGAGTTAATGTGGAGAGGTCAGGAGGAAACAAAAAGAGAGTGAAATATTTAGGTAAAAATCATATAAGATGAAAGAAGTTTTAAAGAACTTTATTCTTTCTGTATAGAAAATGATAGGCTTTTGTGGAAATTCAGTTTATGGTATTGAATGTTTATTAAATACATAATGCCAGGGTGATCTAAAGCCTTGAATAATAATTTAAATTTCATTTCAAAGCACATACAGTGACTATTATAGATAATTTTTAACATTCTAAGTGGAAAGATAATTCTAATGTTCCTGTGTTGGTATCTTTATAATATGATAAATTTTGGGTTTGAAATAGATGAACAGCTGTCAGTTCAGGGACTTTTTAATAAATCCACTTTTTTCCCCCTTAAAGAAACTAAGAAAAAGAAAAGACTAAAAATTGGTCAACAATGGGAAAGTGGGGTAACTTAATCAGCATAGTCACAGAGTAGGCACAAAGTAAGAAATACTAGATAACAAAAAAACCCATTATTTTTGCATTTTTCCCTTATCAATTATCTACTTGTATAAGTAAAACTTTATTGTACCATAGTTTTTCTTTCATGTTAGATGAGTGTACATCCAGAGTACGTTTTGCAGCTCAGTTCCTTTTCTGAGATGGTCTTTTCTAAGATCTAAGTGCTTGCTGATGTTATTAATCTAAATGGTATTACTAAGAGAAATCATTTAAACTTTCTTGCTTCATCTCTGTAAAGATTGTAAAGTCAGGTCTATTGTATAGCCATCGCTGTCTAGCCACTGATGGGGGAGAAAACCTCCTTTATCTTACTCCCAGACATCCTGACATTTGTACATATAGAACTTCTGTAACGGAGCTGGCTGCCTAGATATTTAGCAGCTGGTTTGAACACCTCTGGGAACAACTCTTACAGGCTAAGGGAGAAGTAGCTTAGAGATCATTATAATGTCCCCTGGAGAGTGTCCAAAGAGTTGAAATGCATTCCCTGTACAGAGAGAGAATAAAGGAGGCATGCAAGACCTAATGTACTCCTGCTATAGAAAGATGCATATCCTATCCCTTGTATAAGCCCTTGGAGATTTCCCCTCACTGATTTACATGAGCCCAAGCCCTCTAACTCATAGAATGGTGAATTGGTTCAATAAAAACTCCATTAGGGCAAAGATTAAAATTCCTTTTCATACAGCCCTGAACACACCAGGGGCATTTGCAATGCTGAATCTGAACCACAGAATGGAGAAAATTGCTCAAGCTTGAAAAGTGTCTTAATGTTTGCAAATAATTTATTATAGCATACTGCTGACCTACTTCACTTTCCTGAAAGAGTTAATAAAAACTCTGTCTTATTTTTGTTTTTCTCTTAATTTTTTTTCAAACCAGTTTTTCCACAGGATCTCAGAGTATATTGTATGCAACATGTAAAGCATTAATTACCTTCTACAAAGTACTTTGAATATCATATCAAACTGTGGCACTTGTTTCCTTCCCCGAAATGCAGATTTAACTATAGGCTCTTTCCAGAATGCTTGGAGGTTTAAGCGCCCACAAAAGAAGTAATAAAAATAGCAAAGCATACTTTACACTAATGATTAAGCTTATGAAGTTAGCGCTAACATGTTAAATGCTGCTGCCCTCATTCAGGGCATATACAAATGGCATTTCCTTTTCTAAGTTTACACAGCTGCAGAAACAGCGCACAGGCATTTCACCAGACAAGCCAAAATACCCAGAGGAGATGCCAAGCTAGTGCTCTGGCTCCTTCTACATGCCAAAACAGAAGCCAAGGGTGGTACTGACTACATATATCAAAAAAGATAATATATTAAAGTGATATTTACAGTATCCAAGAAAAAAATGCTTTAAAAAAAGGTCATTACATTTTGGCTCTTTTAAATCCTATTCTTAATACAAGTAAACAAATTCAAGATGATCCCAGGTCCTCTGTGATACTTAAGTGCAAACTTTCATTCACCCCATGGCCAACAGGGTGAAACATTTCCGTTAGTTGGCATTAATAATGGCCTTTAATTGGTCACAGAGGGTGCAGGACAGCAATACTGATATAATCTTTCCAACAATGTGCCATCACATAATGTTTTAAACTTCCACTAGCCTGAGTGAATTAGTTCCTGTGTTAACTGTTAGTCTTGAGCTTCCACATTCTCATTAATACCACTTGACCTAGTAAGGTGAAAGAAAAGTTTCTAAATATGCAGAATTAGGGATGGTAAAATATTAATAGATCTAAAAATGTTGAATGATCATCTGATATTTTCTATGGAATAGATGCCCAAGGTGTGGAAGGCACCAATGCTAATATCAGAAAGAATAATGATGCTTTTAGGTCAGAATTTGCTTTCAATCCATTATATTACTTTTTTTTAAATGAAGTTCTGTTATATGGTATTTATATTTTATTTTATTTCAGCCAAAGAAAAGCAAAGTTTATTAAAGAGTCACCATATTGGGTAGACTCTTAAGGAGCCTAAGCATTTGTGATGCTTGTGGGCCAGATTGGATCTCAGCTAGATGAGCTAGACTGAATCTGAGCCCAGTATTTATATTTTAAATGTCACTATGGGCAAAGTAACCGATAAGTTATACACAAAGTAGCTTTAAACAAGTTTCTGTTCCTCTTTTACCTTTTGCCATATATACACACTTTTCTGTCCTTCCCTCTTGTTATTGTCCACATGATAATCATGAAAAAAAATACAACTAACAATTATATGGTGCCTTAGAGTTTGCAGAACCCTTTATTCATATTTCTCATTTGTGTCTCACAATAGGTATCACCATCCCCATTATACAGAGGAGGAATCAGAAAGATTAAATAATCTGTTCATCGTCAATCAGCTAGTAAGTGTCAGAGGCCAAATTTGAACCTAGATTCTGTGTTAGTCCAGGTCTAGGACTTGATCAGCTATATCACAATACGTCTCACGTCTGCCTGAAATTCCCACAGTCCAATGCAAACATCTACTTTCTTGAAAACAGTCTTGCATGTCAACTTAGAAAATGTTAAAGTTTCTTGGTTCCTCTTTGTTTTTGAATTTTACTGCCTTTTTCCCCCATCCTTGGAAGAGATAATTAATTTTGTTATATCAGATTTTTTTTTCATTTTTTCGCTCCACAGAATCACCTGTTTATCTCCAATCCCTAGGTGGTGCAAGACTGATCCTGTAATCTGGTAATATCAGATTTTCTGAGAGCCAGTTGTGTCCCACAGAGACTAAGTCATTCTTGCTCTCCAGTACATTAAGAATTAATATTTACCCTTCCTGAACCTTTCAGCTTCCACAAGAAACTTTAACAAAAGCTGTGTAAATCCCTATCTACTACATACTAGGTGGATTAATAATAATTCCTTTTGATCAGAATTACTCTGTTGGCCAGCAATGGTTTCCATGGTAATCAGGTAGTAGATAGACTTGAAGCTGATTTCATCAGTTGTAAGACATCATTAGAATTATCCTGTACTTCTAATTATAACTTACTAGGACTGACTTCTACATGTGATAGCTCAGAGGCACAGGAAATAAAGATGCACCTTTTAACTGATGGAAAGCTTCAACAAGGAAAGAAATTACAGTGTCCCCTCATATTACAGCTTTTTTTTCTTCTGCCAAATATACTATGAATTCAACAGAGGGTCTATTTTTTAATTAAAAAAATATTCTTGTGAGAACTAGAGCTGGGATTTGGCATTCTTGTAATAATGAATTTCATCAATAAAGTGTTGTGTTAGTAGATTTGAAACTATAAATACTGGGTGATTGAAATGTGTTGCTGTTGTTTTTAATGACAGGAGACCAAATATTTGTAGAAGGGACTTGAATGATAGCAATGACAAAGGGATATTTTTTTGGCAATGTTCTTGTGGTAAATACCTGCACTTTTATTTATTTGTTTGTTTATTTTTAAGAGAAAATCCTAGGGAACAACCTTTAAAAAAACTGCATCATTCTAGAGTCCATCTGGTAACCCTTACAGAGCAGTAGCCAACATATGATAAGCATGCCAAATCAGCACTTAATCCTTATATTAATGGCATATTCAAGACTTGGTTCATATATATTTTGAATACAAATGAAACTTGAAAAAGAAGGCAGCTGGAAATTATGATATAAAATGGGCATTTACCAAGATACCAGTTTAATCCTAGTGATTGGAAAGCACTTAAAATATTCATTAAAATTTATGAAGGACAAAGAGGACCCAAAATGAAGTATACAGGAGAGAAATGAGAATTACCAAAGGACTTGAAACCAAGACCTATAAAGGATATTGAAAAATTCTGGGTTTTTTCAATCTAAGGAAAATAAACGAAGGATAATGCAATAGTGCTTTATAAAAAATGTGAAAGGATACTATGGAACTGGTAGATGTAATTGGCACTTGTCCCACTTGGACACTGGGAAGAGACCTGAACATTATAGTTTCACACTGAAGGAAAATAGATCCAAATTGAATATCATGCAAAAAAAAAGTCCTACTTGGATACTTTTAGGCATTTAACATTAAAACAATATGCCTGGAGGCATTAAAAAAACTAAAAAAATTTTAAATATGTTTGTACATTTTTCACAAAACCCTACAGAAATGGGATTAACATGCAATTTCAGATCAGTCAAAAATTCTACAAGTTGAAATTATTTGCCCTGTAACAATTCATTTAGGAATATTTTAAAGTTTTGAAATATATTATTAATATAAATTTGATAAACACTGAAGAAGTATAAAACTAAAAACCATCACTGCCCTCATGGAATTTATACTCCAACAAGACAATACAGGTAACTATCATAAAAAATATTCAATGGCAAGTGCATTAAAAAGGTACAAAATCAAGTACTATCTGAGGTTTAAAGGGGGCAGTCATTAGCAACTCAGGACAGGAAGTGCATCAGTGAATTGACATTTGAAATTATTTTTAATGGAGAGACTAATGGAAAAGAGGAGGACAAAATTATCTAGGCATTAAAAATATACATAATCAAAAGCATGGAGGCTGGAAAGGGAAGTGAGGGGTAGAGGCTAGTCCAAGTTTGATTATAATGTAAAAATAGTATGAAACTATTAGAGAGGAACAAAGAAACTGAAGAAAATGATGTCTGTGAAGCAAAGGAAGGAGAAAGTATTTAGCCAATATTGGTAAATATTGATAGACCAAGAAGAGGATTTGCATTTTAAAATATGCAAAGATTATGATTTCTTTCCATGGTAGGCCACAGCAAGGCCTCTACATAATAGCTGGGTTTGAGAGTTTTGTGGAGTAGACAGAATTTCAAAACAGAAATCTTTAGGTTGAGGAAAAGACAGAACCATCAGCTATGTGGAAATTAAGGGATGCTGCTGGACAATAGCCCCTGTCACTTATATAGTTAGAGCAAAAAAAGGTTTCCTTTTTTCATGCATTACGAAAGGTTTTGCACTGGTGACATGGTCCCTAGGAGTTCCACAAATATATAAAAAAGAAAGCACCAACAAAATATTAGTCTTTCTTTTTTCAAACATGGCAGATTGACTCTGGAGAAGAGAGTGAGGATGCCTTTGTGCAGCACTGCTAACAACTCCAATTCATGTGAAAGTAAAAACATCACCCTCATGATGTCATTGGGCCTCTTCAGTTAGGAAGGATGAACAATAACACTTCCATATAGGCCACATGTGCCACCTAATTGAGGATAATCTCTGTGGAGGAAAAGGGATGGAAGGGACAGTCTTGGTGCTTAACTGAATCAGAACCAGAACCAAACCCAAATCCATCAGAAGGTACTCTTGCCCCTGTGTTTTGACAACTATATATTTACAAGCTAAGAAGGCATTTCTTTAGAACTCCTTGTTTGTGTGAAGTCCCAATTTTCATCATCAGAGGGAAGGAAGAAAAGAAGGAAGCAATTATTTATTAAGTACTTGCTACATGGCAGGCACTGTGCTAAGAGCTTTACAGATATTTTCTCCCCAAAACAATCCTAATACGCAGATGCTTTTATTATCCCATTTGTCAGTTGAGGAAACTGAGACAGACAGAAGTTAAGTGATTTGCCCAAGATCACACAGGTAGTCAGAGATCAGGATTGAACTGAGTTCTTCTTGACTACAGGCCAGCACTCTATTCACTACACCACCTAATTGATTCAAAGGGAAGAACAACTAAGTAGTGGTCCATGACCATCATAAAAATTTCTAATTTCCTATTATTTCTTTGTATTAAAGAATGACATTTTGCAGGCAATATACCAGAATACATCAAAGGATTTCCCAAGATTTTTTTAGCTTGAAAGCAAGAGTAGATTTATTTCAAATAATGAATAAATAAAAGTTAAGTTGATTTCTCAACTGTAAGTTAAATCTGTAATTCAGAAAGAAAATATACAAAGGACTTTATTAAAAGGGTGTAATTCTCAGTCTCCAAGTACAAGTTTTAGAAAGGACTCCTAATGCCTTTTAAATTTTTGGGGAAACATATCTTGGAACTGGGTCCCTTTCTTTTCTCTATCTATAATCCTGTCTAGTTATAGAGTCAAGAAAAGTCACCCTGTGATCCCTGAGTCTTAGGTCAAATTATATTGCTAAATTGTTTTTTTTAAAGTTAAATTACATTATGAGCTAAATAGGGGTGGAGGTCAGTAGAGAATAACAACCTAAAAAGTGTCTGAGGATATAATCACTATCAGCAATGAACACATATAGGGATCATATAGTGGTCATCCTTTTTCCCACAAATGCCCCCAATTCTTACATTTTTCTACAATTTAGAGCCATTGGTAGTTGCTTAGGGGAATAATAAAAGTTAAATGACTTGAGGGTGAATTGTCACAATGCAGTATGTGCACAGGTGGGTCATAAATCCTCTGATGATGAAAATTGGGACTTCACACAAACAGAGTTCTCAAGGAATGTCTTCTTAGCTTGTAAGGATATAGTCGTCAAACGCAGGAGCAAGAGTACCTTCTGATGGATTTGGGTTTGGTTCTGGTTCAGTTAAGCACCAAGACTGTCCCTTCCATCCCTTTTCCTCCACAGAGATTACCTTCAGTTGGGGGCATATGTGGCCTATATGGAAGTGTTGTTATTGTTCGTCCTTCATAACTGAAGAGGACCAGTGACATCGTGAGGGTGATGTTTTTACTTTCCCATGAACTGGAGTTGTTAGCAGAGCTGCATACATCTATTTGCTTAGAGGAGAAACTAAAACATGTGCTGCTTAATATTTTTGAGTGCCAAATAATTTTTCCCCTAGGTATCCAATCAAATTAGTAGATTTTTGTCTCTTGACTCCATGAACAGCTACCTAAACACAATGCCATGACAACCCTCATACAAAACACTTAATGAAGAATGACAAATTTTCTGGAAATTTTCTATGATGCAACCACATATAGATAAAGATATGCTTGTGTATGTTTGTGTGTGTGTGTGTGTGTGTGTGTGAGTACCTTTAACCACATCTGGAATTTAAAGAAATGTGATGCTTTTCTCATCAATATCTGCTTCATCACAATAATTCATTTATTTCTCTTTTCCAGTTTAGATTGGTTTAATTAGGTCTGGTTTTAGCAAAATTTGGTATGTTTGGTCTTTTTTTCCTTTATCTCGTTGGGGTAAATAAAAAGAAGAGCCATCAAAAGTGTAGACCATTGGTTTAACATGAACATCCCAGGATCTCTGGTCAAAGTGGCCACAGATTCCAATGCAGGAGAAGAAAAAAAATTATTGGGTGATAACTATGGTTATATCCTATATTATGCATGGATGGATAGTCCATGGTACAAAATGTGCACAACTTCTGTAGGGAAACTACTATAGAAGTACATTTTTTAATGGCTCAGACCCACAATAATCTGGTCATGCCCTCAGCAGCAGAACTATTCAGCATGGACAGTGAATGTGTCTGTAACATCCATGTGTGTGGGGGGAGATAAAGTGAATGAATGCAAGCTTGTGTATTATGAGGGTCAGGCCCTAATTGGAGTCCTGTGTTTAGCTCTTTTCACTAGCCTGCATAAAGACACTGCAACACTTTAAAGAGAAGATCCATAGAACTGGAGCCAGGTTAATCCCAGGATTAAAGAGACTGAGTTATGAGGACAAGTTAAAACCTTGGTGTAGAAATCTTTGAAATGTCATGTACAGAACTATCTTGG
This sequence comes from Pseudocheirus occidentalis, assembly GCA_028646575.1. Classification (NCBI taxonomy): domain Eukaryota; kingdom Metazoa; phylum Chordata; class Mammalia; order Diprotodontia; family Pseudocheiridae; genus Pseudocheirus; species Pseudocheirus occidentalis. The sequence goes on along the minus strand of CM053600.1, from coordinate 121,001,785 downwards.
AGATGTATATAAAATCACATGTGGTGTCAATAACATTACTTCAAAGAAATTGGCAAGAAAACCTAATTGAGGCTAACAAAATATAAATTGGACCATATGTAAAAGAGCAATATATTAACCCAAAAGGAATAAATGCTTGGAAATACAGCTGGGAAGAAAATCTATTTGCTTAGAGAAGAGAGAAACTAAAACATGTGATGCTTAATATTTTTGAGTGCCAAATAATTTTCCCCTAGGTATCCAATCAAATTAGTAGATTTTTGTCTCCAAAAATCAATTAAGCTATGCTTTAAGTCCTTCACTGAAAGCATAAAATGATTCCACTTTTACAAAACTCCATCAGTGATTCACACTGGCCACATGTTGGTCCTTTTTGCTCTCAAGGTAGTGTAATTCCTTTTCCTTTCAATCATTCTTTCAGCCCCCAGCAGAGGTGAGAAGCCTTTGATATAAAGAAATTAAACACTCTGGACAGGCCTTTTAATGCAGCACAGCAACCCACAAGGGGGGAAAGCATCTGCTCTTGTGAATGAAACTTAGGCAATCAACTACAAATTTCACTTAATTAAAAGGGGAGAAGTTATCCATATAAATAACAATATAAAATATTTTAAAATCAAACTGTCCACAGTCCTTGAGATTTGAACATGTAGGCAATGAAATTGATTGCCAACAGGGAGACACAATAGCAAAGTTTAAAAATGCTCTTAACAATTCAGTTACTTTGTATTCCAGATCTGACATCAAAGTCTCTCTTCTTTTACTCTCTTCTTCCTTTCTTCCCCTTAACTCTAGCTCTCCCTAAATTTGGTTATCAAAAAACCATTTCTTTTAGGGAAGACTACCTGTTGAGCTAGCAAAATCAGAAAGTAAGAGGATAGATTTTTATTGTTAACAAGGAATGAAATGCTAAAAATGCATATTTTATTGAACTTACCCATAGCTCTTAATTTTTACTCTCCTCTCAAGAATTCTGTGCTTTAGTGTATATATGTACTTTGAATTAATGCCTTTTAGAATGAAGTAATTATATGGACTTATATGATTTTACATAGTTTCAAAACTGTCTTCATATACTCTATCAATTACATTATATATAAGTAGTTATTTGATTTCTGGAATATAAGGAAATTGGATGTTCTATCTAACATCAGTCGATTGCCCTTACATACAAGTCACTGATATAGAACAGTGGGCAAGAGTCTATATTTAGCTCATAAAAACATAAGTTCTGAAAAAGTCAGTTGAATAAGTAAGTTGAATTTACTACAGAGCACGTTGCTATGGAATCAAAGGAGCTAGGTTCAGATTCTGACTTTGACACCAACTATGCGACCTTGTGGTATTACCTTATCTTCACTGGATCTCGGTTTCCTTAACCATAAAATGAAGGGGTTGATTGGATACGCTATGAAGTCATTTCCAGATTCTTGATCTGTGATCCATTCAGTAAAGTGCCATTTTTATTCAGAAGATACATTTTCAATAAAAACCAAAAAAGAGCCTGGTTCCCAGAAAAAAGTAAACATTACTGAGTTGCCTTACTCTCAAAAGTCACATTCTAAGAATTAATTTCTATTGATCTTTGTAATATCTGGTTACAACCAAGAGATGTCACAACAAGCCTGCTAACAATCATTTTGCATTTGTCTAAGTAAACATGAGATATGACAATTAGATATGAAATCATCATTTTCAGCAATTTTATATTATTCAGATTTGGATTACCCTAGAAAACTAGCAGATACAAAACTGATTATGACTCAATGATTTAGTATTATACTGCTGGCTCTATGCTCCCCAAAATGAATTAATATTAACTTCTATTTGATGAATTTAAGCATTGGAGACAAGCAAATTAGATAATTGCCAATTCTCTATTTCATTTTTAACTAGGTACAGTAGGCCTGATTGTTTTGGTAATTAATTTTGTATGATCATCGAAAAACAGTGAGCAAATTGCTCTTTTTAAAGATACAATCTTCCAATAAATGGTATATCAAAATAATTTAAATAACTGTTTGCATGATACTGTTTCCAAGAACCTATGACCCTCTACTACCTATAAATTCAAGCACAAATTGAAAATTAGCATTTATGATCCCTATACACAATTTTATTGTCTGCTATTCTCAAATGCATATCCTCTGCTCCAGCTAGAATCTTCCTCCCACTTCTTGCCATCCACTATGATCATTGCTGTCTCTGCATCTTTGATCCTTCTGCTTCCCCTCAAGGTTACAAATTATGTCATATATGTTTGTTTTTCTCCCAACAATGCCTAGCAAAGTTATACTCGATAAATATCTGTTAAACTGAATTAAATTGAATCTACCTTTATTCTTCAGCCACTGATCCTGATAACCTTGAGTGGTGCTACCATCACTATTTCCCAGGAATAACTCCCTTCCTGAAGGCAGAGTCTCACTTCTCTTTAATATGCAACACTTCATCATCATAAACTGCTACTGTAGAGGGTGATATTGATGACTTCAGGGGACTAGAAAACTGGCTGATGTTAGACACCTGTCCATTCCCTCCAGCTCCGTTTTCATATTTTCCCATCCATTCTCTTCTGTCTGTTACCACAACAGCTGGGAACCAGGTTATTTTTAGACAAAAGAGATTTGTGAGTAGACCTCGCCCTAAGCAAAGGCTTACCTTGATCTGCCAGGCCAAGGTTTGGCACAAATACAATGGAGTACAAGTTAACAACAGTTGTTAATTTCTCTATCAAAACAGAAGGGAGACAATGAAAGGGATGGGGGAAGGAGGGAGTCCTGTTTTTTGTCCCAAGTTCATGTGTGGATTTTTGGTAAGCATTTACAGGTATCCAAATTAAATTTTTAATTGGAACAAGTATACACCATCAAGCAATTATTTCAGATTCCATTAAAATAGAATCAGTAAGAACTTTTGGGAGAATACTAATGAAAGCTGCACATGGTAAGCAGACAGGTATATACAGAAATATATATATGTGTGTGTATGTGTATATATATATATACACACATATGTATATGTGTATGGAGAGAGGAGGGGGAGAAACAGATCAAACTTGTGAGTTTCATCAAAGAAAACTTTGGAAACAATGAGCTCAGCAATTTTAACATTTGTACATAAGAATACATTAAATACTAAGGATATATGAAGAACAATAATGGCCAATTAAAACAAAGAAGACAAACAAAAAAAAGAACACCTGCCTTCAGAGAGCTTAAATTCTACTGGAGGATGGGGGAGGCGAAGGGAAAAAATAAACAAGTAAGTTAGTAGATAGGATAAAGAACTCAACTTGGAATCATGAAGACCTGGTCCCTGGTTTCAAATCCCACCTCAGACACTTGCTGGCTATGACCTATGGTCATCAGTATGCTAATAAATGTGTAACAGCTGGCTCTCCTCTGTGTGTGTATGCACATATGTGTACATATACAAATTGTATAGCAAGATATGTATATGTATGAATATGCATATGGTATATATACAGTGTGTATGTGCATCTATGTGTGCATGTAGGCACACTTGTAAAGTTTAATCACCACTCCTGGCATTTCCTTCACTTTATTAAATCTAGACAATCAACAAAATGAGATGTTAATGTAACAGTTGACTCTTTGAACCAGTTTGCACTGGCTCCATTACACCTGTGCTCAGGGTCTCAGTATCCTCATCTATAAAATTAAGGGACTTAGACACAATGGATTCTAAGGTTTCTTTAGCTTTCAATCTAGGATCCTCTCATCTTCCAATGAGAGGATTTGTTGGAGGAGAGAGAACTAATAGTTAGAGGGTTCAGGAAAAGCTCTTCTAAAAGGCCGTTCAGATGAACTGAACTTTAAAGAAAACCTATGTATCTAAGATATGGAGGTGATGAGGAAGCTTATTCCTACAAAGAAATTCAATTTTCTAGCTATTCCAGAAAAAAAAATTAATGGATTGCTTAAATTATCTGAAGACTTATCTTCCTTCTATACTGAGATGGTAGAGATAAAAGTTTCTACTTTGTATTTCAATAATGAGCTAGGAAAAAAAAACCAAACTTTGCCTTCCTTTTAAAAGGGAAGATCTGCATTTTTTCTTTAATTTTAAATGAGGTATTGAAGGAGCTGCCATTTTTCTGTGTTTTGGGGGTAAATTTCTAAACTAATGGGCAGAAATTGGGGGGGACCCTCTATATGTCAGAATTATTCCTTGTTCTGCTTCTTTTGTAGTTTTGTAAATTCTCTTAAGTAGATGAATTTGTTTCAGCAGCTGCTGTAACTCCATGGAGGTCTGTGGGTTCACTGACAGAAAACTATTACATTCAAATTTCAGTCTTTTTTGTAGTTATTCTTTTCATTGCTGGAACTATTTACTTCCCAAGATGACAGTATTTTACTAAGGTCATTATACCCCTTGTCTTCCATGCTCTTCATTACATTTGCAGCACAATCTGGCATGGAGCTTTGGGGTTTGTGAAATAGCAGAGCTATACCTAAGGTAGAAGGCCTGGAGCTTTGTCACAGAGTGCTGGATTTAGTGGGTACACCACAGCACTTGAAGTCCTCTAGCTGTATAGGAATAACAGCTTGGCACCAAGTTAACAATAAAAATTAATTAAAATGGGAAGCTAACAAAAAAATAAAGCTGAAGCAAGTTCCTTCTCTACCCTAGTCTGCTCTCTTCACCTAAGGAGAGTACTTGCCCCAGGCAGATGAGTAACTGTCTATTGCTCTGTAACATAGTAAGTATATTTGAATCTATTATCCTATGCCCCCTGCTTTCTTATTTTTTTAAGAGAGAGTAAAAAAAATAGGTAATATTCATGTTGAATATGAATTTTATTTAATACTTAATAGAAAAATTAGCAAAGAACAAACTATTTCCCTGCACTTGGTAACTTATCATCATCTTCACCAAGGAAGGTAATTATTGTAATAGCCCTATTGCTTCTATTCCATTTCCTGAAAAATGCTGCATCTCCTGATCCCTACACACACCTTCCCCTTCAACTGTAAGATGTAGTACCCTCCACTACATAATTTGGCTTAGTAATTTCTCATTTACTCAAAACACTACACTTTCACCAAAGTTTCCTAAAGGTAATGAAGTAGAACAGACATACACAGAGACATTCCTTTTTCAGGAACCTACATGAATGTTGTTATTAAAACTGGTTTTGTGGTAAGCCATCCATCTCCAAAAGTACAATCACAAAACAAAGGCTTTGGGGGCAATACATACGACTCAGTGGCTTCTGAAGTAAAATTGCTTCGCCATTTAAAGAACACTCATTTCTTCACACATAACACATGTTGTTGCTTGGTTGTTTCAGTTGTGTTCAACTCTTTGTCACTCCATTTGGGATTCTCTTGGCAAACATACTGGAGTGGTTTGCTATTTCCTTTTCCAACGCATTTTACAAATGAGAAAACTGAAGCAAATAGGGTTAAGCCACATGCCCAGGGTCACAGAGCTGGTGTCTGAGGCCAGATTTGAAGTCAAGCCTTTCTGACTCCTGGCATGGCACTCTAGCCCACTGCAACACCTACTTGCCTATAATACATGAGATAATTCTTCATTTACAGTATCATTTTTGGCCCCTTCCCTTTGCAATAATAAAAATGATAATATAATTTCAGAACAAAATACAGCCACTACCCCGGAAAAAATAAAGTGATAGCTTATTAAGAGAGAATGCATTCTGCTCCAACTAATAATATTTAAGGTTTTCTCCCCCAAGGCAACATAAAACTTCTCTATGAACAAATAAACTCTGGGTTCCAAACTCTGTTATGATATTTTTATATTCTTTTCATTAAAATAAATTACCTTTTAATCAGCATAGCAATTTAGTATTATTGAGGACTCACAATAAATGAAATGTCCAGATGCAGAAAGAATGTGAAATATTTAGCCCTTTCTGCGAAATTAATGACAAAATAGAAGAGTCTCAGATTGCTCTGCTAACCAAAGACATGCCTTCATTAGAGGTGGCAGGCAAGCTCAGGGAACAGAGATGAGAAGTAAGAATATAAGATGGGCAAGTAGAATCTAATCACTCCCCTCTAGTCACTGAAACTCCTTCAAGGGAGTACAACTAGCATCCTCTTGCTTGAAAGGTAGAAAAATGGTTCATTATTTATATTGGAAAAATATTAGTATTTATATTGGAAAAAATAAGGCAGTAAATTTACATTTTATTTCTTTCAACAATACCATGATCTGGTTAGATTTTCTTTAGGCATGACTAAGCTGAAAATCAAAAGCAAAAATTAAAAAGGCTTATCAAATGTCTTATTAGTTGATCCTCTAGAATGAGTAGTTAGGAAGATTAATCTAATTCTGCCCTAGGGTGATTTGAAAAAAAAAATTTGTCTGGAACTAACAAATATTTCCTAAGTAGGAAAAAATAGAACTAAATAAAAGTGAGCAAAATAAATCAACACATCAATTGTGTCTGATGGCATAAGCAACATTTCTCACCTACTGCCCCCTGCCCTCCGTCCCCTCCCCTACTGCCATACCTTTCTTCAAAGATCACCAATGCTTTTGTTTCTCTCTCCATAGCATCTCTTGCCTGTGTCCCCTTTCTAGTTCAGGCCCCTGCCTTTCAGTTGGTCTTGTTGTTAATATTTTTTTGATCATGTGTTGGGTCACAGCTCTTAGTCATACATTTGTGTTCATTTACTACATCTTGAATATTAGACCTTTAGCTGGGCTATGTGAGGCAAAGTGTCCCCTCCCCCCAAACACCAGCATCCCTTATTATACTATGTTCTTTTGTTGTTGTTGTGGCATCTAGGTGTGGGAATTGATATTAAGAAGGTTTGACTTTGAATTCTGACTCAAGCACTTGCTAGATAAGTGATTCTAGGCAAACCTTTTCATTTCTCTAAACTTTAGTTTCCTCATCTATAAAAGGTGGGTAATAATAGCATCAGTCTCCCGGGGTTATTCTGAGAATCAAATGAGAGGACATATATAAAATACTCTGAAAATCTTCAAGTCCTGTATTAGTATTATCATCATCATTAGTTATCATTATATGTTCAGTCAGTCAATCAATGTTTATAAAGTAGCAATCGCATGTCAGACCCAGTTATCAAGAGCTAGGGATTCAAATACAGGAGGAAGCTGATAAAGAAGGAAGAACGGGCAATACAGGTGAGTATACTACAAAGGGAGCACAACTGGTGGGAAATGAAAACATGGATGCACTGAGGACCCTTTTTGAATGAAGGTTTGGGGAGGGTTTCTTTGCTCTGCCCTCCAGTTTTCCAATCAGAGGAACAGAGGGTACTGAGGATTTTGATCGAGGTGTGAGTACCCAAACAGATGCAATCTCACAGGATGAGTTCACAAAAAAGCACCCCTCTTTTTCATGCAATAAGATCATCAAAAGTGAAGATGATCTAAGCAAATTGCGACTTCAATAACTCAGAGGCTTTGTAATCCATCCAATGATGCAGATCACAGGCTGTTCAAATCTCCTCATCCTACAACTTGTGTCTATGTCCCCTTGTAAATTCACCACACAGACTTCACCTGCCTTGCTGGGCTTTGTTGGGGGGGAATGCTTCTCAATTTTTGACATTGTATATATAACAAATGAAACACATAGTCTATCCATCAATTACCTGTCACTTTTGCTATGTGAGTAGCTCACCTCTTTTTCCATTCATCTGTCTTTTTAATGGAATATTTTTACTCCTCCTGTCCTTGTAGGTAATATGCTGCAGTCTACTCATGCCTCCACAGACCCCTATATTGCTCTTTGACTGACCCATAACTATTATTCTTCAAAGACCATGACATTTGAAACAGTCAACATGCTGAAGAACATTGATGTTAAAACACAAAAACATGTACTTTTATTTCAGGGAGAAGTCTAGAGTCATTAAAACCACTGAAGAAATTCCCTAAATGATTGTCTTTTTCCTCTTATTACATTAATTATCTGTATATAGTTTCCATCCAAGATATCTGTACTGATGGATCAGCTTTATGGGTCTCCCCACCAAATTGCACAGGTTTGGAAAATCAGTAGTCTTTATCTACTAAAAAAAAAATAGGTTTAGTTAGCCAAATTCCTTTGAATGACCATGGATCTCTTTTCCCCCCACCATGGATCTCATTTCTGTGACTCTGCATTGTTCCAGGCCTTGAAGCAATTCATTTGTAAAGAAGATCGACTAGAAAACCTGGTGATCTCTAAGACAGCCCTCTTCATTTGGATGCTGCTGGACATCTGTACCTTGTTAAATGTGTACCTTGTTAAATGTCTCCTGTTTTGTGTTCCTGTTTGTTGGCAGGAATAGGGTCAAGGGCAAAACTCTGCGAGATCAACCATTGGGCTGACATCATTTCTGGACATATTCTAGAAATAGATGACTGTAAAGATGTCTTTACATCTGGTAATGTTCTCTCCACTAAAAAAGTAAAATTGAGTTTAAATTATATCTAATTGCAAAGCATTCAAAGGTTTCTGAATTTATTTGTCCCAGTCTTTCTGAATGTGGAAACAATTTGTTCCCTATTTTTGGAACCTCAGGGTTAGCCCTTTCCCCCAAATTAGTATTTTAATCATTAAATTAATTATCTTCTTGTTATAAAACAACTGAATATTAAACTATTCCATTTAGTTGGATATTTTATAAAAGGAATAAAACATCCTTTAAAAACTCTCTCTTCCCCCCCCTTTTCTTGTCTGTCTTTCCATTTATGGGCCTCTCTCCATTTTTCCTTGACTCTGTATCTCTGTGTCTGTCTATCTCTCTGTGTCTGTTTCTCTTATTCTCTATCTCATAGATACAAACGTACAAACAATTATACAAAAACAGAGGTTTTTGTTTTTGGTGTTTTTTTTTTCGTTTTGTATCCCAAATATCTAGCACTAAAACTACCAGGTATTTTCAAAACTTAAGAAATTTTGCTATTCTGTATCATCAATGTTACAACTTATAGGGACTTTGGAAGATATTTTGCTTCTAACCCTTATTTTCATATAATTTACCATTAGTATCCAATTTGAGAGAACTCATTTTACCAGAACTGATACAAAACCCTAAAATTATAGAGGATCCACTTCTGATACAGGAAATATTTGGCCCAACCTACATATAACAGAAATTGTTTAAAAGTAAAATATTCCTTTTCCCAAGTTGATTTTAAGGTGGCAAAACATTACTATTAAGGTTTGATATAGAACTATTAAAAATATATAAACTCTCTATTGCAACACCTTTAGAAGCTTAAGCATACTAAAACTTCCTTCTTAGTGAAGCCTTCCCTGAGACATCATCAATTACTCTTGCTAACCACCCTATTTAAACTTGTCACTTCTAACCCTGATAAAGTCTCAGTCCTCAAAATGCAGGCATCCCTTCTGCTTGTGTATTTTGTTACTGTCACATGTTTTTAATTTATGCATTTAACTTAGCACTTGTGTTGCTGGTCCTGTGTCCTTTGTCTATGATGTTTGCTGATGTTGCCCATTTTAGAATCTAAGGCCCAAGAGGTCAGGGACTGATCTCCTAATTTGTTGTGTACGGTGCCCAGTTCAATGTCACCTACAGCTAATAATTAATAACTGTCTTTTGGATGGGGATGAGATTTTGCAGATAACAAGAATGATAGCTCCCAGGCTTACGTTTCCTGTGGCTCTAAGACTGTTTCTTGGAGATGAGCTATTTTTCCCCAGATTTTGTTATTGTTCCACTCTACACATTAAATGTTTTTAAGTTGTTTTTTTCTGTTTAGTTTTGGTTTCACATCATAATTTCAGACTTATTTACTTAAGAGTCACTACACTGAAATTAAATGGAAACTCTGCAACATTCAGTCCTAGAAACAAAGAATTCTATTCATCAACTGAATGTTTTCTTTAATATTTCTGGGACTCACATATAGTGCACAGAAATCTGTGTGCTATAATCAATTTAATCTTCACAAGTCATAGTACAACATCCAGTTCAAGCAAAAGTGGAAACAGAATGCAAAATAGCATAGTAGTTAGAAGGAAGGAAAACAACAATACTGGAGCCAATTTTGAAACCACCAGAGGAATTATGAGGAGTTTGTTTACTTCCTTTTTCTTTACCATTTGCTGATTTCTGTTGCTTAGCTTTTTTATCATTCTTACAATCCCTTTTTCTGCCTTTCCCTATCACCTTTAAAAAGAGTGAAAAAAGAAAGTGAAAAAGTGTCTTATGCTTAATTTAATTGGCAATGCAGTGGAATGCCATAAGGCAAGGTCAGTACAATAGGACAGAGCTTTGATCCCATCTGAAATGCTATCAAAGTCAGTTTGCATTACTACTCAGAAGATGAATGATGACAGTCCAGGGGTATGATATCACATTGGCTTACAGGTGACTATAATAGCTGTGACCTTCCCAGAATTATCCCCATAAGAACAAACTTACCTGCAATAAATAAACAAACAAACAAACAAATAAATAAATAAAAATAAAAGCTAAGACCTAATGAAACACAACTGACCACTTTCACAAAGTGGAGCATCCATGTTTCATTCGAATTATGCCAGCTATACTTTTGTTGGACAATTAGGTAGAGCAGCGGATAGAGCATTAGGTTTGGAATCAGGAAGACTCATCTTCATGAATTCAAATCTGCCCTCAGACACTTAGTGGTTGTGCGATTTTGGGCAAGTCAGTTACCTCTGTTTCCCTCAGTTTCCTCATCTGTAAAAATAAGCTGGAGAAGGAAATGGCAAACCACTCCAGTATCTTTGCCATAAAAACCTCAAATGGGGTCATGAAGATTTGGACACATCTGAATAACAACAACAAAAATACTGTTCTTATTAACTTAATCCCTTTATATGATATTCTTCAAGATTCATCTGGTTATTTTCTAGTGAAGTCCAGAACTGATGTCCACTTTCTGTGTCAGAGGCATCGTTACTATATTAAGTGATTTTAATAGGCTTTTTCCAGTGGAGTGCTTTAGCTATTGTTCAGAATACGATATTCTTTAATGAATGATGCGTAGTAAAGAACCAAAAAGTGTGTAACTACTGGTCCTTGGAAATGATCATTTGAAATCCAGTACAGCTTAGCACTGAAACCATAGAAAAAATAATTTCTGCATTCTAATGTCTCAGGTGGAAAATATGATGCCTAGTGTAAGTGGTTGCCTATGTGGAAGGGTTGACCCACAGTAAAAGAATCTACCATGCAGAGTTTCACTGTAACATGTATATTCATAGAATTCTGCTGCAGGGATATTTACCATGGTAGAGGGTCCAGTTCTTAAGCACAGCTGTCAGTTAGTGTGGCCCCATAGAGAAATGGAGAGATGACAGCCTCTATGACATTGGGTAGAATCTTGATGGATAAAATGTATGGATATTCATTCTTATCTCCCCAGTGGCAGCTATTTATTACACTGACATGAGGTTCTACCTTTGAATCTCAAAGTGTCCTTTGAGTTTCCCCAGCTTTTGAGTTGCCAGCTCTTTTTAGCAGCATAGAAATTGGACTTGTATTAGTTGGTGTGTATTTCTGGAGGGCCTTTTTTATATAAAACCATAAAATAGATGAAACCTACAAAAGAAAATGAATGCTTGAAAAACAGTGTGCTTTTAGAGAAGTGCTTTAAAGAAGATTAGTCGGTTTCCATGTAAGCATCCAACTGCTTCAGCACCACTTCACCTCAATTTTGTAATGAACATGGTGACAAAATATATTATCGTGCTTAAAGCTATGCATTAATGTTTAATACTATGGTGCTTAATAAATATCTGCATATCAAATCTGACTCTAAATTCTATGCAGCTAGCTTTGGGCGGGTTTTTGAAGTCTTAACTTTGACACAATTTATGTAAAACATAAACAGCTCAAGAAAATATGGTGAGAAGGTGTCTAAATGTTTTTTTTCTTGCCTAACATTACCATCATCGAAAGCCAACCTTCAGTTTTTACAACTAATTTTCTTTCATCAAAAGAGCATCTTTGGTTGAATTTTTTTTAAAACACAAAAGAACAAAAGGATTATCTTGCCAAAATTCTACATTCTAACACTCTTTCAGTTAATATGCTACACTTAAAATTTTCATGCCCTCTAGTATCTTCATACAGATTTATAATGGTAAACCCTCTGGCTAATATTCTAAAGGTATAAACATTCTCTGTATTTATGTGAATGAATGAAATCCATGTGCCAGAAAATCGATATGAGAGCCTAGCTAAATTGGATTAAACTATGGCCTTAAATAAGGGGGAAGATGGGACACTAAAAAGAATTGCTCTGAAATTTAAGAAACAATTAATACCAACAGCCATATTCTGGGCTGTTGCATTTTCCAATTTAGAAAAAATAGTTGAAAGGCTTTATTTGCCAAAAGCTAGTCTAAAAGGATTTTGAAAACATGAAATGATGAAGTATATACCAGATATAGGCTATCTGAACAGATTTTTTCTAAGTATAACATATAGTTGTCAATACTAGCAGATAAAAGTAGTTTCCTATTTATAAAACTATACATAGATGAAGTGAAATTCAAATAACAAAAGCTAGAACACTGTTCAGGCTAAAGATGAGATTTTTGTAGCAGTACTGTCTTTTCACACTGGGATCTCAAAACATTCAATGGGGAACATTAAGTCATTTATTTCCCAATAATCCTGCCACATAGTCAGATAATATATCATCCCATCTCCAGTCTGGAGGCTTAGGATTTTAGGTACCTACAGTTTATGTGACTTTTCCAAGGTCACACTGAATGAGTCAGTGGGAGAGACAGGAATAGCTGCAGAGTAAGCAGAGACAGAAATAGCTAAGGAATCTTCCCCTATATGACACCCACTGAATTGCCAAAACTCCACCATTACATCAATCCTTCATGGATGTCACCAATCCTATCACTGTTACAGAATTTGAGTATTATGTGACATAGCTCTAGGCATTTAATTATGTGGTTGTTTTTAGGTTTGTTTATATTTTTTTTAATGTTGTGAATCATACCATTATTTTTTATTAAAAAAGGAACCACAATACTAGGACAAAAAATGAACATGATCAAGGGGTTTTTATCTGACCATCACAGTTCTTATATGTGGCAAATAATAGCTACATGAAAAGTCAATATATTTGACATTTCAGATAGAACTTGTCCTCTATACCAATCATAAAAGAAAACTCAGGAGAATGTCCTCAAAAGTTTGAGATCTGCTAGTTTGAAAACTGAACTTTTCTAATTTTTGCATTGCTGTGTACTTAATTCTAAATTACTCAAAGAATGATTACTAACTATCCACTAGCCCCTTTTACTTTTGTAAATGATTATGTCTGGCACTTATATTTCTCAGGTTAAATGCGGCCATTGGAAATAATGGATAGGAGTATTTATTTCTGAAGAAAAAAAATCTGGCCACTCCTGTTTTATGTAAGGCTACAAGCATTTTTTTTTCTCTTATGCTTTATAAGAATCCATTTGGATAATGTGAGTTATGTGAAGCTGAAAGGAACCATTGTTCAGCCCAAAATACAGTTTTAAATACTATTTTTTAAATTCTGGGATACTATAAAACTCAATTCTTCTCTAAGTTCCTTGAATAAATAATACTCTATTTTCTTTGTCTTGCATAAGAAAAAATGTTTTTGAAATAATGTTACAGTCTTTTGAAAATTGAGTATGGACCAAAAATACAGTAATTTTTGTTAATTTAAAATACATTGAGTGCATCTCTTAGAAAGTTTTGAAGTTTTATTTTAATAATACACTTGGGCACATAATTTTATCGTTTTTAAATATAATTTTGGAACATAAGTTATTATAAGGTTAGGAGGCTTTGTTATTTCTTTGTAACAAAAGAAGGCCTCACCAATAACATAAAGTAATATGCACAAAATACATTTGTGAAATTATAAAGAAAATATCATTTTTATTTTTACTGTATCTGAAGTAGAAGACATGTAACAGCCTATTCCAGATAACAGGAACTGACAACATTTCCTCTCTACTTGCTACCACGAACAACCCTATTTGAAATAGTATTTAAAAACAATAAGTTTAAGGATATAAAGTATAAGAAATCAGTTAATTCTGTGGACGTTTCAATATGATTAATCATATTTTTCAGCTACCTTTTCTTTTTTGTTTTGTTTGTCCTATCTTTTTTTCTCTCTTTCTACCTCTATTCTAAGACCTATTGGTTTGTATAACAAATATATATAATCAAAATTTAAGTCTATAATCATTAAAACAGTTTTATAATTTGAGTTATGTTTTTATGCTCTTGAGTGCAACATATAAACAATATCACATAATACAATAAATTATTAACTGGCAACATATGAAATAATTATTTTAATTTGCAGAGTCACTCATGTAAAACAATATGAGCTACATATGATAATAAAAAGTGAACAAAAAAATCCTGCAGAAGAAAACATATAACTTTGACTTTAATAATGAATGATGTTGTTATACTTCACAGTAACATTAAATAACTTATTGTTATTTATAACTTATGCAAGTGAGCAGGGGGTAACTTTAAATTATTTCCTGATTTCTCCTTAATCTGAGCTGTCACTGAGAGTTGCATCACAAATATCATATCCTTCAATAATGAGCCTTTACTTCCCTAAATATATTACTGGAAAACACATGGTCTATTCTGAAATCTTCAAGAATTTTCATGATATAAAAAGTATAAAGATGCTCAGCAGTAATTATTTTTAAGAAGTGCATTGTTTCTTTGTCTTTTGGGGGCATCATACATCTGGAGGGATGTTTGAGAAGGATTTGAGTAATAAGGTCTTGTGCTGGCCATCATAAATGAATTATCTGCTATAATCAATGTCTTTATACTGTTAATTAAAGAAAAAAATAAGAAAGTGACTGTTTTCCAATCAATCAAATTAAATAGATTCCCCAACCTTCAGTTTAATGTGGGAAAAAAAACATTTAGAAGTATGCCTTGTTACCATCCAAAACACCTCTCCATTTGAAAGGAAAAGTAAGGAGTCAATTCCTTCTAACTATAACTTGACATATGCTGTTGACACTGCTTACAAGACCAAAAGGGAAAACGTATTCTATTATGTATTTCAATGTCTTCAAAGGAAACAAGTGGAAGAAGTATGATTTAATTTCAGTTACAGAAAAAAATCGTAATAATCACCATGAAACAAATTCACTGCAATGTGATAGAAAAGGGGGTAATTAGCTGAGATAGTCCTGAAAAAGATAATGCTCTTTAAAATGAAGAATTCAGCAGAAAAAAAAAAGAATCATGAATGTAGGTCCTTCACTACTAGATTGGGTATTTTTTGATTCAAAACGAAGAACTGATATCTTACTGTTCATACAAGACAATATCTCTCCTCCTTATGCTTTTTGCTCACTTGGATCCTTAGATTAAATCTGAATGCTCTCAATACTCACTTCTCTCTACCTTTCAGAACTCGTATTTTCCTTCAAAGGAAAACCCTTCACCATTACCTTTTATTTATTCAGTATGGATTATGTATTTACATACATACTACATAGATATTATTTGTACATATGCACGTAGTCTACTTGGAAAGTCCCCCATTAGGATGTAAGATATTTCCTTATTTTTGTCTTATTATCACCAACACCTACAGCACTTAGCATAGGGATCGGAACATAGCAGGTAATTATTAAAAGCTTTTTGATTCACTGATAAACAGAAATAAGCTTAAGTTCCTTTTTCCCTCAGGAAGACAACAGTGCTGTATCTCAGGATTCAGTAGAATTCATTTTAATTGAATTCAGAAAACTACTTATTATCTTATATGTACATATAATACATGATACTTGATGAAGATGAAAAACAACATAATACTTGCTTTCAGGAAACTTATAGACTGATGAATAGAGAGGAGTAGCCAGGCCAGTATGAAATAAAGTATTCTATATGAATTGGGGTGATAGGTGATATCCCAGTAAAAATTTTGTTTTTGTTTTTTGGATGGCAGTGAGGTTAAGTGACTTGCCCAAAGTAACTAGTAAGTGTGTCAAGTGTCTGAGGCTGGATTTGAACTCAGGTCCTCTTGATTCCAGGTCTGGTGCTCTATTCACTGCACCACCTAGCCACCCCATCTCAGTAAATATTTTAATGAATCTGAGGGATGAACAATCTCTTTAATTGGGGCAGCACTGGAAAACACTTCATGGAGAAGGACCTGGATTAGAGTTTGGAAGAGAAGAATTTCCACAAGAGGAAATGCAGAGAGAGTGTTTCCTGAACAGAAGGCTTCTTCCCTGAATGTATGGAAGTAAGAGAAAATAGAGATTAATTGTATTAAATGAAGAGATGGAAAGATGGTAGGAGAGGGAGGAAGGAATAGAGGGAGGGAGACAGACAGACAGAGACAGAGATGGAGACAGAGATGGAGACAGAGATAGAGACAGAGAGAGACAGAGACAGAGAGACAGAGAGAGGCAGAGAGACAGAGGCAGAGAGACACATAGAAAGAGATAGAGACAGAGAGGTATGTTTGAAGAGAGAGACAGAGTATGGAGAGAGGAGGGGGGAGAGGAAAAGGGAGGGAGGGAAGGAGAAAGAGAAACAGAGAGAGACAAAGACACAGAAAGAGTGTGTGTGTGGTGTCTTCTAGAAAGATAGAGAAGAGGAAGGGAGAGAAAGGAAAAGAGAAGGAGGGAGGGAAAAGAGAGAGGTAGAGAAAAAAGGGATAGAGGGAGAGAGACAGAGAGACAGAGACAGAGACAGAGAAACAGACAGAGAGAGAAAGAAAGAGATAAAGAGAGAGACAGAGGGAGAGAGAGAAAGAGAGAGAGAAATGGAAGGAGGGAGAGGGAGAGAGGGAGGGGTCAATACACTTGAAACAGGCACTGCTGTTTATTGATCTTTGTGTTTCCCCCAAAACAGAGCACAAATGCCTTACATGCAGTGGTTAATAAATGTATGTATGTATGTATGTAAATGTATGTATACATTTGTATTGTATGTATACAAACAAATGTATGCAATAAATGTATGAATTAATGGATGCCTTTGTTTACTGTGTTTAAGAAAAATCAAAGAGGTGTCATCAAGCTGAAGTCAAGCTGACAACTGTGTGTAGCTTGATAGTTGGTACCTTTTTCCCATATATCTCTTACATAAATCCACACATAAAAACACATGTGAACAAACAGAATTCACAAGGCAGCAGGAAAAATTGTTTATAAGTGTCAGTCTGATGACACTGGTCTTTTTCCCCATTTGCTTTTAATTCCCTTCCTAAGCTCCAATGTGCAGCTGTGCTCAGATGAGGCACACTACATAGGAAGGAGAAGAGGGTACTTTTCCCTGCCCAGAGTAGTGGTATTGCTTTGGCTCATCACATAGTCTTTTCTATCTTCACCTATTAATTAGGGCAAACTCCATGTAAATCTATCTGTGGTTTTTAATATTTTATTTGTTGATACACAAGTGATGTAGTCTGCTGATATCCAAGAGAAAAAATCCAGCAGTTTCATAGAGGCCTGGCTGGATAATCAAATTCAACTGGTACCTGAATTAGAGAACATATCTGCATTATATAAGCATACACCAAGGGGATCAATTACATTCTTTATGCTTGAACATTCATGCTGTAAACATGAAAGTAAACAATGGAGTCTCTTCTTCATGATAAGTATTTGCACAGACCAGTAAGCAAATTCAAAAGTTTAAGCCAAGAAGGCCTAAGGTTTACAATGCAAATCAGCCCATTAAGACAAAGCAGTCACTGACTTATGAAGTAGAGGAAATGTAAAAAGGGGCTCCTGCTGCAGTGTCTTGGTGTGATCAATGATGGTAACCTTCCTTCTCTCAGAGTAACTAGAATGTCTATCAAAAGCAGAAAACAGAAGGCTTCAGAAGCATTCTGTGGTTTAAAAAGGAGCCTATTTTTCCCATTAGTGATAGATTTTCCTGCTGAGCAGAACACAGATATACCTGAGAAAGTTCCACAATTCTCTTTCTACTTGGCTTTGCCTGCTAGGTGAGGACTGGTGTGCTAAAGAGCATTTTGTAAAGCAAAAAGATTAAATAATTGACTTCAGTGGAATTAGAACAAAGACTACAGTATTCTCCCACTAAAGCAGTGCTACACGATGATGAAAGAAAATTGAAAAAATTTAATAGCCAAACATGTGATCAAGTGGCAATAGGAGTAATCACAGTCATGGAAAGCATGGCCGTACAAACCAGTGGCTTAACAGTTTACCCCAGCTGCAAGGATGGAAGAGACAGATTAGAAGTGAAAACTATGGAAAGGCTTTAGGGCACATGAGGCTAGAGTGGCACTCTTTGTAGAGGGAAATTCAGATGAATGTCATAAAGCAAGTGGGTCATGCAGGCATAGCTGGATTTTTTTTTCCTGATTTTAATTTAAGTTACCTAAAGAATACATCTAACATGGCTTATGTCATTTTAATCACCTTTCTTCCTCCTGTACACAACAACCCCATCTAAAATAAGAACACTGTCATGTTATATCTAACTCATATTTTCTTTGGAAAGGGCACATCTAAGCCATATTTAGGCTAAGAGAGTACATTAGCCTTTTTTTGAACATCTGGTGGAAAGTGAAGTCTCAGCAGTAGCAATTTATACATTTTTATCATCATGGGTGAAATGTGACTTGAGTGATTTAACAGCAAGAAGGAGCAACTGATTTACATTACAGCATCAATAGAACAGCCTATGAAATTCAAAAATATTATGATAGTAACCTCGGTGGAGACATTGAGATAGTTTAAAAAAAAAGGAGAACTCTAGATCACAGAATTTTTTTTCGAATCTATAAGAATTTAAATTACATAAAATATGTAGAAACCTAATATATTAAAATCTGGATATTATATATGTTTTAGAAAAATTCTACTATCGGAGTAGACATATTCAGAAATAGATCTACTTTAAGAATTTTAAATGGTCTTGATCGATCCATATTATATTTAGAAATAATCACATAATTTAGTAGGATGAAATCAATTAGAAACCAAAATTTTATATGTTCTAATATTACAAAAACACTTTTTAGTTCAGAGAGAGAACAAAAAAAGTTTTCCCTGAATTAAGAAAATAATTATGTCTCTCAAATTTGGGTTCTAAAAACTAAGGATATTAATTTATAAAAAAAAAAAGTAAACTGCCTAAAAAAGTCAAGAAAGGAGGAATTGCTTCTTTTTTTATTCACATTGAAAATATCTATGTACTTCTGTACTCCACTATAGCAATAGTGCTATCCCTGCTGGTATCTAGTTATGTGATCTGAGGCAAATTGCTGAATTGACTGTGCCTTATGTTTAACAAAGTAAATAAATTTTCTTCTCCTGCTTAATTAAACCTGTAAAAAGAAACTAAGACTATGTGTGCAAAATAAAGCTATAGAGAAAAACTTGTCTTCATGGCTAATTGTCAGCAACCACTTTTAGAAATATTTGTCAAAGAATAATATAACACTTCATTTCACCAAATCTTCCACAATAAACATTTCAACTATTCCATGGGTTATTGTGTCCAGGAAATTCATTTGCTGGTGGCCATATTTCAATTACTCAATAAGTACTTATGAATTGCCTATTACAAAGTAGGCACTGTGCAATGTACATGCTATATACAAAGAGGATTCAAATATAAAAGTAAGACATACCTTTCCTTCAAGGAGCTTACAAATGGGGGACTAGGATGGAAAAGGAAAAGGGTAGTGAGGATGTTATGGTCATAGTGGTGGTGGTGTGGACACAACATGCTTAAAGGTAACTACTTAATAAGGATGTATACAAAATAAATAAAAAGCAATTGGATAAATGGGTAGTATCAACAACTGGGGGGTGGAGCCAAGGTGGCAGCATAGAAGCAGGAAAACTCAGTGAGCTCCCCCTATAAACACCTCAAATACCTATAAAATATGACTAAAATTTTTTTAGAGCTACAGAACCCACAAAGTGACAGAGAGAAACAAATCCCCCACTGAAGGCAGCCTGGCAGGCAAACAGGAAGGATCCATCACAGTTCACTGGGAGTTGAGCCCAGCCCTGTGTGAGCCCACATTTTTAGTCCCAGGGTGGCCCCTACCAGCAACAGTGGCTGGATCATTCAGGAGAGCAAATCACCAATAGCAGTGGCAGTTTCCAGAAATACAATCCAATAAAAGCCAAAGACAAAGTAAAAGGTCAGCGGAATTCTGTTGGAACTAGGAGACCAGTCTGGCCTCTTCCCCCAGAGTGTGAAGCAAGCAGAGGTGCTGGCCCGCAGCCATGCAGGTGCCTCCATGTGGCTTGTAGATCATAGGCAGGTCCAAGTAAACATTAAGAGGTTAATTGCTCTTGCTTTAACCTGCCTGGATCTGGATCACAGTCTAGGGCGGTGGTCCTGAGGTGTGTGACCAGTAAGCCAGAGCTTGTGGTAGCAGCAGAAACAGCACCCAAATAATGGCTCTGGCAGTTATGAAAACCCCAGCAATTTGGGACAAAGCTCTCCTCTCTGGAAGAAGAGGTCTACTGTGGCAAAGAGCTCAAAAGCCAAACAATTCAGGGGCAACATGAGCAAGCAAAGGGTGTAAAATAAGCACAGCAACGAAACCTTAGATTCCTTTTGGGGGGACAAAAATGATCAAAGCATGGAATGGGAGGAAGACAACAAAGTCAGAATTCCTGCATCAAAAGCTTTCAAGAAAAACATGAATTGGTTACAGGCCAATTGGTTACAGAGGAGCTCAAGATGGGCTTTGAAAATCAAGTAAGAGAAATGGAGGAAAAACTGGGAAGAGAAATGAGAATGATGCAAGAAAATAATGAAAAGAGAGTCAACAACCTAACTGAAGAAAATAACATCTTAAAAAATATATTGACTCAAATGGCAAAAGAGGCCCTAAAAGGCAACAAGGAGAAGAATGCCTTAAAAAGCCCATTTTGCCAGATGGAAAAAAATTTCAAAAACTCTCTGGAGAGAATAATTCCTTCAGAATTAGACTGGAGCAAGTGTAAGCTAATGACTTTATGAGAAATCAAGATACTATTAAACAGATCCAAATAAATGATTTAAAAAAAATAGAAGACAATGTCAAATATCTCATAGGAAAAAACCACTGAAGTGAAAAATAGATCCAGGAGAGATCATTTAAAAATTATTGGACTACCTGAAAGCCACAATCAAAAAAAGAACCTAGAAATCATCCTTCAAGAAATTCTCAAGGAAAACTGACCTGATATTTTAGAACTAGAGGTCAAAATAGAAGTTGAAAGAATGCACTGATCACCTCTTGGAAAACATCCCAAAAAGAAAGCTCCTAGGAATATTATAGCTAGGTTCCAGAGCTCCCAGATCAAGGAGAAAATATATTACAAGCAGCTAAGAAGAAACAATTTGAATATTGTGGAAATACAATCAGGATAACACCAGACGTAGCAGCTTCTACTTTAAGGGATCAAAGTGCTTGGAATATCATATTCTGGAGGTGAAAAGAATTAGGATTAAAATCAAGAATCACCTACCCAGCAAAACTGAGTACAATGTTTCAGGGGAAAATATGGTCATTCAATGAAATAGAGAACTTTCAAGCATTCTTAATGAAAAAACCAGAGGTGAATAAAAAAATTGATGTTCAAATACAAGAAACAAGAGAAGCATGAGAAGGTAAATGGGGAAAAGAAATCATAATGAACTTATCAGTGTTGAACTATTTACATGCCTACATAGAAAAACGATAATTGTAAGTTATGAAACTTTTCTCAGTATGATGTTAGGTGAAAAGAATTTAAACGTATATATACATATATATATGTATGTATGTATGTATGTTTTTATATATGCATACATATATGTCTATATGAGGGGGTATATGTGCATATGAATACATATGTTAGTATATTCTTCTCACACACAGTCCATCATTAGACCATGCTCAAACCTTCTCAAACTGATGAGACCTATTAGAATTTGTTCATTATAATTTTCCATGCCTCAGCTATTTTGGACTGCTGTGAAAAAAAAATCTGTAAGTTTTAATGGTTTGCAAGCTCAGTATAAGTCAGCAGTGTCATGTGGAGACAAAAGAGACCATCAGAATCTTGGACTTCATTAAGAGAGGAATAGTTTACAGGCATAATGAAGTGGCAGTCTATCTGTACTCTCTGCTGGGCAAAACAAATTTGAAGAATCACATACAGTATTGGGCACCACAAGTTAAGAGGGTCACTGATAACCTGGTGTCATCCAGAAGACTACCAGGATGGTAAAGGACCTGCCATAAAAGGGTTGGTTGAAGGAACTGAGAATGTTTACTTGAGAGAGAATACTAAGAAGTGATAGCTATGTTCTAGTATCTAATGGGTTGTTATGAAGGAAAGAGACTGGAATCATTGTTTTGCCTCTAGAAGGCTAAGTAGAAGCAGAGTACAAGTTTCATAGAAGTTTGATATCAGGAAAGCTTCTGAAAAATTGGAGCTTTACAAAAGAGAAATGAGTTTCCTTGGTAATTAGAGTATTTCACCCCCAGTTCCCCACCACCTCAACGTCTGCAATTGTACATTATCAAGCAAAGGCCAGATTTACTCTTGTTACTCTTGGGGACTCTTTTTCATCTATGTGTTAGACAGACTGGCTACTGATGTACCAATCTTCCATCTCTGAAATTCTCTGGTAATAAAGAGAAAATTTGCAATTATGTAGCTAATTTAAATCTTTAGGAGAGACAAACTAGATAGGTAAATCTAAAAGATTCATTTTGGTGACTGGATTATTTAGATTTACAATTTTATTTTTATTACTTTAAGTAATTGTTGATAAATTGCTTCATAGTGTAAATCATATTTTAGCCAGATCTACTTCTGCTGGAAGAAATATGTTGCTTTACATTAGTATCTTTATCTAAACCATTATTGTCGTCTGTCACCATTTGTAGTCAGTGAAGTACACTGGGTAGATCCCAAATGAAGAAATAAAGCACTTTATATGTAAGCCAAGTAATTAATGTTAGCCAAAACCTCTATATTATGTAAGGAGCTTCCATTGAGAAAGCGATGACTCCGGTTCTCCATAACTCATGGTTCTCAAGTTGCTAAGCAAGTCAAGCAATTGTAGGAGCATTTTCAATCTTTTCAAACGTGCCCTTGAATTAAAAGGTTCAGTCAAGTTGGAAAATTTAAATTGCTTTGACACTAAAAATGTCAGCTCAAACTGAAACAAAATTGTTTTGGAAACCAGTAATTTGATGCAAATTGATAACCCCATGAAGTAAACACATATTGAAGAACATAAGCCTTATTATTGTTCTTCATAATTCTTGATAACTGTGAATCAGAGTTATATATTTAAATGTTCTATTTAATTTATTCAGTTTTGAAGGTGACAACTATACTTCAAAAATTATAAAATTAGTCATAATGTTATCACATAATTTAAAATATCACAGAATAATCAACATATTACATTACTGGGCTAATCAATCAGTCAACAGATATTTACTAAACATAAATTATGTTACAAAAACTGTTCTAGTCACTGGAAGTACAAATACAAAGACTGAAATGTCTACTCCCATGGAGTCTAGAATGGAGAAATCAACTGCAAGTCTTTTTCCTGATTATAAAAATAGAACATATGAATGTTTCAAATTGCCTACAAATATAGTCATATCATGATGTTAGATAGGTAATGGTTTGCTGTTTTGGCAAGAATGGGAGCAAAAAAGCTTCATTAAGATATTAAACTTTTCTACATCCCTATGTTGCATCTGGAACAGTCCAACAGTTACTAGTGAAATAGATCCTTACAAAGAGTTAGGGAAGCCTCAGGAAATATACTAAATAGTCATTCATCATCCTGGAGGGCATGACAGGAATGTAAAGGCACAAAGCTATGAGGATGAGTGGGTTTGACCTCAGCTTCGGAGGGAGTTACAGAGACCTCAGGTATTCACACTTCCAGTAAATGTGGGTGGCAGAAGAAAAAAAAGTTATCTCCTTAACTGATTTAGGAGAGAGAACTGGAGACCTCTAGTTAGCAGGAATAGAAAAGGAGATGGAAACAAGAAGAGGATAGAGATGTTGGTAGGTATGATGGAGAAAAGGAAAAGCATCTAGATAGAGTGATTAAACAGGTAAAAGAACAGATCTAAGCAATTAGTACAGATTTATCCTGAAATAGTTAACTCTAAAAGAACATTAACAATAGTCCCTGAGAGTACAACCTGAAAAAAGAGCAACAGGAAGAAGAATTTGAAGCAACTGAAGGAGAGGAGTTAAAGGTAGGTGTGATTGATACTGTGGAGGTGGAACAGAGGCAACAGGATATACAACTAGCTGTGATTGTCAGTTGTGGAGGTGGAGCCTTGCCAGATGGCAGATGAAGAGGCTGAACTAGCTGCAAGAAGAGCTGCTGCATTAACGACTCTAATTAGCCTTTTCTAGTCTTCCCAGAGGAATGAAGGAGAGGTGTTCCAAGAGTAACACATGGCAGCTCTCTCTGAAGTGTTTTAGAGCCAGAGTCCTACCTCTGCCCCTTTCCTACCTCCCCCAGACTTGTACTTTGTCCCTACTGATGAAAGAAAACTGGGATTATTTTTTCCTCCAATGGCTTATGAAGAGTTAAGGTTTCTTGTTTGTTATGTTAACATAAGGCAGATAGCTGGCCCACTGGATAGAGTGTCGGGATGGGCCTACATTCAAATCCAGCTTCAGACTAGTTGTATGACCTTGAACAAGTCATTTAATCTTGTCTAGTCTCAGTTTCCTTATTAGTCGAGTGGGATAATGGGCAGCTAGGTGAATAGAGTACAAAGCCTGGCACGGGTGGGGAATCTGTGGCCTTGAGGCCACATACAGCCTTCTGCGTCCTTGGGTGCAACCTTTTGACTGAGTCTGAGTTTTACAGAGCAAATCCTTTTATTAAAGGACGTTGTTCTGTGAAGTTTGGATTCAGTCAAAGGACTGCACTTGAGGACCTATAGGGCCACAATGTAGCCTCAAGGTCACAAATTCCCCACTCCTGGTGGAGTTAGGAAGATCTGAGTTCAAATCTGGCCTCCAACACTTACTAGCACTGTGACCGTGGCCAAGCCACTGAACTCTGTTTGCCTCAGTTTCCTCATCCTCATTCCTCAATGAACTGGAGAAGGAAATGGCAAATCACTTCAGCATCTTTGTCAAGAAAACCCCAAAAGGAGTCACAGTCAGACATCACTGCAAAATGATAAAACAACAAAAGTGGTCTAAACACCTACATTAAAGGGAGGTTGTGAGTATTAAATGACATGATAAATGTAATGAGTATCACAAACCTCAAACCACTACATAAATGTAGCTATTACTAATATTGTCATAACATTCGTATGATAAAAATGAACAAATGTGAGGACTTTTCATAAACTAACAAAGAATTAAATGAGATGAATCTGAGCAATCAATATGACAGCAACATCCTAAAAACAAGTATCTCTGAAAGTTATCAAGATCAACACAATGACCACTCTTGATTCCAGAGGAAAGATGATAAACCATGCTATCCATTACAGACAGGGGAAAGATTTGGGGTGCAGAATGAGACATATTTTTCTGTACAACCATTGAGGGAATTTGTTTCACTTAACTATGAATATTTGTAACAATTTTTTTTTCTTTTCTTTTAATGTTTTGCTCTTTAGAGAGGGAAGGGCAGGGCTTTGGGGGTTAAGTGACTTGCCCAGGTCACAAAGGTCACACGGCTAGTATATGCTAAGTGTCTGAGGCTGGATTTGAATTCAGGTCCTCCTGACTCCAGGGCTGGTGCTCTATTCACTGCACGACCCAGCAGCGCCCAACAATTATTTTCTTGCCCAATTATGAGGTAACAAGTCCTCTGACCAGTAAGAATGGAAGGAAAAATTGGCATTCTTGACTCTTGACTGAAGTTGGGCCATCCTATATCTTTGCATTTTTTCCTTTGTTTTCAAGAAAACTGAGAAAGAGTACAATGATTGAAGCAGAAAATAATTTATAATTTGATTTCTAATTCTTTTCATTTAAATATTTACACATCAGATCGCAGTAAAGTACTTCATTCATACACAAGTGAGAAAACTATGATAACAGCTACAGTTGCATGGATAAAGAAAGCAAGCTGAAAATATATACTTTTGTGCTAAAGAGAATTTTACTATTAGTAAACTATCAGAAACTATACTCTCCAGTCCTATTAAATTCGTGTGTAAAAAATGGTGTGTTAGATTTAGAGAGTACATAGCAATAATGGACACCTCTTTCTACAACGTTTTTCATTTCCTAAGGTACTTTCCTCCTAATCCTCACAGTGTCTCAACTTAATCTTTTTTGTCACTTTTCAAACTCTTGACCTTTGACGTTCTCCTGTGTCACTGAGTTGAAACTGGTTTCTCCAAGTTTACCAAACCTAATGACCGTTTGCTAGTCCTCAGCAGCAATAGTTCTAGTTCAGGCCCCCCCCTTTTTTTTTTTACCTCTCTCTGGACTATTGAAATAACCACCTTAAATGACTAAAAGAGGTACTGTGATCCCTGGTTAGGTTAGATATACACAGCAAAAGTCAAATGGAATATTAAACAATTAACTGGCAAGTCGAGAAAAATCAACATAATCAAAGTAAATTATTCTAAAAAAGACATAATATAACCTTATTTGTGACAAGGTCCATATACAGCATCTTGGTTTTTAGGACCGAAAAGAAAGAACTGAAAATACTCTCTCCCCTCACCACCCAAACTAATAGCTTATGTCTGCTCTAATCTCTTAAAATTGTATTCAAACTTCCTAATAAGTCTTTTCATATCTCTTCAGAAAATACATATAAATTAAATAATTAGATATACAGCTACCGTTGACAGTTTAATTTGTTTTAATGAGGATAGTAATACACCTGTTTGCAGCAAAAAGAAACATTATGACAAAACCACATTATGTTGTCTCACAAAGAAAGCAGAGGGAAACATTTGGGAAGCATTGAGAGTACTAATAAGAGAAAATGAAAATATAACAAAGCAACATTCTTAACTATATGTGTTACACAAATGTTGATTCCCTGAAGGCAGTACTAGTAATATAATGCTCAAAGACAGTGGGAAAAGAAACTTCTTATGTGATACCAGGCTTTGTACTATTTACAAAAATTTCATTTTCTATTATTCAAAAGTTTTTTAAGCCAATAAATTTCAATGTATATCCTGTAGGGTCATTCTTTATTTGCTACCATATTTTTAAACTTTAAAATGATTGTATATGTCTTATTATAAAGAGTTTAAAATATCTCTGAGAAAATGGGGGTTTTGAAAACTCACATAAATCTCTTATTGTATATAGAACTAAATAATACATTGTGCACTCCTTTTTCTTAATTCTCCCAATCCTCTTTTGTTTGCTCATTTTATTTTTTACTATATCCAGTTTTCCCTCATGGACTCTTCAATTTATGTAAATTTATGTATCACCTGGTATATCTCTCTGTCTCTGTCTCTCTGTCAATGCTCTCCCTTCTCATCTCTGTTTCACACAATGCCTCTCTTCCTACAAGAAGTGGCTCAATCACTACCTTCTATAAGAAGTCTTTCCTGATCCTCTCAACTGCTAGTGCTTTCTCCTTCATACTTCCATTTGTAATTCTCTTTTTATATGTACGTGTATCTCGCTTCTCCCTTCCTTGTTGGGGGAAAGGTAGGGTGAGGACATCAACAGGTGTGGTACATTGAATATGATTTACTATATAAATGCATTTATTGGTTTTCCTGATTTTTTTCCTCTTCCTGTGTTATCTTTCAATTTGTGTTTGTTTGTTTTTATTTTTATATGGGATGTTTCTCTGGGAAGGTAGAGAAGAATAGATATGATGAAATTAAAAGTATATAAAAACAAAAGATAGCAAAAAATTTTTTTTTCAAAATCACAAAAGTATTTCTGGTAAATAGAAAATAGTTCTATCCATTTTATTTGTATCAAGAAGGCCTAGCACATACTTGGCTGCATTTACCTCTTAGAATAGGGTTTAGAGTAATGATTTTTTTTTTAGATCCTTTGTGCAAAACAAGAAAAGATATTCAGTATTGTAATGGGAATGGAAATTTGAAGATCTTCCCTGCCCCTTAATAGGTCAAATGCAATCACATGGAGCCCAGAGTGGGAGGAGCTTGCTGCAAGAAGGGTGGAGCAGGAAGGAGCAGAAGAGAACATGGGCAGAGCCGGGAGCAGGCAGAGCACAGACAAATGAGGGGCATTTTTTGCTTAAGGGAGACTGTTTTGTTTTGAAGGCCTGATGGAGGGTAGGCTTGGGGAAGACAGTGCTCACTGCTTTGGTAATATGTACCAACTTCTTGGTTGCCATAATGGATTTGGCTTTCTGATATTTGAATAAATGTTTTGGTTCTGTCTTCCATGTGGAGAGTCTGTTACATTTTTGTGATTCTGAACTACACCAGCATATTTAGAGCTGCTGTGGGCACTGTGAATATCATGTTGGCATTTTAAGTGTCAACTTGATACTCCACAGGGTATGTACACTATCTTGTGAGTAGAAATCTAGGGGTGGACCACAAGCAGGGTGTAGAACAAGAAAATAATTTAGTCTGGGATGCAAATTCATCCAGTAAACCAAATGGGACCCTAGGTCAACAAAGATCAAGAAAATGTAGATGGAAAGAATCAAGAAGATAATACAAGCTTGTTGGATTCAAACTGCTGACTTCTGAATATCTGATAACAGAAAATGGATTTGGGTTTTGTGTCTGTTTTTGTTTCATATTAGTTTTATTATGGTAACTAGATATGTTCTGATTTGCCCGTACAGTAGTAGAGGTGACTCAAGAGGCAAATGTACTAAAAAGGGTCAGTCCTTTCTCCCTAGTCTAGGCCCTACAGCAACACACAAGACCACAGCTGAGAACCAATGAAAACAGTGATGGTACTTTGAATTGCAGTTATTGTATTTGCTTTTTGATTAGTTGGTTAGTTAATTAATTCATCATTTTTACAGTAGTTTTAGATATTAGGAATATTTGATTATAGAGTTTTTGTTCTTCCTTTTTTCCTCTCTGGGCTTGGCTGGTTTTACCTTTTATCAAATGGTTTCCCTCTCTTTGTATGTCTGTGAAAATACCTGGATTAAGAAGGATTACTACTACTAGCCTATCAATATAATTACCACTGTGAACTATATGCCATCATTCTACCATGCTGTTCTGAATCACTAGGGCATGCATATGCATGTAAGAATATGTATGTTACAGAGAGGAAAAACAAAGAAGTAAAGAAAGAATTCATGGCAAAATAGATTAATAGGGGTACAATTGTAGTCAAGATTAACATATCCAGCTGTAGAATTTCATTATATCAAATAACTAGCACATTATATGCCAAATTCATCCTGAACCTAATCTACTTCCCTGGGATACAGGAACATTGGAAGATGCATTAACTCAGGCCCCTAAATATATTAGTGCTTCAGTCACTAAATAGTACCTTAGGGGTCTGAAGGTGTTAATACATATTCTGCAAGTGTGTGACTTATAACTAAAGAGTAGTTTATACCCTGTAAAAAAAATCAGCATGTGTTTGAAAAGTAACCAAAATGGGGGCTCATTCTATGATACCCACAATATATTTTCTTTTCATACTGAGGTAAAGAAAATGGAAAATGGAAAATCTTATCACCAAGTTGGTGGCAATTTCACTTCCAAATACAACGTCAGATGCACTGTTGTGTAAAAGAGAACAAGGAACCCTTGAAATGAAGAAAGAGGACTTCATGATAAGGAAATGACTGACACCAAAGGCAGGTCTTCTGGTTTGAAGAAAACATTAGGCCACAGGTCCTCATCTTTCCTATCATTGCTAATTTCTTTAGATCTCTTATTTTTGTTTCTATTTCCACCATCCTAGACCTGAACAGTTTTTTCTGTTTCACCTTTCTAGTTCTTAGAGAAGTGATACATTTCCTTTCTTTTTAGAGGTGGGAGGTGGCAGTGGATTTTTACATTGTTACCTTGACAACAAACAGACTCAAATGTGAAAGAAACTAAGAAGTTGTTCTTACCAAGTACCTATCTCCTGCAAATTTAGCTAGATTTGGTCACTTCCATCTAATTGAGCTTAGAGAATTGATACCTGTCTAAAGCACTATCCTGCTGTGATTACTATAAGTGAAGCAATACATCTCAGGGCATTCTGCTAGTTTCATTTTAATGAACTTGTTCTAAATCCACCTTACTGGGGAGAATACTATTATTCCAACTCTACCCCTGTAACAGTCTCTGAAGAGGTCTCTTCATCTCCACTTTGAATTTTTTCCAATTGATACTTCAATCCAATTCAACTGTCAATTTATCAGATCTAATCCCACCATTGTTCTATTTGAACTCATTCAATCACTTCCTTTTCCACTGTGGGCAAGTAAAAGAAAAATCTTTTAGCCTGCAATTCAATCCCTTCCTTAATCTGACATGACTTGACTTTCAAAATTGTGGGTATTGCAATACACCATGTCCTCTCTAATGTAGCCAAACTGGACTACTCTTCACCATGAATTTCTTGTGCTCCCTTGCCTTGGTGTAGTAGGCCAAGACTTTCAGGGGCCTTGGCCATATTAGCTCTCAAGTTCTACAAGGTCATTAGGCAGATATGCAAGGAGAGTATAATCTTGTTGGGTAGATACTTTCATTGGTTTCATGAATATCAAAAGAAAGTACAGAGTAGTTAATTTGCAAGTCTTGATTGTGACTCCCTGTTTGTTTGTGCCTCTGGACATGGTCCTAGGATAAAATCTTAATGAGTGATTAGCCTTGGACTGGGGTAGGGAAAAGTCAAGACCTAGGGTGAGTCCTTGTATTCTGGTCACATAAGCATCCCTGCAATAGGGAATATAAGCTCTATGATTTTCTTGTATCCTTGGATTAGTATGAAATGGCTCTGTAATAAACAGACTATGAAATACATCCCCTTCTCTCTCTCTTTTATTCAGCTGGAAGCTCTCTCTCACTCTCTCTTTGTTTTACTCAGCTGGTAGCTAGGCCATACAACTGTGCTGGTCATAGCACCTTGGAATCCTTTCAGTCCCTGGGATTCCTTCCTTGTCTCCATGTATGAAATATCTTGCCACCTACACCCTTTCAGGACTGAGATCATTTTCTCCATGCTTTGCTTGATGCTGTCAGTCAGAAATTTTATTTTCTTCTTGGGCTTCCCATAACAGTTGGTCTGTAACTATATATATTTCTTATGGTCTACTTTGCATTATAGTTATCTGTTTATGTACCATATACCACTATACATTTATCTATTTTTGAATATGTTATAGATTAGCATTGTGTTGTCAATAGTCATTACTTAATAAATATTTGTTGAATTTAAAGTCACTGAATCAAGTTTGCATACACATTAATATTGTGTGTATATTTGTGAGTGTGTGTGTGTGAGAGAGAGAGGGAGAAAGAAAGGGGAAGAGAGGGGGAGAGAGATGGGGTAGAGAGAGAGAGAGAGAGATTGAAAGTAAGAGAGTAAAGAGAGTATTCTTCTAGTAATGGGAGGGGACTAGAAGGGTGAGGTGGTAAGCTATTGTTTCTTGGTTGACCCCACCCTCATGTGTGCAACCCCTTTTGCTCCTTGCTCTTCACTTAGGAGTGACACTTTGTCTTCACTGATTCTTAGCCTGTCCCTAGAGGGTGGGGTTCTTAGTAAACCTATCCCTCTAGATGAAACAATGGAATGAGGGAAAGACTTCAGACCAAGTTGCTGGTCTCTATATCCAGGAGAAACCATATTCACTTTTCCTTATTTTCATTTGGAAAGCTATAAAAATATGCATCAATACCATATCATCCTGACATCACTTACTTTTTATGAGTTACAATGTCTGAAGTTAAGCCATATGTTCTGCAGACCCAACTCAATAAAAAACTGTAGACAGGCTCTTTGATAAGCATCTTTTTTTTTTTTTTTTTACATTTTGTGGCAGTTTAGGGGCAAGTTCTACTTTGTGGTCTATAAATATACAAAATATTTATATTGATTCTCAACTTTATAGACTTTCTTCTCCCCAAGCAATCATATATACACATATGTATATCATTTCCTAAATTATCAATAAGTATGTTTTATAATTCTTAGTGAGAAGAAATTCCAATAATATAACTATTTTAATATTTTTTTAAAAGCCTAATCTTTGTAGTTGAAAAATGTTTCACTATCACTTTAGTAAGGCTTCTGTTTTTTTCAGTTTGGGGTATCAGGTAGGTGGCAGTGTCTTAAGACTAGTTGTAACCTCCCTCTTCCACAAATCATACTCATATATTTTGCCCTTTGTTTCAATTTTTTTTTTACCTAGGTTTTGCTGTTTTGAAGGCAGATTTCCACACAAAATTGACTTGGCAATTATTTATTATTATTTTATTTATTATCTTTTTAAATTCTGTATTAATAAATACTTATTGATCAAATTTTTGATTTGTTGATATGGAGGATCAGAATGAACCTCATGTATTTAGAGACATTTGATTTTTGAAGTCCCAACTTAAAATATATTAATATAAGATCCTTTGATTTTACTTCTTTTAAAGATTCTACAATCTAATGCTTATGCTAATTGTATACTGAATTATGTCTATGTTTTAAGTATTCTATTCATGCAACATATTAGCATCACCAAACTTTAAAGAGTGATCTTAATGCATCACTTGGCTGTTTGTTTCTGCCCCCGACCCTGACCCAATTTATGTGTAGCAGGTGCTTATTATTGGGCCTGAAAGCTGCAGGTGTTATTTAGAATGCTGAATGTGAGAATTGAAAATTTAACTTTTTTAAGGGAAATTGCAATTTTACGAAGTTCAGTAGCAATAATGGAATATCTCTTGATGATAACAAATACTTCAAACTTTCAGCATTATATCTGTATTTTGGACACTTTAAAAGAAAGTCAAAGCAGACCTAACATATTAATTTTTTTTTTAATGGGGGTATGGGAGGGATGGCAGGAGAGTGGAAACAATAACAGGTTTTAGAAAACATTGAAAACATTCACATTTAATTCCAGCACTCTACAAAATAACTTTCAGGTGAATAATAAGATAATAGGCATAGCTTTGTATATTAATTGTATTGAAGTTGCAATGAGCAATTATAGATACAGCATAATCCCTTAAGAAGCATATATGCCTTTTATTATACTCAACACCACTAATAGATTCAGGCTAAAGATAACTTGTTCAACTCTATTAGAATTCCATCAATAACTCTTGAATAATGCATTTATTAGGCTTTATGCTATAATGTAACCTGTAATTTACTGTGTAGAATGTGTGACAGAAGATGAGCCCTTCTAACTCTCTCTGAATATGTCATTAGAAATTCACTTCACATCCTTACCTATACAAAATATCTTAAAACACTTAACAGCCTTGTAAAAAAGTGTTCTAGCTCAAGTTATTAATATCTTTATTTAAATGCAGATCTTGACTTCCCTTGGGAATTGGTAAAGCTTCTTTCACAGCACTGCCAAGAAAGAGAGCAAACTTTAATTCATATATTTTCCACAAAAAGAAGCCTATCTACTTTTGTATCTTTTATGCAGAAAGAACTGTGTTTGTTTATGTGTTTGTCATTAATTTTGTAACTGTAGTTCCAGTGATTTTTATCCTTTCAATACATTTAATAAACACACACAAGTATATATATATATATATATATATATATAGTAATCTGAACAAAAATCTAATATCTGTGAAACTCAATGAATTCAAAGTTTTCTGTGCTTTGTTTAAATTAACTATCATCTACATTTGAGATCAATGTGTAGTGATAGAAAAAGTAACACCGATACTTAAAAAAAACCATGAAGATGACAGTTGCCCTTTCCATAATACTTCCAAATTTGATGATCAAGCCAATTTGGCTATAGTCAAGAGCATTCAGAATATTGTGATACAACTTTGAAAGTAGGGTGATGATAGATAATGGAAGGGACTGAACCCCAGGCTAAGAGGTTTCCATTTTACTCAAAATGGAAATGAAATTACTGAAGGATTTCAAGAAAAGCACTGGTAAGATCAGACTTGAGCTTAAGGAAAATAAGTTTGGCATCTTAAAGGACTCATTGCCTCTGACTGTCGAGAACAGGTCTTACTCTAGGGACAGGAAAATGGTGAAGTGAATTGAGTGCTTGGCCTGAAATCAGGAGAACTAGAGTTCAAATGTAGCCTCACATATATATTGTCAGTGTGACCACAGGCAAGTCACAATCTCTGCCTGCATCAGTTCCTTGATTTGTAAAATGGGGCTCATAGTAACACCTCCCTCCTAGGGTTGTCATGAGGATCAAATGAGGTTTTTTGTAAATCTTTTGCAAACCTGAAAGTACTATATAATCACTAATTACTTTTAAATAACAACGAACAATGAAGCAGCTAAATGATCTGACCATGATCACACAACTAGTATATCAGAGGCAAAATCTGAGCCAACATCTCCAAGAATACACCAAACTTCTCATGGTACTATATTGAAGAAAATGTGTAAAATTTATGGATCCTGGCATGAATGAATATTATGAGAATAAAAAGGCTAAAACCAATGGAAATTTTTTCTTTTTTTTTAATTCAGCAAACATTTATTAAGTACCTGCTATATGCAGACCACTGTGATAGTTGCTAGGAATACAAAGATAAAAAATAAAGAGACCATTCCTTCAACTAACATAATTCTATCATGATAAAAGTAGACTTTACCAAAATAAGCCTATTTATCTGATATATCAGAGATACAGTGTAATGTAATAAACAGAGAACTAGCCTTGAAGCCAAAAAATATCTAGGTTTAAATTCTGCCTCTGATAAACACTGTATTTGTGGCTCTGGAAAAATCACTGAATACCTCAGTATTCTAGGTAGGTCTCTCAAACTGTAAGTTACCTACTATATGCTGACCTGCATTGGGAGAGGAATTATTCTCACCTGAAACTATATGTATACACCCCCCCACACACACACACACACACTTTCACATATACTCTCTATATATGTATGTATGTATGTATACAGGCACACAATTATATATGTATACATATATATGTAACTATGGTTGAAAAAATGCCTCATAAAGATACAACCCAATGGGAGAAGTGTATAAGTTGCTGTATGCAAGTTGCTGTTTTAATTCAGCTAGTAAATTTCCATATTACTTAGAAAATCAATATTCTCTATTTCAGCTTGTCTAAATATGTGCATACATGTAATTTTTTAAGGTTTGTAAAGCTCTTTAAAAATACTATCTCAATTTATCCTTACAACAATCGTGAAAGATAAGTGTGCTATTATCCCCATTCTACTGATGAGGAAACTGAGGCTAACAGTGGTTAATTGATTTTGGCAATTTACTAGCTGATTTTTTTTAAAACCAACAACTTTACAATATAATTTAATGGGACTGAAAAACAGTATCTTCCTTTAGTAAGCACAGTCAACAATGTACTTCTTCCTTTTTGATGTATATATCTTTATGAAATATTTTTTGCAACCAAGACAAATATTAAAAACAAGAATTAAAACAAGTTGAATTTAGTACTTAATCTTCAAATTGCTGTATGACAATGTATTAAACTAAGATTTTCAAAACTAATGGAACATAATCACATTGTTCTTACAAAAATATTCTTCTTAATAATATTAATTAGTGAGTGGGAAAAGTTTTAGTGATATTGACAAGTGAATATTATTTTCAAAATAATATTTCATCTTTGTATCTTCCTTTCAAATGTATTTTGTACAAGTTAAATGATATGTGTAATTACTGGTAAAACAGAAGTGCAAGTATGTACTTTGTAAATAACTAAATATACATATTTGGGAAGGGGAGGAAAGGGAAGGACAGCTAGGTGATGAAGTGAATAGAGCATTAGGCTGGGAGTCAGGAAGATTCATCTTCCTGAGTTCAAACATGGCCTCAGACACATACTAGCTGTGTGGCCTTAGAGTCATTTAATCCTGTTTGCCTCAGTTTCCTCAAATTGCACTGGAAAAGGAAATGGCAAACCACACCAGTATTTTTACCAAGAAAACCCCAAAAGGGGTCATAGAGTCAGACAGGACAATGACTAAACAACAAGCATATTGTGGTGGCGTTTATTTTAAAATGTTTAGAGAGTACCCACTTAAAGTGAAACTGAACTATGAAATAATAATAATTTATATTTAAGATACTGGCCATCGAATAATACACATGAACACATCATAATTCAACTATGAATGTTCACCTAGATAATATTGTTCTCCCTACTCTGTCTCTCTAGGCCTAGGGCTTTCCTCAGTAGAAATAAAAACCTTTTTTGCAGGTGCCTCAATAACCCTTAGCAAACAGTTACCTACCACATCATACAAAATTTAGCATGGTTACAATGTGACAAGTTGCTAATTTTCATACTGACAAGTGTCAAACGCAGAAAAAAAAAACCCACATTTTCCACATGTGCCTTCGGTTCTGAATGTGTAAGGCAGGTAAGAAGAGAATGACAGGTGTGCTAGACATTGGATTCCCAAACCTCTGTACTACATATATTAAGCTGAAAATGTTAGCTAAAGCATGCAAAACTCTAAGATCTTCACTGAAAACTGTTTTGAAATAATTTTTACATCACCAGAGAAATAATTAAAAAGTCTCTGCTTCTAATGTATCAACATTACCCCATTAATGTTCCTTGAAAACAAAAATGGCATATAACCAAAAATGATCTCAATACCATACCATCTAGATAGGTACTGAATAGTCAAGGCTGTTGCTGTTTCTGCTAATAGTGTGCGTGTGTGTATGTGCACATACGCACGTATATTATATGTAGTCCTCACAACTATAGATACACATTATATATATATATATATGCATATATACACATATATTCATGCACACCTGTGTATATTATATAAAATATGTATATGCAT
>CM053600.1:120938625-120964797 GCA_028646575.1 Pseudocheirus occidentalis | reverse complement strand
TCTCAGTTATCAAATACAAATAAGTAGTGAATATCTACTGCACTGTAGGCACTTGAAGGCATAAAAAGCAATCAAGGAGTACACAAAAGTAACTACAATGATCATTCAAATTTATTTTATTATCTAAGGTTTAAAAAAATATTCTGACAACAATCTTGCAATAAAAAATAGTCTAACTGTTACTGTCCCCATTTTACAGATGGGAAGGTGGGTAAGGGAATAAACAATGACATAGTTCCCAGTATGTGCCACACACTAAGCTAAGTATATGAGGTAGAAGCTATTATTTCCCCCTTTTAACAGTTAAGAAAACTGATGCAAACACGTTACGGGACTTGCTTAGGTGACACAATTAAGAAGTCTTTGACATAAAATCTGAACTCAGAGCTCCCCAAATCCAACCCTGATGCTCTATATACTGTGTTACCCCGCTTCTGAATAAATCCAGATTGTAAATGTTTAAGCGATTAGTCCATGATCCAACCTGGATTACATCTAGAATGTGACGTTGGTGCCTCTAGACATTTCAGCAAAGTCATGCGATGCCATAATTTTACCATGCTGCCTATGAGCATATTTAATCTCTACTGAGGAAAGTTGTGTGTATGTATATATGTATGTATGTATGCATGTATGTACATATATGTGTGTATGCGTATATGTATGTGTATATGTACACATACATACACACACTCTCAGATGAGGCAATCATAAAATAGATGTAGTCAAGAAAGACAAAGAAATGAAACTAAATTATGCTCAAAGGAGGCCATAAAGATATGGATAGATACAGATCTCCCCATCTCTCTGTCTCTGTCTTGTCTCTCTCTTTCTCTCCCCTTCCCATATTCTCTGTGTAAATACATACATACACTAAACTGAATAATAGCTAGGAACTTAAAGGAAAAGCTTAATGAATAATAAAAAGACCTACCTCTTAAGGCAATAATTGTTAGAGCATTCACCCCTGGGAGTCAACCCAACATGCTTAGAGACCTTCACCGATTTTTTCCCCAAATCACAAGGTATTAGTGGAACAATCTGGTCTTCCAATCATCTTGCCTCCATCTCACCACCACATGAACAGAATACTTTTTCATCTGATTCTTCTATGACATCCTTTATTCCTGTTGGTAGCTAGGTGGTACAGTGGATAAATTACCTAAACTTTCTAATCTCCAGTTCAAAATGGGAATAATAATAGCACTTGTTTCCCAGGGTTATTACGAGGATCAAATGAGATAATATGTATAAAGCATTTAGCACAGCGGTTCTCAAATTTCCTAATGCTGTGACCCTTCAATACAGTTCTTCATGTTGTGGTGACCCCCAACGATAAAATTATTTTCTTTGCTACTTCATAACTGTAATTTTGCTACTGTTATGAATCGTAATGTAAATATCCAACATGCAGGATGCATTTTCATTGTTACAAATTGAACATAACCCAGAGGTTGAGAACCACTGATTTAGCACACTGCCTGGCATTGTAAGCATTATATAAATGGTAGCTACTATTATTACAACTAGTTTCTATTACATTCTACTTCTTTATAATTCCCTATTAATAATATTTTGTAGCTTCTGATTAACATTCCCTTTGCCTTCTGTGTCATTCTCATTTAGTTCTTTAGTGGACATGGTATTCCACATCATGCCACCAAGCTTGAAGAAGTTTGGTTTGTTTGTCCACGTATGAATAAACACAAGTATGTAATAAACATATGTC
The DNA here is from genome assembly GCA_028646575.1 of Pseudocheirus occidentalis. Lineage (NCBI taxonomy): Eukaryota > Metazoa > Chordata > Mammalia > Diprotodontia > Pseudocheiridae > Pseudocheirus > Pseudocheirus occidentalis. The sequence continues at coordinate 120,963,068 of CM053600.1, read as the reverse complement.
AACTGCCTGGCTTTCAACATGTACCTAAATGGATACACTGCAACTGAAACAGACAATATAGATGAAGACCAAGCTGTACCCAGGACTGAAAGGGAAGAAGGCAGCAAGATTGCTTTATAGAAACTATAGAACAGTTTTACTAAACCCATACTTATTAAAAACTTCTTAAAAAATGAAGACCCATTTTTTCAACATATACACATAAATAATGTCAAGTAAATAAAAATAAACATTTGTTGAACTGAACTGTGATTCTAATCTATGCAGACTGTGTATATATTTCTAATATTTAAACCAGATTTTTTAAAAAGGAAAAATACTACAGACTGATATCATTGCTTAATGTTTATGCTAAATTTGCAATAAATTATTAGTAAAAGTGCTACAGCAGCATATTTTAAAATTATTTACTATAACCAGATATATTTAGAATGTAAGGACAGTTTGAAATTGGGAAAATGAAAAACATGATGGTTCACATTAAAATATTAAATTTAAAAATCATTATGCTGATAATTGCAGAAAAAGGCTTTAGGAAGGATCTTTTCCTAATTGTGATCAAAATTATTTCTTTTGATAACCAAGAGATAGCATTGTTTATAATAAAGAAAAACACTGTCTTCATAATTATTTAATATATTGGTAGAGGAGTCAATATTATTCCTATCTACAAATGACATATATCTTACAGAACCCTAGAGGATGAAAAAAACACCTTGAGACAACTAGAGGTTATAGCAGAGACAAAGAATAAAAAATAAATTCAAAATAATCATCAGCTTTTCTGTATGTTACTAAGAAAACCCTAGAGAAAAAAAAAGAGGAAAAGAAATTCTTTTTAAAAAAACAAATGCATTATATATCTGGGAACTAGTTTACTGAGGCACATGTAGAACTTTCATAAAGAAAATGAATAAAAACAGTTTTACAAAATAAAAGAAATAGTAACTAAATAACTAGTCAATCAATCATTCAGTGTCAATTTCTAGGTCACCTCACTATAACTAAAATAATAACAGGATGCAAGCTACTTTACAGATTTGACAAACTAATAGTCAAAGAGATACTTTATAGGATTAGAAAGAGTAATAACTGAAATAAAGAGGAATAAAAGTTCTAGAATATCAAGGAATATACAAATAGGAAAATAAGGGAAAATACAAATGAATATATTTACAAATCAGTTAATTATGAAAACTATTTGGTGCTATATTAAAAAATTTAAAAGTGAATGTGTCACAGATTAGATAATGAAGACCTAGAAACATAGTAGTTAATTCAATAATCTCAAGAATAGAAACTATTGGCAAAGAACTCTTCATTTAACAATAACTGCTGAAAACCTGAAAGTAATATTGAAAAAAAAATTGGGGTTTGATTAACATTATTCACTATGTATCACACTAAATCTTTAATGATATACATAGAAAAAGCAATAGCATAAAAAATTAGATGAGATGGCTGAGTGTGTCTTTCACATTTATGAACAGCAGAATAATCTGTAATCTCATACAAGACATGGCATTATAAAAGATAAACATTGATTACACTAAAATTTAAAAATTAAGTAAACTTAATTCAACTGAAAGTAGAAGAAAAGATAAATTTTTGCATTAAATGATTCAGATACTGGTCAGACAGTCAAAATCTATATGGAGCTGACACACATATGTATATGCATATATATGTGTGTGTCTGTGTGTGTGTATCTATATCTTTCCCCTAGCACCCTAGCAGACAAGTATTAAAGCATATGAACAAATAGTTTTCAGTGTAAGAAATACAAACTATTGATGCCCATCTTAAAATTATTACAATCATTGATAATTTGAGAAATACAAATTAGGCTAACCCTGTGGTAACACCTTATACTCATTAATTTTGTACATATAACAAAAGATAAGCAAAAATCATTGTTGACAGATCTGTGAGAAACTAGGCGTGCAATTCAACATTAGTTGGTATATGAATTCACTCTTGGTGAAGCTGTGAATTGATTGCATCACTGTGGAAATACGTTGGAATCATGTAGGAAAAGTTATTGAGTATTTACATTTTTGACACAAAATTTCAGTATTGAGATTAAATGCCAAATAGTTTTCTAACAATAAGACCCATGTGAATAAAATGTTCACAGCAACATTATGTCTGTGATAAATTTCACAATGAGAATTGACAATCAAATTATGGTTTATAAATATAACAGGATCATTCTTTAACTAAGTTAAAAAAATTGAGACAAACTCTTATCAAATACCATTGTCAATATTTGTAACACAGTGACAACGTTCGAGGAGTTCTATTTCTTTTCTATTAATAATTAGTAAATAAATTTCCTTTTAATAATCCACAATTTTCCAGGAATATAGAACTGTTGGATTGGCTGTTTTGGCTCTTATTAATATTTCTTGCTTTTGTCAAAACAAAATGTCACAAAACAAAATTTATATTTAAAATGCAAAATAAAAATGAAAACTAAATCAAATAAAAAATAGTTCAACAGAATTCTATCTCCAAAGAAAGTGGGACAGCTATTTTATAGGACACTTCTTGTTATGGCTATCTTTGGAAAGACATTTTATTAATATTCCATTAACATAAAGAATATTCAAATATATAACTTTATTTCTAACATCTGATTTCCTACCATCCGTCATTTCAGAAGTTACCAGATGATGACAACCAATAACTGGCTATTCCTTTGACAATGTAGTATGGGGGGGGGGGGAGGTGGGCGGAAATACAGGCTTTGCTCCTAACTAGCTGTGTGACGTTGGGAAATTCATCAAACTTCCTTGAACTTCCTTTTCCTCACCTGTTAAACAGAAATTATATCTACCCTTCCTATTTCACAGTCTTTTAAAGATCAAATCTAATCAAATTAGAACATTTATAGGAGGACTTTTTAAATTGTGAAGTTTTACAATTGTAAGAAATTTTTCATTATTCTATAAATATTTATACACACTCACACACATACATATATACATACACACATACATACATATACATATTTATGTATTACCATAATAAGCTATTGTTGGTTTTTTTCCCCCTGACCTCTCTTCCCTTCCACCTTTTTGGGGCATGAATCTTTTTCCTACCTGTACCAAATTTACATGAGAAAAATTTCAGTGAGTATATATTTTGGAAAATTCATTAAATCCGTGTACTTTCCAAGTTTGATTTTCTTCATAATGATAGTCATAACCCCAATAAAATATGCAAGGCTATTAAAATACAATTAATTCAAAATAGAATTTAAAAATGAAATAGTATTAATGATAGGCTAACATCCAATATAACTACCTCTATCTCAATGCATTAAGGATCATTATAATATAGTAGCATACATAAATAGTATTCATGACTTTGCAAATTGCATACCTTACCCTATGAACTATACATGCATATTATATATTGATTGTTTTACTACTTTTAGATTTTGCACTCATTGAACCTATTTTAATCTATGTAAAATTTGCTCTGAGTAAACTGTCATGTACAAATGCAATACCTGATTGTGCCTCTGCTACTAATACTAAAATATTTTCATTAGTAGGACAATCACACTTGAAAATATTCAGTTTTCAAAATTTCAAAAAGTAAATTAAGTTATTTTCACAAATGGCTAAGATTTATCTGCTACAGTAAGGTCAATAGTTGACAATGTGAAATGTCAGAACAATTATTTGAGTAACATTAGGGAAGGGGTTTTATAAGGTTTTATTGTATTTGTAATTTTAATTCCTAAACTTTATATTGAAATTAATTTGTAAAGAAAATTACTGTGAGCATAAATGAGAAATTTTAATTCTCCACAGCAGTTGTGAATTAATCTCCAAAGGTTGAAAACTCTCTCTTCAGTATAACTCACCAACTACAAAGTGGTTTTAGAATATAGTCCTGCCATTAGAGTTTTATTTAAATCCAATGTGCCAAATGAATAGCTAAGTTAAAAATACTTATATGATCTAACAGGTTGTTAGATCATGATTATTCAAATAATTACAGGAAACACTGACAAGTGATTTTTCTCTACTGTCAAAATGATTGATCAAGAAGCAATAGATTGAATATGGTGTGATCTAATAGCTATTTAAGTTAAATTGGATGTGGTTTAAATGTCTCAATTACTAATATGACTAAGTAGATTTAACTTTTTTATTATTTAATCCAAAGCCAAGCAATTGCCCCTATAGCTGAGTTTACTGTTGACAGTGACAGCCTCATTATTATTATTTTTTATTTCTAAGTTGATTATGATGCAAAAAAGTCCCAGAAGACAAAGGATAATTATCCCCAAACCATGTAACTCATGAAGGATAAGCCAAAATGGCCCTAGTACTATCTTCATGCAAAAGTCACTAAAAGAAATACTTCAACTGATAATTAATGACTGATCAACACTGAAAGATAGTAAATTGATAAGAATTCAAAGAATGCCCTCTCAGTGAGAAAAACTGAAGACAGAACCTTAGTCTGAATGATCTTCCATATCTACTGACAGCTAATAATTCAACATTTTGGTTGGTTCTTGCATGCTAAAAAATGAAGACATTAGATTTTTAGGTACAGTCACCATTGTCTTTTGGGCAGTTTAACTGGTTGGTTAATTTAAAGTAATGTCACAAACTGTAACATGATTCAAAGTTCTCAGCAGATCTTGATTGTAAATGTTCTGCCTCTGCAAAAGCAATTGATTCTCATATATCCATTTCCTGCTGCCCTACCTCCAAGACAAGATATAATCTCCGTCTCCTACTTATATGTCTTCCACACATAAAGTATATAGTGCCCCAAAATTCTATTCAGCTATCAAAGTTCAAACATGCACTAAAAATTTTGGGACAAGAGAATAATCATGCATATAGTTTCCACTATGTGTCAGGTACTATATTAAATGCCTTACAAAGATTATTTCATTTGATCCTCATGATATCGCTGGGAGGTAGATGCTATTGTCTCCATTTTACATTTGAGGAAACTTACCAAAGGTTAAGTGACTTGCCCAGGGTCTCATAACTAATAAGTGTCTGAGGCCAGGTTCAAACTCAGATTTTCTAATTCCAGAGCCAGTGCTCTAGTCACTGCTCCACCAGCTGGCTATGGTGAGATACAATGTAGAGGAAAGCAGTTGGTAAAGAAAAAGAAATTCTAAGAATTCACTCCATTAAAATGATTAAGTATTAGCTATTTAATAGGCATTGTGGACATAAAAAGTTAAAGAAAACAATTCTTGCCCTCATGGAAGCAGAGGTAAGCCATGCGAATATATATGAAGTATACTATTTGAAGTAAATTGGTGATTGAACAATTCTAAATAATTTTAAGCATAAGACCAGTTCTTGAGAAATCACTTGAGATAGTAACCACTTCCAATGGGAGCTCAATTCAATTTGACAAACATTCATTATATGCAAATCATTGGCAAAGCACTATGCTAGTCACTGGGGACACAAGGATGAAAACAAAAACACCCGTAGCTATAATACAAGTTAAATTGTTAAGCAATATAAGGGAAGTCACAGAGAAAGAAGAGAGAATAGAAAGTAATTCTATCTAGAGAGAGAGCTTCATGAATGGATGAAGAAATGTGGTGACTTGACAGATTAGATGTGGAACTGAGCAGATGGTATGAGGAAGCAAACCAACCACTGATTGTACCTGTCAACATTTCTCTAATTCCAAAGTTTTCTCAAATTCTAGTTGAAGGAAGCAAATATCTGATATTATTTTGGAAAGCAGGGTCACAAAAAAGTATAGAAAATGAGAAATTCTTCTGTTACCATGGAAACCAGATATCTTCAGATTCAAAACTACTTCTATATTCCATAAGACATGATATTAATAATCACAGAATTTCAGGGTTGGAAGGTCATTCAGAGGTTATGCAATACAATCTATACCTTGACAGAAAATTCTTGATAAGGTGGTGATGTAGCCTTTACCTGAAGACCTCCAAAGGTATACCAAGAGTCTATTGTCAGATTCATTCCCTTCCACTTTTTAAAAGCTCCAATTTTTAATCAGTATTTCTTTACATCATGTTCAAATCCAAAGTGATGACAGAAATGATACATAGCACGAGGTGGAGGACTAATTCCTGGGCTATGTCACTAGAGATATCTATCCCACCAGGCTGAAACTGCCCTAGTTCATGGGCTGCTCCACTAGAGATGTCTATCCTGTTAGGCTGACATTGATCCCTTAATGACTGCTTTTGGAAAATAATCATTCTACTTGTCCCCATAGTATAACAGAAAAGAGACAATGATATTGTGAGTTAAGGTATTTCCAACAGTTTTTGACATATGGTTCACCCAAAGTTGTGATGGAGATAATAGGGAAAGAGGAAAAATAGTTTGTTGAACTTCCTATGATCTAACAGCATTTGACACTGAACATCTTATTAAAAATATATTGTTACATATTATAATTCTTGTCTCTTCCTCTTATTATTCACATTTACATAAACAAAGTGAGAATATATATTTCCCAGGAAATTACATAAAAACACACATGAATATGCATACACATATATTAACAAATTTTGGAGAGCTAAGCAATTTGCTGACAATTTTTGGCTATTTCTAGATCTTTGAAAACCTTATTTTAAACTTATTTAAAAATTTAAAAAATCACTCAGTAAGAGAAATGAAATTTTTAACCTATCCCACATTATACAACAATGATAACTAAATAGCATATAAATTTTATCTACAGTTGAAATATTTTTTTAAATTATTGTTTCAACTGTAATTTTCTAAAGTGGAATACAACACGGAAAAACTAACTCACAGTCACTTATATTATCAACTCAGATTGGATAATTCTTTGTGCAGTTCTTTTCCTAGAACAGGGAAGCAAGTATTTACATTTAGAGGATTTAAAACATGAATAATTTTAAAACAACAATTATGCTAATGACAACAGTGACCTTTTTAAAAATCTAATTCCATTAAAAGTTTTGAAATAACATGCTGGCATTATCAAAATGAATAGTTTGGGTTCTTTTAAGGCAAAGAAATGAATCACAGAGTACTGGGCAAGTTCAAAGCTATTTTCGAACCACACTGTTTTCTAATAATATAATTTCTGAAAGTATACTCATGAACTTAATGTTGAGATTTAATTGCATTCCTATAGTATTAATAATACTTTATGCTGACATAATCTTAATGAAACTAAAGTGTTTATCACATACCAATTAATTAAACTCAACATGTCTGTCCTGTAATATTAGAATGGAAAAATTGAACAGAATGCCATATGTTGCTTTTCCATAAGCGATAGATCAAGTTACTGTTACAGATACATAATATTTTCAAAGATTTTGACAACCAGTCTCTTTTTTTGCCTTTTCTATACTATGTTGAATAGTTTAGCCATCATAAATCTGCTCTGTCTGTAACGTTGAACTTTAAATTTGTAAGTTCTCAACAGGTGAAATAAATAGATGACTAAAAGAAGACTATAAATTATAGAACAAAGTTATAAATTAGTGACTTGTGTGATATTTGCTCAAATGACATTTCTGATGCTTGTCAAATTCAGTTTTACATTATCCAGAAAATTAACTTATATCAGCAAAAGGGAGGAAAGTAAAAGAGGAGGTGGGGGATAAAAGTTTATTATGTAAAGAATCGTTGAAATTCTATCATTTCTGTTACCCTCCATCTGTTATTTAGCCCACAGACTCAGAAAGGTTAATATATTCAGATTGCTTGATTATGTGAACATTAACAGTCACCTGATATCATTGAATTCTTTCTTTCCTTAGGTCTAGGGTTTCCTTCTGACACTCAAGTGTAATTGCATTCCTCAGATTTACACACAATATGATAGATACACATGCATCAATATGTCAAGAATGTGTAGTTTCATTAGGTGTGTGAACTGCCTCCCCCAGTACAAAAGACTGACTATTTAGTATTGGACAGCAGCATGAGATTAGAGAGGGTAAATAACTTATCTATGGTCATACAGCTAGGAAGTGTCAGATGCTCTGACTAAATGTAGATGAAATCAGAGACATCCCGGCCCTGGCCCTCTAATTATTGGTGAGTTTAAATAATTGTGAAAAGTTCATTATAAAAGTCATCATGTAAAAGAACCAACTGAGGCAGAGTAACTACTAGGAATGTAAGATATGAAATCAAACAGATTTGTGTTTGCTGACAAAAACTAATGACTAATTATGGCTAGAGAGTTTGGTTTAGATAAACAAATAATTAGATATTCATTAAGAACAAATAGTTCATAACAGAAATGTCAACAAGAACCCTAATTAATTAATGTGTTAATTATTCTCCTCTACTATGAATAATCCCTACATGGTTTATTACACAGTACTCTCTTTCTCCATATATGTGTATACATGCATACACACATATGTGTGAATGCACACATATGTACATGTATGTGTGTACACTTATGCACATGCATGCACTCCTGCATACACATATATGTATATGTAATAGTGGATCAAACACTACTTTCAAATTTTGATGTCTCTATTATTCTGCTTCCTTAAGGAGTTTATTATAATAAGTGGAATATCCATTAATACTACTAAGTTGTGGAGTGGTTATGAATGAATGATATTTCATGAATGAAATCGTTGCTTTTTAAAGTGATGTAGACTTGCTATAATACCTTTAAAATTTAGCTAGCCAGTTTTCTAAAAAAATTAGCCATTTTAGATAGATAGATAGAAGATAGATAGAAGATAGATAGATAGATAGATAGAGACATAGACAGATAACAGTTGAGCACACATACCTTTACCTTACCTGTTTTTCTTTTTTTGATTTCCATAAGTGATATTGATTAAATAACTTCCTGAAATGTATTAAACATTCCAGTCCTCTTTATCAGAATATGCCAAAAATACCATTTTATGGAGAACTCACACAGGGCAAGTGTTCACATGGTGGGCAGAAGAAGTGATACAAGAGCAATCTCAAGGTTAAGTTCTCTTAAGAACTTGAGAATTGACTGTGTAACATGGGAGACACTGGCACAGGACTGCTTAGTGCTGCATGCCCACATCAGAGAATGTACTGTGTTCTATGAGCAAAGCAGAATTGAGTTACTTCAATGCACAAATTTAGAGTATCCACCCCAAATGTTCACATGGACTATTTGTGCCCGACCTGCTGTAGAACATTCTGAGTTTATATTGGTCTGATCAGCCACAGTTGGACACAATGAAACTTGACTCTAGCATAGTGATGCCATTTTGGTCTTCTTGCAAAATGAAGGCCAACAACCAGTACGTTGAAGGAAATTTGACTTTTTCTTAAGAAATCAGGGGCATAACCATTAATATCTATTATTCTATTGCTTTGTGCTTCTTCTAAATTCCTGCTTCCAATCTTTGGGTTTGAATATTAGAAATTATTCTTTTCAGAGTCATATAGATAATAAGAGTAAATATGTTCTGAATAAAGCTATCAGGAATTTTTCTACCAATTATATACATCTACTCTGGTGGTTTGTTTGAATCACTTCCTCGTTTTTAGCTGTTGAGTGAGCTTGTCAAGATGGTTAAATTCTAGATAAGTGAGAATATCATTATTTTTACTATAAATTTCTATAATGCTTTCTAGACTAGCAAAGTATACATAATACTATTCCCATTTTATGAGAGGAAACTGAGACTCAGAGAGGTCACGCAGTGAGCAACTATTACAGCTGATACTTGAAGCAAGGTCTGACTCAAAAGGTAAGTTGAAATGTATAATTTAAGTAACTACTTCTTAATCAATAATAGGAAACATCATGGTGAGCAATTTCTTTATAAAACAAGGCATATTCTCAGAAAAGGCCATTAACTTCCTACTATTCTTTGAACAAGATTTTCTGGTTTTCTCTCAGAGATTAAGAAATATAGATTTAACTCTGGATAAAAATCACTGATCCAGGTCAGAAACCTTTGATGTTTTTCCCCCAGCATATCTGTCCCTGATTCTGGCTGTGCTGCTGAACATCACAGCTTGTCTTAAAGCCAGTCTTGTCAGGAACCATCACTTTACTGTTCTTTTTAGCTAATTAAGTACTCAGGTTGTGTAAATGAAGAATTCTCACTCATTTCAGAGTCTATTGTATGCTTTGTAACTGCCTCTATTTAGCAGACCTCTTCATCCAACTGAAATTAAACTTTATAACCTCTTCAAAATATGAAGTTATGTTTCATACTTTGACACCTCTAGTTTTCTGGCTACTACTAAGGAGCAATTTGAGAGCAGGGATCCTCTCTTGTTTAGTTTTATATCCCATTCCTGCACTTATCACAATCTTCTACAAAGAACAGTCATTTAATTAACCATGTTATAGGTGTATTTATTGAATGAAGAGAAAAATAAATTTATTAATCAATTAATTAGGATGAGAGTAGATGGATGGGCAGATGAATGAATGACTTGATTAGCCCTCTGTTCAATGGTTTCTCCAATGTATATACTTTGCAGTGTAGGATTTGGAAAGAGTGTTGAAATAAAACTCAAAAGATCTTTTCTGAAGTCGTAGTTCTACTATTAATGACGATTTCATTTTTGGTAAGTCACTTGGATCTCCAGTTTCCTTATCTGTAAAATCGAGATATCTTCTTTTCCTACTTCATAGGACTATTATCAAGTTGAAATGAATGGTGCATATGAAGGTACTTTGAAACTTTAAACACTATACTCATTTAAAGTGTGCATATTACTTTTGTAGCTAATCTCATTATGATATGCAAGGCTAGCATGCAAAATGATGATTAGTTCATTTTAGGTACTTTTCCTATAATTAACCTTAGGGGCTATTGGATAAGCAATGGTGGTTTCATTATGTAGTTAAAACTCCACGGTGTGAACATAGAAACAAGCCTCTACCCCCTCTTAATCCATCCTCCACTGTACTATAAAATTGATCTTCCTAGAGTATACTCCTGATTATATTACACACACTGCCCAGCCCCCAATCAATAAACCCTCAAGGTTTCCTATTTCCTCCAGGCTCAAATATAAAACCCTCTGTTTGAAATTTAAACCCATTCATACCTAGCCCCCTCCTACCCTTTCCAGTTTGTTTGTTTGTTTTCATTTTACTCCTCACTCCCCACCACGTACTCTGATATTCAATTGCTGTTCCTTGTACAAAGTCACAGTACATTTTTGCCTGATGTTACCCATGCCTGGAATTTTTTTTCCTCCTCATCTCTATCTCCTGGGTTTGCTGGATTTCTTGAAGTCCCAATTAGAATCCTGCCTTCTACAAAAAGTCTTTCCCAGTTCCCCTTAATTCTAGTGTCTTCCCTCTGCTGTTCATCTCCAATCTACCCTGAATATATCTTGTTAGCAAATAGCTGTTTGCATGTTGCCTCCTTCATTTGACTGGGTGCTCCTTGAGAGCAGGGAGTTTTTGTCTTTTGTTCTTTGGTTTTGGTGTATGTGTGTGTGTGTGTGTGTGTGTGGGTGGGTGGGTGGGTGTGTATCTGGCAATCTGTAGGTGTTTAAGAAATGCTTTTTAGCTAGCTGTGGACCTCCAATCAGCTTAGCCTACAGAGAGGTGGAGAACCTGTGAGCTCCAGGTCACATGTGGACTTTTTGGTCCTTGGGTGCACCCTTTTCATTGGGTTCAAGTTTTACAGAACAAATACTTTTATTAAGGGTGTTTGTTCTGTGAAGTTTGGATTCTGTTAAAGGGCCACACGTGTGGCCCCACTGCAGCTCAGAACTCCTGAGTTCAACTAATCCACCAGCTTCAGTCTATCAGGCATCAGGGATTACATGAGTGTTATACCAATCCCTTGCTCACTTTGCCATTGTATACAAACATACTCCCTTAGTGTTTTCCTAGATTGACTTACATATACCCTGCATGTCACATCTCAACTGAACCAGATATGAATCTTCTAATAATCTTTAACACACAACCAACTATTTCTTGTTCTCATAAAGATCACAGTGACTTGGCACTCTCAAATATGAATCTCCAGCAAATCTCTGGTATACAATCACTTCCTTCCTATTCTCATAAGGTCTGGGATAACTTGGCAATCTCAAATCAATCACAGCTATAGAAGTCCATGCCTTTGACAACAATCTTCTCTTACAAAACCTAAAAAATACAAACAACAACTAACATTTATCTAACACTTTATGGGTCACAAAGGGATTTCTATACCATAACACTAAAGAAAAGATGGCACAGAAATATGAAAAACTATGTAGCTAATGAACAATGGCAGAATTAGAGAACAGCATGGCTATGAATAGAAATAGGGCAGAAAGATACTTCAGGGAAAAGCAAGAGGTTGTATGAGTAAGGCAGGTGAGACCACCAGCTACCACCACAACCAATGCTCTCAATTACACTCCAAGGAAAGGCATGCCTCCAGAAGTTATTATCTACAGGAACAAGCCCTGTAGAGACAAATCCCCAGATGCTCTGTTGAACAACACTGCAGCCCTGGTTACTAAAGATCCATTTTTTAAAAAGTTCTCCACACCAAAGTCTTTGGCACTAACAAATGGTTCAACTTCATAAACAGATATGGTTTTATCAAATGAAATGGCAATAAAGAATGAAAGTTTATGTATTAGCTTATCTCCCTCTCCCCCATGAGTCTAACTACATAACTTGCAATCCAGTCCTTTTGGCCTTCCCATGTAAGCTCCCCTATTACCTTCCAAATGCCCAGACATTGCTATCTGTCCTACCCCATTACCTTGGAGAGTTCCCATTAACTTTATCATTTGCCTAGTCAATAAGTTACCTAATAGCATTATCTAATACCTCATAATTACTATATTCCTTTATTTGTGGACTGCCTTGCTTTTTTGCTTATATTTCCAGGACTTAGCATGGTATTTTACACATATAGTAGGGGTTAATGTATGTGGTTCTATTCATTCATTCAATCAGTCAGCATTTTACAATTTTGTGGTATGCTGAGGACCACGCTAAATGCTAGGATAAACAAAGGCAAAAGATTGTCTCTGATTCTAAAGAGCTCACGATCTAATATGGGAGACAACACCAAGACAATTATGTACCAATAAGCTACATGCAGGATAAATAAGAAACAACAAAAGGAAGGCACTAGAATTATTACAAGGGATTGGGAAAGGCTTCCTTTCAAAGTAGGATTTTAGCTAGGAAACTGGGGATAGAGATGACAAGGCGAACATTCTAGGCAATGGGATCAGTCAGAGATCTTGTAAGAAGAATAGGAATAGGGGGCGGCTAGGTGGCGCAGTGAATATAGAGCACTGACCCTGGAGTCAGGTGGACATAAGTTCAAATCCAGCCTCAGACACTTGACACAAAAACTAGCCGTGTGACTTTGGGCAAGTCACTTAACCCCAATTGCCCTCCAAAAAAAGCAAAAACAAAAAAAACAAAAAAAAACAAAAAAGAAGAATAGGAATAGAAGAGTCCAATGTCACTGGAATGAAGACTATTTGGTGGGGTGTAAGGTGTAAGGAGACTGAAAAGGTAGGAGGAAGGATAAGTTATGAAGGGCTTTGAAAATCAAAGAGGGAATTTTATGTTTCATCCTGGGGGTGACAGGGAGCCACTGAAATTTACTGAGTAGGGAGGACGTATTGTGGTTCCTGCACTTTAGGGAAATCACTTTGGTGAAAGGAGAATGGGTTGAAATGGGGAGAGATTTGAGGCAGAGAGATCAACCAACAGGTTATTGCAATAGCCAAGTAGTAAGAAAATGAGGGCTTGTATCAGAGTAATGAGAGTGTCAAAAAAAAAAAAAGAGAAAGGGGTGTATTTAAGAGACGTTAGATGTATAGACTTTGGCAACAGACTAGATATAGGGGGCCAGAGATACTGAAACACCTAGCGGGAGAGCCTGAGGATTGGAAGAATTGGGAAGATTGAAGCCTGAGACTGGGAGGATTCAAGAAGTTAACATACTAAGCCCAAAAGTCATTAGAAAGGTTCAAAATATTTATTCAGGCTGGACAAAGGATTATCACAAGTTCATGGAAAGTGATCTAAGATATTATAAAGGATAAATATGACCAGACAAGGAACTGGCCTTAGGCCACCATTCTCATTAGCTAATATGGCTTTTGGCTCTTTTCATTTAATTCCTAGTTTCCAAAACCCCAGGAAAATTTAATGTTCAAATAATGAAGAAACATAATGTTTATATTTATATATGAAATCATTAAAAGAATGTGTGAAATCATGTCTAAATCCATAGAGAGCACTCCTATGCACCAGAACTTTATTTCAATCAAGATTTGTTTATGAAGGTCCCCTTGTATCATATTCCGCTTCTATGGCATAGGCAAGCAAGTGTAGCAGCACAGATATAAATCATGACTAATGATTTCTTTGCATATTAATTCAACTAGAGTACATTTTCCTATACACAAATTGTCCACTTTCCTCATGCTCACATTTTATTTCTCAAACTGGACCTTTCAAATTCCTGGGTTTGTTTTAGCCTAAATGTGTTCAAATGTTTTTAAAAATATAATTTTCCTTTCGATTTCCTTCCCTTTTTCACCTTAAATCAGGGCATTATGTCTACAGATGCCTTCGACAGATTTAAGGAGCTCAAGGAATTTGCATGGAAAAAATAATTAGATCTCTATTTCAATATAATTGTTTTCCATTATAATCCTATGTATTTTATTTTGTGCATTTAAAACCATGTTCTGAAAAAGCGGTTCAGAGAATTCATAAGGGCTATAGGGCATTTCTATGTAAAGGCCTCCTAACTTATCTTCTCTTTACTATTCATACATCAAAGACTTTTAGTGGGAATATGGCAGACACCTTCTTTTTACTGAGAGGCAACATTAGCTACCACAGAGCTCTTGCCTGTTTGCCACAAGTAGAAGCAGAACTTGGGGAACTGTTGTCTTCCCTCATCCTAAGCTCTATCCAACACTAGATAACACCTCTCATCTGGCTGTTAAACTCCACATCCTTACCTTTGCTAAAAAAAAAAAAAAAACCCCAAACTACAGATCATCACTCTATCCAACATTCAGGCCTACTACGCTACTCTTGAGAGTCACTGGTCAAA
Source organism: Pseudocheirus occidentalis (assembly GCA_028646575.1). NCBI lineage: Eukaryota > Metazoa > Chordata > Mammalia > Diprotodontia > Pseudocheiridae > Pseudocheirus > Pseudocheirus occidentalis. The sequence goes on along the minus strand of CM053600.1, from coordinate 120,948,019 downwards.
GACAATCTTCCCTTCCATTGCTCCCCCAAATCCATGGGGTCTTACGATATCCTCTACTGATTTCCCTCCTAGATTTTGAGTATTTCCCTGCCTTTCCACTGGCCACTAAGTTGCTCCCTCTTTATGTATTGTCTTCCCTTATTAGAATATAAATTTCTGGAAAGCAGGGAGTGACTAGTTTTTTATTTGTATCTACAGTCCCTAGCATCGTGCTTGACACAAAATAAGTGCTTATTAATCTTTTTCCATTCCATTTTAAGAAGCAGTGGAAGCCTAGAGAAAATAAAGGGTATATTCAAGGCGTCAGAAGTGCAAGTGCCTGAGCCAGGATTTGAAACAAGGTCTTCTTATTCTTTGCATGCTTTACAATCCTGCCTGAGTAAACTTCCTAAGAGACTTCAATGATTCTTTCTCTCTCTCTGTCTCTCTCTGTCTGTCTCCCTCTGTCTCTGTCTGTCTGTCTTTCTCTTCTACTTTCCTTTCTTCCACCCCTCCAGACATTGCTATGGCTTCCCAGAATTCACTGTGTGAAAAAAAAAATCTTTCTACTACATTTAAGGTCTCCCACAGTCTTCTTCTAACCTACCCTTCCAGACCTACCTTAGACAAATTCCCTTTATGTGGTTGTTTTATGTCCCAGTCTACTATACTCTTCCCTATCTCCCATTTTCATCCTTCCCTCTCTATTCTTCATGTTTTGGCTCATATTGTCTTTCATACCTGAAATGACTCAATCAATCATTCAATCCAACTCTGAGTTATTTGTGAATGTGTATCATGATTAGATTGTGAGCAAGATTTAAACCTCATTTATTTTTGTATCCTCCAGTATCTAGCACAGAGGCCAGAACATAGTAGGCATTTAATACAGGCTTGTTTAACAGAATTGAGGTAGTCTCTTTCAAGAGCATCTTAACTGTTCTTTTGTTTCCCTTCTCTATTGCACAGATATCCAAAACACTGCTCTTTGTATGAGAAAATTTCCATTCTGTTACTTCCATGCTCAGAAACTTTTAAAATGGTTTTGCACCACTAATAAAAATGTACCACCAATAAAATAAATATAACATGAACCCTTCAGAATCTCACTCCAATCTGCTATTATAGTCATTTCCCCCTACATGTACATAGGTATTTGTCAAATTATATGTCTAAAATGACAAATTAAAGCATTTAGAGCTGTGATCCTTAGAAATCATCCAAACCCAACTTTTTAGCCGTTACAGACAAGGAAACTGATAAGCAGAACAATCAAGAGACTTATTCAAGGTCATACAGATATGTAGCAAAGCCAAGATTTCAACTCAAATCCTCCCACTTCAAATCCAGTGCTTTCTCCACTACATCACTTACATATATGCCATTGTGTATTTTCCCCCATTTGTCTGCGAGACAACTACTTCCCACTCTACAACTATAAACACCATCTATTAAAATCCAATCTATCATTCAAGATCGAATTCAAATTACACATCTCCCTCTAATGAACTCTGATTCCATTTAATCCAGGCTGTTCTTATTTTATTCATCCTACTAAAAACTATGTGCTTACACAGAGTAGGTATTCAGTACTGGATAAACAGTGACCAGGAAAAAAAAAGTGTGTGTGTGTGTGTGTGTGTGTGTGTGTGTGTGTGTGTGTTATGTGAAGATCCTGGATATTGAGTCAGAAACACAGCAAAGAATCAAGAAAAAATAGATGAATTTTCAGGACGTATTATAAATTACCATCAGGTGCCATTCAGACCTGGTAGGAGTCTCATCTTGCATGACAGTCATTGATCTGGTATAGGACTAAGATGCAACCTTTTGCGACTCTCCTTGAGGAGAAAAGGTTATGTTTCACATTTAAACTATGAATAATAAGGTCATGTTCAAATTAAATGAGTTTCTCAGGAGAATATCAGGACACTGAAAATATACAAATTAATACAACAAATTATTGCAAAAAAGATGACCAGCCTAGTGCTATGGCTGTTAATGAAATTATCCAAAAATCACAATGCTATCCAGTCCTACTGTACTAATGAAGTTACTGCCTCATCTAATTACAATGACAGAAAGCATTTGTATGCAAGGATAAGACTATGCAGGTGAAAGAAAAAATAATGGGATATGAACTGAAATACTACTATTGTGATCCAAATTGGAAAAGGAAAGTAAAAAAGAAGTGGGAAACAGGTTAGGCATCCTAAATGATTATAAACTCTCTAAGAAACAATTCAAAGTGTAACCACATTATTTCCAGAGATGGATTGTGGTGTAAATTAGCTATGACTTCTTCCTGCCCACTTGTAGTAGCACTCATTTCTAGTACCTATTTCTATACAATGCCTTAAATAGAGCAAGAACATGATAAATGTTAATTGAATTGATTTAAGAATTAAGTTGACTTTTACCTAATAAATTATAGTTTCAAGAAAAGACTTTCTTATGAGGAGTCTCTGAAAACTAGCTATTGATATAAAATTCTTTCCTTAGAAGTAAAAATACAAAGTACTTATTTTATTAAGTTACATTATAAAGTCACCATTTATGTGAATTATTTCTCTGTTCACTCCTCCTCCAATCCTGCAAAACAATATGCTATTTTCTATAATAAAGAAGTATGCTCTAATTAATTTGTTTTATTATTTTTAAATAGCCAAACTCTGAACAAATGTATGCATTTATTTTTTTAAATTACAATTTAAACTTATAATTGAGATGAATAAGTTATGTCTGGAATTGCTGTACTGCTAGGGAGATAGAATAAAGAAATAAGTTTATTTTTCCTGTAATTTCACAATGCAGACAATAAAACATGGTAAGAATGCCTGGATTGGGGGCTCTCCAAATACTGTAATAATGATATTTTATACTTACCTGGAACTTTATAGTGACAGAGCTTTCCACATGTTATCTCATTTGATTTTCCTAATGCTTTTATGAAGTCAATTGTAAAAGTATTACTTTTATAAGTGAGGAAACTGAAATTTAGAAAAGAGATATGACTTCCATAGAAACCCATGGCTTATGAAACTGAAGTGAATGTGAACTCCAAGTCTTTGAATCCAAGTCCAATGCTTTTTTTTCCCACTAAGCCTTTCTCTTTTGAAATATAAACAAGTGAAATTTCTGAATCTCAAAAGTATGTTTTGAAAATTTTGTTTTTTCTTTACAGGTTTAGTTATTGATAAAGGTGGGCAAAAACAACTCAATTTGCTTATGAGTGTGCACCCCCCCTTACTTACACACACACACACACACACACACACACAGTGGATAAAAGTCACTGATCCCTCTTTATGTCTCCTTCATTAGTGGTATTTCTTCCAACTATTCCTAACCATAAATGTTCAGACTTGTATCCCTATTTTTCCTTCTATGACTTTAAACTTGATCAATTCACCATGTTTTCTAATCTTTGGACCTATCCTTCAGACAGCCTATAGTCAATCTCTTCTTGAATATGCCATGATCACCCTAAACCACTGCCTCCTCCCACATTCCTTATTGTTATCAATAGCATCACTATTGTTCCAACTGCCCAGGGATAAAACCTAAGTGATACTAACTCCCTCCTTTTCGTTATTCCCATATATCCATTCACCAACGTCTGCTTCATAGTAAGTACCTTGAAAGAATGTATCACGTTTTATACATATTTGCATCTCACAGAAGACAGTACCTTTGCACTTTCTCCCTGAAGAGAAGATTCTGTCCAAATTTCATCTATACTTTGAAGAGCAGGTGAATTCTCATCACCTCCTTCTTTTGAACTCTGATATGAACTACTATTTGCATTACCCATTTTACCATTCAGTCATATATAGCTCTCTATTGTTTCTGGTGTGTTCATTTTATTCCTCCCCTAGCCAATTTCATCATGAATTTCTATAAGGCAAGCACTGTCTGATTTAAATTTTTTTTTAGTTTTTATTTCCCCCTGTGTCTTGCATATCACTAACATGGATGGGAGTGTTCAAGGAATACTTTTTAAAGAATAGATGTAAGTTTTAGTTCCGCTCCTATAACATCATGTCCTCATGGCCCATATTAAATGGAAACTAGGGAACAATGATCTGGAAGTGGCCCTTCCATAATCAAGACAGTGTCACATACTTGTGAAAACAATTAGCTACTTGCATCATGTTAACAAGAAAAGTGGCTTCATATCATAAACCAATTATGCTCTTCATAGTGCAATTAGTTTGAGGAACAAAGTGCATACATAAAGAGCAGACACTTAAAAAATCCTCGGGGGACTTTGTGAGCCTTTATCTGAGATCTCCTTTTTAAGACTTTTAGCCATTGCATTAGTAGCAGTGATTAGTTATCTGCTTTCACAAGTACACATAATTCATGTATTGTCATTGATTTCTCTCCTCTTGACATATGAAGATCAAGAGTCATCCTTTTGTTTCAACATCCAAAAGTGTGCAATGGAATTTTAAAAAGGTTTTTGTTTATTTTCAATGTAAATTTAATAACCTAATCAAGAAATGCACTGTGCTAATAAATATTATTTTATTGATAAATTGTTTTATCTAATTTCAATTAAATCCAGTAAATACTTATTAAGAGGTTATTGCATACAGTTATCTATGGTGCAGTCTGAAAGAGACACAAACTTTAAGATATATGTGTGTGTATATATATGTATATGTACATATATACATTGATGTCAGTGCGTGTGTGTATAAGATGTATGTATATTCCCCCTGATGGAAGACCCATGCAAATTTTTAATCCTGGCATTGTGAGTTGCTAGCCATATAATTTTATTTACTATTTCTTAAGTCAAATCTACAAAAAAGAGATAAAGTCCACTTTGCCTATTTTGACTACTGAGAGAATTTTAAAACAAAACTATGTGCAGAAGAACTTTGTAAATGATGAAGTTCTACCCCATCAGAGCATAGTATAAGCATCATCTTCATCATTATTGTTTAGTCATCACCTTTGTTATTTTTATAATGTACAATATAAACTATGGGTTTCATAAAATCTCAGAGTTAAAGGGAACTCTAATGTCCAACCACTTTCTAAATAAGTATGTGCTCTACGGCACACTCCAGTAATGTCTACACACGCACACATGCGTGCATGCACACACACATGCAGGCACCTCCTGCCTTATATTTTCATAGCTCTCATGCTTGGGAAGCTCTCTTCCCAAGTCAAATCTATTTGTTTCTTTGTAAGATTTATGTAGTGCTTCTCATTAGCTTCTCATTAGCTTCACATTTGCAGCCAAAGCAGCTCCTGTGTTTGCAATATACCTAATACTTACTACGTATATTCTACTGTTACCACTGTATGCTTACTGTATAGTTTCTATTGTGACAATCAATATTCAATTTGTACAACGTAGAGCAATTACCTAAGCAATTCATTCCTCCTTCCTCTTGATTACCCAAGGTCCCTATAATGTTCATTCAGCTTTCTAAAAATATGAATCACATAAGAATTTTCTACAAGCATGGTGCATTTTCCAAGTTGACAAGTACTATCAACAAATGACCAAAGTACATTATTTGCATTGACTAATTAGATTTTAATATACTGTCATCACTGGTCTATATTGCACCTGAATCTTCATAACAAAACCCATCAAAAAATGACAGCATTTCCAAAGCCAGGTGCACTGGAGTTTGGGAGGACTACACAGGAATTATCAACTGACGAGCCCCACCTGTATAGTATTATTGTTATTTTACTATACTCCTGACTTGTTGTCATCAACAAGTAATAATTATTCTCTCTTCTCTCAGTTCTTCCCCTCTCCTCTTTGATTCCTCACAAATAACTATGCCAAGTTGGTGTAGGTCTTCTTGTTGTTTTACTATTTCAGGGTTAATTCTTCTCTTGCCTCTCATTTTTTATGCAGATCAATTCTGGTCCTCCCTCTTCCCCCTGTCACATATATTAGACTTTGCTTACTAAAGACATTTTAATGGATTTCTTAATCTACTTAATGGTCAAACAGAAATAAATTTAATATTAAGTACTCTGTGCATGTGCACACATGCATGTGTGTATGTATATACAATGCAATTTTCCTTTTCATATTTCTAAAATTTGAGAACAAGGTAATCATGGACATTTCACAGCAATATGTGTGTGTGTATTTAGAAATAATGAATTTCAACTCCCATATTTTACAGATTAGGCAACTGAGGCTGTAAGTGATTAATAACGTTTCCCATGGTAACACAGTTAATTAGCAGAGGAGCTGGGTCAAATTCCTCCTCCCCTGGTGTCCTTTGTAATATACAATTTAGTTTTGCTTCGTGTGAGAGAAAAATTAATTTGCTCATGTGTGAAAATACACAAATATACATTACATGTTTCTAAACAATGATGCCTATCAGTCCTTTATAGTTAAAATTTATCCCTTTCTTTTTTGGGGAAAAAATAGCTCTGAGTGTAAGTTAAGGTGAAATTGTAAAATTTCCTTGAATAACATATTTACTATTAAAGCTATATAGATTCCTGTGGAAAAGGCTCCCTTGAAATCAGTGGCAGCTTCTTTAAATCAAGGATATGGCCAAGCAGTTATGCAGCTTCATGCATATTCCCTATAATTTTCATCATTACCTGATACAATCACTCACATAGTCCCTTTTCAAGTAAAGTGTTTTTCTCTATTGGGTCTTGTACAATTTTAATATCTAGTATGTTTGAACTGCTGATGGTTGGCTAAGTGTATTAGTAAAATCAAAATTCTACTGTGCACTTGTCATTGTGTTAGAATACACATCAAGGGTCCTCTACATAGAGAGAAAGAGGTGACATTGAATAGGCCATTCCACAGTCTGTTTTAAATTTATAGTAATAACTTATCTTGCACAATTAATTGATTCAACCGTATGACAATTCAAATTGTCTTAATAACATGATTTGGGTATGTAGTTCCTAAAATCCTAGAATTTGGAGCTGAAAGAAATTTTAGAGATGATCACGTCCAACTCTGCATTTTGTATGTTAGGAAACTAAAGATTAGAAAAGGTATGATTTGCCCAAAATTATACAGAATTATCTTTACAAGAATTTTTTTGGATCTGGCTTGTTAATCTAGACTGTTAGCTGTCTCTCCTAGCTTTGTTCATATGCAAATGTAATAAGTACTAAGAGACTAATAACAGAAAATAGTCGCAGTCATGATATACTATCAGGGAAAATTCAATGACCTTTCCAAAATGCATTGCCTTAGAGCAACAAAATACACTTAAGATACTTTGTAACCCTATCTTCATGATGATTGGTCCTTATAATGAACAGCGAAGACTATTCACAGTATGGTCATGAATCTGTTTTGCAGCTTTTCTTCATTCCCCTTCACTGTCAAGGTATCAACTGTCATTTTTCACTTCTATCATTATGACTGCCTCTAATTGCAACTCTCCCACCCCTCTCATTGCTGTTTCTAATCTACTGTGGGCTAGAAAGCCAATGATTCTATTGAGTACATAGTACATGTAGTAGAAAGGAAGTTAATATTTGCTGAAAGAATTAGGGCCTTTTAAAAACTAATTGTGTGTTAAACAAGAATAAATGGACTCTAAATGACATCTTAAGGACAATGCCTATAGAGTCAAGTACATGGCTTTAGAGTCAAATATTTCAGATGCTAGAGATGCTATTCTCTTATTTCTACAATCTGACTAAGTCCTAGAGAGCTGTGGCCAAGAGAATATGGACTTCTGGTAACTGAGGTCTTGCATGAAATAACCTGACTAATCTATGAATTAAAAGGAAAACCGTTGGTCCAACTGTTCATAAACACTAATCCTTTTGCTTTCTAGTGGGGTGACCCCAGTCTTCAGCAAGTCTCTGCCTATTTGCTCTAACCTAATTCAAACTACTCTTTAGAGTCTATGATTCACATTACTTTTTTACAATCTCTCTCCCACTAGCTGCTCTAAATTGGTCTGAGTTTTGTTTATGCCAGGTCTGAAGCCTGAAGTTCTCAGCCCCCTCTCCCCAAAGGAGTTGTAAAACTTCCTCACAAAATACAGATACCTTACAAGAATGCCTCTGCAGGGTGACAAGCCTTAATCCTTCATTTTCCCACTGTGCAAAAGAATTATTCCTTCTTGCAATGAGTCTCCTCTTAGGTGGTTATTAAAGATGCAAGGCCTATTTTTCCTTCTGAATATTTTAAAATTTAAAATAAAACTGAACTATGGATTAAACAATATAAGCATATTTCTTCACAGGAGTAAACTAACCATCAGTGCCATCCTAGAAGCCAGGAGGATTAATCAGAGTGAATAACTTTGATGGAAGTCAGTATCTTACCACATATTGATATGAGGTAAAATAATAAGAGATAACCTAATCAGTTCCTTAGACTGAGTGAATTATAAAATCCTAAAGCTAGAGGGGAAGGACCTTAGAATGTGTGCCTTTAAACCAGAGAAATTAAATCACACATTCTGAATGAGGATGCAAATGAAATTATGAAAATACTATTGTTAATTTTTTCAGAAATCAAGGAATATTGGAAACAAGCAGATGTCCAGGTTTTCCAAAAAGGGACACATCATATCACAATTCCTTGTGATATTATCATGAATAAGGTAGAAAAATGTGGCACAGAATACATTTGTGGATTTTTAAATAACCCTACCACATATATGTTGATTAATATACCTCAATATGTAAAGAAGGTTTTGCTTTTGTGTCATAGATCTCATGGCTTTGTGTAATGGGAATCTGAAGATCTTCCCTGCCCCTTGGCCCCTTGATAGGCGTATTAAGTAAATTTGCAGACCTTCCCTGATTTGAAAATATACTCTACCCTCAATAGGCTGAATGTGGTCACATGGAGCCTGTGGCAGGATGCTTGTTTTTTGGGAATGCCCACACCTTGTTACTTTGTGATTGAGCAGCAGGTCAAGAGGGTTGTGATGTTCTCTGACCCAGGAGAAGGCTATCTATATACCCTGACGTGAGGTTTTGGTTTGGGACTCACTTTGGGAAGAATTGTGTGATTTGACCAGATGAGACTCTGGGCAGCTGTTCAGCTCCCCGGCTTTGAAAACCCAGATGTTAGGTGCTTCCCTCTCTGGTAACTAATTAGGTATGGATGTAATTGTCAGATGGCTGGAAGACCTGTCTGCTGATCATTTCTCTGTCTGTATTTTTTGTTTGGTTGTAACTTCTGTTTGTATTCTCTGAAGTTCAGGGTGCTGACTTTTCCCCCTGAACTAGGTAAATGATATGTTTGATTAAAATAAGATTGTTAACCCATTTTGAGTTGCTTTCCTTTAGAAAAGAAGATCTAAGAACCTGTGCTGGCAGCCATCCTGGGTATGCTAGAGTGCTTGCTGCTACACTTTGGCCCTCTGATATTCAGTTCTTTATTTATTATTATTATTATTATTATTATTATTATTATTATTAT
>CM053600.1:120914908-120938525 GCA_028646575.1 Pseudocheirus occidentalis | reverse complement strand
AACTGAATGTGGATAACAATGCTAATATTTCACAAATAAGAATTGTTTCATTTTTTTGTACTTGAATCATCATTACCAAAGTCAGTACCTGGCAAATATCAGTTGCTTAATAAATGCTTGTAAGTTTGTTAATAGAAGGAATAGACAATATATTACACAACAGAACTAGACACCTCCACCCCAAACTATTTCTATAGCTTAGAATGATAGATTAAAGCTATTAAGATCAAATGTAATAAGCATAAATATAAAATCCTGAATGTACTCTGGCTCAGGAATTATAATGTATGAGGTCAAGAGGCAGAATGATATCTAAAAAAAGGTATTTTATGCTTAAAACACTGGAATAATTTTAGGTACTAAAGTACAGGGTAGGTAAACTGTATGACACAGCTGCCAAAATAGCTAATGTAATCTAAAATTTCATTAGCAGAAAAAGTAGTGTGTAAATCAAAGCAGGAGATACAATGTATAATATGGCACATGTGACATATATATATATATACATGTATATGTGTGTATACACAGACATGCATAGAGTGAGGGTCAAATGTAGTAGTACAGAAATGGTAGAAGATATAAATATACAGATGACAGATACGTAGTATCTCAGTATTACATATATCTTCAGCCCCTCCGCACCCCATTGAGAAGGCAAGCAATATGATACCCATTATACGTGTCAAGTCATTCAAAAAATATTTCCATCTTAGGCATTTAACTTTCAAATCAATTTCCAGCTGCTTAAGTTTTCTCTGTCTCTGTCTCTCTCCATATCTCTGTCTCTGTCTCTGTCTATCTATGTCTCTCTCTCTCTCTTTCTCTCTCTCTCTCTCTCTCTATATATATATATATATAGATATATACACACACACACATATGCATATACATACACACATATACATGCACATATACATACATACATATGTGTGTATATCATGCATTTATGTAATACTACTTTTGACTCATGCTTTTTTATGATGGTAATTGACAAACCAGGATTTATGCAGAAGAAGATAACCAAGATACGGAAGGAATTCTAAACCATTTCATACAGCAAACAACTGAAGAAGCTAGTAATGCTTTTAACTCAGGGCAAAGAACATACAATAAGAGATATGACCGTTATTTTCAAATATTTCAAGAGCTGTTAAAGGGAAAGGAGCAAAAGACTTGTTCTGCACACTTCTAGATTACAAAACAAGGTAGGAATTATACGGAGGCATACCGCTCAATTTAAGGAGGAAATTCCTGTAGCAGCCATCTAAGAGGATAGCCTACATTAGGAGATAGTGAATTTCATACCACTAAAAATCTTCAAACAGTATGTGAGAGAGATATTAGAGAAATTACATCTCCATGGAAAGAGAAATGAGACAAAATGATGCCCAAATCCTTTATTGCTTATATTATTATTATTATTATTATTATTAATGGACTGCTTAAGACCTTACGATTAGAGCTTTTAGAAAACTTAGGCATTTGGGAATTGATTTGTAATTTAAATGCCCAATATGGAAATATCCTTAGCATGATTTCACACGTATAATAGGTATATTACTTGCCTTCTCCATGAGTAAGGGAGGGAGTGAAAGAAGAGAGAGAATTTAAAACTGAAAATCTTTAAAATGAATATATTAAAAAATAAAACAAATGAGATTTTTTTTAAAGTGCACATATCTGAAATCAAAACCAAAAAAAAATCAAGTGATAGAACAGGGGTTCTTAATCTTTCATGTGCGTTTTATGGACCACTTTGGCAGTTTTATAGAAGTCTAAGAAATCTTTCTTGAATCATATTTTTAAATGCATGAAGAAAACAATACAGAGCATTAAAAATCCTATTTTATTTAAATAAATGTTTTTTGCCCTTTTTTTGGAGGGGAAAGGCAGGGCAATTGGGATTAAGTGACTTGCCCAAAGTCACACAGCTAGAAAGCATATCTGAGGCCAGATTTGAACTCAGATCCTCCTGACCCCAGGGCCAGTATTCTATTCACTGAGCCACTTAGCCACCCCAATAGTGAAAGTATTTTAAAATAAATTCAACAAGTACCAAAATCTATCCATAGATCTCCAAACGGTTTATGCATCGCAGGTTGTGAATTGCTCTGGTTGATGTATAGTACAGTACAATGACAAAGGACAAATAGGTTAACTATTAAGATATACCAAATTTTGTTTTTTTTAAGGAGATTTTAATAGTGATCATGTGAATTATTCCTAGGAGCTCATTTAATCACTTCTGAATTTTTACTAATTATTTTTGGCCCCTATAATTACAACTTTAATGTGTTGTTTCTACTTATGTTTTCCATGTGTTAATGCACTTTTCAATGAATATATTATATTCATATATGTATGTGTCTAAATTTTCTCCCTCTCTTTTCACAATTTATCTCTGCAATCTACATTATACTGATGCTAAAATTAATACTATAATATTGCCATTTTTAGTACTAATGAGATACATTCCTTGGCTAATATGACAATTACGGGTTCTTTTTTTGACTCTTTCTATATAGTATTTTTATATAACTGGCATTCAATTAAAAAAATGAAACAAAATTTTCTCCGCAATGTGACCAGTCACAATTTCAATAACTTCATTAGGTTTAACTGTGTTTTAAAATGTTATATTAGCTGATTTAGTTACAATGTTTCTATTGAAAAGTCCTGCTAAGAACTATAAAATAAATGCACAATGTTAAAAATTCTGTCTCTAAGCATAAAGTACTGTGAAAAGAAGAAAATATCTTTCTTTTAAATAAAGCTATTACATTTTAAAGTTTATTTCATTCTGGGGCTATTAACATGTATTAAAATTAATATTCTTATTGCAAAACAAATTCCTGCTTAGGCATTCAAATAGATCTCATTGGGAGACTGGTGTGTTGCATACCATGTCTTAATCAAGGACTGCGCTGATTTGAACTCAAAGGTATCTCATCACTCTGTGATTCATCATTATACTTTTTTACTTCTCAAATGTCAACTCTTGTCCTAGCATAAAGATTTTCATGAAATAGTATCATGAAAAAAGACTGAATAATTTTTGGAAGCACTCAGTACTGTGTATTGATCTGAACAATTCTGTCTTCCACAACACAAATTCTAGCTTTTAAAAACTGAAAATATATTAAATACATAGTCAAACTCTTGTCATTTCCCCCCCAGAAAACTATTAGGTACTAAACAGTTTCTCCACATTTTGTAGTCATACTTTAAAATACTATACATATGAGTGGATTTGCCTATTTATTATTTGTACTATAAAATCAATATATATCTTCATACTGAACACAGTGCCTCATATATTATAGGTACTTAATAATGCATGTTAAACTGGATAGATTTGTTATCACTGATGACCGATGTAGTTTTGGAAAACTCTACTTTTTGACTTAGAGATTTCTATATGTGTATTTGTGCATGTATGTGTTTTAAGGACATAGCAAACCCCCTATTACATATGTAGACAGAAAGACAGGCACACAAACTTTCTTATTAGCCAACAACTGTCATTTTTAAAGGATCTTGCATTGTTCTCTCTGGGAAGCATCAAACAGAACCTAATGATCCAAGAGGCATCGGTTTATCTGTTATCTGAAAATTGATAACAAAAAGGAAAGGTAAGGAAAAGTTGGGAATATGAGGAACTACCCAAAATAGTTGCAGTACTAGTCAGCCTGAGGACAACACAAGGTCACAGAAGGGTAGCAACAAACATTGAAGGTGGCTATAAAGACTAGGATGAGGAAGTAGCAAATAAGTTTTTTCTTCTTCAAACACTGTTTCAGGCCAGGCCTGGTCAAACTATACTCTATTTTGCTGAATCAATGTAGACAATTCTTTTTCGATACAAGGCAGATGCATACAAAGTTCGTTGCATCATCTGGCCCAAATATTTAGAATATGTTCTACCTCTACTATATATTTTTGGGCCAGACCTGTGATTTCTTCAATATAGAAAACTCTCTCTGTATGTAGAGATGAATGTAGATGGATGTGAGGATTTCTTTTGTAATATAGAGAGAATGAGAGCATTTCAAATGTAACCAAAATTGGCTCTGTCATTGCAAATTGGGAGCCTCTCTAAAAAAAGAAAATTCTTTTAATATCATAGAAAACACTAAAGAGACTTGTTTTGGGTAAGGACTAAATAATTTCATGTTAAAATATGTCAAGTGAAAACAGCTAGTACGTGTCCAAAGTATTTGTTGGTTTTGTGTACCATTAAATTTTGGTGATAATTTACATTAACCTATATGTATCCAGACTTCAACATCATAATGCAAACATTCATACATAGCACTAACTCATTTGCCAAAGACAGGCAGAAAAAGTCCTTATACTTTAGAGTTGCCTCAAGAAAATAAAGTAGCATACTGTTTTCCTTCTCATCCGAATTATTCCTCTAACGCTGATTTACTCATTTTCTTTAAAGTATAGGCTAAAGCTGAAAACAGTAGAACCTAACTTTTGAGTTGAATCTCATAATTTTAGAGGTAAGGGAAAAAAAAAACTTTGAAATTCCCTCATCTCAGATCCACATCAGCCAAAATGACTTGTCTGAAGTCATATGGCCCCTGACCATGCTAAGACTAGGAGTCATATGTCCTGACTACTATACTCATAGACTATTTTGTTCAACATTACTATCAAGTTTATTAAGTTTAGATATTACATGAGACTGAAAGAGTATGACTAATATATTGGATGAAAGAGCTGGGATTAAAAAAAAGATATTAACAAGTTCAGATAACAGACCTAATCTAATTGAACATGATATACTTCAAAGATCCAGGATGGAGTATCTCATTTGAAGAACAGGAAAGAGGTCAGTGTCACTAGAGGTAAGCAAAATATAAGGAAAGGACCAGGTTATGATGGGTTTTAAAAGGCAGAGAACTCTATATCCAATTTGGGGAGTAACACGGTATTGCTACAATTTATTGAGGGGAGGAGTGACATCTGAACTGTGCTTTAGGAAGACCAATTTGACAACCAAATTGAAAACAAGCTGGATGGGGGAGGAACTTGCAGAAGGGAGACCAAGCAGACTTCTATTGCCATAGGTCAAGCATGAGGGGAGAACGATCTGGTATAGGGAAGTATCAGGGTCAGAAGAAAAAAAGGGAGATATAAGAGAGATATAACAAAAGTAAAATTGATAAAGCATTGGGAGACCCTCTCAGTTTGTAAGCAGGACTTAGATAAAGATCCAACGAAGGAGACTAAGAAGGAACATCAGGAAAAGCAGATGAAGAATCAAGAGATAGTAGAGTTGTAAAAACCTAAAGAAAAGAATATCAACAAAAAAAAGTATGATTGACAGAGTCAAAGGTTGTGGAGAAGTCAAGAAGATAAGGATTGAGAAATTGCCATTGTATTTGGCATTCCAGAGATCAATGGTACCGTTTCACTCCCTTTACCTTATAGATGAGGAAATTGAAGCCAAGAGAGGCTGTGGGACTTGTGCAAGGTCATATAATCAATTAGAGTCAGAACCAGGATTCAAACCTAGGTTTCTAGACAGGGAGTCCTACACTCTTCTCCATTATAGAGAGTTGTGATTATGATTTGCAGAGAAAACTAAGGAGGGGAATCCATTTGTATGATGTCTGTGCTATGAAAGTTTAAAATGTTCTTTTAGGTTAGAAAAGAATGGATTACAGTTACAGAAAAGGCCTTGCAAATCCCTATGATGTCAGGACACTAAGCAGAGTTGAAAGAGATGTAGAATGTTGCTTCTCCTTTCTCTTACCCTTGGGGGAAAGAAAGTCAGTACAGTCTACCTTACTGAAATGGTACAGAATAGTAAGAAACCATGAAAAATAGGTAAATCAGATTCCAAAAAGTCTTATATGAAAAGACTATTATATAGTTTTGTTCACTACATCTTTTGCCCAGGAAGTAAAGGAGGGTGGAGTTCACCAATCACACATATTAGCCTGTGGTAGATTGTAAATATAGAATGGACTAGGATAATGAGTGTTTCCAAATCCCCCAGCATGGTGCCACAAAACGAGGAAGCCTAATAAATGCTTAATGATTATAAAATATAAGATCTGTAGCCTTAGGTTTTTTGGAGCTCAAATAAAAGGTAATGTTTTGGTCTGAAACACAAAACTCATCTGCAAAAGTGCAGCATTTCTTTTAAATGAGCAAATATGAAAAAGTCAAAATTATTTTTCCAAATCCTTAAATATCTATACCTTGTTTTTTTAACACTATACTATAATGCATGGAAAATATTTTACTATGTGCATAAACACAGGGATTGTAACATATGATGGATAAATTCTTATTCTTGGGCATTGTCTTTGCCTAAAGACTTGCATGTTCTCACTGTAATGAGGATATTGATTGTTAAGTCAACAGAAAACTATCACAAGGGACTCCAGATTTCTATACCAATACTCTGTTCTATTACATTAAAATGTCATTACTGAATCACCAACTTTTCCCTCTGCTGTAATATTATTCTCTGTTGATTGCCTGCCTGAGTTGAAATTTGAAACTGTCACCCTCAGACTTGCAAAAGTGATTCAACTTCACTTATAAGGAAAGTGAAATTAAATATTCATTCAAGGGCTGCATTTCAAGTTCAAACTGTCTGAAACTCCTTAAGGCAAAATATATTTAAGTTTCAATACAGTTTTTCTTCTGTTTTGTGCAGTCAAAATACAAAATGTCTATAATAAGTGGACAAACAGCAGAAGAATAAGATATCCTGAAGTAAAGACATTTTCCCTTTCTTATTTTTCTTAAACTTATCCAGCTTTTTCTTTTATTGTCAAGAAACTTTTGTTGTTTTTCCTTGACCAGAATGTCCCAATTGCAAAGCTCCTTCTCATTCAACGTATACATAATTATGGGCATTATATACTCTTCCCTTCCCTTTGGAAGGTGCTGGATATGTTTCTAAGTGGGAGTTAATGAAATGAGGGGAAAGTAAATTATTTTTGCTAACATGAGGTAATGCCAAACTAGATTTTTTTTAAAACTGGAAATTGGCCAGTTAAGCTTTGTTATCCCTGTCCTAATAGCAACTTTCAGAACACATAAGGATTTAGTCAGAACAAACAAGACTTTCTACCTGGCTCCCCCAAGCATTTGAATTTATGCACAGTCTCTTTATTCTCCATTCTTAAAGTGGGGCTCATTTTCAAAAGTGAATGATGTAGAAGCATATTATTAGAAGGGGCTTTCTTAGATATCAACACTGTGTAACCTTTCACCATAACAGATGAGACGCCTATTATCTTTCCATCACTAGTGCTCCAATTTGTTCTTTGAGGACATAAGAAAAATGAAGTCATTGTTGGCTGAGGAATCCAGGGTACAGAAGCCAATAAGAAATTCTTAAACATCACTTCCCTCTCTTCTGAAAGTAGACTACTGGGGACAGAGTACCACTTCCAGAAGGGATGTGGGAGGAAGCTGAAAGTGGTACTGCTTGACAGGCCAAATGCATCCTTCCAGTATATTCTTGTATTATGCTTCCACAAAAGAATAGCTTCAGATTACCCTTTAGATAAACAGCCCATGAATAATATCAAGGCCATGAATAAAATCTATCATAAAAAGGGGGAAATGTGCCTCATAGGAAGACCCATCAGAAGTCATGTGTTTGCATGTGAGGGGATGCCTGAACCAATATATATCATAGTTTAGTGGAAAGATAGCAAGATTTAAAAATCAAAGTACTTTATTTCAATTCTGATCACTGCTATTTTCCAGTGTGTTTGACTGTTAGGTGGCATCAGTGAGCAACACAGGAAGAATCACTAATCACTCCTGAACCTGAGGCGCTGTCTACGAACATCAGGGGATCTCTCTCCCCTTTCTCTCTTCCATTCCCATGGACGGGGCTTCCCTGATAACACCTTCTTCTTCCAGGCCATTTTTTTCCCACTAAAACCTTCACACTGACTTACAGGGTGAAGGAAGGAGGAAGAAGGAAGGGACAGGGATGGCCATTGTCTCAGTTTACTCAGCATATAGTTATACCAGGATAGACAGACAGCGTCTCGAATGTCAGGCTTGTAAGAGTTGGAAGAAAGTGAAGCTAAATTAAGAAGCCTCCTGATGAGTAGGAAAAAAGGAGAGTATAAAAGCTAGACTTAAGTTTAATATTAAAAAAAAACTAAGATCTTGTCAAATGGTCCCTATCACTTTTTGATGAATAGAGAGAGAAGAAATGGAAGTATCAGAGTTTATATTCTTTGGCTCAAAGATCACCGCAGATGCTAACTACAATCAGGAAATCCAAAGATACATCTTAAAAGGAAAGCTATGTCAAATCTGGACAGCATACTAAAAAGCAGAGATATCACTTTTCTGATAAAGGTCTGTGTGGTCAAAGCTATAGTCTTTCCAATAGCAACGTATGGCAGTGAGCACTGGACTATAATGAAAGCTGAGCTCCACAGAATTGATGTTTTCAAACCGTGGAGCTGGAAAAGAATTTTGAGAGTCCCTGGACAGCAAGGAGATCACATCAGTCAATACATAAAGAAAAATAATTCACTAGAAGAGCCAAATACTAAAGAGTATTCACTAGAAAGTCAAATAGTGAAGCTTACATACTTTGGTCACATAATGAGAAGACAGGACTCATTAGAAAACAACCTGATTCTGGGAAAGATTGAAGACAAAAGGAAAAGCCAATGGCAGAGGATGAGATGGATAGACAGTGTCATGGAGAAAAACAAATCTGAAGTTGGACAGACTTCAGGAGATAGTGGAGGATAGAAGGGTCTGGCATACAATGTTCCATGAGATCAGGAAGAGTTAAATGTCGTGACTGAACAACTAGACAACATCATGCTTTCAAATTCCAAGTTGCCTAACAGCCAGACTCCAGAAATGGGGAACATGAAGTGTAGAGATTTACTAACAGCAGAGAAATTTGCTTTTCCCCTCCAGTGGAAAAGGACAGAAAGAAAGAGCATAGAAGACTATGTTGTTAACACTTTCCCTAGGTAATGACTGATCAGAAGTACACATTTGGCTCTGTCTGCCATTTTTACTGAGATTGTCCCATTGCTCCTCCTTGAGAAATGATTGGTCACACTGGTATGACCTCTCACGGCACCCAATGGCTCTGCACAATGGCTTCCTCCTAGGTATTTGTGGTAGCTTCTTGTTTCTCTTTTCTGCAAGCCTTTCTGAGTCAGCTGTCCTCTCCATGGGCTTTCAAAATCCTGGGTAAAGACCACCCTTGCTCAAAATGTGAAGTGCCTAAGAACCTAGTTTTGCAAGTCGCTCCCCTGTGAAAGAGGCAAAGAACAGGCTACATATAACTGGTTGCTTCCTCTCTTCTCTCTTCCCCTCATTTTCCTCATTCATAAAATGTGATTAAGTTTTATGAGATCTAAGGTATTCTTTTCCAGTTCTGAAGTCTATAAACCTATGAATCAACCATATTCCTAAAATCCCATAAATAGAAAAGGTTTAAAAATATATAAGGAAATGGGGAGAAAGAGATATAAAATTAAAACAACTCAATCCGGAGTTATACAAACAAGTTATTGATATTGAAAATCAGATATGGCCAGAAGAAATGTCCTAAACACAGACCTTAATAACTTCCTAGAGAAGTTTAGCTCATATAATTCAGTTGTAATAGCAAGAGCACCAAAGAACATGAGCTCAGATCTTTCTGCACCTGGGCCCTGTGCTCTATCCACTGTGATGCCACCTGTCTCTGGATTGGATGAAGTATACCTAGAAAAGACCAATGCTAAAGATGCCACGATGTATAGCAAGCACTAAACAAGTGTTTGTTGGAGCAGCTAGGTGGTGCAGTGAATAGAGCACTGGGCCCTGGACTCAGGAGGACCTGAGCTCAAATCCAGCCTCAGACACTTAACACTTACTAGCCGTGTGACCTTGGGCAAGTCACTTAACCCCAACTGCCCCTCCAGAAACAAAAGCCAAAAAACCCAAGTGTTTGTTGATTGTTTGTAGAGGTATTGATGCAAAATTACCTGAAGGAAAAATATGAAAGGAAATGGAAAACTTTGGAATACATAACAAAGTATATATACACACATTTTATATAGATACTAAGAGACATCAACAGCTACTACCGATGTACATTCAAATATTACCATTTTTAATGGTTTCAATAAGAACCATTGGCAGCAACATTGAGGGAAAACTCAATAAGGGTATAAAAAGTCACATTTTTGTAAGTGATATTCCATCACATCTTTGCCCTCACAAATCGATTTAAAGATAAGAAGTACAACATTTCACCTTACTATTTATTGCCTATTTTTTTAAGTGTATACATCTGACTTGGTAAAGTAAAAAAAATCAACTTAAAGAATCTCTCCTAATGAAGTGTCACTCAATTTCACATTAAAATTAGCCCAGAAAACTTGAAAGACTTAATAGCAGAGACAATGTCAAACATTGTTTGACAAACTTCTGACCAAAAAGAACAAGCAAGGCATAAAAGAAGATAAATGGTCACTACAAGTATTCATCACTTTTAAGTAGGAGACCCAGCATAGAATCCAGGTTGAAGAGGGATTTCTGATAGATGGTAAGGTCCTCCAAATGTTCTTGTTTACATGTGATATATTACTGGTTTCATAAAGCCCTGGAATATGGCAGAGACTCTCGGGAGAGATCCCTAACCACTGACAACAGTTTGATCTAACTATCTATACAGAATAAACAAAGGAAATGATAAATGTCAATTGCCCAGAAAATGATTTAGTTATATGGAAGTCCTATAGAGTATATCCTTCAGTATGGACAAGTTGAACTCAGAATTAAACAGAATGAAAAGAATAAACTTTAGAAAACTACAAAATTTCTTTAATAACTCCAAATTTCTCTCTGAAACAAAGGCCTATCTTTTTACAACCAATATTCCACCAGTTTTGTTGCATAATTATAAATCATGGAACCTAACATTCTCTAAAGACTCATAAGACAGTATCATACAGATGGCAATGATGCTGCCCATGGTATATAAGGAACTTTAAAGAAGAATCAGAGAACAGGATATCATCAGGGAAATATATGCTTGTAGAAGAAGACAGGCTAATCCTATTGAGGGAGTAAAGGATAATGGGTTACTAGACTAAATACTTAACCAGTGTACACATTATATGAAGAGAAAATAAGGAAGACACCAAGCATACTGATGGAAATTTCTAGATAAAAAGCATAAGGGAATGGATAAAGAAGTGAAAAAAGGACAGAAGAATTATAAGAAAATAATAAAGAAGGAGCACAATTTGGTTAGGTATGGATTAACATGACTGAAGGCAACAATCAACGTGACCAAAAATCCATTCAAACATTTGAAAATAATTTCTGTGACATGATTCTGACAATTACCTTATTAATCGAATTATAAAATGGTCATTTTGCATTGATTTCTCTACAATGAACAATTCAATCAATTATGCACTTATTAGCCTCAATAATTCCCCAAACATTGTATTAGGTCATGCACATATTGTCTTTTCCCATCTGACTATATCATATACTCTTTATAAATTTATATTGTATTATATAAACTATATAAATATATATAAACTTGAATTAATGTATTTCTTATTTTATTAAAAAGAAATTATTAAATGACAGTAAATTTTGGTTTTAATAAAATTTACTGGTGTGGTACAATTTAAATATTGAATTTGTTTCCTTAACTTGCCTGATAAACAAAACCTATTGTTTTTCATATCTTCAAACTCAAATATATTACCTGTGTATACACACAGAAGGCAACTAGGTGAAACAGTGAATAAAGTATCAGATCTGTCATTTCTCTGTGTTCAAATCTGGCCTCACTTAGCTGTTTGCCTCGGTTTCCTCATCTGTAAAATGAACTGGAGAAGAAAATAGCAAACCTCTCCAGTATCTTTGCCAAGAAAACCCAAATGGGGTTACAAAAATTAAAACACAACAGAAACAACTGAATAACACACACACACACACAGAGTCCCTAAAGATTAATTTTAAAACAACAACAGAAAATTCTTGTTCACTTCTTTGGACATTGATAAGAAAATAAGTAAGAAATCTGTGGATTTTAGTTAGACTGAGATATAAATCCTCTCAGAAAGGCCATTTCTGCTGTCAAGTTGGCAAATCAGGCATCTTTAGTATGGTACACAGGAAAAAAATGTTTTCTCTGTCCAACTTAAAATAGAACTGGATTTCTCTGTCAATTAGAATATCACATATGCTAGTTTGAGGAAACATGTCCATTAGCTTCCTTTTCACTGTAATTTTTTTTACAATAGGAAATAGAGATTATACAAAGTGTCTGTTTTATCAAACTCATTTAAAATATTTCTGAAATATGTGATAAAGCATTATGACTTCACTTGAAGCAAACATAATATGTTATCTAAGCTATTTTTAATGTTAAATTTGCTTTCTTATTCCATTGCTTTCCAAATGCTTGTCCCTAAATACCGCTATCCTTTGCATAATTTTGTTCTCTCATAGCATTCTTGTGCCCTTGTTCTTTGTTAAAGACAAAAGAAGACTCAAACTACAGGCATATCAATCAAAAACAACACAGTCAGCACCAAGTCCAATAATGAAAACCATGATTTCATAAATCATCTTCCACAGGTTGAGGTCATCTTTTAAAAATTTCTTATCAGGAACAGCTGAGTATTCTCAGAATCATTCATTCTTTTGTCTTTAATGAAAACAACAGAATGGATGTCAGAATACAAATGATGTGACCTTTCTTAACTTTAAAAAAAATTGCTGAGACATGGCCTGGCTGTGTCCTTGAAATGAGGTGAAGTAAGGCATTTTTTTTTCTTTAATAGAGCCAAGAATGACTTTTATCCCCCAGTTTAGTCATAATATGAATTTCTACATGTTCTAATCAGATTTGAGCTTAAATGAATCAAAAGAAAATTTCATTTAAAGACTCCGAGCTTCAAAAGATCACTTCCTTGAAATGACTGACAACCCGTCAACAAGCTAAATTGCCAAAGAAGCTTTTGTCATTTCCAGTTTTAGCTAAAGGAATAATCTTTTGATAAACAATGTCAGTTTAGAAGAGTCATATTCTAAAAGGTGGAATGGAAAGTATGGAATTAGTGATCATCTAATAATTATAGACATCTAGATAATCTCGATAATTCAGGGTCTTTTTATAATTGTCAATGGTTAACTATGCAGATTGTTTTGTGTCATAAAAGACAACCCAAATATTGTAGTTTGGTCAATCTCATTTTCCTGTCAGGATAATGATGCCTACTTTAATCATCATATAGTTTTCCAACCTTCTAGAAAGCCACCATTTGTTGTTATCCAACAAAACAAATCGTTAATAAGAAAGGGAAGATATATATATATATATGGATATGGATGAGGGACAAACAGGGACAGGTGGCAGGAAAATAAAATTCCAAGTACTTGTGTTTGGGGCTGAAGATTTTATTTATGTACACATACTAATTAGGCAACTATCATTTATAAAGCAACTACTATGTGTTAGGCAATGTGTTAAATACTGAGGATACAAAGACAAGCATAAAGCATCCCCTAATTTCACCATAGAGAGTTCCTACTCTCAGGGGGGTTGACGTGCTAATGCAGGAGACAACAAGCAAACCAAAAAAAAAATAAAATCTACAAACAAGACACAGACAGTCTAAATTGCTGATGGTGTAAGAGGTAAGGTGCTAAGATAAAGGAAGACAGGGAAAGACTTCTGGAGGAAGATGGGACATTAGCTAGATTCCATCAATTAATTTAGCAATATTTTATATTTCTTTGTATCTATTAAAAAGTATTTTAAAAAAATACCAGAGGGAGGTCTGAAATATGTTTGATCAATACCATATAGAGGATTTATGGCAAGACTTGGACATGAAAGGCACAGGTGAAGACAGAAGGGATCTGTGAAGGGGAAGGTAGTATGCTCTAAGAACTCCAATTTGATCAAATATTGAAATAGTAATGAGGAGGATAACACTTATATAATGTTTTAAGGTTTGCAAAATACTCTGCAAATATCATATCATTTTATCCTTATAGCAATCTTGTGACATCGGTGCTATTTTCCCTATTTTATAAATTATGATAATGAGGGAGGATGACTTGTCTAGGAAAGCATAGCCATTAAGAGTATGCGGCTAGCCTTGAACTCAGGTCTTCCTAAATTTAGGCCCAGAACTTGCTATTTAGAGTATTTTTAAGCTTCTCTCCTTCTACACTGCCTAATATGCTATTCTTATTTCATAGAAATATTTTGTTTTGTCTTGGATTATGTTTATTTATGTATGTGGTATGTATTTCCTACTAGGTGGTAAATATAATGTTTTCAGTTGTGCTGTTTTTATTTCTGCCAGTACCTAAGTCAGGGCATCTTCACAAAGTAGACAACACTCACTGAATAGTTAAACTAGGAAAGGAAGCACAAGGAATGGAATAAGCATTTTTATTCCTACTTTGTACTAGGCACTGTGCTAATATGTTTTTACAAATATTATCTCATTTGATTCACAACCCTGAACTTTTTTCCCATTTTATAGGTAAGGAAACTGGCAAACAGAGATGAAGTGATTTTTCCAGGGTCACATAGTTAGTAAATGTTTTTGATTTAAACTCGGGTCTTGCTGATTCCAAGCCCAGTGCTGTATTCACTGTGCCATCAGCTGCCTTTATATTCAGCATTTCTATGGCACTGGTCAATCTGGTAGTTGCTATAAACTTATGTAATACTTTTTTCATACTACCCAACTCTATATGATTGTTTGCCATTTAGCCTGGCACACATATTTTATATGTGTTTTTATTTCCAGAATTTGACACAGTACACATTTAATAACTGTGTGCTCAATGATTAGTTGATTAAATAATAGAATGTTTTACATGTTTCTGAATTTACCATCCAATTATTATTTCATAATGAAATTTTTATTTTTAAAGCATCTTCTCTTTCCATTCATGCTTTTACTTCTCCCCCAAAAGATTTTACGTATGTATTTTGAAAGGCAAAAGGCTATCGGGTATGTATGTAAACACACACACACACACACACACACATACACACACTCTTATGGATTTCTTAAATTATCATCTTAGCACACATTGAGTTTTCTCTTTTGAAAGGAATTAGTGCTTTATTGATATTTTTTCCCTTTCTCTCCATGTATTATAAACAGACAGGCAGTCAACAAGCATTAATTAGAAGTTAACAATGTACCAGGCACTGTGCCAAATACTAAGGATATAAATACAAGGAAATTGAGTCCCTGTCCTCAGGCAGCTTACATTCTAATGAGGGAAAACAACATACAAAAAAGAACTGAAAAGTTGAATGGTGAGACTTGCAAGTGGGGACTGGGTGGCAAAGTCCAGAAAAAGAAGCATAGCCAAGAATGAAATACAGAAGGAACTCCAGAAGGCAATATTCAATAAGAGAAGGGGGCCAGAATGGCAGAGGAATGTTTGTTAACAAAAAGAAATTTGTTAACAATTCAGTTTTAATTTATATTTCCCTTTAGTAGCAGAATCCAAAAGATAATGCATGTAGAGTTTAAGTGTTAATACTATATAGCAGGAGAGAGCAGAATACATATTGTACATAGTGAATGTAACTGACAATAAAATTTGAGACAAAGGCTTTTGTATTTTCAGACTGCTTAAGGATTAATGGGCCCTGAGGCAAAGCCAAGGGAACTACTGAATGTATCCAATATGATTAAAAATATCAGTAACCATTGAAACAAAGGTTTCTGCTTGTATTTTACACTCTCTCATTCTGGGAAGAGAGCACATTCAAAATATTGTTTCAGCATTTATTTTGAAACCATAATTTTGTGAATTTTAAAATAGTTTGAGACTTGTAACAATTTAAGGTCATGGTTACATTACAGTAGTTCTTTAGGTAAAATGTTCATTGAAAATATATAATTGCTAATAATTAGATTTATAATTTACATTGCATTTTTATCAGAAATTTAAAATACTTTGAATGTATGAGCTGAAAAACAACCTGAAGAGATGATCTGATCCATCACCTATCCTCAAGGATATCTAAAACTGTCAGATATGTTTGAATAAAAGTGTTTATGGATAGTGATTGTTCAACTTCCTTCATTATCCCATTCTAGTAAGAAATCATATCACTATAATGTTACTCCTTTTCCCAAAAAGAATATAGTATTTGAACTAATGCTCATTTATTTATAATTAATATATATTTATTCCATTCCGTAGGCTCTGAATGCTTTACACGTGTAATGATATAACTTCATCCATCACTGCCTTGCTTAGAAATATCATATCACCATTTGTGACCTCTGAACTCAATGCAGTATTATATGTCTAAGAGTTTTGTAGGCACTTCTGTTTGGGTATCACACTATCACACAAAATTCACCAAATCAAAACAAACTCATATTATTTCTAGAATGTTTTCAGTAAAAATTTATCTACCTATTCATTCATGTATTTTATATTCTTTAAATACATATTTATTGATTCATTACAACATGTGTTCCACCTTATAATAGACCTTTTATGACACTTGGCTTGTTGCATTTTCTCCAAGATCATGTGTCTGAGATTTCAAGAAAAAAATCCAGCAACAGTGCCATTTAAGAATAAATTACATGTTACAATTAATATTTCATATTCGCAAGCAATTTGGATATATCATCTATGGAGGTTTTAGAAAAGATCAGAAACTTGTAGAGCAGTGGTTCCCAACCTGTGGGTTATGTTCAGTTTGTAACAATGAAAATACATCCTGCAGATCAGATATTTACATTACGATTCATAACAGTAGCAAAATTACAGTTATGAAGTAGCAACGAAAATAATTTTATGGTTGGGGGTCACCACAACATGAGGAACTGTATTAAAGGGTCATGGCATTAGGAAAGTTGAGAACCACTGTTGTAGAGTAAGATGACCCTCATCCTTCCACAGAAACTTATAGAAATCAGTACCTCTAAGACAGGAGCCCCAGTTTTTGTTTTGTTTTGTTTTTTCCCCTGATTATGGAAAGTGATCATTATGCACTATTAATCAAATATTCTAATTAATTTTCTGAGCCTCCTTTCAGTGGCAAAATTTTGTTATTACTCATAGGCCAGGAAAACTAACATAACCTAAACAGAAACATAGTCCAAGAGACGAATGCCCTGATCACTTTAACAGCAGCAGAAGACAGAAGTTCTCTGCAACTTACCTAGCTGGTAGACCCTCTGAGTCTGAACTTCCCTTGACTTAGCAAATTAAATTCTAGCAGAAAAAGTAAGAGAATGAAAGAAATCCCTTACATGATACTAATACTTACATTTTCACCCAAGTTGGTAAGCACTTGAAATGAAGGAATATTTGACTATACCCTGCCCAATACACTTGTTCATTAAGCAGTATTTTCTGCAATGATGTTTGATATGTAAACACTAAATGAAAGTCTAAATATACAGAAAAACAAATTGAGTACAGCACAGTAGGACTTGCTATAAACAGCCAACAGCCTTCCCTTCATTTGGAAGAGAGCTTGCTTACGTATTCCAAAGATTAATGAGCAATCAGTTCTAAATTAAACTAAGACCTGCATTTAAATTTTTCCTTTCCCCTCTTTGGAAAGCTTGAATGAGTTACACTGAAATAAAATGCAGTATTTTATTTTCTATGTGTTGTGTAATGTTATTAGCAACATGAAAGAGTGCTTTGGAAAGACTTCCCACAAATTTTTTTTAAAAAAAATAATTTATTTTCCTATACAATTTGAAAGGACACAGGGCATGATGAGGTTGGGATCTTTTAACACATGACAGAGAATCTAGCTCTGTCAGTCACTCTGAAAAAAAAGCTATACCTCTATGGATAAAAGAAGAGAAACACATTTATGAACCTTACAGATATCATG
The DNA here is from genome assembly GCA_028646575.1 of Pseudocheirus occidentalis. NCBI lineage: Eukaryota > Metazoa > Chordata > Mammalia > Diprotodontia > Pseudocheiridae > Pseudocheirus > Pseudocheirus occidentalis. Next base: position 120,920,629 of record CM053600.1, on the reverse strand, counting down.
ATACGTATCTAACTCTGAATTTCAATTTAATTAAAAATGATATAAACTATTTTTCACTGGACATGTCAATACTGTTAGAGTAGAGGAAAACACATCAGAAACCCATTATAATGTTGGGATCAAGGGATAAGGATAACACCTATGAAAGAAGCATTTTAGAAATAAGCCTATTTGTGTACAAAGAGTTCATGATCTGAGCTCCAGCAAGATTGAATCTATAAAATGACAAATGCCCTTATAACTAAAATGTATTTTGCTAGTGATTCCTAAATTAAATAAACCTGATAAATGAAATTCCCAATTCACCAAAATCAGTAAATAAAGGATAATGTTTAGTTTTCTAAAATCTCTCTCTCTCTCTCTCTCTATATATATATTATATATATATATATCCCTTTTTCTATAGCTAGATAGCTAGATAACAGAGAGATACATGATACATAGATAATTAAAGTAATTATTAAATACTAACTTCATCCTCAAATCTGGATGCTACAAAGAAGGAATGAATATAATTCATGGGCATATTAGCTTCCTTTCAGAAGTTTAGTTGATGGAATTAAGAAAATAAACAAATGAAATTCTTATGGAATAAAAAAAAGGGATTATATGATCAACTGGCAGTATAAGGGATATTGAAAGTTTGCCCATATGAGCAATATGGGCATTAAGTGATACATGAAACTAACGTGAGTCAGAATGGTCTAGGATGTCCTTATATAGAGGTGGTAGAGTTTAATAGATGTGAAAAAAACATGACAAAGGGAGATTAGCATGATAAATAATGTCATTTAATTTACCAAAGTCTATTTTACCTAGTTTGTTGACATATGAAATCACTCCACACTCAGTTTTCTCAAATAGAAAATGAGGGGAGCTGTACTTGATGATTTCATAGAGTAAATGCTGGGTACTAAAACTTTTCTCAGAATTGCTCAGCAATTAATTGGTAGTCATAATTACAACTCAAATCTTCTGTCTCCACATTTACAGTGTGTCCTACCACAAAATAATACAGATAAAAGCATGAATGGAATATAATTTTTATCATTCCTTTTTTCCTAAGTATTTGATTCCAAAAACATACTGAATTAAGCTATAATCAATATAGCCCTTTGGCCATAGAGAAACTTGATTTTACAGTGGTGTCAAAACACACCAGCAATACTCTCAGGAGTATCTTGAAACAGATTAAAATGTAACTGGGAAAGCATTCACAAAACAAATAATATTACAACATGGAAACCTTAATATGTGGTTTTCTAAGTCAATGTTTGGTGCCCTCTCTTCTATTTGAATCTGACTTCATTGTCTATATTAGAAAATTAATAACCTTGGGCAAGTCACTTAACCCTAACTGCCCTGCCTATGCTCCTCAAAAAAAAGCCCACCCCAAATTAAGTCACCAAATACAGCATCTGTGAAACACAGTTCAGAAAGTCAAGAAGTTCTTTCACGTTGAGATTTTCAAAGAGAGTAGAAAAATGGAAAGTAGTCTCAAGAAGAAGCTTTACTCTATATTTCAGCTGAACTGGATTACTTCCTGTGTCTGTAAATGTTTTACATGTTTCACCTCTGCTTTTGCTTACATGGTTTCTACTTGCCTAGAATTTATCTTCCATGTCTTTGGAATTTCATCTGAGCTTTTAAAGCCCAAGTGAATGCCATCTCTCCCAAGAAGCCTTCCTGATTTCACATATCATTTTGTTCACACATCTATATTACAATACCATATATTGTTTTGATTTATATTTACCTGAGAATATATACAGCAGACTATAAAATCCAGGAAGGCAGGGACTTTGTTTTAATTATTTTATGTCTAACCCTAAAAGATAGTAACAGAATGACAAATAAGAAATACTTAATTAATCTGATACTATAAGCCAATGAAATATATGATAATTCCTACAGTTTTTAACAATTCATCTTTGAAATTAAATAGAAGATAAGTCTAAGTATTTAAATTTGTACTAATTTTTAAAAATACCATCCCAGGAAGAAAACAAAAATGTTTCACCTTGTTTTTAAGAAATTTTACTGTCAACAATATATTTTATTAGAAGGTTTCACTCACCTCACAGGGCATTCAGAAACATTTAACTTATGATATTTCCATACATTCAATTCACAAAAGAGGTGCTTCCAAGTTATGAAAATAAGAATTACCTATTCAGAATTGGTCTAAATAGTGATACATTTTCTTATTTAGAATTCAGTACAGAAGGAAGAAAATTAAAGCATAAGTAGGTAAAGGTATTATTTAATAAGCCCCTGTTATTTTTGCAAAAGTGAACTTTCATGCCATTTATAACCCACATGCTACAACAGAAAATTAGTCAAAATCAAATATATTAGGATGAAATTTGCTTGAGAAGGATGGTTTTAAAACATGATGACATTATAACCCTTTGCCTATTATAGGTCCTGGATCAAAGAAGACACATAATAAACACTTGTTGAATACATGCAAGGCAATAAAAATGAAACAATTTTCTTATTACCTGATCATCAAAGGTTCATAATCTTGCAAAATGGCTATTTTCCTTAGGCATTAAGGGCCATATTTTCCTAATAAACATTAGATTATGATTTCTTTTTTTCTCTTCCTTTTGTGTATATCTGATTCTTGCAAAGAATGAATTTTTCCTTTTTGCCACAAAGGTGCTCTAGATATGCCAACTTATGTCTCTAACAGATGGCTTAAAGTATCTAGATCTTGAACAAATTTCTCTATTCAAGAAACTCTAAAAAAGATTCATATAAATACACCATGCTCTAAGACTGACTTCAAATTCTGATCTCCTTTGTTAATGGTGAAAGATTCTATAAATAACAGTTACAATTATACTTTGGATTTCCCAAAGCTAACAAATGACTACCTGAAGTTGTTAGAAATAGTTAATGGTTCTCCTATTAAAAAGGAAAACTAAAAATAGAAGGATTAAAATGAAATTCATAAGAACAATAAAATTTTCTAATTCCAGTAAAACAAAAAAGTCAACCAATAAATATTTATTAAGTAATTACTATATACCAGGCTTTGTGGTAAGCAGTGAAGATACAAAAAGAGGCAGAAAACAGTCCCTGCCCTCAAGAAGCTTACAATCTAGTATATTCTGGTCTAATAAATTTAACATTGGTATTGAAGTATAAAAAAAACTATTTAGAGAATCAAGAAATGAAAGAAAAGAAATTCCATGTTATCTTAATGGCTTGGAAGTATTCCAAATTGATGATTATATTGCTTTTACACTGTTTTATCATGACCATTGGCTTCCATATAAAAATCAAAGATTTACCTAATGTTAAAATGAAAAAAAATTTTTAGAGTCTATCTGGTTCAACCCTATCATCAATATGACTCTGAGTTCTGAGATGTCTTGCTCAAGAACAAAGAACAAGTATCAGAGGCAAGTCTTAACTCATTTTCTAGAGCAAGTATAATTTATTTTCATTCAACTAGTCTATGAAATTCTAAAATGGTGTATGTGTGGGTATGTGTTCAATAAATAGACTTTACATTCTACTTCCAGTAGGAGAGGGATAGGGAAAAAAAAATTAAAGCACACAAATATCGAGTTCTACCAACTCAATGTCTCATTTAATCAATCTGGATAAATAATAGCATGTGTGATCATAAAATAGTAGAATTGGAAGAGGAGTGGTCTTAGTTTCAGAAGTCAAGTTGTGGTTCCTACACTATTTTATAGCTCTTTGCAAGTCTTTTAGCCTTTGTGAAATCCAGTTTCTTCTTTTGGTAAATAAGTTACTGCCTACCTCATAAAATTACTGAAGAGAGAGAATTTTCTAAGTTAAAAAACTCTACATAATTGTGAAATATTAAGATAAATGTTTCAATTATATTTATTTTAGGCAGAAATTTAGGGCACTAAAAAAAAGAAAATTTATTATCAGGTAATCATTACACCTTATTTTATAGAGAAAGTTTTAGCAATTTGTTTTGTAAAAGAAAGAAGAAAGGAAGGAAAGAAAGAATAGAAAAACAATAAAAATAAATAAAACAATGAAAAACTCCCAGAGAGTACTAACAATGCAAAAAAAAGAAAGAAGAAAAATTAAGAAAGAAAGAAAAAAAGAAAGAAAGAAAGGAAGGAAGGAAGGAAGGAAGGAAGGAAGGAAGAAAAGAAGGAAGGAAGAAAGAAGGAAGGAAGGAAGAAAAATAGCTAGTTTCTCTGGGACATTTATAAAAACAAAAATAAATTATTAGATTTTGTTCTATTCTGATAGCCATTTTGCAAGGGGAGAAATGTACCCAAAGAAAAATGGTCCAGCATGTACTTAGATTCTGAAAATGGCACACACAATATAAAGGACTTTACTATTATATCAATTCAAATCGTTATTGAGTGAAATTATATACCTGTATATTGCTACTCTTATGCTGTTATAAAATATTCTAAAAAAAACTTGTCATTTAAAATAGTTTCGCCCTGCAGTCAGGAGTACCTGAGTTCAAATCCGGCCTCAGACACTTAACATGAAAAACTAGCCATGTGACCTTGGGCAAGTCGCTTAACCCCAACTGCCCTCCAAAAAGCAAAAAAAAAAAAATAAAAATAAAAATAAATAAATTAAATAAAATAGTTTCATAATGCTTTTTTATACTGTCATTCTTTATTTTTCTATTTCTTTCATTTTTTTCTTTCTTTCTTGGTTTCTGTTGTTCCTTTCTTTTTTCTTTTACAAAACAAATTGTTCAAACTTTCTACATTGGCTAAACATCCTTGGTTTACTCTGGTATACTTTTACTACTTGTTTCAAATTCCTTTAAAATGCAAGACTAGTGCCAGAAATAGCTCAAATGCCATAGTCCTAAACCCATTTCTGAAGGTACAACATATGTCCAATTTTGAGATCAGCTGGAGTTCAATCTAAATGGATATATACCTATACATAAAACAGCAGAGAAATTGCTCCAATTGAAGTACTAGTCTCATTCAAGGTCTTGACCAAGTATCGCTTTTGTGAATTAAAAAACACATACATATCCTAATCAATCTTCTGCCTCTCAAAGAATCAGAATTCCTAATGGCTACTTTATCAGGGAAGAAGAAGAACAAAAAATAATATGATGATAATAATTGCTTATTCCAAATGTTCATATTTTGTGACAATTTATTATCTAAAATATTTTAATAGCTCAGTTTTCTTCTGAATGTACTCATCTTCAAATCTATATTCAAGTATTCTGTACAGGTTCTGCTGATCTGGAATCAAACTAATAAGAATGTTAAAATATTTTTGAATATTCTGGTCTATATTTTATATGAAGATACAAATTATCAAAAAGATGTTAGAATTGTCTCTTTTTCATGACAATAGAGAGTAATGTGTATTTGTGCAAAGAATAAAAATAATTTTTGCATTGATTATGTCCTATGTATCTGACTGTACAATCAGTTGGGGATGCACAGAATAAAGAAAAGATTCTCTACCCTCAAGAAGCTTACATTCTACCTGCAGCGTTGGATAGTGGGAACATAAATGCAGCTAAATAAATTCAAAATATATGAAGAAAAAATCCAAAATAATTTGAGAGAAAGAGACAGAGAGAGACAGAGACAGAGACAGACAGAAAGAGAGAGAGAGACAGAGACAGAGAGAGAGACAGAGAGAGACAGAGAGAGAGAGAGAGAGAGACAGAGAGAGAGACAGAGAGAGACAGAGAGAGAGAGAGAGAGAGAGAGAGAGAGAGAG
>CM053600.1:120872136-120914808 GCA_028646575.1 Pseudocheirus occidentalis | reverse complement strand
TCCTTTACATAGAAATATCTGATAGGAATGGACACTACAAATGTGTTCATACAATATACACACATACATACCTTCAGTAATTTTAGAATTGGGAAGACAATGAAAATGAACTAAATGATTGGAGTCAGATGAGTTATAAGAAGGAAAGGTGGAATCCACAACTACCTATGAGATTATAAAGTCCTCAATCTGGCTAATTAACCAGATTACAATAGAAAACTGATTTAATGTTTGGTGCATGTAAAGTACACAACAACAAAAATACAGATCAAACTCCTCATGATTATGGCAGTTGGGAAAACTGTTCTAAGGCTGTCTGGACCATATGTCACTGGGTGGGTCATGTGTTGCATATGACAGATGCACTTGAATAGGACTGTGTATGGAATTTTATCTTTCCAAGAAAGACTGCTTTGTGTCAGCTTGCCAGCACTGACACCCACTAATCCTCCAAAAAGCTTTTCAAATAAAATTGTGACTCTATAATAACAATCCTTGGGGAAATATATGATTATACACAACTTCTGTTGTTTAATTCTGTTAATCTTGTACCTGATGTAATCACTCCCAAAGTAACACAAGTTAGTTATAGTAGGGGATTTAGCTGATCACCCTGTTTACTCACACAGCCAAAAAAAAAGATATCAGAGACTAGCAAACTTTATGATGCAGTCTTCCAATTTCTGAAAGAACAGAAATATCCCATTCTTTTCTGAAGTAACTTTATCAAAAGCTAAGGTTAATCTCCCAGGCCCATTGTTACTCACAAATCTATTGTTTTCCTCTATGCTCCTGCTCTGTGTAATTATCTATCTTTAACTCTCTTGTTCTTTCTTCCTTTTTCCCTCTCCTCTCCTACGATCTCCTCTCCTTTGCTTGTCACATAAAGTATGATAACACTAAGAGTGTTATAAGAAAATATTTTCAGTTTTTCAAAGTTCATGTTAAGTATTTGAGGAATGCTTAATTAAAACTCATCCATTCTTTATACCACTTAGCATAATTTGTGCTGACATAGTTAGGCCCCACTGAGACCACTTCCATAAGAATAGCATTTGTTGCTAGACCATGACCAGAAATATGTAGAAAGGTCAAAAAAGTGACAAGGATTAAGTAAGTGATAGATCAATATGGGGGAAATGATTAAAAACACTAATCATGTATACCTTGCTTAAGTGACAGCTAAGGATAGGGCAGCATCCATTTCCATAGCTGTCAAAAAGAAGACATATTTTATGCGCTAGACAAAAGGTCAAGAAGAAACTAAGAAAAGTAGCAAGATTACACTAAATATTGAGAAGCTTATAATTATTTAAATGGCTATGAAGCAGTCTGACAGAAAAAGGGGGAAATGCACTATATAAAATAGTTCAAAATAAACTATATAAAGCAATAAATAAATGTTGTAGATGGACCAAATAAAAAGTAGCTGTTTTATAATGTCTGTGTTTTTCTAACAATCAAAATTTGAAATATAAAGAAGAAAAGCATTAACTCTTAAGAATTGTTCTTATAATTTCTGAAAGATCTAACCTTGCCTTTTTTTGTTTAATATTAAGCAATGCCCACTTACATTAGTTTCTGTCACAGAGGATCCTTTTATTACTGACTTGGCATTCCAACTCAGCAATACAAGGTCACTCAATTATTCTGCCTCAGATGCCATTATCACAGAAGAGAACTGCCATAGAAAGAAATCACTTACGTTATACTGTAGTTGTCATACAAAGAACCCAAATGCTGGCTCTCACCAAGGTATAAGTTTTTTGAAAACAGATGTATAAGATACAGTGGTCTCATCTAGATGATAAGTAAAATGTAACTACTGAGTCAAAAGCCAATATTCTACTTCATTCTTCATCAAATATGCCTTATTCTGCCATTATAAGAAATGTCATTTACTTTTTCCTAGTAAACAAGACTAGTGAGGGTTAAAAAAAGTCTCATGAGAAAAGCATTATACTAGATCAGCAAAGCAAGGTCCTGTCTAAAATGATCCGTATTTGACAATAGCTTGCTTATTTTTTGCTTATTTTTTTCCTTCTCAACCACTGAACATATATAGCCTTATAATTCCTCCTATGAATTAAAAACATTTTTCCAGAAATATATTGTATCAGCTCCATCAATTCTGCAGTCTCCCTGTTCATCTAGCAAGCAAGGGATTTTAAAACTTTCCTTGCCTTCACTCATATTTATTCCTCCAGGGAATGACAAAGTCAACTGGTAATCCAACACCAAGCCTTGTACAGCACTTCACCCATTCCTTCCCCATCAGGGACTCATGGGAATTGATTGCTTCCCACTGTTGAAGAGAATATCTCTGCTAATCTCCTCTAACTGCTGTTGACCTATCTGTGCCATCCTCTCCCAAGTATATAATAAATCAAGTGCATTTTACATGAAAAATGAAGTAATTACTCAGTGAATCCAATGGCTAATTGCACAGAGAGGCCTCTGGGAGATGTGGGACAAATCAGTGTCAGATTTCAAAAGGCAGAAAGGAAGCTGAAATTAATAACTCCTCAAATACTGACAGGTTGAAGGGGACTTGAAATGCACCATTTCTTCAGACACAAACTGATTCCCCACTTAAGGGAATTGGAAAATTCTAGCCATATACCTAGTCTTTAAACCAATACTAGCACTGACAGCTGAGGAAAGAAAAAATAAAGCTTATTGCACTGAAGGGAACTATTTCATGGGAAAAAAGGGTCTGACATGTATCACCAATTGGTTATATGTAGGGAGTGAGAAAGAAGGTGAAAAACCGTCTATAGTGCTGATGAGAATTACAGTATTTGAGAAATCAAAATTTATGCCAATACTCACAAAACTAAATATATATACATATATACACACATATATGTGCATATATGTGTACATATATGTATGTATGTATATATATGTATATATTCCTATTTTAACATTAAGTGGTTAGACCAACAATAAACCTGTTTGCTTTGTTATGTCCTAACGATTTGATAAATCAAGTGCTTCTTCTGCTCTTTCCCCCCTTGTTTGCTACAGTATTACTTTGGTAGCAAGTTGTTATGGTATAACAGATATTACATACTGCATTTGCAGAACAATGGAGTAAAGCAGAAAGGCATTCTTATGTAGGTCAATACTTCATAGACAACAGAAAGTCTTTCATAATGGAGGGAACTGATACCACAAGTTCAATGCCAAAAAGGCTCCCTCTTTTACAGAAGTCTGTATTTTCCACCATCTTCCCACACTTAATGAACCAGACTGTGTAAGTTACATGGTTAAAGGTTATTTACTTCAAGTATACTGAGGAAGAAGACATTGTGTAAATAAGTGCTTATGTGTGTCTATATATGTATATATAGTCATATATATGTGTATGACTAAATTAAAATTTATATATTATATAGATAGATATAGATGTGCCTATATTTATATATCTCTATATATTTAGATGGAGTTTAGTCATACTGATTTTTTGAACTGTCATTTTCTATTAGAAGAATCCAATATGCAATACCCTTACTCCTTATAATTTCACAGGCAAGTACAAGCTCTTATTACTGCACCTTGTGCAAAAAAAATATATCACTTGACATTGGAGAGTGAGTGAATGCCCTCTGCTCTCCCCATCTCCATTCTGATGTGGCCTAGGGACATGAAGGCCTTTGTCTCTAAGGAAAAACCTATTAATTCTGCCAGAGTTAGAGGTGATGTGTGTTACTGGTATGAGTCCCTAGTGTCCAACCTTTCAGACTCCATTATTTTTAAACAATGGGTGGCCTATCTCTTGTAATGATCCCAACTGAGATGAAACTTAATGCTGACGTTGCAATATTTTGCTTGCTCTTACTTCAGTCCTGGGCTAACAAATGTCTGTCCATTCAAGTAATGTATTTTGATAGTTCTGGGTTGTTATTCTCCTGCCCCCCCTTTTTATCATTGTGTACTTGTTAAATATTTTCTATAAAATGTTCATTAAGCAATTACATCAAGAAATCTCTTCTATGCTGCATTACTACAGAACTAAAGTACATGGTATTTAGAAACTTCATATTCTTCATATCTATTATTAATGCATATTCCTACTGTGCCTGAGGACCAAAATGAAAAAATAAAAAATAATATTTATAATATTAGCAATATAGCTATTTTTCTCATTTCACCAGCTATTGTGTTGACAATGAGGAAATAAGATGTTTTATCCAGTTAAATAGCACATCTAAATCCTTTGCTGATTTTAGTTGAATTGTAATTCAGAGCAGGGACTCTGGGGAGAGTATGAAACCCTGCGTTCAGAAATACATTACTAATCTCTTTCTCTTTTGAAGTGTTTGCATAGCTTTGGGTGAAAACTCACTGACTTTTAGCACAGATTTATGTCTCCTTTTTTCCTCAGGCCTAGCCCTGATGCCTGATGTTAAAACGCAAGGCTGTCTTTTTAAAATTCTACTGTCCCCCACCCCACACGCTTATTAACATGACAGGAGTGTAGCACCTTACAAAGAATGGTTTTTAAAAACAACTTAAATCATTAAAAAGAATGGTCAAGAGAAAAAAAATACTATTTTGTCTCACACTGAGTTTTACATCATTGATTCTTTTATACACTGCATTTTTGGCATTGTTACTTATAACAGACATAGGTCTGATATAAGACATTGAGTGATGAAAGAAGGACAAATGAGTACTTCCTGATAATAGTCTCTACTACTTTTGCATTTATTGTGAAATGACAGGCATGAATCACTATATTCTTGTCAGGAACCAGGAAACATCAGGCCTTATCATCATTTAATCTCAATGGATTACCTTGATGTATACACTGAAAGCACATCATGATCCTCATTAAAAGAAAAGATAGTTTAAAATTGTTGCTCCCAACCAAGTAGCTGAAAGCATGCCGATCACCATCAAGGCACAATATTAAAAGAATTGAACGTTTTGAAAAGCACAAAATCAAGTTTTTAAGTTAGTGCATTCATTTATTTTTCTTTTTTGCTTGGGATTTCTTCCTTTAAAAAGCTCAATATTGTTTGTTTTTTTAACTCAAAATGGTTTTTGAGGGGTTAGTTGCATTTATAGTAATAAGATTATTCTCAGTCTGTCAGCAAGGCCTTTCTATCAATCTGCAAATGATCTGGTCATTTAATAATGCAGCAGTATTCCTATGTGAACCATAACCTATCTATTTATAAGTTGCCCCTATGTGACAATTCAATTCAAAATGCACATATCAAGTTTTTACTATGTACCAGTTGAGAGGCAGCGCTGGTGTAGTGGATAGGAACCAGCTCTGGCATGAGGTAGACTTGGACTTACATCCTGCCTCAGACAGATACTACCTTTGTGACCATAGGCAACTTTCTTAACTTCTTAGAACTGTCAGTTCTCTAAAACTGCTTGGCAGGGAACTCTGTGTTCCTCCACCACAATGAAATCACAAACATGGAAAAAATTAAAAATAAATTTGCCAGACAAAATAAAATCTCTGCTTTCAAGAAACTTACATTCTGCTTTGGGAACCAAAATTATATGGGGTTAAAAATCACCAAAGACTTTGGAATCTGAACTAACAGTATTTAATGTTACTGAATTAATTCATACATTTTTAAATCAATATAACAAACTTGTCAATGTTTTGAACTGGTAGGAACCAAAACTTAATAGTCCTTAAAAATCATCTATTAATTCTAAAGTCTAGTGCATCTCATGTCTGATGATAAAATTAGAGATGACAAGATTGCATCAAAACAAGTGCTGGATCAAATTTTAATTATTTTTTAAAATTGAAGATTACATCTTTTATACTCTCTGTAATTTGTTATGTATTTGGGGACATGTGGGGGAATGTGACCTAAAGACCACTTCTCTTTCAAAAGGAATAATGTTGAAAATAATAATGAAAAGTAAACAGAAAAACAGTGAGAAATGATTTTTTTCCCCTTCCAACAGTTTAGCCCAGCATCATAATAGGCAGATTATCCTTGGCTTACTTTCCTTTTATCCACTGTCACTGACTTGTTCAGAACTACTGTGTGTTTCATACCAAGTGAAAAAAATGAGACCACATTGCAGTGGAAGAGAGTTTTATATGTGAAGTGGTTATGTAAGTGTCAGTCTTTGTGTGGCCAAAATATCCAGGTAAAGAACAAAAGGAACTATCTTCTCCATCTCTGGTCCTACCACTGTCTCACTGCTAAAACTAAAGTATTTACTTATGATGTGCCTTTCCATGACTGAGCTTGGCAGCAAAATGACACTACTGGAATTGGTTGCTTACCAGATCATGTTATTTCTGGTAGAGGTGCTTATAAAATCAAGACCCTCACTTGAGGCAGTAGCAAAAGGGCACCAGCAGTTTCTAGATATTCACGATTAAATTCCATATTATTAATTAGTTCCCTTTTTAAATTTTATAACACCTTATATTATTATATTGAAACCTTCTGTTTTGTAAACAATTAACTAAGGTAGTTGACAAAAGAATACCTTGCAAAGTATACCAAAATAAAAATTAAATACATTTTAATCACAATGAAGTGCTATATGGTCAAAAAAATAAACACACGTTTATTTTGAGACTAGAAAGAAAAAAAATTCAATGTCTTCTATATCTCTTACCAGTAAATTCCTAGTAATCCATTTCTAGTAGTTGGAGATCAAAAAGCAAAGATGATTGAGATGGGCACATAAAAAGTACGCAATTATTTTAAGGATCAATTGAAGTATGAGAGACAATCTTAGATTTTTGTGTATTACTTTAGCCATTTGGCCAGGTAAGATACCTGTCTATCTCACAATGTGATGTGCCAAAACAAAAATAAAATGCGTATTTGTTTTTCAAAACTTAAAATGCTACATAACTGTCAGATATGATCACTATTATCATCATTAGTAAGTAGCTTTGTGTTGTCATTGATTGACGAAACAAGTCAGGAAAACCTGAGTTCAGTCCTGCCCTACTTAATAATTGTTTGAACATGAGCAAATCACTTATTCCCTCACCCTCAAGTTCTCTATTTGGAAAATGGATAAATTAATAATACTTATCTCCTAGAGCTGCTGTTGGGATCAAATGAGATAAAATATGTAGCACTTTGCACACCTTAAATTGCAATATCAATGTTAATTATCATTTACTACTACTACTACTACTACTACTACTACTACTACTACTACTACTACTACTACTACTACTACCACTCCTACCAGTCCTATCACTTCTATTTCTACTACTTCTACTACTCCTGACATGGAAATCAGTTATTATTGACTACCTTCATTTATTTTTAGTTTGATTATAGGATTAGCCTCCCTTATTTAGGAAAAGTTAGCCCTAAACAGCTAAGCCAGATTAACACTGATAGTCTCTTAAGTCTAGGTTACCTAGTTACTAAGTTAGGGAATATAGAATGATAGATTTTATCTTTTAGTAGCAGATAATTTAGAAGAATAAAATAACCATAAGATTATGAGGGTTTTTTAAAGGCTAATTTTTCCTTTCTAGATGAAAGGGGGGTTGACCAAAGGCTAAATTCCTCTTCTCAGTAGGTAGAAATTCAAAAATCTAATCTCCTAAAGTTAAGTTTCTCCTTCTGATAGCTGCGATAAGAGGGTTTGACGGCTAATTTATCAATTACCAACCACAAGTTCCTCTATCCCATTCCCAGTTCCCTTTTTTTTCTCTTGGACCCTCTGAAGCAAGTTCTCTTTCTAAAAGCTAAGAATTTATTCCATTTGACCTAAGGGCCCCTTAAAGCATCATTTATGGTTTTAAAATATAAAGAAGAAAAACAAAGACTTAGGAGGGAAAATTAAGAAAGTATAAATCAGGTGACTAGCCTTGTCCTACTGAATTATGTTCAAAACAAGTTTCTGTCATTTTTTTATTCCCCCTTTCTGTTACAAAAATAAACTCTATAAATTATACCTTGTCTCTGACCTCTGAAAATTCAGGTGACCTGAACTGGTATTCAAATAATAACTATGCAAAATTAATCACAGATGGCTCAGTAACTTTGTCTTCAGTTTCCTTTTTATTTCAGACAATTACTACTACTACTACTACTACTACTACTACTACTACTACTACTACTACTACTACTACTACTACTACTACCACCACTACTACTACTACTTCTACTACTACTACTACTACTACTACTACCACCACCCCCATCCTCAACACTACCCCCACCCCCACCCCCACTACTATTACCCCTACTGCTGCTACTTCTACCATCATCACCACCAACTCCATGGAACATTCATTTATGAAATGCATTTTCCCCTTAAGTTTTTTCACAAAAAAAATTCTTTAAATGGTTCTTCTTGAATTACAGATTCAGTGAGCAAATACTTTCCAAGTTCAATATGCTATGCAGATCAAAATGAAGAAATATCTGAAGACAAATAATACAGAAGGAATGAATGAGTATGTTTCAAAACAAGGAAATAAAAACCCCTATTATAATAATTAAGTCAATAAAAAAAAGTTTTTAATTATAAGATAGTGATTCAATGACTATGCTCCATATACCTCTAAGAACTCAGTTCTCTTGAAAACAAGTGATACTTTGTTTACAAGTACATTTTGACTGGCCATGTGGTTAACTGACAATTAAATTATGCAATATTTAACTTATTCATGTTTGAAATTACCAGTATAATTTAAAGAACCACATTCTCTTTTGACTCAATTTGCTCTTGGCATATTTTCTTAAAGTGCCTGTCTTTGGGGATTAGGCTATAGAAGTGGATGGCAAGTGTGTTTTTCATTTCTTATACACAGTCTATGTCAAATCACAAACAAATAACTGTGCTAAAGTATATAATATGTTGGTGGCTGTTTGTTGCATTCATTTAAGAATTAAAATATTTTTAAAAAACCCAAAACATAGCTGTTTTTTCATTTGTTTTGCTTTTTGGAGAGCAATTGGGGTTAAGTGATTTGCCCAAGATCACATGGCTAGTAAGTATTAAGTGTTTGAAGACAGATTTGAACTCATATCCTCCTGACTCCAGGACTGGTGCTTTATTAACTGTACCACCTAGCCACCCCAAGCATAGTTGCTTTAAAATTATACCAGGTTTATGCAAGTTTTTAAAATTATCACAGCACAGTTGTGCTTATAAACAGTCACACAACACTCAGGAAGTTCAACATCTTCTACTGAATTGTCAAATTATTTTAAGCACTTATTAAACAGCACAAATTTACATAAGTATAACATTATTTTGTTCTTTATTTTGTTCTATCATTGGTTTGAAAAGTTTATAAGAGTTGATCTTGGATGTGCAGACATGATTGACATTTAGACCTAATACCATGTTTTGATTTAAGTATGAACAAGATATAAAATTATAAAGACAGCAAAGAATTAATTTCATTTAATCAACTTCAATTTATATTTGACTGATTTATGGGGAACTCTGTGCGTGCCGTATGATTCATTATTTGAGGCAGAAATCTGATTAGGTAACTAGAAATAAGGATTAATTCAAAAGGTATCCCTGATTTAGCATAAAAGCTCAAATTCTTCCAATTCAAATGTATTATTTTTTCCAGTTATCACATTAAGGCTTAACTCAGTAGTCTTCTTATACAAAACATGCTAAAAAACAGATCAAAGTGGATTGAACCAGTCTCATCAGAAATCTAAATCCAGCATCTACTACCAATTTTAATATAAACTAAAAGTTCCAGGAGTTACAAATTTCTATCTAGAAACAGTACACATTACTGCTTTTAAAGCTAATGAAATTAAGTTGGAAATGGTGACTTTTCCCTTCATACATCATTAAACCTTTTGATTCACAATGCTTGGTAGATTGGGTAGGCCAACTGGGAAGGAAAAAAAGTAGAAGATGATGTCTAGTTGGAGCCAGTCATTCCATTTAGATCATCTGAAACACTTTTCTAACAGCAAAGTCAAACTGATCAGTTTGTTTCAAGTTGAAGATTTAATAGATAAAAAGCCTGATTTCCTCCTTAAATGTGGTTAAGGTACTTGGAGTGCTTTTCTTTGTAGCCCACTTTCTATCCAAAATGCTCTTAGCTGTAGGCATGCCTATGAAACTGTCTTAACTGGTGAATATTCAGTCAAAATCCTTGCTTAGTGAATAGAGGATACATCAATGCTGACAGTCTTTATAGGGCTCTTATGAATACTGGCAGTGTAATCTGTTGTTAGAGGTATTGAAATGCATAACAATTTCAAAAAATAGCTTTTTGTGAAGTGACAAAAGCTATAGTTATTAACACCTGGTATCTTTATTCATTTTTATATAAAAAGCAGCTCAGATGTTTTCCTTTTTAAAATTATTTCCCCAGATTTAATATGAAAATAGATACCCCTATAGCATTTAAAGGATCCTACAATAAAGGACTTTTACTGAGACATAAACCAGGACAGTTAAAGTTGCTTAGCTCCAAACTGCTTAGTAACACAAGCACACTTACATAGGAAAAGGAAACATTTCAATGTCTTGATCAGTAAAAAGCATATAAATAGTAGTCTTTAGAGCATGAAAAATTAGAAAGTAAAAAATGGACACATATATTTAGCAAGGCCAAGGAAATGGAATAAAATTGTGGGGATTCATTTTAAAAATGTTAATAAGTTTTAAAACATCTTTGTGATGAGCCTGCTTCTTCATATAACAGTTATCCCTCCTCAGCCCCACAAGGTACACATGGACCTTTTGAATTCATGTAAAATAAGCACAGTAATGTACTGTATAGACAAATGCTCAAAATCTAGGAAATCAAACCAAAAACCCTTTAGTTTGAGGCCACCTCTATAGAAACTTAACATGTCTTATAAATTGGAGGAACAGGAAAGAGAAGAAAAAGGAGGAAGAGGAGGAGAAGATGGAGGAAGAAGAAGAGGAAAAGATGAAGGAATAGGTGGAGAAGAAGGAGAAGAAAAATGAGGAGGAGAAAGAAAAGAAGGAGGAGGAGAAGGAGAAGGAGAAGGAGAAGGAGGAGAAGGAGGAGGAGAAGGAGAAGGAGAAGGAGAAGGAGAAGGAGGAGAAGGAGGAGGAGAAGGAGAAGGAGAAGGAGAAGGAGAAGGAGAAGGAGAAGGAGAAGGAGAAGGAGGAGAAGGAGGAGGAGAAGGAGAAGGAGAAGGAGGAGAAGGAGAAGGAGAAGGAGAAGGAGAAGGAGAAGGAGGAGAAGGAGGAGGAGAAGGAGAAGGAGAAGGAGAAGAAACTATGAACTTTTTTAAATTTGGGATTTAGAAAGAGTAACCTGAATAGTGGCGTTCAACACTTAACTAAGTGATCCACTTTTCATTGGTACTGATCAAAATAAAGTGATGTGCATTTCAATTTCTTCAAATGGTGAGAAAATCTTGGGTATACATCTTGACAGAAGAACATCTTTGGAGGACTACCATAACCTGAGATTCATTAAATTACCTCAACTAAGGTCATATTTTATGCCTTACACAGTCATGGAAGCCAACTCATATTCATGAAACCCATGCTTGTGGAACACAGACTCTATATTATTCTAAACAGTTCGATATTGGAGTAGAGGGGGTTTCAAAAAGTGGATTAAAACTGCAGTATAAATATGATGTTCAAGAGTCAACCTAAGTAATTTTGCAGTCTTTTCACCTGGAGATATGGCAATGACATATCATAGTGTTTACAAAGGAATGAGTCATTGGACAAGGTTAAAGTAGCATTCTGTGTTAGTGAAGAAAGTTGAAATATTAAAGTAGGACAATAATAAAAGCTTTATGGTTGTATAACATTGAGAGCAGGGATGTTTTTGCCTTTCTTTGTATCTCCAAGGCTTAGTGCAATGTGTTGGTTAATTTTGTGGATCTTTTCCCTCAACTCTTTTTTTTCTCTCTTCTAGCACATATTATTCTGTGGAGTGTGAGAAAGTGAAGTCATGTATTAGGAGACATAGATAATATGAAAATAAATTATATCAATAAAAATTAATTTAAAATACTAACAGAAGAGATTTCACAAAGGGTATATATGTATTTTGCAGTGAATTTTTCTGTCATCCCTCTTTTTTAAATTGTGTGCTTTTAGGCTTTATGTCTCATTTATTTTTCCTTTCTAGTATCTATAATTTGATTATGGACAGATTGTCAGAGACAATAACTCAACAATAATAGTGAGATTAAGTTAATGTATGAGTTAACCCTTAGAACAGTATTTTGTACTCTGAAAGGATTAAAAAATATTCCTTGATAATTGCATATTGGAAACTATTATCAGTAACTGAAAAGACAGCATCATTCTTAGCATCTATAATGTCACAGTTATTTTGTTAGCTTTACTCCATAACAAATGTTTGACATTTCATACGGAGAAATGTTTCTCATCTTTCAACAAGAAAAAGTCAACACTATGTAATTATTATAAGCTAGGTTATGCTTGAAGGATAGTTAAGAAATTATGCCTCCTTTCTTTGCATATATGGGGAAATATGGGTGTCGTATGTTTGATAATCTATCAGACCAGGTTAATGATGACAAGTTTTTCAGAAATGCTTTTTACTTTATAAATCTTTATTACAAGAGATGACTAATTCATTAATATTATTGTGATATAAAATCAAAAAGCATCAACAAAAAGAACATCAAATTATTATCTTCCTTATTTTCCTTTGAGCATGGTATTTCATTCTTCTACCATTTCTATTAATATCCAAAAGGTATAATACATAAAACCTCATTGAGAGAGTAAAATTTCATTAAAAGGTATTTTAAAATATTTGCTGTTTTATGCAAATCTAATGAGTAAAGCAACTAGTCATTTTAAAAGTTGCTCACTGATAGAGGACCAAGCTTCACATGAGCTGCTTTTCCTCACTTGAAGTTAGGTCGTGTGTCAGTGTATGGTCAAAGTTGAGGTAGGAAATAATTGCCTTTGAATCGTTTTATTATATTTTTCTTCTTGATAGAAGTTGACATTTATTTTCTATCAAGTTACCCCATGTCAAGATAAAACATGGGGCAAACTAGGTAAGATATAGAATGAAAATCAGTGGGTACTTGTAAGCTAAGCACACACATACACGCACAACACCAAAAAAGCCAATGGCGATGGATTACAAAAAGGCAGTGAGATTAAAAAAAAAAAGCAACAGCTTTGACTCAGAATGGTCAGGCTTTAACGTGATTGAGGTTAGCAAGCAACAATAGTTAAGAGATGCATGAAAAAATATTTTAAAATTTTGACTGAACATTCAAAGTCTCAGTGTGTAGTAGAAAGAACAATGGGCAATCTTAGAGGCCATCTACCCCAACTGTGTCAATTTTTTTTCATTAAAGAAGAACACTAAGACAATGAAGGGTCAAATTAATTGCCAAGGTCACACATGGATTCATGAAAATCAAGTCATCCTGTTCATTTGGATTAGTCCTTGAATCTTAACTCTCCAGAATAAAAATAATTCCTGCTTTAGAAGATAGAGCATTAAAGCTTCTTCTCTCCCTTATGGAGCTTTTAAATAGTATTAGCCATTCTACTGATACTAAACAGTGCTTGAATATAGACACAGTATTCACTCTCTAATAATAATGAAACTTTTAATTTCATTATTTAAAATGTATATTTAATCAATAAGCTGTGAACAGTGGCAGGCAATAGAAAGGAGAAAAAGAGATGAAGTAATGTCTCTGAACCCTTGCTTAGAAAGCGAGAATTTTGTACTGAAGTGCTAAATTTCTGCATTTTGTGAATTAATTGATTCTTATTTGTTATGTAGTTTTGAAAGGTCGGATAATTTAAATACAAATAATACATAGAACATGAATAAAACAATGAATAAAACCTAAAACAAATCAATATACCACAGAGCTATTCCTGATAAGCATTAATCAATGTGAATATCCCATGGAGCTTGTTGGCGTGTGCTTTCTCATAATGAATAGGAAAACCCATAGCATGTATTAACCATAATGCACAATGTCATTTCTTATTCTTGAATTTTCAATTGTAGTAACACATGCAATGTCAAACCACTTGGCCAAAGGCCAGCTCAACTCTCAGGAATCAGTTACTACCAAATCTCAAAGGAGATCAATCACAAATGCAGGTTTTACTGGAGGCAAATGCAATATTTTGTTCCCTTTCTTTATATAAATATACTCTAAAGATAAACCTATGCTAGCAGTATTCAAATGAAAATATAATACTGTTTTAGCCTCACTTCCTTTGATCACTGCTATGTTAACAAACTGAATGACAATAAAGGTTGTGAACAAGAACTCCTCTGGGATTGGTGAAGTACATATACAGTGTCCAGCTACAACTAGAGATGTTTTATTCAGCATTATATCAAAGGTTAATGCTATCCTGGACAACTTCACATTAAATGCCATCTGTGCCTGCTAAGAATTTTGTAGTGAATTGTTACTGTCAAGGAACTATTTTTTTAAAATCATTATGTTTTACTTAACTCACAACTCACAACCCTCACCCTATCACCCTGACATGGATACAAGGGAAATCAATTTCATTGCTAATTTTTCCCCCAATGGAACCACCTTGCTCATCCAGGGAAGTGATAAAGGTACTCTCAAACAAAGCTTTCCACCCTAAAGTTGGGCAGGCAAGGCAAGTGTTTTATCTAGGTACTACATTAATTTTGCCAAATCATGCTCCTGTTTTCTACTCTTCATGCAGAGGAGCAGAAACAAAATGACAGGTTAACAATAAATAATATTAATGAATTACCATAATAAAAGAGTTATTATGAGAAACTGTGTTTATAGTATGGATTTCTAGAACATAGAATGAATGGCAATTGTCATACTGAATACAATTCATAATTGAGCAAAAAACACTACATGAATTTATATATGTAAATATACATAGGTTATATATAAATATACATGTAATGCCTATATGTATGTGTGGGTATATATTGATATATGCATCAATAGGATCATATATACAAATGTATAACTTGTATTAAACTTTGACTGATGCCTCATCATTGGCTACAGATAGAAAAATCAGTGGATAAAGTTGGATTCAGGAGGAGATAAGTTCAGATCCTGCCTTAGATAACTAATAGCTGTGTTACTCTGGGCAAGTCATTTAGACTCTCTCAGACTCAGGTTTCTCATAGGTTAAATCAGAATAATAATAGCACTTTCCTCATAAAACTATTATGAAGATGAAATTATGTATAATATCATGTCATATCATATATATTACAATATGATATAATAGAATAGAATAGAAACATTTAGGCATATATTAAAACAATTCACAAACCTTAAAGTGCTATATAAATCCTATCATTTTTACAATCAATGTCAAAGTATATATGCAACCCTGACTTCTTGAATTTTATACCAAAGTAGCAGCATGATGTAGGAGATAGAAAGCTGGAGAGGGAGTCATGAAGACCTGAGTTCAAATCCTATCTTTGACACTTACTAGTTCTATGAGTAAGAGCAAGTCAATTAACTCTTTTCATTCTCATCTTCCTAATTTATAAAATGAAGATAATTACACTTGAAGTACCTCCTTCACAGATTTTTGAGGTTAAAATGAAATAATGTATGCACATATATTAAATATCAGCTATTAATATTATCCCAACAGCCTGGAAACAGAGTATCTACAATCTGATGACCAACCTGAATAACTATACAGAATCTCATCATCAGATGTCTGACAACTATATATTGCCTAAACAACTCAACAACTTATTAAGACCATCTACTAAAGCATGGAATTTGTCAAATATAACAACAAAAACTCAACTTTCCTAAAGTATGTATGTGCATTGGTGTATGACCATGTATGGATAAAATTATAAATAGATCAAAATTTAATTTAAAAAAATTTAGACTTTAAAATATTATATAAGCATATTTGTTATCTATAACTAATAAAAATAGAAAGTCAGCAGCCGAAATTCCCAAATCAATCTATTAGAAATTTTCAAGTGAACAATAATAAGCTAAATAATTTCAAAAGTAAGCAAACTAACATTCTGGTTCTCTTCCAGCAAATCTCATTATATAAAATAAATAATATATTTTAAAAAATAAAGCTTTTCATATTTTTTTCTCTAATTTTAAGGACTCCAGTATTTAAAACTGTAAAATGTATTCAGTAAGTAAATAGAGAAGTTAATAAGTGGCATCACAAAATGATTATTTAGTTTAAACATTTGGCTACTCTCATTAATTTAGGGGTTCACAGGTTATTCATTTGTGAGCTGAGAGACTGGGCACAAAAAAGAGACCATTTCCTTCAGATCTATTTCAATATTAAAACATTAGCAATGGAGAGAAGATTTCTGTAATAATATTATTGAAATAGAGAAAATTTTAAATGAAATACTATCTCCAGGAACATAGATTTTACTGTAAGTATGGTACATCTGGATTAATACAGGGAAATCAAATTACAAAGACAAGGCCATCTTGGGGGAGAGTTGCTTTGTGAACTTTAAAACACAACCAAAATGTCAGCTTTTAGTTGAAAATAGTTTTCCATGAATATTCCATATTTTCATTCACCTACTATAAAAGGAATCTCCATCTTGGGTCAGGTGTACAGAGAATTAATTTCTCTATGAAAGAATGGCAAGGGAGTAGGAGTAGGACTGGGTAACTGAATGCTTTATCTCTGGCTAATTTTTACTTGCTTAAGATGACTATAAAGTGAAAAGATCTTTCCATTTTATTAAATCTTTCACAAAACAAGAAAACTGTCTTTAATGAAATTGCTGATCATCTTAGTTGTTTGAATGTTTAATGTGTGTATGTTTTTCAATAGCAAATTACTGCAATGCATATTTAAATATGGCAATGTTCTGTTCTTTTTTCTACATTAAATTTTGTAAAAATTTCTTCTAGAGATGAAGCAAAATTCCATGCTTATGGTATTTCTGCTGAGAATATCACTACACTAAATAGTATATGGAAATAATAAAGAAAACAGAGAAGGCATATTCACAGCACTTATAAATTAAAACCAAAATTACTGAGGCAAACACCTACATGATTTTGAAACCACTTTGGCTGGCTTTTATGCTGAATTAATTGTTCTAGCTTTTTGCGTTTCACAAGTTATAATAGGGTGAATTGAATAAATCACTCTATAAAGAATAAAAGTTATCCTATGTGGAATGTCAAAACACAAACTTGTTCTTTTTAATCAGCTTGTAGTAAAACAAGATAAGGATCCTGAATTATTCTTGAATTTCAGTCCTATTTAAAATGAAGTTTGCTGGAAAGAAGAAAACATACCATGATGAGGTATCTCATAATAACATATTCTTTAGAAATATTAAAAACTGAATATGGAACAATGTTTTGATAAAAGTTGAGGACAAATGCATTCATTTTAAAAGAACAATAAAAAATGAGAATAAAATCAAAAGCCAGCCACACACAGATGTTGGGAAACAATATAAGTAAGACACATACAGTATAGAGTGGTTTCTGCAAACTTAGTCATTTTAACTAGAAATTAAATTTGACCTGAGCCACATATCAACCTGTCAGTTCCATTCAACTAAATTAAATGTAACTTGGGCTGCCTGAACAATATAAGAAGATTAGTTATTAGGCATTTCTTACATGGCAACCAAAGTTTAAGTTTTCCAAAAGCTCTCGAGGCTAACCTTATATTAGATGCCACTGAGGACACAATTAAAAGTTTATGTATACTTACATTGCTGACAGTTGTCAAGGAAAAAATGCTGAAAACTTTAACTACTTTTATTACTGTATAAGAGCAATTAATACCCAACCCCACAAGAACTATGACTGTAGCAAAGAAACTGAGGACTCCCTTTGGGGCGAATATAATGACATCATACATTAAATATTCAACAGACCATTAAGAGTGATTAAAGATTAATTCTGTGTTGGAGACATGGCATGGGATCATTAAAGGTCATGACTTCAGTCTTAATTATTTGGCTTATTGTTTTTTACTTAATTAGCTCAGTTAAATGAGTCTTTGCTTATGGAATGACTTAACTTCAGAAACTCGTTACCTCAATGTCAGTGGCAGTCCCTGCTGAACTTTGTTTTCATAGAAATGCTTTATCTAATTTGGGATTGGGATTAATCATTTCTCCAGGGAAAAGTGGGTTGGGGAGGGGGCGACAGAGAATTGGAGAGGAATTTATCCTGTGTGAATCAAACCTATTATGGATTCAAGTAGCACAATATACAGCACAATGATCACTAAGCTTGAAGTTCAGTTTTAAAGCC
The DNA here is from genome assembly GCA_028646575.1 of Pseudocheirus occidentalis. Lineage (NCBI taxonomy): Eukaryota > Metazoa > Chordata > Mammalia > Diprotodontia > Pseudocheiridae > Pseudocheirus > Pseudocheirus occidentalis. The sequence goes on along the minus strand of CM053600.1, from coordinate 120,896,593 downwards.
TGGATTTTATACTCACTAGCCATGTGACAGAACAAACCAAGTATCCAGTCTGGATCCTATTCTAATGTATAAAAGGAGGAACATGGAGAGAAAGCAAAATTCTTCACAGACTGATTGTGGAATTGTCTTCAAGAAAGTATTCATAAAACTGAAAATTGCTTCTTAAAACTGATCCAGAAGCCTATCATTCTCTAAGTTTCTTCATATTCTTTTACATCTATATCATGGAAACACATTACATGTGAAGGAAGAAGTTTACATCAAACACTGGGGGGAAATGCAAGAAAGAATGTTTAGCTTGGAAATCAGAGGGCTGGGAATCAGGATAACAATTTTATCCACTGAATGATGAGATTTTGGTTTTAACTGAACCTGTGATTTCACTGATGTATGAAACTGCAAGGGAGGAAATTCCCTCTTCCAATGCAAATTGACAAATATCCTTAAATTTGTAGTCATAGAGAGTCATAAAGGCACTGAGAAGTAAAGAGGCCTGCTAAGATCATTTAAGTAGTATGTGTCAGAGGCAGAATTTGAATCCAGATCTTTCAGACTTAGAGGATGGCCCTCTACATTACACCATTTACCTTTTCTGTGTGAGAGAATACTTCAGCTATTTTCTTAAAAAAAAAAAAAAAACAGTGCTGACATGCCCAAAATTAGGGGGTTAGGGAAGATAATTTCGGAATAGTATTGGAAATACGTTTTATAATGATTCTTTAATTATACAAAGAATGTGACCAATTTTAGTACGTTATATGGAAAACAATGACAGGATTTCTCTACCAACTATTAGCCATATGAAAAAGAACACACTGAAGTATTTTAAAAAATGTATGCATTTTGGAGTTGTCTGTATGTTATATTGCTATAATATAGAATTCAGGAACTGAGTTCGGCTCGGAGAAGCCTCAGTGGCACATGATCATTGGCTTTACATACATGAAAAAGTATAATATTTGAAGAAGGATTTTACTATTTGGCTACCGTGGTAAAAATTAGAATCAACAGATGGAAGCTAGAGGGAGTCAATCCTCAGTCAAACTAAAGAAAAGCTTGCTAACGCTGAGTTGTCCAACAAGGCAACAAATTATTCCATATGCTAGTGAGATTTTAATTACTGGAAATATTTAATGGGAGGTTAAACGACTACATTTCCAGAACATTATAGATAAGATTCATGATTTGGGTAGAGAATGGAGTAAAACAACTATGGAATCTTTTTAAACTCCAAGATTATATTATTCTAGTCAATATGGGCAGCCCTGTCTTTCCTTCACAGGTGGCATTATGATTCCTTATAGGCAAAACACCACTGGGGAACTAAATAGGGTAGCATAAAATGTCGAATATGAAAGGTAGAGTTAAGCATTTCTAAATTTTGGGGATTCCGTTTTCTATGTCATCATCTAAATCTAAAGAATGGAATAAATTTTGAAAATGTTACATGAAGAACAATGAGGAAATTTATCTATCAACTATTTTTTAGAGAACAAAAAAGGAAGAACAAAACCAGCAATAAAAGAGATAATGGAAGTGATGCTGAGTGAAGTGAGCAGAACTAGGAGAGCATTGTACACAGTAACAGCCACATTGTGTGATGATCAACTGTGATGGACTTATCTCTGCTTAGCAATGCAGGGATCTAAGACAACTGCAAAAGACTCATACTGGAAAATGTATTCACATCCAGAGAAAGAACTCTGGAGTCTGAATGCAGACAGAAGCGTACGATTTGCTCTATTTTTTATTGGTTCATTTTGTTTCTTCTTTCTTGTGGTTCTTCCTATTCATTCTAATTCTTTACAAGATGAGTGATGTGAAAATGTTTAATATGAATGTATATGTAGAACCTATATCAGATTGCACACTGTCTTGGGGAAGGGTGAAGGGAAGGAAGAGGGGAAAATTTTAAACTCAAAATCTTATGGAAGTGAATGTTGAAAAAAATTTTTTTTAATAATAATAAAATAGGTTTTTTTCTACTGTTTTTTTAAAAAAAGAGAGATAATTTAGGAAACTTTGGTAAGATTAGGCACATAACTGTTCTCATCATCAATTATCCACTGAAAAACTATAGCAAATCACAGGTTGTGTTTGAACTTTGTTTTCGAAGGGGACCATGACATCAAGGAAATGATGACATGACTTGTAGTTGACTTTGATTTGAGTGATGGAGGGTTGTGCAAGGCCCCAGCCTCAATTTCTCCACCAGAGCCATCTGGCTCCAGTGACCAGATATTCATCAGGATGACTGGAGATGACCCAGGATGCAATGGGAGACTCTGGCCCTTTTAGGCTAAGGCCTTTTCACATACTCACTTAGAATGAGGTTACACCCATGTAGCAAATCACTTGAGTGAGGAACCAAGCAGGTGTCTTCCCTATAAAATTAAGTAAAGGCCTGAACGGCAGTATGTGATTAACAAAAGACTGATTTAAGCACAATTATAAAAACAAGGTTGTCTTAGATGCAATGTGTCTATTTTATCTAAACACGTACCTAACAAAAACCAGTATCATGTGAGTAAATATATCCTCAAATGAAGGTGATAGTGTATATTAGTCCTTGCAATATTTTAGAATTTGGGTTTTTTTCAACTATATTCCCATTTTGCCCTAAACATTTCCCCCACTTCCATTTATTCATAAAAATAATGCTGTTCCTGAGGGAGGGGGATTAGGGAATAGAAAATCAATTGAACGTGAGACTATTAAAATCACTGACACATTATTTTTCCAGATCACTTGAAGTTAGTAGACAATAATTGGCAGTATATGTAATTTGCACTTGAAATTTTGTCAAAATAACATAAGAGTAAAATGATTAACCTTCAGTAAGTTTAATCAGGTCAGACACTGAAATCTTCTCAATTAAAAAAAGCCAGAATAATAAGATTTTTCTATGAAAAGTATTACATATATGGGGAAGCAGGTTAAAAAGGAGGCAATGAAAAAGATAATCTGATTGAACATATAATGGGAAATACCTGGACAAAGAATCTGAAATGATTTGATTGTGTAAAATGGGTATTGCTGGATATATAGGGTTTCAAATTTCTTATTTTAAAGTGTATTAAGCAGTCTATTATCTTGTATCCTGCCAACTTTTAAGAAGTACTTCCATATTTTACCTCTGTTGTTTATATAGTCAAGATTATAATCACAAGAAGTGCAAAAGCTTGAGAAAGCTTCAAAACATCCAAGAGATTATGTTCCATATAATTATTTGTGAAAATGGTACTTTATTACATTAGAGAAACCAAAACTACATTAATTCCTAGACAGTATAGGTCATAATTCTCTATCACACAATTGTCTGTGTGACCATGCTGAATAAAAGTTTAATCAAGGTACATGACTATTTCTTCCACATAAGGTTTATACCAGATAGAGCTCTTCAAGACTTTAAATAACCTCAGATGACTATTACCAAAAACATTTAATCAAGAACTTTCTGGCTGATGACACTGTTCTCCAGTGTCTCCAGTTATGTTATCCAGTTATGGAAATAATTGTGTCTCCAACATATAGATATTCCTAGATCCCTTTTCAATAATTTAATTCAACTTAATTGAGCAAATATTTCTTAATGCTTTCCATGAAAAAAGTTCTAGGCATAAAAAAAATGAAAAATAGGGGCAGATAGGTGGGGCAGTGAATAGACTCAGGAGGAGCTAAGTTCAAATTTAGCCTCATACACTTGACACACTTAGCTGTGTGACCTTGAGCAAGTCACTTAACCCCAAATGTCTTGTCTTCTCCCCCCCCAAAAAAAGATGAAAAATGGGACAGGTCTTATTCCATGGAATTTCCAGTCTAATGGGGATGGAACATAATAAGAAGGCATAAAATGTACTGGAATAATTAAAAATAGGGTGATGGGGCAGAGGAGAGCGGGGCAAAGTGCCAGTAAGAAAGTCTCTTCTTTCCCTTGTCTTGAGAAAGACCATTATAAACACCCCTTTCAGGGTGAAGGTGGGACATATGAGCAATATGCTATCTCTCCACCTTCCTTTCCCCATTAGAGCCTTTATTTTCAACTAAATGGTCATTGCAAATGTCAGAGTCGATCCATCCCAATCATAAAAACATCTTGCTTGCCACTCAATATATATTACTCTAATTTAATTTGTGCTATGGAAACAGAAACGTGTCTCCAACATATAGATCCCTTTTCAATCTTTATGAAAATAGAACCAAATGGAAACAGCAATCAGAAACAAATTATATTTAATTTCATTATACTTAATAATTGATAGGTACTAACCTTGAATCGGTTTTATGAAATATTTATTTTCAGAAAACTCTGCAATTTGTATTTACACTTCTCTAAGTGAATCTATACAAAAGGCTAACAAACAAAATTATACTAAAAGATTGAATAGACCTATCTTAACTACACCAAAAGTTAGGGACAGAAATAGGAACTAAATGTGTGAGTCTATTAGTTTTCTGGAACTTCTAGAAAGGAAAATTCTAAATTAGTGCAGATGAACAACTTCTTTGCATTTTAGAGCCTTAAAAAGTTGCTTAGAATAGTGAGAGGTTCAAGTGACTCGACTAAGGTCACACAGCTAATACAAGTTAGCTGTAGGATTCAAACACAGTTCCTGTCTTTGGGGGTAGAGGTCTCTCCACTATATCACATTACCTTTGCAAATAAACTAAAGAATATTAAATTTATTTTCAGATAAAATTAGCTTTTTGATAAGTACTTGTGTATGTAAATAATATATAGTTATAAGTTAATTATCACCTATATTATACCTATAGTGATAAAACTGAGTGGATTGACCAACTAATAACTTTTCCTTGTCTACTGATAACAGAAAGTGGCCAAATTAAAAAAAAAAGCCTTGCTGACCAAGTGTTTATTAGGAGCACGCAGCACCTTATAACACAGAAATTGCCTCAAGGGTAGAGTCCCAGAAAGGTCTCCTGAGAATGAATTGTAACTGAGTATCTAATATTCACTTTGGGTATTGACAATATTTCTTTTCTTATCCAAAGGTGTGTTTTCTACTTTGAAAATATAGTAATTAAGCAACACCCCCTCGTTCCACAATGAGAATGTTTAGTAAGCATGACTCACTTTGCAGAAGTGAAAAATAAAGGAAAGTCTTTTTCTCAACAACTATCCACATGAATTTTAATTTTTCAGCCCTTCAATACTGTGAAGGATCAAAATATGGTAGGTTCTATCAAGCTATGGAAAGTTCAGATATGAGCTTGATGAAAGATGCTAAATCTGTTGTCCGAGATTCTTTTGTTACTAAATTTAGAAAGACATCGTTAGGTTAGCTTCAAGTTGGTTCATTTTTGGTCGAGAGCAATCTCGGAAACAATTTGCTAAATTATAGATTGGTGTTCATCTATAGTCCCAGTGGAGACTATCTCTATGTTGGTTAAATTAGAAGGTTTTTTTATATTAAAATATGTACTGGTTAATAAAAACCTCAACTGCTAGGAAGCAAGTCACCTATACATGAATTAAAATTCTTTGGAGATCCTAGGCATTGAGATATTAGGAAAACTTTCATTTTTGCTTGAAAAGTTTAAAACAGTAATAAAATGAATATGTAATGACTGGCATTAACTAAAATAATTTTTGAAGATAATATTTTGAAAGTAAAAAATTCTTAAAAGGTTTATTATTCAATTAGGATTTTAAATCAGTCTGTTTACAACTGAAACACAATTAAATGTATTTAATATTAAATATACAATAAACTATTAACATTGTTCTATTTAATTCTATTTATATAAACCTGGGTGTCTAGGTAGCACAGTGAATAGAGTGCTGGAGTCAGGAGGACCTGAGTTCAAATCTGGCCTCAGATACTTACTAGTCATGTGACCTTGGGCAAGTCACTTAACCCCAATTGCCCTGCTTTCCCCCATTCAAAAAACAAAACAAAGCAAAATATTTATATAAGCCCACAAAAATGACTTATATGATTATTAAAGAAAAACTGGATATAGAAAAACATATTTATTAAAAACAAATTTATTAAAAATTAATGAAGATATACTATATAAAATTTTTTAAAAAGCTAATATTCAAAAAAGAAATATTCTTGACAAGGAAAAGTATTTTTTCTTGATAATATCAATCTGTGATTTATATAATAACTACATGTAAGGGTAATGTAAATGGGAAGATTTTTCCCATCCATTAATAGACTCCTGTGACCTGCTTAAGTCACAATGAAGCCTAAATCATGAGTTTGAGTCACATGAAGCCTGTGGTGGAAGGAGCTTGCTGAACTGGTGAAGCAGGAAGAGGTGGTGCAGAACCCAGAGGAAGTTGTTCAGAGAAGTTAGAGCTGAGGGAGAGAGAGGAAGCATGCAGCAAGCTGTGAATATTTGTGTGAAGGTCCTAGCAAGGGCAAGGGTTAGGGATGGTGGTGCCCCCCGCATTGTTATTGGATGTAGATTTCTTTGTTTCTATGATGGATTTGGCTTTCTGGTGCTGGGATTTCACTTTCTGGTGTTTGAATAAATGTTTTGGTTCTGTCTTCCATGTGGAAAGTCTGTAATATTTTGCAATTCAGAATTACACCAACATATTCATAGCTAAATAGGCACTTTGAATATTGCCTTGGCACTACACTACAGAAAAAGAAAAAAGAGAGAGACAGTGGAAAGAAAGGGGAGGAAAGGGAGAGGGAAAAGGAAAAACAAAAGAACATAAAATAATTGCTCCACTGCTCTATAACCAAAGTATATAAAGTTATAATATATTTGACATATTTTATGTGCAATCAAATAGTAGCTGTTCACATATAATATGCAAATATATGAAAGATCTGTCATTATTATGGAAAATAAGTAAATTTCGAAGCAAAAATAAGTAAATTTCTATTTTCTTTTTGGTTTCCTTAAAATCTTATTAACAATCTGAGCACTGTTTTGGGGGAGTAAAGTATCAAAAAGTGCAATTCATAATATTTAAATCAGAATGAGAATATCAGTATGAATGGAAGAATGAATGAATGAATCAATGAATGGTCAATCTACAAGGGAATCTTTCCTAGTACCTTTTGCTAATATATCTTCTTACTTTCCTGTCCCTGTGAAATAAAATAATGAAAGAGAAACAAATTACAGAGGATTAAATACACATTATAAAATATATTGAACTTTACTACCTGGAACAAATTAACTCCAAAGAAATTAATGGATTTGTAATTAATGAATTATTTTAAAATTAGGGATTAGAGTCACAGGGACGATAAACTTTTAAAATATGTTGCTAGCATGAGTTTAGACTTTCTTTTTTATTAGTGTCGCTTTTTACATTGTCTTTCTAAAAAGAGTTACATTTAAATCTTGTTTTATTACATAAGATATTATATACAGGAACATAATAGTAAAAGTTCAAAATAGAAATATTTCGGCTATATAATTCAAAATATCACAAAAACTTTGAAGGTCACTTCTACCTGGCACTATAAATTCCCATTTTCTATTTGGTTACAAATATCTTCTGAAAGGTAGCTGACATTTATGAAAGGCCTGCTTATGGATTTGTACTCATAATGATTGTATTAAGTCCCATTATATCTATTTTTAATTTATCTTATTAATAATATTTTGATCTTATGAAAAATCTTTGTCAGTTCCCTTAATACTCTTCACATTCAATATAAATTGACACATTTACTAATACAAATATAGAGATAAAAGAGAGCTCTTGGAATACATTTAATCCTCCTTTATGGGGAAACAGAAGCCTAAAAGTTTAAAGGAATTGGTCTAAAGTGACAAGTTAATTGACCAATTAGAATCCTTTCTGACCTAGTTATTTAACACACATTATATTGAATATTATGTATATATATATATATATATATATATATATATATGGAATATATTATGACAGAAGTCCTTAAGTTATGAAGAGTTCTCCCAAGTCTGATCAAGTCACCAGATTATATATAATACATTCATATTTCTACATATACATTGATGCAGATGACAACCTATTGATACACTCTGATCTTATGTGGCCAGTCATTACCACCAAAGTCTGTGGTACTGTCAAATGATTCAACACAAGAAACTGATGCTATGAATAAAAATTTACTAAAGATGCTTGTACATAAAATAACTGACAAGAAAGAAAAACAACCCTAAAAATATCTGTGAAGTGTTATCGATGATTTAATATATTTTCCAAAATCTGGTTCCCACCTCCCATTCTAGGTTTATTTCATTTTTTTTAATTTCATGAATTCTGTGTTCTACACAAACTGTGTATCTATTTCTCTTACAGGAAATTCCTTTTCCTGTGTCCATACCTTTGTTCAACTGATCCCTTATGTCCAAGATACATTTTAATTTCACCATTCCCATGTAGAATACTTAGAATTCTTCCAAATAAAGCCTTGATGATTTTGGTCACCCAATTTTTCCTGATTCCCTGGTGTTAGCACTTACCCCCTTTAGAAAGGATTTACTACTACTTTTCAAGTAGTTTTAATTTTCTTACTTGTCTGCCTTTTGTATAGGTCCATTTATGTTTTAGTTTTTTAAAAGCAGGGACTGTTATGTAATAACTGTCATTTTATTCTATTTTACACAGTATCTTGCATGTTAAATTGTATTAAACTGAGCTGAGTTGAACTGAAGGGACATCTTTTAAACCAGACCTGAACAACTTGGTAGGCAGCAAAATTAAAATAGGCTCAACTTCTTCTGGCCACAGACAGATCAGACTAGAGACAGAATGAGAATGGTTGAATGTAATGGGTCACATGACAAATAGGAGAGTAAGCAGTGGCAACCCTGGGGTTTTTTGCACGCTGACCAAAATCCTTTGGCTTCTCCACAGTCCGCATATTGTACAGGCCTGTTTTAAAGGATCTTCTGCTTATGTGAGGTCTAAGCGAAAAAAGAAAACACCAAAAAATAAAAGATAATAATCAATCTTTGCAAAGGATTCTGCATTACACTATATATAACTGATTTTTGCATCTGGAGAAATCAACTTTGAAAATAGTTTGGGACCTTGCTGAGGACTATAGTGCTATGATTGGGTTTTCAGATTTAATCATTTTTGCAATTATTTTATTTAAAATAGTATTATAATGATGATGCAAATTTGTTTGTGAGTTTGTATCAAGATAAAAACTTTCACAAATATGCCTGACTTTTCTCTTTCTGTTGTTGTTTCCTGTACCCAGTGAACACTTGCCTTTATACAATATTATGTCAAAACATTCTCTGTAGTTCTACTGGAGGAGAATAGTAACATTAAATAATTTACAATCAAGCAGAGAAATTTTTATTAAAACCCAGTATTTAAGAAAAAATACATTTAAATATGTCTAAGTATATGAACTGGAAGATGGGGAAATTTTTTTACCTAAGTCAAGTCTTAACTTTCATATTTCAATTAGTACATGTGTTTTGTTTCCCCTCAAGCCATGTATTTAGGGCTTTTACTAGTAAGATTACAATTATTCTCTAAGTCAAACCACCACAGATGCAAGACAAAGCTAACACTATGGTGTGGTGTTTAAAATTATTTAATTTTGACAGCATCTTTTCAAGTTTTGATTGATATAAAAATGACTTGTCATATACCTTTTTTGACAACATTTTCCTAATCTATTTAGGAAAAAATAAATCATTTGTTGGTAACTTTAGGGGCAATTAGCATCCTTTAAAATGGCACGAGTTTATGATTTTCCTTTTGAAGGATAGAGTATTTAAGAAATATCGACACACACACACACACACAAAAACCTAAACAAGCAATTTTTTTTCTTCTGATTCAGAGAATGAGAAATGAGGGACAAGGTAAATGGGCTACAGAACACTCCTTTGTTTTTAGTGTTCAAATGGCTCCCCAGCGCCCTGAAGTGGACAGGCATGAACATACATACACATTTACAAAATTTATGATATTCATAGCAAAGGAAACAACAAACCACTCGTCTCTTTGCCAAGAAAACCCTATACAAGGGTCAAAAAGAGTCAGACACAACAGAATGACTGAACTACATCATTATGCTCACACGGTGTTAACTGGGGTATAAATATATTATTAGAAATAATTAAATTACATTATTAATCATGAAATCAAATACACATCGGATTTGCTTTCCACTTCAATTTTCGCATAGAATTTTAAGTTAGTTTAGATGATAATGCATAGTGCAATAATAGCAGGATTTGGAGTCAGCCAGTCAGATTTCAAATCCTGGTTCTGCCATTTACTGCCACTGTAACTTTGGGCAAGTTATCTTACCTCCTTCTGTCTCCATTTTCTAATTTATATAATGATGAAGTTGGATTATATTACCTCCAATGTCCCTTTCAACTCCACATGTCATAGGATGCTACGATGCATGCATTTACAAGCAAATTCATGCCCCCGAATTACATAAAATGTATAGCAATAATTAGATAATTGTTTGTAAATATATTTTTGATGGGTAAACAAAAACAGACATAAAGAGAAAATTGTGAAAGTGCTAAAAGAAACTTTGGAGAATATACAATCTCATTTCACAGAGGAAGTATAAAAGGCCCAGAGATGTGAAGCAACTTGAGCAAAGTTACACAGTGAATTAGTGACTGTAGCAGCTGCTAGAAATCAGGTCTTGGCCTCTCATTTCAGTGCTCTTGGATGTTTTTATGTATTTTTAATCATAAAAAACTAGAAACTGTTACCAATGGAACTACATGTATGGTTTGCTAAATGATAGGACAGTTTTATGAAAAACAGACAAACTGATCCATAGACAGAGTTTACAGAAAAGCATTACTAATGTATTATAACAATTCATCAATATTATACATGTTTAGCCTTTCTCTATAACCTCACTAAACAGATGCTGACATTTTGTCCAATGGTTTGTCGATTTAAAAGTAAACAAAACTACTAACATTTAGATCCTGTAATCCTACTTAAATAACCATGTTGCTGAAATAATTCCCCATTTACTCCTTTGAAGATTTTCCCTGCCCCCAATAGGCTGAATGTAATCACAATGGAGCCTGTGGTGGGAGAAGCTTACTGAAGGGTGGCGCAGAGCCCACAAGAAGCTAGGAGTCAGAGCAGCTAGATCAGCAGTTCTCAACCTGTGGGTCACGACACCTTTGGGGTCAAATGGCCTGGTCACAGGTGTCGCATAAGACCATTGGAAAACATATTTCTGATGGTCTTAGGAATCTCCTCTATCCATCTCCAGGTGGGTCAGCCTACATGCAGACATGCCCACATACAACTATTAAAGGGTTGCAGCATTAGGAAGGTTGAGAACCATTGAGCTAGATGTTAGGGGAGAGAGAGGACACTCAGGCAAGGAGACTACTAGTCTTGTGAGTATTGGTTTGTGGGAAGGCTAAAGGACGGTGTGGCTCTCTATGGTTAGCTACTATGATGGATTTGGTTTTCTGGCTTACAGATTTGGTTTTTTGATATCTGAAAAAATATTTTGCTTCTGTTTTCTATATGGAGAGTCTGTTAGATTTTTGCAATTGAGCACTATACTGGCATATTTACAGTAAGCACTGTGAATACTGCGTTTATACTACAATAACCTCCTTCAATGAATCTTCCTTCTTTGGAGGCAACCCTGGACTATTATACTCAATCAGCTGCCAAATCTTTTTTGATTTTACTTCTGCAAATCTCTCATGTTCAGTTCATCTTCTTCACTAATACAGCCTTTCCCTTTTTTAGACCCTCCTCATCTTTCATCTGCCAGTGGTATAGTCTCCTAATTGGCTTTCCTGCTTCCAATCTCTCACCTCCCTAATTCTTCTCTAGAGAACTGTCAAGTTGATATTTTCTGAAATAAATATCTGACCGTAAAAATCCCTAGTGTGTGTGTATATGTATGTGTATACATGTGTATTCATATACACATGTATACACATACACATATATGTGAATATATGCATGCACCCACAAATATTAATGCTTACCACATACCTAGTACATTCATATATATACTGCATACATGCATATATTCATATGTGTGTGTTTGTATGTATATGTACATATACATATATACATCTACATTTGAATCCCAAATTCTTAGCACAGTGGCTTATACATAAGACTCAAACTAAAATGAATTCAGAATGCAATTATTTCCACTGAGCTGAATTATTTTTATTGAATTAATTTAAAGAGCTCCTATTCCTTAATTAATAATTAGAAATATGTACTTTTGAAAGTTGTTTTAACTCTCCCTATCCCCCCAAGCCTTTATCTCACACACACGCCCACCAAAAAAAAAATCTTTTTAAAATAATTGCAGATCTTAACAGAATAGACCTTGTACCTCCTCGTTGGGAGATTCTATAACTAGAAATCAGAACAACCAAAAGAGGTTTAATATTTCCAGTAGATAACTGTCATGTTTACATATATTTTATTTTTCAAAACCAGAACTCAGGCTTTTCTTATTTTTTTAAGGGCAAGCTTATTCTTAAAATATCTCCTTGTAATCTTTTATCCTTCTTTTGGAGGTTCAGTTTCTATTCAAGCATCTCCAAAGAGAAATAGCAGGATTACATTCATGAATCTTTAGAGGCATTTTGCAAAAATAGATCCATTAATATATTTCATTAGTACCAAATAACCCTGGAAAATTAGCTTTACATGCCCTCTGGAGGATTATTTAAATTCTAACATCTGGTCTTTTAATTTCTAAGCTCTGAAAACAATTAATTTATTTTTTTCTATTATCTTTTGGAAAAAAAACCCTTGTTTGCTAGAGTTTCTTTGAGATTTATTGATTAGTTCTTTATCATTATTATTTCAGAAGCATTCAGTCACTAGGAAATATAATAGACATTGAGGACTAAAGGCAAGGTTTTGTTTTAACATGCCAATAGAAAGGGTTATATCTGCAACATTCTCCGTGGGCACTAGAATATTTAAATCATCAACTGATACAGTACCAAAATTCAAATAGTTGAGTCCCTCTTAGTGCCATTAACACTCATTAACACACTAACAGGTTTTATTAGATGGACTACTTGTCACATAATCCACAGTAAAGCCCTAAAGAAATAGGGCAAAATATTAGATAAGATGGGTGGCTTGAAAGAAGGCACAGAAGCAATGGTGCGTGAGCATTAAGTGCCCTCACAAGCACTGAAAGGACTGAGGGAACATCAAAAGGAGGTGATTGAAAAATAGCAAAAGTAAACTTCACCGTCTTAACACCAGCCCTAATTAAAGGGTTTTGAGGAAATTCAAGGACTGCTCTCATCAATATTCTCATATATGACCTTTCTCTTTTTCTTTTTTTTCCTTTATGCAGCAGTAAATAAAGATTTGCATTTCATAATGTTTTCACCAAAATATTCTTAACCTATATAAGGGTGAAAGTACCAAAGACAAATAAGACCACAGTTGGTGGTGGTTCTTTTCCTTACTAATGCTACTTAATAAGTGACGTTTATATAACATTTTTAAAGTGTGTAAAATACATTACATATATTTCCTCACAGAAGCCCTGTGAAAGTAGTATTGTAAGGGTGGCTAGGTGGCGCAGTGAATAGAGCACCGGCCCTGGAGTCAGGAGTACCTGAGTTCAAATCCGGCCTCAGACACTTAACACAAAAAACTAGCCGTGTGACCTTGGGCAAGTCACTTAACCCCAACTGCCCTACAAAAAGCAAAAAAAAAAAAAAAAAAGAAAGTAGTATTGTAAGCATTATTTTTCCATTTTAAAGATGAGAAAACTCAGGACAAGAACTTAAATGACTTGTCTAGTGCCATGTAGATATGTATCACTGGTAGGACTTGAAGCCAGATCTCTCTCTCTCTATCCCAAGTTCATCACATTGCTGGACATTTAAAGAAAAACGACAGCTTAAATCCACCAGGGTCTCCAGAGGCATAACCTACAACATATTAAGCATATAAGAATAGTGAAATTTTTCAAGATCAAATCAAGCGGGGAATGGTGTGATCAATCTACTTCTCGGAGAACTCTTTTCCAGTATATTAGTGTTTTAGGAGGAAAGGAATCAAGCTAATGCTAGCAGTGTGGGAAAGGTTTCCTTCAGAGCTGACACTGTCATATTTCCTAGAATCTATATGGGGCAGAAACCTTTACACATGATGTAAAGTTTTACAGCAGAAAGCAGATTTTAGATTTAGATTTTGTAAAGACCTTAAAAGATCATTTGTCTAGTTCTCTCACTTTTACAAATGTAGAATGGGTGTGGAAAGGTAAAGTTATTTCCCAACATCAGACTGGTAGCAAGAATTAGAATTAGGACTCAAATTTCTGAGTCTAAAGAGGGCATATATTTACCAGACTTTTTGCTATTCACTAGATGGGGTTGAGGAGGTTTGGGAAGGCAAAGAATAGAGGATAACTGAGGTTTTGAGACTAGGTAATAGAAAGAATGAAGGTATCATCAACAGAAATAGAGAAACTGGGAATTGAGCCAGGCTTTGGAGAGAGGACAATGACAGGACTTTTATGCATTTTGAGTTTAAAGTTCCAGTTGTATATCTTGGTGGAGACAGATAACTAGCTGAGATTTAGACACACAAGGATGAAAGCCAGGACAGTGGCTTAATAAACATATGGAACTCCCAGATGACAAAACCCCTTCTACCAAAGCAAGTCAGCACCCTCTCTACAACTTATAGACTTAGAAAGATGTCCACAGCTTTGAGAGGTTGACTTGCCAAGCATTGCACAGACCATGTATGTCAGAGTCAGGAATTAGAAATGAAGGATAGATTTAGAGCCACTCCATCATTTTTGGAAATAAGGAAAATTAGACTGATAGAGGTTGTCCAAGGTCTCAGAAAAAAGGAAAACAAGATGTCTGCTAATGATTCAGCTAAAATGTAATACCCTAGTCCTGGGGTATTGCAGCCTCAAGGTCACAGGTGGCCCTCTAAGTCCTCAAGTGTAGCCCTTTGACTGAACCTAAACTTTTTTTTTCTGTGAAGTTTGGATTCCATCACACTTGAGGACCTAGAGGGCTACATGTATCCTCAAGGCCACAGATTCTCCACCCTTGCCTTGGTCTTTACTTTTTTTTCCTTTTAGTTAATTAATAATTTTCCAATAAAGAGCAATTTTGGCCAGTTTTGTTCTGTAACCATTTGGATGTGATAGATACTTTGCACAACACAGAGGTCAGTTGATAAATATTTATTAAGCATCTATTACATGTCAAGCACTATGCTATGTGCTGAGTTACATGGGGGAGAACAAATATTTTGATTATGGAAAAAAATCAGTAAGGCTTCACCCAATGTCCATTGAGAGAAATGATTATTAATAATTAATATCTTGGGAAGATCCAGAGTTCTCCCCTTCTTCTTATGTCCTGATTTTAAAAAGTAAAAAGTTCAGTCTTTTGAAGGACATTACTGATAATGAGATTGAATTAACTCACTTCAATCTTGGTCAGACCCCACCCAACTTTAGGAGGATTTTAATCTAATGTGGGAATGTCCTTTGTGTTCTACTCCAGCTTGAGTAGAGACTGAATTTTGTATGGAGAGCCCAAGACTGGGAGTGGCCTCAGTAAAGAGATAGCTTCTCTGTCCAAGGATGAAGTGATGGCACTCTCAGCCCCTCCCATTATGCTGACTTCCCATTTTGTCTTCTAGACAGAGTTTAATGTCACCCCTCAGAAACGCCTACTCTTTGAGGGGATATATAAACTGTGAGCCTGCCACCAGGTCTAAGAGAGAGAGAGCCAAATGATCATCTTTTTATTAATAACATGCCAGTTTTATCAATAAAATGATTAAATAACCCAGAAACTATTTCAAACCTTTTTAATCACTACACCATTATAGAATAAAGAATCTATGAAGGGGACATGTGATAAATGTTGATAGAAAAAGTTTTAGATCATGCTCACATCTTCATGTACCTCAAAGAGGGCAGAAATGCTATAAATGTGAATGATGGATAAAGATATTCAGTGTGAACTCAAATCATCTTTTTCATTAGGGAATATATATACCTGGGAGGAACCCTTCAAGTGCGACATCTGTGGAGCCAACTTCAATCAGTGCTCATACCTTAATGTCTATCAGAACGAAATCCTATAAATATCCTGAGTGACACACACTGCTTCTATAGTAATTCCCTCTTCCTGGTCATAAATTCCTCTTTATAAAATTCCAAGGCTGGCATTTCATCTGGGAATAATCTTTCTTTACATTTCAAGTGATTCACCAACACACTGGAGAGACATTGGATGCAGAATGTTTACAACTCTGCAAATGATACTTGTGATTAAGATCTCTGATTTTCTAATGCAACTAGTCTGATTAGCCCCTTGATAATCTCAAGTGAAAGAAATATAAAGGTAATCCATGACATTTTCAGAAATGTGTCTACCCTGTTGGCTGGAATTTCATGTTTCAAGTGACACCACAGTGATTTAAAAAAAAAATCTTCATCTGAGCTTTCATGGTAACAATGGCCAAGAGTCTTTTCCCAACAATGGCCCTGAAACCCTAGACACTAAAAGAGCCCTAAAACCAAAATATTGAGGGATCCTTTCCAATTTAAGCTCTAACAGGGAGGGAGGGGAAAGAATGGAGGGGGAAAAAAAGATTGTTATTTTTTACTACTGCAGCCTTGAAGCACTATGTGTCTGTCTGCAGAGACAGACAGAGAAGACATGATTCATATCACTGCTCTACTGAGTAAGGAAAGGGCACTTGGGATCATGTGACCTTCATCTGTTCTTCTATTTTATCTTGCTCATCAGGGAGTCACATGAAGAGGGTAACAACACAGGAGGACAAGCTGGAAAGTGAGGAGAGGACTGGGAATGGAAGGTGATCTAAGTTTTATGGCAAACTGAAGACACATTTCTGGTACATTTTAATCAATTTAATAAAAATCTTATGTACTCAAATGATGAATAAGTAATGCTACAAATATAAACTCTACCCTCTCAGTGATATCAAAGGGCTCGTATACCTAAAAGGAGAATTAGGTCGCCAGTAGACCCAGGTCTCAAAGTGGGGGGAAGATAGTTAATTTGTACCCTAAGGCCACTTCTGCATTTCTCAGTGAATTTTTTCCCCCCTAGGACTCTAGCTTCATCATTCTCTGCATTGTGAACAGTGTGGAACAATTTTCCCTACTTCAAAAGAGAAGTAAAAGCAGAGTGCTTTCACAATTTGAAGGAGGGTACTTGAAGAAGGGAGCATGCATCCTTCTCTCCTTCTTCCTGTCCCCACCCCCAATTCTGTCTCTCTTTCTGTCTTTCTCCCTCTCTGTCACTCTATCTCTCTCTGTCTCTGTGTCCCTGTTTCTCTCTGTGTCTCTCCCCCTTCCCTCCCTCTCTTTAGTGAATGCATTTTAAAAAATATTTTCAGAATTAATTTATAACAAGATAGTTTTCCTCATATTAAGTATGGCTGAAGTAAAAACAATAACTACAGACTTTTAAAATTTATCATTCTTCATATTTTATGTTATTGTTTGGGAGATATTTTCAAAGTATAGTGATACTTTATCAAGGCTCATCAAAGAATAAAATATTTCATACACGTGCATTTCCTAAAGAATGCATAGATACATAGATAAAAATTGATATTCAGCACATCCACATTCTTAAACAGAATGAACATAATCTTTTCATTGTGACTTAATTTTACATTTATGAACACGAATACAATGTATTCTTCTATAATATAGTGATATCAGACAAGGCTAAAGAATTGTATGTATACAGGGCTATCAGTCCCTAAAATAAATATCCCTAAAATACCATGATGGAAAATAAAATTTCCTTGCTTTTAAAAAAAAAGGCAATTTTGTTTCCAAACTATTCTGAGTTATGTGCTTACTCACAAAACAAGTGCAGACACTTATGGAAATCTTATTTGGTTCAGTTTCTCATTATTCATGTCTGATAAATGGGAAAATATGCTACATAGTAGCTCTTTATTTAGGTTCCCTATAACTTTTTCTTCTGATAAAAACAAGTGATAGTGACCCATTAGACCTATCTTTTTTTTTAATCAGAAGACAAATTGATATAGGGAAACCCATGCTAAGGAAATTCCTATTACCAATGCATATAACCAAGATAAATTTATTGGCTCTCAATTTTTGTTTGAAATCATCCTATGAAATAAATATACTTAGGTAAACATACAAGAAAAGATAAAATGCAGACTTAAGAAATTGGGTTTTTTTTTCAGAATCCCAACATTTTCCCAAAGAAATTAATGGTACTCTTTGGGGAAGGGGGTTAAATCTTTTCAGATACCCTCAAGAGAATCTTCTTTAGGAACAGGATAGGTGAGGTATTTTTGAGAAACTGTCATACATTTAAGATTGAGTAATGGTGTTAAAATATCAATTCCACTATGATATGTTTTTATTGTTATTACGGTGATACATATTGAATTTACATAATTATATCTACACAAATGCTTCATATAATATATAGAGATGTGTATATATATTAAATGCTGAAAAAATATTTCTTGCAAGGACTATGTTAACAATATATCATTCCAAATAAAAGGAAGGAAAGCTTCTTCATCTGTTTTCTCCTACTGGATTTAATCAGTTTTTCAGGGAATACTTTAAGACACACATCACACAGACCATGACTGACTTTAAGTAAGAGAGTATGTTCCAGAGAAATTGTTCAAATTTGACATTGCTCTTTCCATTCATTTCCTAAGTCACAAACTCATCCAAAGACTTAGTTCCTGGGCTTCTGAGGCTGAGGTAGTGGACCAGGATTGGAGGGCAGAGGATGGAAGGTTTCTCCTCTATGTAAATGAGACCCTTCCACACCATACCTTTTACTAAATGAGGATTTGTATTCACTCAATGAGTCTTCCAGTAGATGCTAGACCCAGCCAAAACAGGTTAAAGAGAACCAATTGTTCAATTTTCAGCATGACCATTTACAGCTTAGAAATCAGCAATGCTACAAGTCAGGGTCTGATTTATTGTTTTATTGATTGTAGTATTTAAATGATCTCTCTCAAATGTTATGCATTTGGAATCAATTAACATACTTTGAAAAGAACACTGAAAATGTACTTTAGTTTAACTGTTCTAATGCAAATGATAGCAAAATCAGGCCCTTTCTTTGTGGCAAAGGACTTATTATCATAAATTCTTGGAGGAAGGAAGTCTTCTGACAGATTTATACTCGAAGAAGGAAGTTTATCATTTTCAACATAGAAACATTAAATATAGAATTGTTTTGCCTCTTAAGTTTGGAGGACAATATATTGCATCCTGTGGATTAGAGAGTCAGTAAAGTGAATCTAAAAAAATACAGCAATGCCTGTGTTTCACTTTTCATAATGATAATTAGTATGAAACATAATCTTGCCAATCTAAAAGTACCATTTATGTTAATTCACTCTATGATTAAGGCAGCATGGTATAATAGAGAAGCAGGTCAATTTATTGCCAGGAGAAGCTGAAGTTTGAATCCTGTCTCTGATAGCTACTAGCTGTGTGATTTTAAGTAAAGAGTGGTTTGTAAACCTCAGTTTCCTCAATGACAAAATGGAAATATTAAGTCCTTAGAGTACTCAGCTAGTACTGTTAATAACAACTTCAAGCATTTATATATCACTTTAAGGATTGCAAAACACTTTACACGTTATCTCTTTTTTTTTTCAGAACAACTCTGTGAGACTGATGCCATCATCACCTCCATATTAATAAGGAGAGGAAATGAAGGATGAAAGAAGTTACATGTGTGAATTACCCAGAATTACACAAGTGTCTAAAGTGGGATTAGAAATCCATTATTCTTGACTCCAAAAGCAATATTCTTTCTATTTCACTTATTATTTCACAACTATGAAATATCACTATTTCACAACTAATTATAATTGCTCTCAGAATTAAATGGAAAGCTATGAAAAATTTCAAATAGTTATTTTTATTCAATTAATGAGATATTGATAGATGAATATTAATATTTTTTCTATCAAATAGCTCAGTGACCTTATATGAAGTTTATGATCTCTGTAACTGAGCATTTTCGCTTTAGCATACTAAAAAGTTCTTGAGTTCTTCAAATCAATCCTTGTAACAAAGCTGCTCATAAGCAGCAGTGTGCTACAAGAAGTTGAACCCTCTGTGGAAAATTGATTGTTAACTTTAAAGTATGAGCATTTATACCCCAGAAATCAGCAAATAATACAATTCTGGGGGTGATTTATTTTGTTTATTAAATTGAAAAGTGTGAGATGAAGACATATTTTGTTTGTTTTCCAAAGAACTGATCGTTAAATGTTTTCTAGGATATCTTGCTCTCAGGAAGTTCAAAATCTACTAAGGTAAGATGATACATAAAACTAAGTTGAAAAGGGATGAGAGAAGAGTATAAGAGCATGATGACATAGCCTAGGTGGGAAAAGATGATATGAAATCCCTACGAGCCTTCCCTAAATGGTGGAGGATCTGGAAGGAGCTCTTCAATGTCTACCTATAGCTATCCCCAACAAGAGGGAGGGAAGGTCCTCAGACACAGAAAAAAGACAACTGTTGCTGGATCATTGGTATAGATGAGAAGGGACCAGATTATAGAAGGCCTGAAAGTAAAAAAGAAGGATTTTACACCTGATCGTGGTGGTAATAAGGAATAGTTGGAGTTTACTGGGTTGGGTGGTGAGGACACTGGACACCTCTGCTTTACGATATGTTGATTGAGATGTCTACAAGATATCTAGTGAGAGATGTCTAATAGGTAGTTGGTGATTTAAGTTCAGGAGAGAAGTTAGGACTGGATAAATAGATCTGAAAATCATCTAAATAGAATTGATCATTGAATCTGTGGGAGTTGATGAGATGAGCACGTGAGATAGTATAGAGCACAGGTCTCTCCTAATACGTACTAATAAAATTCATTACAGATACACACCCACACATGCACACAGACACACCCACACGTATACTGTCCTATACAAGAAATTTTAATTTAAATATAGAATTCCCTGCCAAATTGTTATACCATCCAAAAATAATTTTTTATCATCAGGAAAATCCATTCTTCCTCAAATAGATGCTTATGTATTAAAAGCATGAGTGTGATAGATCATTGGGCAGGGCATACAGTGAAGAGCTACCAAAGAGGAATTAAATGAGTTGTCATAAAAATTCTCAGGTTGTAAGATGTAAAATAGTTTTGATTCAAGAGTTCTTTTTTCAGTTATTTTTTCCAAAGTTTTAAAAAACAAACAAGGCTGGATTCAGTTCTTCATTTGAAGATTGATAATTATAAATCTCAAGAAAAGATTAGTTTCTAAAACAAATGCTTATTCCACAATTAATATAAAAGTTAGTCCAAATATTTCCCAATTTGGAATAGTTTTCATGAATACTAAAATGCAAGGTTTTGTTGTTAAAGTAAATTCATATAAGATATACTTTCCAAGAAAATCCTTTAGTCAATTTCATGAAGATTTGTAATCCAAAATGTAACTGTGGGGGTGGCTAGGTGGCGCAGTGAATAGAGCACCGGCCCTGGAGTCAGGAGTACCTGAGTTCAAATCCGGCCTCAGACACTTAACACAAAAAAAAAAAAAACCTAGCCGTGTGACCTTGGGCAAGTCACTTAACCCCAACTGCCCTCCAAAAAAAACCAAAAAAAAAAGTAACTGTGAAATAATTAGAATCAAATTATATGTAATTAAATGAAAATCCTCTTCTATATTACTTTAAATCTGTTCAGTATATCATTATGACTCTATTTATATTCACCAACCAATGCTCAACAAAAGGAAAAAAACAGCTGGAATTTATAATGGAAATCCTACTATTAGAAGGAAGTGTTAGACAACTGTTTTCAGAGACTCTAGATTATTTCTATATTGTGCTTTCTCTCATGGTTTGACTTTCTAGATAAAGGATTTATTTTTACTATGAATTAGTTCATCTATGTTCTATTTTGCCCATAATATTACTCTCATTTTCTCTAAAGTCATGAAATTATGATACATGTAAATAAAAACTGATAACTGAGAAAGAGTAATTCAAAATTAACAAAATGGAAGAGAATAATTGTCAAATATTGTAGTATATTTATATATGTATATATATAGGGTATATCAATTCTGTGTTTAAATTTGAGAAAAAATCATGTATATTCAAAGATACCAATACCCAACTTATTAAATTGTGTAAATTTATGAACAAATTATATAAAATAATTTGTCCACAGTTGTCCTGCACTCATAGAAGTCCAATACACCTTTCAGGGAGCACTTGAATATGAAAGTGTATTTGCATCTCAGTAAAAGAGAGGTCAATGTTACAAATATGAAGAAAAATGAAGAATGAGCTTCTAAAGGATGATGGAATTATAACCAATGAACAGCAAAAGTGTGTATTAAAGAACCAGTTGTGCCCGCTGTGCTGGGAGTGGGAAATCCTATCACTTCTTATAATGAATTGCAAAATACTAGATGAGGGAAATGCAGTGTAGCTAATAGTCTCTGATTTGGTAAATTATTTCATAGAATGCTTCACAGATTTGTCCTTAAAAAGTAAGTTTTTGAGTGATCTGTCCACATGATCTGATGAGAGATTCAATAACTGCATTGTTATTCTGCAATACGAAAAGTGACGAAGGCATGTACACAAAATCTTTAGCTGTTCAGAATCAATTCCAGATGTCCCTGCTCTTTGGTTTTGTTCCACTCTTTACTAAGACTAGTGGGGGGAAATATTTCACAAGGGGATAGTTAAAAAGTTGTTGAAGAAGTAAATACCCACAAAAGCTGTTCTTGGCAGTCAAACTGTTTTTTTTTTCTCCTGAAATTTCTAAACACTGCAATGATACACAGTTCCTTCTTTAGGAGCAACTGGCAAAGTGAAAGCCTCAAGCTGAGAGGGCAGACACTAACAGCTAGAAGAACTCAGTGATGCAAACTATAGGCTTAGTTGGGAAAATGCTGTAATCCCTTGGCAACTCTCTAGATTCAGTCAGCCAAAAAGGTTAAAATTTTGGTCTCAAGACCCCTATGGGCGAAAGTTCAATGGTTTATTTAAAACGATGTCCTTCAGTTTATTTTCTAATCTTAATTAAGGAAATGAGAATCTTGAAAAAGAAAAAGGAAACTGTCTG
This sequence comes from Pseudocheirus occidentalis, assembly GCA_028646575.1. Lineage (NCBI taxonomy): Eukaryota > Metazoa > Chordata > Mammalia > Diprotodontia > Pseudocheiridae > Pseudocheirus > Pseudocheirus occidentalis. Next base: position 120,873,502 of record CM053600.1, on the reverse strand, counting down.
ATAATGAAGTGAGATTCCAATATATGGTTCAAAGAGTTCTGAAGTGGGAGCTCAACCGAAACATAGAGCTACGATGTCATGGCCTGGGAAAAATAAAACCCCAAACACATTAAAGGGCTTCGAGTAGAAAGCTTGACATTTCTCTTGGGTAGCAGATTTGAAACATTCTGGAAGCAAGAGTTTGTTGATTGGAACCATCAGGGAAATTATAAGGAAAGGAAATGATGAAGTCTATGACTTACTAATTGTAACACTGTTATACAAATGGAACATATTATATGATTACATGCTTACTATCTCCACGGTATAAAGGTGTTAAGAAAGAAAGGGTGGGGGTGGGAGTGGGAAATTCATTGATTGCTAGACAACCCATATTGCTTCCCCTTTTTCTCGACTATAACCACAAATGAGAAAAATGTACCCATAGTTATATTCAGACTGTAAGGAATGAAAGCTTTGGGAAGATTTTGCATAATTCTGGATGTCAGCAGGCAAGGCAGAAGGGATGCTGGCTAATTTGACATTTGCCTTTTGGGGGCAACATGAGCACACAAAGACTATAATCACTATTAATTCTATCACATTTGTCCATCCAGAATAAGCAGAAAGAAAAGGAAATGTCAAGCCTGATTCAATCCCACATAACTGTGGTATTGTGAGCCATGGTTTAGGCCATTACACTACATTTAAAATAGCATTATAAGAACTATAATAAATGGGAAAATAGACAAATAGTTTTGCAGAGAGGAATGAAGAACAGACATGAATGAGAACTAAACAAGAGATCCATCTTTGAAACCTAACATTTAAACTGCTTTGTGTGTCTATAAAATGGGAATATCACCCTTCTGTTTCCCCTTTACAAGAATGTACCAGGTCAAAATCAATCAAAAAAGTAGTTTCTAAGTACCCAGTTACCAACAGAGACATTGGATAACTAAGTATAAAATGTTTTGTTTTGTTACATTTTGTTTTTGTGAGAAAACAGAGAAAAGGACAGGTAAGAAGAATGTCTAAATCTCTTCTATAATTTTATGTATATTTTCATTGATGATATCATCATCATCAACTTTCTCTCCAGCACAATATACAGAATTCTATGTGCTGTATATCTTTTGTTGTTGTTGTTATTAATTTATTTACTTTTTTTCTTCATTTAATTTTTTTTATCCACCCTCGTCACCCATCCCCACTGGAAGGACAAGCAATTCAATACAGGCTGTACATGTGTAATTACGCAGGACAACTCCATGGTGGACATATTGTGAGAGACTGATTATATGTCCCTCCTTCCTATCCCCCCCCTTGTTCTATTCTCTACCCTGTCCCTGTCCCTTTACAGAAGTGTGTGCTTCCAGCAGCCCTC
>CM053600.1:120847895-120871636 GCA_028646575.1 Pseudocheirus occidentalis | reverse complement strand
TCATCCCACCTCTCTTCCCCATCCCCCCTATTCTCCTGTGTGGCAAGATACCTAGTTTAGAGTTTATGTCATTCCTTCTCTAAGCCAAATTCAATGAGAGTAAGGTTGACCCTTTCCCTTTTGACTTCTTGTTCTAGCCCTCCATTGTAACAGTTATCCCTTGCCTCTTTTATATGGGATGATTAACCCCATTCTGTTAGAGGGCATTCTGTGCCCTCTATGAACTCATATACACACATACTCAGATATGTAATCATATACATATATGCCCTCCTATATAGACATATGTGTAGGTATACATACATATACATTTGTATTCCCTTCACCTATCCTCATACAGAGAAAAGATTCATAGGTTACTATTATTGCTTTTCCATATTGGCATGTAAATAGTTCAACTTTGATAAGTTCCTTATGGTTTCTTCTCCATGTTTACCTTCTCATGTTTCTTGTATTTTAATGTCAAATTTACTGTTCGGCTCTGTTTTTTTTCAGCAAGACTGCTTGAAAGTCCTCCAGCTCACTGAATGACCATATTTTCCCCTGGAAGATTATGGTCAACTTTGCTGGGGAGGTGATTCTTGGTTTTAATCCTAGCTCCCTTGATCTCCAGAATATCATATTCCAGGCCCTGCTGTATATCTTTACACCTTAAATTCCTTTTATTTTTAAATACAGATATGCAATAAATGCATAAGTGATGATTACAATGTCCCCTTCCTTTAGAAAAGAAAGGAAAAGTTGAACAAAGAAGAGTATCCCTTCACAGTATATCTTATTTCTGTTTCCTCTCCATTCAGACAGTCCTAGCTCAGTTTCTCAATGTCTCTAGCCTGCACTGATTGTTTTGTTCTATTTTAAAAAGCAAATACAAAAAAACCTGCCTTAAGTATCCCCATTTCCAATCTGTCCTACCCACATCTGTCAAATTAATAAAATAAAGCATAACTGATCATTCTAACCCCTGCTCAAGAAGCTCTAAAGACTTCCTATAATAAACTCCCCTGCGCTTCAAATAAAATAAAAACTCCACTGTTTTGTACTTAAAGCCCTTCAAAAATCTAGGAATGATTTCAGATTATATCCTTTTCCCCACAAACAGCATTGTATATTCCAGCCAAAAACAACATTCCAGCTTTTGCTTCCATGACATTGTACATTCGTTCTCCTATACCCAGAGTGCTGGATCATTCTCATCTCAACTTTTGGAATCCTTAGATTCTTTCAGGGTTTAGTTCAGGTGAGTGTCACTTCCTACAACATTCTTTGTTGATTCTCCTCTCTCAAAATATTAATCTCCCCTCTCCCTTAGATTTGCTTTGTACTTACTCTACATAGTTTACATTTATTTCTCTGTATAAATGTTTGGAATTTTAAATCCTATAGTAGAAGTTAAGCTCTTCAAGGTCAAAATCTGTATCAGTCACTTTTTTTTCTTCTTTTTTTTTTAATCTCCAGGGTCTACCACATTTTAGTGTAAGTAAATACAATTACTAAATGCTAACTGAATTGGGACTCATGCCCTTTAGTAGATACAGAAATATTTTTAAAGTTTTTTTTGTTGTTGTTGTTGCTAAACGATTCTTTTTCTTTCATGAGTTTGATAACTTTGAATATTGCCACAAATTTAGCCTTTTTTATCTTTAAAATCTGCCTTCTTTTCTAGATGCCATTATTTAATTACTCTGAAGAAACTTTGAGATTTTTGGATTTCATCCCAGGTCATGTCTGAGGCAGCACATTTCTGTGGTTTTCTGATAACCACAAACCTATCATCTTCAAATCTAACAGAGTTACAGGATGGAGGTAACATATAACGCCTTTTTATGCCTGCTGAGGCAGTTCTCAAGTTATTTCTGCAAAGCCTCCATAGTGAGTTTTCAAAATGGGCCATAGTATAGGGGAGGAGAAACTGAGAGGACCTCTCTGGCTGTGGATCCTGAGGAGACCCCTTTACCCCCAGAGAGGTCACTGTTACCTTCCTATCAGCTAGGCAGAAATAGTAATCATACTTAACACTTACTAGCTGTGTGACCTTGGGCAAGTCACTTAACTTCAATAGACAGAAAAGAAAAGGAGATAGGAAAGGTCAGGGAAGGGAAGGGAAGGGAAGGGAAGGGAAGGGAAGGAAAGGAAAGGAAAGGTCAGGAAAGGACAGGGAAGGAAAGCCAGGGAAGGAAAGGAAAGGAAAGGGAAGGGAAGGGAAGGGAAGGGAAGGGAAGGGAAGGGAAGAGAAGGGAAGGAAAGGGAAGGGAAGGGAAGGAAAGGGAAGGGAAAGGAAGGGAAGGAAAAGAAGAGGCACAGCTAAGTGGCACAGTGAATGAGCACCTGCCCTGGAGTCAGGAAGGCCTGAGTTCAAACACAATCTAAGACACTTAATATGTACTAGCTGTGTGACCTTGGGCAAGTCACTTAACCCCAAATGCCCTGCCCTCCCCCCTCCAAAAAGATAAAAAAATTTTAAAAAGAATTAGTAATACTAATATTAATGATAATAACATTCAAATAATAAACACAATAACAGCTTACTTTGTTTCCACTTTAAGGCTTGGAAAACTTTTCACATATATTTTATCTTACTTAAGAATTAGTGATGAGTATACCACAGTCTTTAGAGAGAGGAGAAACAGTCTCATGCCCTATGTATGAGGACAGAGACATCACATGCTTCCCTCTTCCTAAGGAGACAGTTAAATAAATCTCTATTCAAAATCTCCCTTTACACGCTACATTACGTAAGCTACTACAGTCTCAGATGGAAAAAAAAATACTTTGAGATTATTCTAGATATATTATAGGAAATTGGCAGTAACTAAAAGAGCTGGTTTCAGAGTTAGAAAGACCTGGGTTCAAGTCACATCTCTGACAGATACAGACTTTTATGATCATAAACAAATTATTTAACATCTAAGTTTTCCCCCTTGACATGCCCATAATCATCCTTCCACAATTTTATAAAACTGTAAGTTGAAGAGAAATGTCAAACTATATTTGTAATCCTTTCCCACCAAGACTTCCCTATGCCAGTGAAACCATGGGTCCAACAGACCATAAAGAAATAAAAGAAAAACAAATTGAGTACATTCACAGATGCACTATAACGCATTATTAATGCACAAATTCCATGCTGATTTAGGAAGTGAAATGTTTGCATTCTGGGTTTTATTTTCTCATCTTCTAATTGGTTCAAATCGGAGCACCTATCCTATTCATATGCAACTGGGATGTCTAAGGCTCTCTTCACATTAACATCCTTGAAAGTCAGAATGGGTATGTATAAGGTATGCCTGAATTCAGTGTGCCTCCAAAATAGTATGCTTAACTAAAACTGAATATATTATCCTTTTTCTCTAGTTATTTGCATGTGACATTCTGAAACTAGCATATTAGGGGTAAAGCATATTCCTGTACTTGCTGAAGTAAACAACACATTTGAGATTTCTCTGATGCATAGTCAATAGGGAACTATGGTCACATGTGACTTTACACATCTTTCATCCATCTGAGAGATGCAAATACAAAATTAAACTCACTCAGACACATCATGTGTTTTGTTTTATTTTGTTTTGTTTTAAAATTGAAACCCTGGGGGAATCTATGTCCATAAATCAATGAGGGGATTACATTCATCCATACAGATGCATCTTTTGTTTCCTCTGATAGTCTTTATGTGGATAATTTTCTTCATTTAGGAAGCAAGCCAAGTATCATTGACTACAATGAGATTGGTGCATGTTTTTCTCTTATTTAACTATTTTGTGTCAATGTGTATGCAACTAAATTATTATATAATACTTAATGCTTTATGAATATTGAAATTCTGCATCAATTATAGACTATAGTAAAAAAAAATCTTCATTATACTGTAGTAGAATACTAGTCCTAGAAATAGAATCAGCTTTCACCTCCCTTTATGCCTATCTACATGACATCCAATTAATGCCAAAATTAATGCTAAAAGTGGATCAGATTTCCGACAAAATAAAGGGGGTAATAGTGGAGATGGCACTGGGTTTATCTTATAAGTTAGTTTAAGCACTTTGAAGAGCAAACTCATTTGATATTTTGTTCATCTTCTGTCTTTGAGAGCATTCAACTTTGACTTATTTTCCCTTTGATAATGAATCACAGAAGCCTGGTGTAAACAGGGGTATGCTAGACTCAGCTTGAACCACCTTGTGAGAGCTTATTGTTAAATTTTGGAAAAGTATGACAACTGTAGTCTATTTCTATTACACATTCATGTTTTCACCTATTTATATGCACATATATATAATATACATCAATTATATATTTATTTAGGATATGAAATATATATTCAAAGAAATAGAAACACGTATAGAAATATATGCTATTCATATATCACGAGTACATTTTTTTACTTGTCCTATGTTTACTTTATCAACAGCAGCCTAGTTGATTTAATCGATCCAACTTTTATTATACACCAAGAACATTCAAAACGCTAAGATTACAAGGAGGAAGGGAAGATAGCCTCTTACATGAAGTATATGATCTAGTACATGACTTAGCTTGTTAATGATCTGATACTTCATTTTGGAAAAATGAAGGAATTGACCTATTAGTCTTTAATACACATACATTTGTGTACATATGTATATACATGTGTGTGTGTGTGTGTGTGTATTTAGGGATAGCGAGGTGGCACAGTAGATAAAGCACTAGCCATAGGGTCAGGAGGGCCTGAGTTCAAATTCAGTCTCAGACCCTGGGCAAGTGGCTTAACCTCGACTGCTTCAACTACACCTACATATCTATCTATATTTACACACATATGTGTGCATTTATTATATCTATGTAGGGGTTATTTGGAATGTGAAAGAAATACTTCTGATATTTTCCCTGTCTTCATGAAGTTCACTTTCTATCTGAGGAAATAAGGTTTACATAAATAAAACAATTGGAGGACTGTAAAACAGAATCTCATTACATATCAAAATGTGTGAAAGAGACAATGAGTACTAAGAGTTGGAAAAAAATGAATTTAAAGATCTTAACAAAATTCACCACCTACATGAGTTTCACTTCCATCCTGAGGACTGTGGGAGAGACAGCTTCCCTCAGTCAAAATCTGATTTGTTTGAATTTTTTGTCCATGAATCAATCCAACTCCTGCCTAATAAGATAGCTACAATGACATGAAAAATGGCATAAAGACCTAGTGGTTTGATGCTATAAAAAACCAAAGGATCTCACTGACTATACCCTAAACCACTCAGCTTTTTCCTTCTGCATAATGTTGGGCCACAGGGACATACACAGAGTGTGTAGGTGGTGAAACATAAGTCACATCCAGCATAAACAGCTCAACAGCAAGTTTGCACTGGAGAAAAACTGCCTGGAGTGCCATAGCTGAATACAAAACAAATCTTAATTGACGTTAAAGTCATTTTGATAAGTGACTTTACTGTGCGCTATCATATTATATGAAGAATAAGTTCTTAACATGGTAACCATGGTGGAAAAAAAAAGAGTACTTAAAATATTTCTCCTATAAAATCAGAATACTTACATCAGCCTGCCATCAGAATCACATTTAAGTAGAAAAAGATGCCCCCCCCCATTCACCTTCATCATTACATGATTTGAAGACTAAGCCTAATGATTCAGTTGGTCAACAACTTGACTATCAGAGTATTAAATGCTCTGTTGCATTATACTGGGGAAAAAAATATGAAGATGATGGTCCTGGAATTCAATGAAAATGAAACTAAATAGAGACCCCTGTCTCCTCAAATTGAAATAATGAGGAAAGAAAGGAAGAAGGGGGAAAGGGAGGGACAGAGGGAACAAAGGGGAAAGTATGAAAAAGTGGGAAAGGTAAAAAGGGAAGAAAGGAAGAATAGGAAAAGAGGTGGAATGAAAAATTATTTTAAACTAACAGACTCATAGATCAAGAGTAAGACTTTAGAGTTCATTTTGTTGTTAAATGTCTAGATGAAAAAACTAAGTTTCTGGAAGACTACATGATTTCTCAAGGTTACAGAGGTAGTAAATGCCAAGTGATGGATTTGAACCCATATCATCTGACTCTAGAGCTGGAATAGCATTTGAGAAAGAGAAAATAAAAGTGAGATGCACAGGATAGGAGTAAGTGGTATAATTGAAATGCTCGAAGTTTTAAAACAGTGTGTCAAGATTTGACAATATAAAACAAGTGTGAAGACACAAAAAACCACAAATAGATGTAACAGAAAATATCAATTAACTTTTTCTTAAAATGAGTATTAATTTAAAGTCTCAATTAGGAGATTCAGCTGTCTATGAAAAACTGTTCACAATATTTGAAGGTGTGCAAGAATAAACGTGACATTATCAAAATGAAACCTAGAGATAATTCTGTCACCTGTGTAGAGGACAAATTAAGGTTCAGAGGAAGTTATTTAGGTGAGAGTCAGGGTTTAGAATTCTGACTATAGCTGTAAAATTCAAGAAAATGGGAACTTAAAACTGTCTATAGTTTAATTTCAAAGAAAGACATTAAAAGCTGTTTCATGTTTTCAAATAAAGGAGAAATATTTGAATGAAATAAAAGCTATATAAAATAAATGTTTAATGCTACCAAAAGTCTTTTGAAATCTATACTGTGTTATCTTTTACATACACTATTGTTTAAGTTGGAGATGAAAAGGTATGAGAGACGAATTTGACTGAAAGCGGCATGTGGGTATATAGACACGCACATGTGTGTATATAATACATATGTGTACATATGCATTACCACATGCACACACATATACATGTGTGTGCATATGTGTATATATACTAAATATTCGTGCATACTTCCTTCTATATGCTGTATTGATTAATGAGAATATTAATTGAAATATTTTCAATTTTACAACTAGCAAGGAAGTTTTTTTTAAATTTAAATTCATAGGCATGAGATTCACTTCATATGCCTTATTAGTCTTGATTCCTGTAATGAATCAACCAAACTCCATAAATATGTGCTTTGTTGAAGGATGGTACATGAGACCTGCTCACACCAAGTTTGCATTTCCCATCAGTGTACCTAAGATAGACAGATGAAGCCCAAATAGCACACACTACTATAATTTCAGATTATGAGCTCTAATTCTCTTGGCTCTCCTGTAACTTAATGTGTATATTTTAACCAGTGGCCTATTAAGATTGCTGACAGATTCAGTTCTCTAATTCCAAATTAGATCCCACCTATGGTGCTATTGGTCAAAACAATAATACAATTGGTTTAGAAGCCTTCCCATAAAGAATGTACTCATTACTGGAAAAGAAAAAAAAAGGAACTATATTTGACAAAAATATCTACAAATATATGACATAATACACATATTTGTAAATCTCCATCTGTATATCTATCTGTGTAGGAGTGATACACACACACACACACACACACACACACACACAGAAAACCACTATATAATTCCCACAATTCTCATAATGGTGATGGTAAAATCTAAGGTCAGAGACTCAAGCCTGTGCAGCTATTATCAAAAGTCTAGATGAATCTTGTTTAAGATTGTTATAGGTAGCATTCACCCTTACAGTCCTAACCTTGGTAGACTGTTAAATAAGAAAACTACTAATGAGACACTCCCTTCATCTAGCCAATGATTCTTTTTATTGTGCATGAGAGCATCCAGACCCTAACTGCAAAATAATCTGTTTTGTTTTGGAATCAAAATTACATATTGACAAGTTCAACTGTGAGACCTAAATAAGGAGGATTTGAGTTATTATGGGAGCACTGTCAAGCAGACAAACTAAAGAGACATCAATTATTTTGCCACAAGCTCACTCCTTTTCACTTTTCTATTCTTGCATGGCATGAAATCCTTCGAGAAAAAGGAACTATGCAGAAAACTAGATACAATATTTTAGCACATAAGTCAGAGTTTCCATAGATAATTAAGATAAAAACATGCATATGTCATCAATAAATTAATTATGCATATACATTCATTCCTTCCTTTACCATAGAGTCAGTTTCTGGGAGTTTTCTTCTTACTGATTTGGAATTAGGGATATTAATCTCACATTTTAACATACTTACAGTAGTATGAATACTAAATTCATTGCTTACCAAAAAACCTCTCAACCTCATACAATTGTTTTTCAGAACCCTCACCAAGAGAGAACAAATGACCACATAATATTAAAACTAGATTCAAACTGTTTAAATATGTGTATGGTGTAATCAAGGCTGTCAGTGAAGATTGTGTCAGTAAGACAATTTTAAAACACATTAGGATTTAGAGAGAGGTCCAAGCAGAGAGATGTCAGAAGAATTTCTGGGAGCCACCATCTGGAGGCTCCTGCTACTGCTGGAGAGAGAGAAATGAGAACTGAGGACTGAACTGCGAAGGAGCATGACTGTGGCGCTGGTATTTGTTCTCCTGTTTTGATGTTACTTTGTCAGATTTGTCTGCTAATGGAGGATGTGGCTGTTGTTGCAGAAGTCCTGGGAACTTGCTGTTGGTTCAGAAGCCCTGAAAGATGATTTTCTTATTGTATATTTACAGAAATTCTAGAGGAGGGGCTTGCTGATGTTTTCAGCGGTCCTTGGACTGTACTGATAATTTGCATTGACTCCTCAGAACTTGTTGTTAGGTCTAGGTTGATTTCACATTCCATTCACAGGAATGGAAACTCTAAAATGAAAGCACAAGTGCTCTAAAAAATGATGAGCAAGTAGACTTCAGAAAGACTTGTAAAGACTTATATGAACTGACACTGAGTGAAGTGAGCAGAACCAGGAGAGCATTGTACACAGTAACAGCCACATCGTGCAATGACTGACTTTGATAGACTTAACTCTTCTCAGCAACGCAAAGACTTAAAACTCCAAAGGACTTATGATGGAAAATTCCATTCACATCTGAAGAAAGAAACATGGAATCTGAATGCAGACTGAAGCATACTGTTTGTTCTCTTTTTTTGTTTTTTCTTTTTTCTTCTTTCTCATGGTTCTTCCCATTCATTCTAATTCTTCTATACAACTTGACTAATGTGAAAATTGTTTAATAAGAATGTATATGTGGGATCTATATCACATTGCACACTGTCTTGGGGAAGAAGGAGGGGAGAGAGGTGAAGAAAATTGAAAACTTATGGGAATGAATATTGAAAACTAAAAATAAAGTTATAAAAAATAAAACAGAATGAAAGCACAAGAGCTAAGAAAAACACAGAAAAGTAAATTTATAATTCATGCATTCAGAAGGAGCTATATTATGATATAGTTACTTTCTAAATAAAAGGAAAAAATAAAAAAAATTAAAAAAAACACATTGAAAAGTGTGACAAAAATCAGAAGCATAAATCTACATCATGTTCCTATATAACAAAAAGAGTCTAAGTGGACTCTGTATGTAAAGAGAATCATTTACATTGGGGGAAAGCATAATCATTTTAATTTTTAAAACAGTTCCACAACTCAACAATAGTTTTAGAATTCAGAGTAACCAAAACAACCTTCTGAACTTTAGGGATTTGAATCAACAATAGCAGTATATCAAAAAGGGAAAATCACATCCTCAATTTTAAAATCTTAATTGCACCTCACTTCTTTGGGACTGGTATTGGACATGTTGATCAATATCATGAGAACTCATGTACCTATCTTTTCTGCTCAAAATGATTATTTTTCTCAATTGAGGATTGATATTTGAAGGAAACTAGGAATTCTTTGATGCCTATTTCAGAGATTTGTGGTCCCTAGCTGGTAGCTCTCTAATATACAGGAACACGATGTATAGTTCATATCTATATTTTCATTACTTTTGTACCTCCAAAGCAATTGAAATAGAAGCAGCCTGCTTTACTGATAGGGGATTGCCTTCATATTTTATTAAGTTTTGCTGTTCCACTTGAGTTGAAGGGTATTAGTTATTGGTTAAAAGAGGAGTTTCAGAGTCATAGATTTTAGCACTTTGTTGATAGATGCTCTGCAAACTTGCTAAAACCGACTAAGGTGACAGATCTATGAAAAGCAGATAAATAGGGCAAACAACTGTAAGCTCAACTGTTCAACTAGAGATTTATTATTTCTAAACAGAAGAAAAGGTAGGACAACTGTAATCACAAAATACAAAGACTCTGCCAGGGAGTAAGACTTCTCTGTTTCTCTATCTAATTCACAGTAGCAAGCTTTCATGTCCAACCACGTGTGTTTTTTGTGTTTGGTTTTTTTTTTTTAGTAGGGGATATGGGGGGGTGGTATTTTAATGAGGTCAACCATACCCATTGTGAACTTCATGAGGTACAGGCTCTGGGAGCCCCCTTGAGCTCTCCTTGAATCTTTGAGATACAGGCTCTGGGAACCCCCTTGAACTCCCACTTGAGGCATTTGCAGAAGCCATAAGCTTTCATTGTTGCTCGGCCCAGAGTTCTGTTATTAGCCTAGCCCTCCACTGTCCATCTACTTCCTACCCTTGAGCCAATCAAAATATCCATCCACACTTGAACTGACCTAGCCCACCATTGTCTGTTGGCTCCAGGTAGCTTCCAACAACTTCCCACCCTTAAGCACTCATTGACCTCATTAACTCCTCCTGAAGACCCTCCCCAAACTCCTCCTTCAGACCACTCCTAGATTCCTCCCACAACCTTTCTGTATATAAGATCCCTTCTTGCCCCCATGTGTGTGAGAGCACCAGAGAATACTTATTCTGTGACAGACTCTGTCCTGCTTGCCCAATGCAAGCATCACAGATACCTAGGCTCCTTTAAGAGTCTACCCAATATGGCAAACTTTTAATAAACTTTTAATAAACTTTACTTTTCTTTGGCTAAGAAGACTTGAGTTGAATTCATTCAGCAGGACCCAGCATGTTGATATTTTAAGGTGGTATTTTGGAGTCTCGAGCAACCCTAATCTAACACCCAATCACATCAAACTGACTGATTCACCAAACATTCAGCCTCTACATCACGTAAGGTACTAGATCAGGGAGGATGGTAATGCTACACCAATAAAGTTAAGAAGTTAAGAAAAATGATAGGACGTGTTTGCTTTGTTTTGGAGGAAAGTAAAGGAAGGTTGCCCCTGATGAATTAAGGCTTATACAGGCAGAGTTTAAGGTGTATCTGAGCAAAGAAACATAAGAAAAATTTGTGAATGGGGGACTGTTGCCCAGGTTAGTCCTAAGGGTATAGATCTTGGAGTCATTAGCAAAAAGGTGGTAAGTGAAGGCATGAAAGGATATAGTATAAATTTTCATTGGGATACTATAGAAAGAGAAAAGAAAGAAAACAAGTCCAGAGTTCTAGAGGATGCTCATACTTTAGCAAAGGAGAAAGAAGAACAAAAACCAGGATAGGGGACTAAAAAAGAACATTTGTCTTAAAATGCTTTAAAAGTGACTGTTAAGTTTATTTGTTAATGCCTAGTTACCATGTCATTCTGTAATATATCTGAACATATTTATAACAAACAGAAATAAAAGTTTGAATTGAATATTTAGAAGCATTTTAAATAATGTAGTACACAAACTTCATGAAAGACCATAAATAATGTCTCCTGAATACATATATCAAAGCCACAATTTTAAGTTGAAATAAACTTTCCATGATTTAACTCTTCCTCATAAAATGACATGTTACAATTCATCTACTGCATTCAAATGTGTATCAATTAGTGAAGTATGATGAAGATTTACTTTTAGTTTTAAGGGTAAAGACTCCGAAAAGAGTATTCTAGTGTGAAACTTATGTATAAGCAAGTCTTAAAGAATTATGCTAAGATACTGCATTCTTAGCTAATGATTTTTTAAAAGAAAAATAGGAATGTCAAAAATTGGAATTAGGTTAAAGAGACTAATACCTTGAATGTTGGGGGAATATGAAGGGAATGTTCATTGCCCAGAGTTTTACTGGTACTTCTATAAGAAATCCAACTTGAACAATGTATTCCAACATCTTTAAAATTTCCTGGTTGTATTATTTGTAAAATATAAGAAGATTTAATGTTGTTCTTAATACTGAAAGATATATCAGCTAAAAGTAAACACACACACACACCAAACCCTACACTAACCATTCATGGATTGAACCAGAAAATATAATTTTTTTTCTTCTTTACCTACTTTACTCATCTTTAGCTTCCTCTTTACTATTTTCTTCCATTTTTTCTGCTACCATCCTATTTTTCCAACTTTACAAACAACATGAAGCCTCTTCTGTTATAACTGATGAACTGATAAACTGATAATTTCTACCTTTGTACTCCATTTGGATTATAAAAGTGCTCTTAGTGGCAGAGAAGGCCAGAAATTCCTAGCTCATCTATGGTCATTTTAATTACCATTTGTCTAGAGGTGAGGGATGAATCTAAAAATCCCTTTTAAAAGTACCCTCTAGTTCATTTCTGATAAAAGATGGTTCATTCAGTAAGAAATCTTCTATGATACTGGTCTAATAATCAGTAATTAACTAGGCCTTAATAACCAACCTAACTAATGGCATCATAAATATGGCAGTATTTGAGATGATTCGTTCCATACCTTGTAGCAGCAACTATTAACCATTTCTAAAATTTTAATATGCTAGTCATAATATTTCCATAACGGAGATCATGAAAAACTACAGTGCTTAAAAAAAATACATTTCATACAATATGCTGAGGAGTGTCAGCAACCAAAAAATGTTCAAATGTCATTGCAACAAAGACTGAAAATATTCAATTAGCACTGAACAAATATTTATATCAATAAAAACATTGATCTCCCTCTTTCTCTTTTTCTCTTTTTCTCTCTCTCTCTCCTCTCCTCTCCTATTCTCTCTTCTCCACTCTCTTTTCTCTCCCCCTCTCTTCTGCCCCAGTCAAGTGATAAAAGTAAAAAGAACTAATGTCTAGAGAACTGTATGCAGAAAACATCCAGAGAAGAGGACCATCTATTAGGAAAACTCACCACTGAATCTGGGAAACAGAAATTTAATAAGGGAAAATAATATTTTATTACCAGTGCTGCCACAGTTATTTGTATAGTGGGTAGTTAGGTTGTGCAAGTCAAGACATTACACTCATGAAATTATGGTCCTTTTCCAGAACTAAGGACAATCAACAACAACAGGGCATGCAGTGAATAGAGTGCTGGTAATGGAGTAAGGAAGGCCTGCGTTCAAAACCATTCTGAGTCACTTAACAACTGTATGACCCTTGGCACGTGACTTAACTTCTGTCTGCCTTAATAACCTCATTTGCAGGGCAGCTAGATGGCACAGTGAACAGAGCACTGGCCCTGGAGTCAGGAGGACCTGAGTCCAAATCCAACCTTGGACACTTTACACAAAAACCTAGCCGTGTGACCTTGGGCAAGTCAGTTAACCCCAACTGCCCTCCAAAAAGAAATAGCCTCATTTACAAAATGGAAACATAAATAGCACATACCTCCCAGAGCAACTGTGAGAGCAAAATGATACTTATAAAGTATTTTGTAGAACTTAAAACCCTGTTCAAATATTATTATTAGTGAAGAATGACCTCAAGTTTACTCATGTTTAGCTTTCAAAAATTTTCAAGTGTCATCAAATTAAAGTATACTTTGCATTCTTTATTGTTTTATTATCATTTTATTACAATACCCTGCCTTGAGTCATCTCATATCTGTAATACAGAAGAAACACGAAAACAGTCTTCAAAGAGCACTTACTATGAGGTCTTACTGGGTATTATTACATAATATAAAGCCTATAAAGTGGATTGTAAACTTTAAAGTTCTATGTGACTATACAATAGCCTAGATATGTGACTTAATTAACCAGGACCTGTGTCCACAGATGCAAACTGGAAGCACTTTGAAGTTAAATGACTTATCCACATTTCCAAAACCAGTTTGACTCAGTAGCAGCATTTAAAGAAAGCCTTCCTGAAGCACTTTCCCCCTGTCCTTTAACCCACAATGTCATTCCCCCCGCCCCCATACACATACATACACACACATACATACATAAATACATGTATATTATTAATATTATATAATTAGTTTGTCCCAAAAGTAATGACATAAACTTTGACAATTATTTAGAGGCCTAAATTTCCAAAGAATGCCTATTAGCTAAATAATGATTTTAATATTCTCCAAGGTTTTGTTCTTTAACTTAAAGGTTTTAGGGATTTGAAAACTCCTCCAAAGTCAATCAATCATGAAAATCAACAGAAGTTTATGCATCTAGACTGAAAATAAATTAGGTAAATACTAAAATAAATCAATGGATGGGAAAAAATAATAAAAGTCAATTGATATTACCCACAGAATCAGTGAGTGACTGTCCACTTTATCACCACTATAATAAAATAATAGGGTCATTAATAATCTCACATAAGGGTAAATATCTTTAGACACAACAACTTTCCCTATACTTATTAATCCATTTTCAGTAACATGACAAATTGAGAACTTGAATCTACCCTTTTAAATACAATGAATATTTAAAGTACGATGGAGTCAAAAGTTCAACATCAGGGAAAACATAAAGTTTATAATTTTTTTTATCAATTTATTGTTGCCACTGCCTCCCTAGCCAATAAGTAAATAGTGATTCCCAGATGGAATAAAAGCCTATCAAGCTAATCCCATTATCAAATCAGTCCCTATTTTATTATGGGGACTGATAAGGGTCTTTTATAGTACTGGGCTGGTGAAAAACAAGAAGATTAGATCTAAACACACCATCTGTTATGGCTGTTATGTGTCTCCAAAAAACCAGCAAGAGTGAATTCCCTTAAGTACAATGCCATCAGAGATGCTTTTAATTATAGCATTTATTCACACTATTTACAAGGCCAAGCCTACATTACAAGGAAACATGCAAATAAAAGATGGATAGAGAAAACACATTATTTCAAACTAAAAAGTTTTGTTCCTGAAGCAGAATCATTTAATTACACAGAGAAGTTATGTTCAAAGACTCCCATTTTCACCCACAGAAGTTCTATTATAGTCTCTGTGTGTCTAAGAAGCAACGTGTGCCAGGTGCAGCTATGAAAACCAGCAAAGCTGTGGCAGGCAGGCCCACATTTATTTCTTAAGTCTCTTTGTGGTCTCAAATGCCTACTCTTGAAGCTGTCTTAGAGATCTATATAATAAGAAGAGATTTACCATGTCCACCAGGCAGCCCACTTAGATCATGAAAAATGTTCCTCATCAGCAGCATAATTATTATTCATTTTAAATTAGAATATAATAGACTACCTCACTTTTTTCTTTCTAACTTCCTTCAATCACTCTCAAATGTTCTTTGTATGAGTGAGTTAAAATGAAATACCTCATCAAGTCACTTTGAGCTTGAGGTTTGACTTGAGACCAAAAGATATATTGTTTACATACCTATGTATCACATAGATGGGCATTTGCAAACATACACACACACACACACACACACACACACACAATCCCTCTTTTGGCCATACTCACAGGGATATTGGCAGAAAATACTTGAGAGAAACAAGTGCTTGCCTGCCAGCTGGACAGACAGTTTTGCTAAATTCTTGTAGACTTCCCCCTGACCACAAACTTGAGCAGGCTTCTTACACATAATTAAATACACACACATACACCCAAGTCTAACTGTAAAGCATCAATTATAACAGTAACACTTATATTTATATTCCATATATACAATTTCATACTGCTATAAGACATATTTATAAAATTATTATTTTCCTTTATTTGGATTCTACCTCCTCCAAGAATCTATTATAAAATAGTAAGAGAGGTGTTAACACAAGCAAAAACCTATCATAAATGTTTTATAGTTTCAGAAAGCTATTCATCTTTCATAAATGATATCATGGATGCCTTGTCTTGAATAGTAATTTATTTAAAAAGATTTATAAAGATTAATGGTCAGAATATTTTATTTATACACATTTTTAAAACTTTAAAATTACTAATGGTACATTCTTAAAGGTTTTACCTAATAGTTTCGTCTTCAACTTGGAAACAATAATAAAAAATGTACCCTATTTATTCTTTCATGGTGACATAATAGGTATAATTTCGTGTAAGTTTAATTTTTAAAAAATATTTTCATGGTAGTACTAGTTTCCTTTTAATTTAATGCTCCTGTACCCCGCCCCCTCCCCCACAAAAAAAAAACAGCATTATTTTGAGTGATTTTTACTATCACTGCTTACTCTTCTAACACATTCATTAACGGCAAATCTCCAAAATTCCTATTGCTAAATCTGATTTAAGTATTCTTCTTGTTGTTGTTGTTGTTGTTTTTATAAACAATATTTAATTTTTTCAAATTACATGTAAAAATACTTTTCAACATTGATTTTATATAATTTTGAATTTCATTTTTCCTCCTTCCTTCCCATCCCCCCTGCCCAAAAGGGCAAACAAGGCTATACATGTGCAACCATGTAAACATATTTCCACACTAGTCATGTGAAAAAAGAAAAAGAAAAAGAAGTAAAAAAGCAACAAAAAAACCTTTTAACACCAAAAACATGAAAATAACATACATTGATCTGCATTCAGACTCCATAGTTCTTTCTCTGGATGTAGATAGCATCTTCCATCATGAATCTGTTGGGATTGTCTTAGATTATTGTACACTGAGAAAAACTAAATCAATCATAGTTGATCATGACACAATGTTTCTGTTATTATGCACAATGTTTTCCTGGCTCAGCCAACTTCATATTCATATCAATTCATATAAGTCTTTCCAGGTTTTTCTGAAATCATATGCTCATCATTTCTTTTAGCACAATAGCATTCAACTACATTTATAAACCACAATTTGTTCAATCATTCCCCCAATTGATGAGCATTCCTGCAATTTTCAATTTTTTGCCACCACAAAAAGAACTGTTATGAATATTTTTATACATGTGGCTCCTTTTCTCTTTTTTATGATCTAATAGACCTAATAGACCTAATAGTGGTATTCCTGGATCAAAGGATATGCCCAGTTTGATTGCCCTTTGGACACAGTTCCAAATTGTTCTCCAGAGTAGGTGGGTTATTTCACAACTCCAACAACAATTCTTTAGTGTCTCAATTTTCTCACATCTCCACCATTTATCACTTTCGTTTTGTGTCATATTAGCCAATCTGATAGGTGTGAAGTGATACCTCAGAATTGTTTTAATTTTCATTTATCTAATCAATAGTGATTCAGAGCATTTTTTTCAAATGACTATATATAGCATTCATTTCTTCATGTGAAAACTGCCTGTTCATATCTTTTGACCAGTCTCTCTCTCACAGATCTAGCTATCTATATATGAGAAATACTTGATATAAAAATTGTTTCCCATCTTTCTGCTTCCCATCTAACTTTGGTAGCATTGGTTTTGTGTGTGTAAAAAAATGTTTTAATTTAATGTAATCAAAATTATTCATTTTACATTTCATAATGATGTCTACTTCTTATCTGGTCATCAATTCTTCTCTTCTCCATAGTTTTGACAGGTAAATTATTTCTTGTTCTCCTAATTTGCTTATGGTATCATACTCTATGTCTATATCATAAACCTACTTTGACCTTATCTTTGTATTTGGTGTGAGGTATTGGTCTATGCCTAGTTTCTGCCATATGGTTTTCCATTTTTCCAAGCAGTTTTGTCAAATAGTGAGTTCTTATCCCAGAAGCTGGAGTCTTTGGTTTCATCAAACTATAGATTACCGAAATCTTTTAATACTGTGTCTTGTGTACCCAATCTATTCCATTAATCTACCACTCTCTTTCTTAATTTTGATGATTGTCACTTTATAATACAGTTTCTGATCTGGTATTGCTAGGCCACCTTCTTTCGTTTTTTTTTTGTTTGTTTGTTCGTTTGTTTTATTTAATTAATTTCCATAATATTCTTGACCTTTTGTTCTTCTAGATGAATTGTTTCTATTTTTTCTAGCTCTATAAAAAGTTGTTGATAGTACAATTGGTATGGTACTGAATAAGTAAATCAATTTAGAAAGAATTGTCATTTTAATAATATTAGCTCAGCCTACCTTGAGCATTTGATATTTGTCCAATTGTTTAGATCTAATTTTGTGTGAAAAGTGTTTTGTAATTGTGTTCATATAGTTTCTGGGTTTCTCTTGGCAAGTCGACTCCCAAATATTTTATATTTTCTAGAGCTATTTTAAACAAAATTTTTCTTTCTATCTCTTGTTCAGCTACGTTGGTAATATGTAGAAATGCTGATGGTGTACATGGGTTTGTTTTGTATCCTGCATATTTGCTAAAGATATTCATTATTTCAAGCAGTTATTGAGTTGATTCTCTAGAATTCTCTAAGTATACACATCATCGCATCTGCAAAGAGTGATACTGTTTTCTAATATCTTATTTTTTTTTTAGCTCATAACATTCAGTTCCACAAGCTTTTGAGTTTTAAATTTTCTCTTTTTCTCTCCTCTACCCTCCCCAAGATGGCATGCAATCTGATTAAGGCTCTACATATACATTCATATTAAACATATTTTCATACTAATCATGTTGTAAAAGTAGAATTATAACCAATGGAGAGAAACACAAGAAAGGACAGAACAAAATTAAAAAGAGAGAGAACAAATAGTATACTTCGATCTGC
The DNA here is from genome assembly GCA_028646575.1 of Pseudocheirus occidentalis. Classification (NCBI taxonomy): domain Eukaryota; kingdom Metazoa; phylum Chordata; class Mammalia; order Diprotodontia; family Pseudocheiridae; genus Pseudocheirus; species Pseudocheirus occidentalis. Next base: position 120,853,080 of record CM053600.1, on the reverse strand, counting down.
ATTTAAAGTCTAATTCTTTCCATTTCTTTTTCTTCTTTTATTGCTAGAACTAAAATTTGTAGCACAATATCAAATAACAGTGGTGAAAATGGGCACCTCTAATCTTACTAGGAAGGCTTCTAGCTCATCCCCATTGCAGATAATGCTTGCTGATGGTTTTAGATAGATGCTACATATCATTTTAAGAAAAGTTCCATTTATTCCTATGCTCTCTAGTATTTTTGTTAATGCTGTATTTTGTTAAAAGTTTTTTCTGCATCTATCAAGATAATTATATGATTTCTATTACTTTTGTTATTTATTTGGTAAATTATGCAGATAGTTTTCCTAATACTGAATATATGATTTCTATTACTTTTGTTATTTATTTGGTAAATTATGCAGATAGCTTTCCTAATACTGAACTAGTCCTGCATTGTTGATATAAAATCCACCTGGTCACATTGTATTATGGTGATAAATTGCTATAATATCTTTGATAACATTTTATTTAATCTTTGCACATCAATATTCATAAGGGTAATTGGTCAATAATTTTCTTTCTCTGTTTTAGCTATTCTCAGTTTAGGTATCAGCACCATATTTGTGTCATAAAAAGGATTTGTAGAACTCCTTCTTCACCTATTTTCCCAAAAAGTTTATATAGTATTGGAAGTAATTGTTCTTTAAATGTTTGGTAGAATTCACTTGCAAATTCATCTGGCCCTGGAGATTTTTTTCTTAGGGAGTTCATTAATAGTCTGTTCATTTTTTTTTCTCCCGAAAATGGGGTCATTTTAACATTGAATTCCTTCTGTTAATCTTGGCAATTTATATTTTTTTGTAAACATTCATCCATTTCACTGATTGTCAGATTTCTCAGCATGTAGTTTTAGGCAAAAGAGCTCTTAATTATTGTTTTAATTTCCTCTTGATTGGTGTTGAATTCAGCCTTGTCATTTTTTTTCTTTTTGGAGGGGGGAAGGCAGCGCAATTGTGGTTAAGTGACTTACCGAGGTCACATGGCTAGTATCTGTGTCAACTGTCTAAGGCTGGATTTGAACTCACGTCCTTCTGACTCTGGGGCCGATGCTCTATTCACTATGCTACCTAGCTGCCCCTCACCCTTTTCATTTTTGATACTAGTAATATAGTTTTCTTTTTTAAACCAAATTAACCACAAGTTTATCTATGTTATTTTTAAAAAAATAAAACCAGTTCTTGATTTTATTAATTAGTTCAATAATTTTCTTACTTTCAATTTTGTTAGTCTCTCCTTTGGTTTTCAGAATTTCTAATTTGGTATGTAACTGGGGATTTAAAATTGCTTCTTTTTATAGCTTTTTAAAATTGCATTCCCAATTCACTAATCTGCTATTTTCTATTTTATTCGTATAAGCATTTAAAGATAGAATTTTTCCCCTAAGTATTGCTTTGGCTACATGACATAAATTTTGTTATGTTTTCTCATTATTGTTGATCTCTTTGATGAAATTATGGGTTGTGACTATGATTTGTTGATTGATCCACTCATTCTTTAAGATTAGATTAAAAAATTTTTAATTTATCTTTCCAGGGCTTTTTGTTACATGTAATTTTTATTGCATCATTACCTGAAAAGGATGCATTTAATATTTCTGCCTTTCTTAATTTGGTTGTGAGGTTATATGTACTAATACATGGTTAATTTCTCTGTAAATGCCAAGTACTACTGAGAAAAAGGCATATTCTTTTCTATCTCCATGTCCAATTTTCTCCAGAGGTTTATCATATCTAACTTTTTAAAGTTCTATCCACCTCCTTAATGTGTTCCTTATTTATTTTGTGATCAGATTTATCTAAGTCTGAGAAGAGAAGGATGAGGTCCCCCCACTAATATAGCTTCACTATCTATTTCTTCCTGTAATTCACATAACTTCTCCACTAAGAATTTGGATGCTATACCATTTGGTGTATATATGTTTACTACTGATATTACTTCATTGTCTATAGGACCTTTTAGTAAGATGTAGTTTCCTTTCTTGACTCTTTAAATTAGATGTATTTTTTTTTTGAGCTCAGGATCTACTTTTTCTCTTTTTTTCTTCAGCTGAAACATAATATATTCTGCTCTAGCCTTTTACCTTTACTCTGTGTGTGTGTCTCTCCTTCAAATGGGTTTCTTGTAAACAACATATTGAGGATTCTGGTTTTTAATCAAGTCTGCTATTCATTTTTGTTTTATGGGAGAATTCATCCCATGCACAGTTATGATTACTAGTTGTATATTTCCCTCCATCCTATTTTCCCCCTTTTTTATACTTTTCTCCTTTCAGCCTCTCCCTCCTCACCAGTGTTTTACTTATAACCATTGTTATCCTTTTGATCAGCTACCCCTCCCCTTTCTTTTCCTCCCTTCTACATCTGCCCTCCCTTCTATCTTCCATTCTTTCAGGCCCTATCTTCTCTTTCTTTCTCCTTCCCCCTTCACCCACTACCATATATGGTAGCATAGATTTCCATACCCAAACAAGTGTGCATATTACTCCTTATCTGAGCAAAATCCAATTAAAGAAAGGTTCAGATCATGCTCAGCCCTTTCCTACTTTCTCTCTACTATAATAGATCTTTCATGCCCCTTCGTGTAATTTACCCCATTCTGCCTCCCCTTTCTTCTTCTCCAAGTCTTCTTTCATCCCTTATTTATGTTTCAATCATCATATCAGAGTCAACTTATACCCACAGCCTCTAAGCCTTCAAACTGCCCTAATAGAGATATAGTTCTTAAGAGTTACATGTACCATCTTCTCATTTAGAGTTTAACCTTACTGAAAAGAGTTTAACCTTACTGAATGTCATTTTTGTTTTTTCCTTTCCTCTCTACCTTCTCATGCTTCTCTTGAATCCTGTATTTGAAGATTAAATTTTCTGTTCATCTCTGGTCTTTTCATCAAGAAAGTTTGAAAATCCCTTATTTCATCGAATGTCCATCTTTTCTCCTGAAAGATTATATTCAATTTTGCTGGGTAATTGATTCTTGGTTGTAATCAAAGCTCTTTTACCTTCTGGAATATCAAATTCCTAGTCTTCTGATGCTTTAAGGTAGAAGCTACTAAGTCCTGTGTAATCCTGGCTATGACGTTCTGATATTTGAATTATTTCTTACTGGCTGTTTGCAGTACTTTCTCCTTGAACTCATAGTTCTTGAATTTGGCTACAATATTCCTTAGAAATTTCATTTTGAGAGACAATTGGTGGTTATTTCAATTGCTGTTTTATACAGCTTTGATTTTATTTGACTGATTCCTGATGTCTTATAGGGTCACTGGTTTCCACTTGTCCAATTCTAGTTTTTAAGGAATTAGTTCCTTCTGTTAGCTTTTGTATTTGTTAGCTTGGGCTGAACAATTGTTTTACTTTGTCTTTGGATTCCATCATTCCAAAATTCTATTAGAGGCCTGCTTTAATGTTTTTCAAAGGGAAACTGGGGAAAGCTCAGGCAACTTCCTGGCTTCTCTCCAGTATCTTGGCTCCTCAGATATTCTTAAATGTGTTTGATGGCTAACATTTTCAGCAGCTACCTACGAAATCTGCAAACTAAAAAATTATTCATCTAAAACTGGGTACGGTAAATTACATTTTTAAAAAATGTCACTGTCAATTCACAATTTGAAATTAGATTAGAATGGAAAAAAAGATTAGTAAACCAGAAAGATGGTGGGAGAGAGAGGACACTCAGGCAAGGAGTTAGTTAGGTTGTGAGTAAATATTGATCTACATTGGTCTGTGGGAAGGCTAAAGGATGCTGTGGCTCACTGTGTTATTATGGCTTATTAATTTCTTCACTACTATGATGGAATCAGCTTTCTAGTTTGGGGATTAGGTTTTCTGGTGTCAGAATAAATGTTTTGGTTCTGTCCTCTATATGGAGAGTCTGCTATATTTTGTGATTGAGCACCATATTGGAATATTTATAGTCATGGTCAGTGCTGTAAATATTGCATTGACACTACACCCTGATGGGTATCGAACTAAATATAAGAAGAAGAAAATATAAGATACAACATAAATAAATATAATATATATTATATAATATATTATATATATTATATATTATAATATATATCTAATATATAAATATAATATAATATAAAAAATACAACATAAATAAATATAAGATACAACATAAATGTACACATCAGACATACTGTACAAATTGTAAATGGACTTTCTTCAAATTATTGGTGCATATATATTGTATTTCCCGTTAGAATTTAATGGGAATCTGTCTTTTTTGTCTTTGTCTCCTCATACCTAGCACTGTACATTTCACTTTGTAAGTGCTTGATAAATGTCTGTTGAAAGTGCACAAAATGGTCAGAAAAGGAGGAAACTAATTTCATTAAAGACACATGTCACCTTTTTCACAATTTTGCCATGGATTACCTCTTATGAGAGTCAACATTTTCAACAATTTTTTTAAAAAGTTATCCACTTGAATAGAAGGAGAGGAGATAGGGAGAGACAGAATGGGGTTAGTCATCTCATGTAGAAGAGGCAAGGGAAAACTGTTACAATAGAGGGAAAGAACGGGAAGGCAAAAGGGGTCAACTTTACTCTCGTTGGATTTGGCTTAGGGAAGGAATGACATACACTCTTAATTGGGTATCTTGCCCTACAGGAGAGTAGGAGGGATGGGGATGAGAGGGGGGATGATAAAGGGAAGGGAAGGTTGAGGGGAAGGGTTGTTAGAAGCACACCCTTCTGTAAAGGGACAGGGAAAAAGCAGAGAATAGAACAAGTGGGGGCAGGATAGGAAGGAGAGAAATATAGTCAGTCTTTCACAATATGTCCATTGTGGAGATGTTCTACATAACTACACATGTACAACAGCCTGTATTGAATTGCTTGTGTTTCCAATGGGGATGGGTGATGAGGGAGGTAAGGAAAGAATTTAGAATGTAAAGTTCTAAAATCAAATGTTAAAAAATATACATATATAATTATTATCATTATTATTTACATGTAATTGGGAATTAAGATATACAGGTACTGGGGTAAGGAGATCCATCTTGCCCTACTGGAAAGTCAGAGGGGTGATGGGGGAGGATATAGGAGAGAGGAGATTGGGGGAGGGGGTAAATATGGGATCTCTGTTTTGTGGTGGTGGGTAGGGGAAAGATGGGGAGAAATTTTGTAACTCAAAATCTCATGGAAATAAATGATG
>CM053600.1:120835408-120847795 GCA_028646575.1 Pseudocheirus occidentalis | reverse complement strand
AATTATCCTCTTACAAGACATTATTTGTCAGATCATAGCCCTAGAGCTGGAAGACATTCTAGAGATGACTGAATTTGAAATTCAAACTCCTCATTTAACAGAGGAAAAAACTGAGGCCAAGGGAGATGGCAAAAAAATCACAGACGGGATTTTAATGAATATCCTCTGCAATATACTGCTTACAATTAGTAATAACTGATTTCAAAACAAAGAAACAAAATTATCAAACTTTGTCCAATGATTTTCTTTTCTAGAACATAATTTTTCCTGTGAAGTAAGGCAAGTAATAGATACACTCCTACATTTGACAGATTTTCATCTGTATGGTTCTATACATCAGTGAGAGAAACGGGATAGCTCAGTTCTCAAGGCCTCATCACTTTTTAAAGAAGTACAATTTCTGTCTAAAAATGGATCTTTTATAAAAGTACATAGGAATTTTTAAAACAAATTAGATTTTCTCAGAAAAACAGCTCTTTTAAAATGTTTTTTTTGGGGGGGGGAATGCACTCCTATAAAATTCAAAGGTTTATGACACCAACTCTAGTCAGCAACATAGTAAGACTGAAGAGATGTACCACATGTATCTCAGATAAATAGATAAATATCCTTGTATTCTGCTGGTAAGCCATTTCAAAGAATGACAAGGGCAATGAATTGTTTTGTGGTGAATAAGTTACATTAGAACATACATACATGATCAACAGATGGTTTCTCTCCTGACCTAACAAAGACAGAATCCCTTGCTTATTGAGTGAAGAGGGACCTTTCTTTCCTCGGAATGAACCTATTTTTTTTTCCGAGCTGAGACTGCTAAATCTAATCTATCATAGGTCAACATGCCATTGTTTTAATAAATTGTCCCTCTGGTATAAACCTTCATCACTCCAAGTAACAACTGCATCTAAGTCAGACCCCTTGTAATCAACATCTTGTACTCTTACCTAGGGGATGAAAGAAATAAACAGCAGTATATCTACCTTTAGCTTCTATACTGATTCAGCACATAATTTTGATAAAACATCCATACATTTATTTGTAATTTCTGTGAGAAATGGACATAAAGGTCACAAAGAAGAATACTGAATGATTCACATAAGTGGGAGCCTGAAAACTTATCAAAGAACAAATTAAATGAGAAAACAGAGCAGAAATGGTAAGCTAAACAACACAAGTAAAAATAAAAGACTGACTGAGCTAAATTCTCCAGGAAAAATGAAACTGAGTATTTAAAACACAGTGTATTTTCTTTTTTCTCATTTTCACTTCAACCTACGTTTCAGTGAGGTAAGTAATCACTATTGTTTTGAATGTATTTATGATGAAAGTACATTAAAGTGTTTATATGATATGCCTAAAACTACAAAGAGTCCATGTCAGAACTGGAAATAAATTCAAGGTTCCTGACTCCTACAATCTGCTGCCTCCCAAAACAGATGGAAAAACCTCCGTCTCATTATAGCTTCAGCTGCTTTGTTTTTAAGAGAACTGATTTTGTTGATTGAACAATAACATTATTAAATCCCTGCCACTGAATAACAGAATTTGTTTAGAGAAACTACTGAAAGTAATTTCACTATAATATTGCCTTGAATGATGCATACATCAAAGAGTATTAAAACGATACAACCAAACCCCCCCCATATTTTCTACCAACTATGAATTGGAAATACAGATTACATTGGCTACAAATCTATTGAGGCATTTTATGCCTAGAAATTCGGAAGACTATCTCACCATTCTAGAGGTAATCCCAGTTTAGGGTCCACAAAATTCACAAAACTTGTTTAATCACAGGAACTCACTTGCTCACATGGGAACATGGATGTTTTCTTTCAGAGTTCTGAATGCCAGCATATTTTTCAGACTTGCCAGATGGATGGCCTAGTGCTGTCTGAAAGTTGCTGCCTGAATAAAAGGGTGTGCTTCATGTATACATTATGCTCAGCCTTCTAAGTCTGGTTTCCAACAGGAATCCTGAGTCAGCTCTTAAATTTTCCCTTCCCATATGGCAAAGCACTGCAGTGATACAAAAAAGTTTACTTGCCTCCATCTAACAGAACCCCTGAGATTATTTTAATCACACATAAAACTAACACGCAGAGTCTATAAAGTACTGCCCAATCAATCAAGAGTGCTAACTACCTGGAGTTTGAAAGACTATAACCATTCTTGTATCTTTAGTAAATAGTAAGTGTACCTCATGGACATGATTGACTGCCACAGGTTACCAAGTCTTCTATTCTGTGGTATGTGAGGATAAACTCAAAGACTTTCATTAGAATTTCAGTCTCTTCTCTTTCCCCATCCATATTTTTTCTTCCTCCCTTCTGCCTGTCCTCTCATCCTTCTTCATCTCTGTCTTTCTCTGTCTCTCTCCCTTCTCTCTCTTTCTGTTTCTCTTCTTCCATTTTGTATTTTGGTTTGGATTGGGAGAATGGGTAAGGTAAGTGGAAGAAAGGCCACTCACCACTTCAGTTTTCCCTTACACTAAGTTTCAAAAAAAAATCATTTTCTTGCTTGACAGAATTTCCCTGTGGCATTATGCCACTTCCACATAGTCATCTATAATTCTTCTCCTGCTTGAAACAATCTCCCACATGCCACTCTTGTTAATGACTGAGATACCCCCTGATGGTGCTTAACATTTAATAGTGCTAGAGCTCCGCGTTTGCCCAAACAACCTTTTCCATTTACCTTACCTCAAAGGCCTTCTAATTTTTCTTCAGAGACAGAAATCCTTTAAGCCCATTGTATCCTTAGGCTACAAATTTACTGAGATTTAGGTTTCCAATAAGAGCGTTGAGATGAATGCCACCTTCTCATTTATGAATCAATTTTTGCCCATCGGCTTTTTACTGTTATTACTTTTTATTTTATTTTGCACTCAAAAGAATCTTAACATATATATATATATGAATAAGTGTGTGTATATATATATATGTATATACACACATATATGTGTATATTTATTTATATTTCTACAAAATACATATACATATGTGTGTGTTTTAAGTTGAAAAATCACTACAGAAGAAACTTGAAAGTCTTTTCTGAAGAATATAAGAAAATTTGGCCCCAAAGACCCTACATACTGACATGACCCTACAAACTTGACCATGGATACCATACTTCATTCCACATTACATCACACAGTACAACAGCCAGTAAGCTGTTCCTGAATATTTATGGTTAGTTTTTATTGTTCTGTTTATAACTATTTGTAAAGGGCTTTTCTTATCTTTAATTCATGGTACTGAATACAGAAAAATCCCTGTTAGATCTTCTGACAACAGTGAATGTTAGCATCCTAATTTAGCTAGAAACTCAAAGAGAAATAAAGAAAACAATCATGTTGTCCCAAGGTAATTAAAAACCTACTTTTAGGACACCCCCTTTTCTATTTCATTGTTTAATAGAGAATGAAAAGTGTTCTGACTTTCAAAAAATTTTAAAAATCAATAATTCTGAAATGTTTCCCATAGTTTTAATTTCTTTATTGTATTTGTGTATCATATTAAATATTTTATTTTACCTATACCAAGACTGTGGCTGACTATGTTGGCAAGCCTATTCATACTGTTGCCTGTGTCATACTGCTCAAAATATCCTTATTTGGAAGGTATTGACTATAGGAAATATGAAATAAAGTATATGCTATACCAATGTTTAGAAAAAAACACTCTTAGAACTAACTGGTTAAGGGTACTTTCAAAAAAGACTGTATCCAAGTTCTCAAAATAAAGTGAGAGCTTCCAGCTAGAATTGCATGTATTGATAACTATCTTGAAAATAAATAAAACAATTCTGCTATTGCAAGCTGTAAGATGCATATGGCATGAGGATTAAACTTGGCATCTCAGGCCTATAAAAATATATTTGTGTTCCAGCCCCAAACTGAGCCCTCGTTATCAAAGTTATCCCCCAAATAGAAGCAAGAATCAATTAATATGCATTTACAAAGTGCTTACTATGTGACAAGAATTGAGTTAAGTACTGGAGGTACAACAATAAAAACAACAAAGCCAAAAGTCTCTGTCCACCAGAAATTTACAGTATAATGATACAAAATAAATACAGAGGGGATGAAAGGTAACCTTTAAAAGGAAGGCACTAGTCACTGGCAGATTAATATGGATAGCAAAAAAAATTTTTTTTAATTGAATATATTTTTGCTGAAACAGACCTTAGAAATTATATAATTCAATCCTCTAATTTTACACAACCTGGAGAACTCATAGGTAAAGTGATTTGCTCAAGGTTATATAATCAGTTAGTACTGGAACTAGAATTAGAATCCATGATCATTAATCTATCAGAAGCCTGAAAAGTCATTTTATTTTTATAAGTCCAAATCTTTTTTTTCAAAATCATATAGTGCAGACTTCCCACACATATATTTTACAATGCCTGGATTATTAAAAATGATGTTGAAATCATAGAACAAAAGTTCCTATAAATGAGACTGAAAAAAGAAAACTTCTAAATAGAAAGTTCCTTCCTTTTTCACCCATCTGGAGCACTGTCTTCATCATGTAAATTTATGTTTTCATTTGTTTCATGCCATTTATTTGTCATATTTCTCTTTCTGGAGATACTTTGCTTTCTAAGAAGGAAAAAATAGAATAACTGTGTTTGTATTTAAATTATTGTTTTCTTTTTCCTGACTGAAATTCAGGAAAAGAATGACCAGACCTAAGAACTAGCTAGAGAATTCCTGAATCTGTTCAAAAAAATAACATTCTTATAAAATTTCACTGGATTTCCAAAAAGACCAGAATATGCATTGGGAAATATATATAAATACATATGGAGTTTTTGGTCAACTTTTAATGATAAGATGCCTAAATCAGGAATCTTGTAGGAAATCATGAAGACCCATATCAATATTTTTAAAATTGCCTATAATCTCACAGGTGTCTTGGGAATCTTATTCTGATTTTTTTCCCATTAGATGGTAATAATTACGATCTTATATACCACGGATAAGACTTATAGGCAGTGGGGGGAGGTGGAAAAACTTGAGATAGTTAGGGTTTACATTTGAAAAACATCTTAACTCACTAAACTTCAGAAAAGGCTGTTTTTAGAGGTTATCTGAACTCAATGTTAAATAGGTGATGATTTAATGTACTACAAAAAATAGATGCAGAGGATGAAATAATAAAGGACCAGGGACATCATTTCCATTTACTATTTAACAAGGTATGAAGGTCCTTATAAAGGAAACATAACAGGTGTCTTATCATTTTCAGAAAATGATTAGAAGTAAAGTCAGAAACATTAAACTATTCGCTAATAACTCTTTCCAACCTTTCCTTTTATTAAGCTAGATAGATCTAGTTGGGGATGGCAGTCCTCTTTCCTAAAAGCTAGTGTAAGAAATACCACTAAAAATAAAGGTAAGGGTTTATTTCTGTTTCTGACTCTATAGATATAAACAGTTTATTTTCTTTCCAGAGATCTACATATTTAGATTGCTCCCTGCATTTACATATTATTGGTATTGCAGGGAAAATGTCTTAAATGATGTTTCTGTTTTTACTAATTTGAATGTTAAAATGTACTGGGTATCAAAAGGAAATGTGTTTTCTTAGGTATGATCAAAAAGACAAGTGATAAGCGGTCTTTTAATTAACTATTCTTTGCAGCAATAAGCTGCAAAATCTCATCTGAGAAATCACTGCAGCATATAACTGCAAGATCTCTAAAGGAACAAAGCATAAACAAGAGCAGAAAGGAATAAAAAATACCATCATTGATCCATAGATCATTAGCCTTCCATCCTTTAAGCTAATATAATTTTTTGACCTGCAAACAATTACCCCTTGACAAAGCTATCTCTTTGATATGATTGCTGGTAGGTGTGGAAATACAACATGACTCTAGAACTCTACTTCAGAAACTTAGCAGTCAAAGAAAAATGATTGTTTCCTTAATCCTTTGGTTCTGGAAAGGCCTCAGAAGAGATAACTCTGCTCTCTCACCCAAAAAAACAAGTCAAAGTCAAACAGCCCTAGAATAGGTTTTAATAATAACAGGGATTTTAAATTACATAACTGGAAACCTTTAGCTGTTGAGCAGTATGACAATGTCTCACATGTCCAGATATTTAAGATCTTGGCTAAATCTGTGACCTTAGTTATGATGTCAGGAGCCCATCTTAGCCTGTGTTTACAATTATTACCAAAAACTAACTTTTCACAAAAAAAAAACAGTGATGTGTAGGTTCAGATCTAATAGTTTCAGTTTGTTCTTAAGGACTTAACAAAATCTGGATAGAAGGTGGTCAAGTATATCTAGAGATTCTGTCCCATTAGTTTTTTGGCCATGCTGAAACATCTTCATTGGATCATAAATTCAGAGCTGGTTGAGATCTTAAAGTTCATCTAAACTAATTACTCAGTTTAACAAATGATGAAGGTGAATTGAAGAGCAGTTAAGTAACTTTCCCAAGGTCATAAAGGTTTTAAGAGGCAAAGCTAAGATTCACCATAAGGTCCTCTGACTCTTGGAATAACCAACATGTTGAACAATGAGAAACCTTGAGAGATTCTTAGACAATATTCTTTTACAATGTTTCAGAAAACTGTTAGTGGTTGAGGTATTCTTTCCACTAAATCATTTGTTTGATATTCATAAAGCAGGTTTGTCATGGTTCAGATAAAATTCTTGCTGAGAAGCCCTTCAACTCTGTGATCATGGCTTTTTTAGTTACATCACTTGTTTAAAAAAAGTGACTTTGCCAAGTTATGTTAAATAAACTGGCATTTAAAAGCAAACAAGCCCATTAACCATGCTATTAAGTTTGATATTCTTTTTTCCAATATTTAATGCTTTTTTAGAATACCATACAGCTTTCACAAAATTCATTATAGAATGTTCCAGATAAGGTGAGAAGGATTATAGGATGACTTTATCAAGATAGTACATTTTTATGGGAAGATGACTCAGGTTAACAGTTTGTAAATGCCTTCCATTGTTTGGGAAATCTCTTTCAATTTTACCCTCCATACTCTATTCAAAACACAAGCCATATTGAAGATCTTGTGCAGTTATGTGATTTAATGATCCTGAAAACTAATCAATATCAGGGAAGTCTTCCAACATCAAAAGTTCCAGTCAGAGTGAAACAATCTGTTTCTGTACTTTGTAGCAGTCAATATTTCAATGTTTCCACATCTGAGATAGCATCACACTTCTAGGGCTCCTACACAAGTGTGTAGTCACAAGATCCAAATCAAAGGCGCTAGCAAACATTTATTTTAGGATAGATTACAGGTGTTGGTTTAGATATCAAAGTAACCTCAAAGGCATTGGTGCTTAGAACAATTTTGAAAATCTCAGTCACTATACTGGCTGTAGATCTTTTTAACCCAATTGAAAATAACAAGTTATTATTATTGTTATTGTTCTGTGATACTGTCACATAATAATAATAATATTTTGTTATTATTATTAGTGTTCCATTTTATGGATGGGTATTGCAAGTACTGCTTCCGTTCACAGGTGATGCTTAGTAATCACCTAGCCTTTTATGTCAATTTAACTATGGATATCAGAACACTGGTGGTAATAAGTGGTAAATTACATTGTTTTAAACCAGAGATTAATAACCTTTTTTGTGTTTAATTAGCTATTTTGGTGGTCTGGTGAAACTTATTGACATTTTTTTCAGAAAAAAATGTTTTTAAAGGCATAAAACAAAATGCATGAAATTATGAAATAAAGGATAGAGAAAATAAAGATTTTTTTTCTTTTCAGGTTCAAGAACCCACAGAAATTTATCCATGAATCCTTTAAAGATCCATGAATCCCAGATTAAGAACCTTGTTTTACACCCATCCAGAAGAATTTTTTTAGACTGCATGGAAATCCAGTGATTGTCCTAATACCAGTGAAATGAATGGTATAGAATACTTTTCCTATAAACACTATATGCATGCAAACTCACTGAAGTCAGAGGCTGTCTCACTTTTATACTTATATCCCTAGCACTTACAGTATTATATGTATGGCAAAAATTAAGCAGCTAATGTTGTTTTTGTTTTTTACTTGTTAATTTATTTTTTTCATTCATTCATTTAAGTAGCTCAGCAATGGTTGACCTTCATGGAAGAAAAAAAATGTCAAAAGTTGACTCTTCAGAAGACTAGTAGTTCTTTGTTTATTTGTAGGCATACCATAGAATGGATTTACTTTGAGTGACATGAATAATATATGAAGGAGTCACTGTTAAAACTTTAGATTTCTCTCTCTCTCAATTGGATATTTAATTTACTAAAACAGTCTGGCATAATGGATAGAAGGCTGGCCTTCTATCTAGAAGACCAATATTCAGGTTTTGTATCTTACATATACTGTCTGACTTTGTGCAAGTCATTTAATATCTCAGTAGTCTACGCAACTCTCCAAAGCTAAAAATCACAGATTAAGATGTCAGTTTTTATTGGTATGAAAAAAGGCCTTGGGGCAACTAGGTGGCACAGTGAATAAAGCACCTGCCCTGGAGGTAGGAGGGCCTGAATTCAAATCCAGCCTCAGACACTTACCACTTACTAGCTGTGTGACCTTGGGCAAGTCACTTAACCCCAATTGCCTCAACTTCCCTTCTCCAAAAAGAAAAAAAAAGAATGTCCTCAACTAAGAATTTTCTTTGCCAGTGAAAGCACAGATCTAATTCTTATCCCTATTCCCCTCCTTATTTAAAAGCAATGTTAAATATTACCATCAATTCATTGGTCTAGGATATAGAGGTTTTATGAATCTAGGAAAGAAACAACTTGTGATCTACACAGAGTTTCACTTGACTATAGCATTTATTGCCAGCACAATTAGGGTAGCCCCCTGAGTATATGGTAGAGGATCTAGGGCACCTTATTTGAATAGATACTTAATGTTCTCTTATTTTCCCCCTCATACCAACACATATTTCTAGGTTTTAATAATTTGGTAAATTGATTGGATGCCAAGAAAATTATTTTCTCTTTAAGGAAAAAAAATCCATGGAAACCCTGTTGACAATTTCTTGTAGCTATGCTTCTCTAATAGAATGTGTGCCAATTGCAAGGCTGTTTTGTGCTCCCTCCCTCTTCTGATAATGGACAAAAAGTTCTCTGATGAAATCATATTATACATTTACAATATAGCTTCCATGAGTATTAACTATATGCTTCTTACAATTATTGAGGACTATCTTTATTGATTGCTCATGTATACTACTACAAACTGACTGTTTTTGCACTCATGGGCATTTATGAGTAACAATAATGTTATTTGGAGACATTTTGTGGGTGACTATTTTTTAAAAATAGGCTTTTCTTTTAGGTGAATATTTAATATTCCTTTCTTCTTAGAGTGCATATTTCAGATCTCCAAATCCACCAAACATAAGGTCAGAGTAACCCTTCACAGTCTAAGCAGGCATTGGCATATTTGAACTGTTCTGAAGATACTACAGAACTTATCTTTCCTGAGTCCTATATTCTTTGTTGGCAAGAGCTCCCTGCCTGAGGGTTATGGACATCAGATTAATATTAGAAGCTGCTCCATTAATTTCTATGATAGAGAATGCTACAGTTTTATTGACCAGATCCTTGGTTGGCACTATAATAAATGTCCAATTTGATTCAGAGAAAAGACACTGTTGGCAGATTTCGCCATGAATTAAATATCTGAGGAGATACAATAACATGTTGGAAAAAATACAGTCCAAAGAGTGATGATGCCACAATATAAATAGCACAAGGTCCCTCTTACACTGATAATCCCATTTGTGAAATTAGCACTACAAATGCATCAAAAGTCTTAGTCTTAGATAAAGTAGAAGAAAAATTAATCTTACTGTGGCAAATGTTTGAGCTCCACAAGTATTACCTTATGACTGCATTTCTTTTGCTTCAAAAAAGAAGCAAAGTTGCACCAAATAACAATCCTACTGCATTGACTGGATGACACTAAGTTAATCTCTATGTCCCAAAACAAACATTTTATGAGCAGGATTTGTTTAGTTTCTAGGGAATCAACTATATTAAACTGCTTACTGGGAATACTTGAGAGTAGACTTTCACTGCCATGTTAACAAAATTTCATCTTTATTATCAAAAATGATGCTGTGCCTCTTATCAAGAAATCCAGGTAGGCTGTCAATATCACAATCTTTTTTTTTTCCTTCTCCCTAACTACACCCTAACATAAATCACTGCTCTGGAGTGTCACAATACTTAAATTTTAGTGTACAAGAGAACAACAATAACAGTATAAAAAGTTATATTGCTCAATTAGGATATCTTGGATGGTTCTATAAAATATGTGGTTTCAGTGAATAGTGTTGGTAATTCTATAAAAGTATTATTGTAAGGAATTTCATTAAAATTTTAAAGAAACTTTTATTTGGCTTCTTCATGAAAACATATATTAATTGTATTTCACTAATTAAAATTGCAAATGTCTTCTCAACCTACAAAACCTCTACTAGTCCAGAAAGCTAGGCTTTTCAAATGTAATATCTTGACACTGGGCATTTTTTCTCTCAGTAACTCCTCTTCCTTATAGATTTGTTCAATATCTCTGATGTTACATTCAGAGAGATTATATTTAGTGAGTTTGCATGGTAAGTTTCTCCTGCTGGGACCCCCTCTCTCTTCTGGAATCTCTTGGTACTTCTCCATATTAGGAACTTTCATGGTTCTAGTGCTGGAAAATCAATCATGAGTGAGGCATGTCTCCTTCCTAAAAACACTTGGTCTTCCTTTAGTATCCATGGGCTTTCCTGTTGCAATCATTTAAATAGCTCAGAGATAAATGTTACGATGCTAATAATAATATTTCAAAGATTATCTTGATACAAAAGTAATAAAAGAAAAGTTGTTTAAAAGAATAGAGATAAGGCTATAACATAAAAACAAGAGTAAATTGATCTTCAAATATCTGAAGAAAGATCCATAATAATTCTTGAGTTGATCAATTAATACTGTGACAAAAAAAAGATTTCGTTCTCATAAAAGACAGATTTCAAAAAATGTTGTCTGGATATGCAAAAGGGGTTTTAAAGTGAGTTCATGCAACTAATCATCTTTTAAATGTAATGGTTGGCATCTTTTAAATCTAATGATAACTTCAAAGAATGCACGTTCCATGTTAGAAAAGGTCACCCCACAACAGTTTTGTTACAAGGCTAGGAAGGATGGCATTAAGTGAAGTAAAACAATGAGAAAAATTGTTTACTTTTATTCAGCGCTCTATAGGAAACAAAATATTTTATATTTATCATATAAGAACAATCAAATTAAAGCTTCTCTACATATTCACAGTGAATTGACTAGATACATGAATAAATAAGGCGGAATTCAATCATCTAGATGGTCTTGTATTTACATTTTATTTTCTTTCTTTTAGGGGAGGGGTACATGTTATCGACTACAGAAAAAAAATCAATCATAAGGCATTTGACTTAGAGGTGTGTGATGGCATCTTATGAAGGGCAGTAAAAAAAAGTATTAATAAGATGGTAATCTAAGGGTTAAATATAAAGCAGTCTGATATGAAAATTTTTCTAAAATATATAGCACAGTTTTCCTCTCTTAGCAAACATCCTATACCAAACATACCTGAAGATTTGTTTAATGCAGTGGTTCTCAACCTTCCTAATGTCACAACCCTTTAATACTCGTATGTGGGCGTATCTGCATGTGGGCAGACCCGCCTGGAGATGTATAGAAGAGCAGTGTCTTGGTTCCTAAGACCATTCAGAAATATATGTTTTCTGATGGTCTCAGGTGACCCCTATGAAAGGGTTGTTCGACCCCCAAAGGGGTCTCAACCCACAGGTTGAGAACCTCTGGTTTAATGATTTAGGTTGAATTAACGCTGTACAATCTTTACTTTGAACATCAGTTAGATTTGGTCACTGTACATTAGTTAAAAAAAAAACACATGTAGAGCACTGGAGCTGAATCTGTACTATGATAACCCCAAAATATACCCTTTTTTGTTTTTGTTTTTCTTCATGTACCCTGATTTTTTTCTCTTCTTTTTTTTATTGACTTGTTTGTTTACTTTTAATTTACAAGATTCAGTTCCAGAATCACTTGAGTTTCAGATTTTCTCCCCCTTCCTCCCCCCTCCCTGGTGGCATACAATCATGTATAGGATCTGCAAACTCTTTCACATTGTACAATAGTCTGGTTGTATAGAAGCTTTGTAACCAATGGAGTGAACAATGGGAAAAAAGAAACAAAACCAAACATAGAAAAGAACAATAGCATGTATTGCTTCAGTCTCCATTTAAACTATGGTCTTTCTAGATCTTTCTCTCAATATAGACATCTCCTTCCATCCTGAGACTTGTAGAGTTGTCTTATAGCTGTGTGTTGCTGAGAAGAGTCC
>CM053600.1:120810825-120834908 GCA_028646575.1 Pseudocheirus occidentalis | reverse complement strand
AAGGAATAAAGGAAGGAAGAGAAAAGAAAGGCTCTATTAAGCACTTTACTATGAGCCAAGTACTGTGTTAAGCACAAATATTATCTTATTTGATCCTCATGAAAATCCTGGAAGGTGGATGCTATTATTATTATTCCCATTTAACAATTGAGGAAACTTTCCTTAGGTCCTTTCCCCTACCTTGTCTCTTTTTTCATTGAAAAAAAAATGAGACAGTTCACTGAGTTCCTCCTTATACCCTCCTCTTTATCTCCCATCCCTCACATGCCACTAGTATCTCCTCTTTCATTCCTGTCTGATATGTAGTGATCCTTCTTCTTGCCAAGGCAAATTCCTCTTTTTGGACAAATAATTCCAATCCACTATCTATCATCATTATTCTCTTATTTATCTTCTATTTCTTTCTACTGGTAACTTCCTTATTGCCTACAAGCAAGCCTATGTCTTCATCTTTTCTCGTTTATCTCTTCATCCCAACTAGCTACCATTGCATATCTAGTCTCTTTTTTGTGCTTTCATTCCTTGAGACGGACATCTAAAATCAATGCCTTTGTTTCTTTTCTTCATCCTCTCTACTTAACTCTTCAAACTGCTTCCAAACTCACCATTCAACTGAAAATGTTCTCTCCAAAGTTACCAATGATCTACTAATTAATTACAAATCATAAACTTTCTTTTCTAAATTTCTAATTTTCTCAATCCTTCTTCCTCTTTCCCCCTATGCAGCTTTTGATATTGTTGACTGATCACCTATTCTCCTTGATATCCTCTTCTCTTAGTTTCCATGGTACTGATCCGTTGAGTTCTTCACCATTTCTCTGACTAATTCTTCTCATTCTCCTTTTCTAGATCTTCACCTAGGCCATACCCACTAACCATAGGTGTCCTACAAGGCTCTATCCTGGGTTGTCTTCTCTTTTCTCACTATACTATTTTGTTTGGTTATCTCATCAGCTTTCATGGATTCAATTATCAACTCTGTGTATGATTCCCAGACCTACTTGTCAAGCTTTAATCTCTTTCCTAATTTCCAGGTTCATATCTCCAAATATCTACTAGACATTTCAAACTGAATGTCCAATAAACACCTTAAGTTCAACATGTTTGAACTGCAACATATCTTTTCCCCCAAATCTACGACTCTTCATAATAACTGTGGATGCACCCCCATCCTCCCTGTCACCCAAAACTTACAACCTATGTTCTTGACTTCTCACTCTCTCAACCCCCATATCCAAGTTGTTGAAAAGTCCTTTTGATTTTAGCTTTGTAAAAGCTCTCTTACACACATTTTCCTTTCTGAATAGCCACTACCCTGGTACAGACTCTTATCACCTTACATTTGAACTAATGCAATAGGCTACTGGTTGGTCTCCTTCCCTAAAGTCTTTCCCCCACTCAAGTATATTATTTATTCAACTATCTAATTGATATTAAAGCACAGATCTGCCCATGTCACTCTTTTGTTCAATGTACTCCAATGGTTCCCTATCATCTCCAAGTTCAAATATAAAATACTATAGCATCCAAAGCCCTTCATAATCTGTCCTTTTGCTTCCTTGAAAATCCTTTTACCTTGTATTCACCACCATATATACACTCTCTGGTCCAGTGACACTGGTCTGTTTATAGTTCTAGCACAAGATACCACTTCATGCCCAGAATTCTCTCTGTCCTTAATTCTATATTCTGACCTTCTTTATTTCCTTCAAGTTTCACCTAGCATCCTACCTACTGCAACAAACCTTTCCTGATCCCCCTTAATTGTACTATCTTCCTGCTGTTTATCGTCTTTTCATGTATAAACAAATGCCTTGTTTATAGCCAGTTGTTTTCACATTGTATGCCCCACTGCACTCTGAACTCCTGGAAAGCAGTGACTGTCTTTTGTATTTCCTTCTATCCTCAGTGCTTAGCACAGTGAGTAGCACACAGTAAACACTTAATAGATGATTGTTACCTTGACTAGCAATTGGACAGAAATTCTCAAAGACTAAACTGTCTAAGACAGAAAGTAGAAAAGACTGTTATATACCTCTAGTTAAAGCAAAAGATTCTACCATATTGATTCTATTTAACTGTCTATTATACATGATCACTGAATAAGTTATTAAAGTGTAAATGACCCCAATACATAAAGATAACATCTTAGAGTATGTTCCTTTATTTCATGAAAGCAAATTTAATGAACATAATACTTCTATCTTTAGATAAGATTTCCCACTCATTAACAAATAAATAAAATTGTGTTGACTTTTTTTAAAACCATCTGGAAGAGAAAAAAAATTCAAACAACTATGATAATTCACATAGGAAATTAGTATTTTATGTTCTATTAACCATTGGTATAACTTGCAAATATCACAGATTTGCCAAGAATTTAGAATTTAATGGTTTCAAAGGCACATATGCTTATTATTCTATAAATCAAAACCATCAATAAAACAGTTAAATGATTTTTGAGAATCCCAAACTCAAGTTCTGACTTTCCACAAAAAACCATTTAACAATATGTTCTTTTTTGATATACTGAACAGCCAAATTCTTCCATTCTTTTTGGTCATGGAAAATGCATTTTAACTCTTAAAAAGTCTTTGACATATTAAAGGAGTGTATGGCATAATTTTACTAATGCATTTTTTATCACTCAAATCCTTTTCAATTAGTTCAGATTACTTGGAGAATGGATGACTGATTGACCATCGATGACTAAAGAAATATAGCTATTTTCACGTGTGTAAGTAATATTACCTAAGGAACACCACTGATTTCTGATTGTATATTTTACATCTCCAATATTGTTAGTTAACACTGTAATTGCCCTCATGGTCACCTGCTCTAGAAAGATCTTGAAATTTTTTGTAAATTCAAGTTTTAGGGGAATTATAACATGCAGAGCCTTTGGTTTAAACTCTATGACTGCCCTAATGGAATGATGTGCATTAAACCTTTAGAAGAATTACTTATTACTGTAAAGTCTACCAAGTATTGATGTTTATATTCACATTTGTATCTAAATCTAGCTATCTTTCTATGTCTATAAAGATATATATGGTGACAGTTAAGGCAATAAATAAATCAAATAATGACAAACTAGACATGGAAAGCAAAAATCTTTAGCTCCCTAGACAACTGTGTGGATGACTATTTGAACTTAAAACGAAGTCTCCATTGAAGAATAAAATAGTTGTTTTGACTCCTACTGGACAACCAAAGAGGATCATGCCATTCATAATGCACTTATGAATATACTATAGGAAAAAAACAAACTTACATTTATTAATTTTTTTCTTCATTATTCTCTACTGACAAGAGTTACATTTCAAGCCAACCTTCCAATTTCACTAGTCAACACTGGTACCTAAAATTCCAGACTAACTGGGTTTAGCATGCTTCAAAATACGCCTTAGTATCAAGACAGAATATTCACTCTAAGGTTCTACAGTTTTCATCATTCAGCACTCAAATACTGGGAGAAAACAAGAGGAGGATATCATAATTCAATTTTTTTAAAGGTTAACTCACCAGAATTGGGGTCAGAATTTCCATCAGCTTCAGTCCTCTTATCCGGTGAGGCCTGGTCGTAGAATTCGTCCTGTGGCTGAACCAGAGGAAGAGGGTGTGAGATCAGGGTTCCACTACCCACAGGCTCATGGTCTCCTAGACCACTGTCACTGCAGCTTTCTTGGGAACCATCAGGGAGGTGAAACGTAACACGGCGCTGAGACTACAAAGAAGAGCACAGGACATACTGATTAATGCTCTTCTTAGTTCAACAACATTGCACAGACTGTGTTGTCTTTTAAAAATAGGTTTAATTGCATCCAAAGGTTTTCAAAATCTTGTTTTCAGTTTTGAAATTGGAACAAACTATAAACATCTCCTTTGAAATAGAAATTAGGAGCAACATTAGTTTTTCATGTGTTAGTTTTAAAAGAATAACATTTTAACTCTGCTGTCATGCATTATATAAGCAATATACCAGAAAAAATTCCAATTAGCTCTATTTTAAGATCGTGGAATATTACTTTAAGACTTTGTAAAGCAGGATAAGAAAAGTAACAATCCAGAAAGGTTACAATGATGGCAAGGTAATAGAGAGGATTACAATTTAATAAATAGAAATAGGAAAATGCATTCCACAGGACTGATGATTTTTAAGACAATATCAATTTTTATTTTCTTGGATCAATAATAATATAATTGCAGTATGTTTCTAAAATGGTCATTATGACGTAGACATTTCTTTAAGGATAGACAATGGGCACCACAGATTTTCAGAACATTTTATACAATTATCAGTCATTTTATAAAACAATGCATTGTATTTATTCTTACATCAACTGAAATAAGTTTTATTCATTATAGTATCATAGCAAAAAATAACAGAAGAACTTGGTTCAAGGCTAACATATGACATAATGATTGTGTGGCCCTATGTGACTTCTCTATGCCCTAGGCAAGGGGTGGGGAACTTGCAGCCTTGAGGTCACATGTGGCCCTCTAGGTCCTCAATTGCCACCCTTTGACTGAATCCAAACTTCACAGAATAAATTTCCTTAATAAAAGGAGTTGTTCCATAAAATCTGGAAGCAATCAAAAGGTCGCATTGGTCTCATGGCCACAGATTCCCCACCCCTGCTCTAGGCAATTCTCTAAGACATAAGATACAGAGAATATGCCTACTTGCTTTGGTAGATGATGGGAGTTCTCAATACCAATGAAATAACAGATACGGTCCCTGTCACTATAACAAAAATAATTAAAATATTTTATTGCTAGTTTAGATGAATTTGTCACTAAATCACCATACAAGTAGTACTTACTAGTGAAATATACTGCTTAAATATAAATCTTATAGTCATACTGTAAGTGTTTAAGCCATACTTTCCTTCTAAATTTATACCATGGCACCACTACCAGATGGGATCACATAAGCAATCAACTTTGGGTACGGTCTTTAGGGAAATATATCTACAATTCTCACTCTGCATAACAGTAAAATGGGCTTTTCACGTGGCCACCTACTTGACAGAAATATGAACAGTTGTCCCTAGTTTCAAAAATAAGAAGAATAAAAAATAATTCTACTTATACTTCATCTTCTTGTTCTTAATTTTCTCTGACAACATTTTATAGATTTTGTTGGGTTTATTTTTTTTACTTTTTAAAGAAAAAAAACATAGCTACAGCCAAGATTCTGAGGTCTTAAATGCTTATATTCAATAATGCTTTTTCCTAAATTGGAAATAGGATATACAGTCTTTCTTGTGGTTCAGTGGTTCAAATTCAGCTCAAAGTAGTAATGGCTGAAGTCTGGTACCATTTGATTACTGTTCAGTGACCTATGTGAAAGGAGGTGATGTTTCAGTTCATTTCCTAATGAACTGATGTCCACATCACATAAATTACAATCATAAATGGCACTAATTGAGGACTATTTCTATTGCTTTATATATGGAAATGAAACTCATTCTTCCAGGGAGTTTTGATTCATGTCAAAACTGTGAAAGTAGAGTTGGAAAGCTGATACTGTCAGGAACTTTATTTGTACAAAAAGGTATCTGCCTCTCTGAGTTCTCATAATCTAGTGCTCAAAATTAATTTATAAAAAAGCAATGTCTTTCTAAGGAACTGTACACTGGAGTACACATCTACTGTTTGGAATAGTACTAGTTCAAATATTATAGATAATAGAACTGGAGAAATCACTTTTTTGGTTTAAACCCAAGTCAGCAGGAAGGCAAGATAAGCAAGCAGTTTACAACCGTGCTTCAATAAAGGGTAAATGCCATGGATATAAACAATATCAGGAAAAATAACTTGTATCAACCAAGGCAGGCATCATGAATTCAGCTTTATTGTCAATAAGTATACCTCCTAAGCATGATGCAAATTTTAATATTGATCCTTAATTTTAATTGACCCACAATTTTAACTGATATTTACAGTATCTCAGGATACTCTATTTTGCTTTCCAAAAATGTACCAGGAATGATAAGAGACTAGGTCATATCAGGGAGTAAGTTACTTCCCAAATGTCAATTTGGCATATTTGAAGTACATTTCCTGCTATAATTCAGCTTTATAAGTAAGAACTCAAAGCTACTGTTTTCTCCTAATAGCCTGTGCAACACAGAGTTTAAAAAAATATTTTTCTCCTCTTTTATCTTAAATTATTACTGAACTCAGAAGAGATATCTTTAAGGAGGTATTAATTCTTTCTGGGCTCTAAGAGGTCAATATTGTATGTAGCACTATAAATCCATAGTTTACAAGGTAGTAGGTACTTTTCAAAATTCACTATTCATATATCAAAGTGACAATGAGTTTGATGTGTCTAAAAAGGTGCCAGTACTTTGAGTAATAATTTGAACTTTATCATTTACTATCCCTTATGTGAGTTTCTTTGGTCTTGGTCTAATTTCTTACAGACCTGAATTTGTGTGCTTATTCTCTTATATGACTGAGTTTATGAAATACTAAAAATACTTTATATGCACCCTCTGACAGAGTTTAATTTCCCAGAACATAGTCAAAGAATAAAGTGCCTTACTTTGAAATCATTCAAAATACAGAAACAAATCTGTATGTCTTATATTTGGGGGGAAGAGAAAAATATATTAAATGACATAAAACATTTTCAAATGCATTGCATTATGCTACACCTCACAGAACTGCTCTCGGATTTTTTGCACAATTTATAAGCAAGGATGCATAAAAAGTGCAGAGTAAGAAAGAGATCAAGGCTTTTTAAAGTATTAGATATGTTGATAAAGTAATCAGTGTATGGTTTGCTTTTTAATATTTCATAAACAGGCTTTAACACAAGCATGTTTGTGTTCTTAATTGACAATATAGTATATTTCATAAATGGGTACGCTAACATGTCTGTGTTCTTAATTGACAATATAGTATATCAGCCATCATCCTTAGTGCTAGACATTAAATTTCACTCTGTGGTCTTGGATTATTGAATAGTCAGAAAGTTCTGGCTGTATCACATTTATTTTACAGCCTTCTGAGCTTCAAAGTGCTAGACAATATAAAAGAAGAGCTAAGAGAGAAAAACATATAAGCAGTCTAATTCACATTTTTCAGAGAATCTCATATCTTCCTCCAAGGCATAATTTTGTCATTTACTTGGGAAAAGAAAAAGGAGGGGTGGATCAGCAGTGGTCACCAACCAATTGGTTTAGGATAAAAAGAGGTGATCTGTAGAGGAATTCTTGTAGAGAATGTCACACACTTTTTGGACTAAGCCCTAGGGGAATGAATTGAGGTGGATGATTAAGGCCAACAAAAAAGAACTCAAAAAAGGAAAAAGAGTGGGAGAAAAAAATAATGTTATATAATACTTTGATATCTTGTGGAAGAAAATTTCCTTGAACTAACTGCTATACTTTTAAGGAAAAATTATATTTGTATGCCCAGTATGTAGCACAGTACCCAGCAACCAGTTGGTACTCAACAAATGTTTGTTGTTTGGTTGATCATAACTACTGGTACGATTTAAATCTCAAATGTATGTAAGATTTCAGAAAGCAAGGAATAATAATCAATACTTTATACTATAATTGTTATAACAATGATTAATACAGGCAGAGTAATGTTAGAACCATTAGAGTGGATTAAATAGAAGATAAGATTAAATCGAAACTGGAAAGTCGCAGAAAGGTCTGGAATAGTATTTAGAAAGCAGAGACTTAAAAAGCTCTCCCTGACATGTGGGGACAAGAATGAAATAGCTTCTAAAGAATTTTCACCTTGATATTCATACATTAGTCATTTGGGTAAGTCAACATTTGGGGAATTTAATGGAATGCTACCTTCTGCCGTACAAATTCTTTCTATGCCACACTAAAAAAGGCAAATTAAGAAAGACCTTCCTAAATTATAGAAGGTATTCTACAGAATAAATGTACTTGAATTGACTTCTGCATTCCATATATATAGAATAACATATTATTACTAATTATACATGTATTTATGTGTATATATACATATACATATGGTTGTATATATGTATGCATGTATGCATAGATATATTGAAGGATTGCCCCAAAAGCAAACTGGTCATCTGGCAATCAGGCAACCTGTAATGCTCATCATTTTTAGGAGAGGAAGGAGGGAACACCACTAACCTACTGGTTCAGGAAATTGTACCTCACTGCCTGGTCCCATGGAAATATGTCCAGACTGTTTTATGGAGGTAGTCCAACCCTGCCTGAGTGAATTAGGATGCTGAAAGCTATTATGAGCATCCTTCGGGTTTTCCAAAGTCCAGGCAGTTATTTTTTGTGTTTGTTTTCATAAATCTGCTTCCTCTCCCTTCCATTTTCCCCATGGGAAAACAACAACAACAACATAGGTTCTGGCTTTTTTTAAAAAAGCCTTAAAATACCCTATTTATCTAACCTGTCAACATAAGGAGCTCTAGGTGAATGAATGCCCTACACACACACACACATACACACACACAGAAGTGTGCACGTGCACGCATGTGCCCTTTCATAAACAAAATAATTTTTTATGCCAGTGGCCATTAAAACAATTTTTTTAAAGGTGATATCTTCATGTGTATCTTGAATCTACTGTTATCTATGCCAAGGAAGCCATTTGCCAAGGGAGCATAGATAGACAACCAATCATCAGACCTACATATGGTCATACTTTTCTGCTTTCTCACAATGAGCCCTACCGTATATTGTATGTTCTAGGTAAAAGAGTTCTACTCAATGCTATTATTATATGAGTGTATAATATTATCTATTTATATGTGTATATATATATATATATCTTAAACATGTATACATATATTTAAAGTACATGGCAAATAAATGTTTTCATATATTCCTTAATACTATATTAAGCTCAATATTTTAATATAAAAATGTATTTTTTTCATATTTTGGATTTGTGAAAGCAGGGAAACTGTTTCCAAACTCATTGTTCAGCAAACTACTAACTTGGAGGGCGGGGGGGAGGATCATTATGATCCATAGAGAAAATATAATGGTTATATAGGATAAAACAGTATTGATGTTTCTTACTGATAGGTAACTGATAATGCATGAAAAGAGAACTTTTCAAAATGCAAACATTTGGTTATTGTTAGCCTTGGCATTATCAATTCTTATGCTGAAATGGTTTCTGATGATATTATCTAGAATTCACAGAAGCCCAGAAACTACAAGGCAGTTAGAGATCATTTCTTCCATCCACTCATTTTAGACATAAGGAAACTGATTTACTCAAGATCACAAGTCAGGAGAGACAAAGGAGACAGAGTAGAACAGGAGAAAAAGCAACTGCTCTGGCCTCACATGACCTGCATTCAAAGTCTAATGCTGATGCTTATTACCTGTGTGAGCTTAATCAAGTCACTTAACCTTTCTAGGCCTCAATTTCCTCATCTGTAAAATGGGGAGTATGAATTAGATGAACTCTTCCACCTCTATGGTCACTAGAATCCAGGTATCTTTCCCTCCTATTCTAGTAAGTAAAACAACTGCATGTTTCCAAATATGTTATTTTTTCCCAACAATTCTCCACTGGTTTTCCTGAAGATTTTGAGCCTATATCTTTGCTCTCATATAATAGCTTCCAATCCTACAAGCTAAGCAGGGTTAAGCAAGGTCAATACTTGAGTAGGAGACTAGTCTAACAACGGCCACTGCCGGTGGATTTTAAAAGAAGAGTTACATTCTTGCTGAGTTCATAGGGGGAAAATTGCCCAATCTTCACGTGGCATTTGGCATGTACTACTTATTCCATGGGCTATAAAATTACAGAGACTGAAGTATAAAAGGGATAAATGAGATGGAGTCAGGTTACTTAGGTTTTTATTCTGACTCCAACACTTACTGGATGTGAGACCATAAGTAATTCAATTTACTTGTTTAATCCTCAAATGCCTTGTCTTTAAAAGGAGGATAATACTACAGTATTTGCACTACCAACCTCACAGGTTTATTGTTAGCACACTACTTTGCACAGCTTAAAAAGGAGTGAGGGAAATGGGGGAAGAGAATAAGCATTTCTTTAGTGCCTACTCCATGCTAGTAACAATGCTAAGTACTTAATATTATTTCCTTTGAATGTCACAGTATTCTTGAGAGGTATGTGTTATTATTATCCCTGTTTTACAGTAAGGCAAAAAAAGTTAAGTGATTTGCACTGGTCCACGTAGCTAGTAAGTGGATGAGGCTGGGTTTGAACTCAGGTCTTTTTGACTCAAGGCCTGGCACCATTGACTGAACCACTTGGATGCCAAAAAAGCACTATATACATATAGGCTGTTCTAATTCCTATTTTATTCTTGGCTTAAATGTAGTATAACCCTTGAGAAAATCTGTTAGAGTAAGTTTGGGAACATTTTCTCATCCGTAAAGAGTGACTACTTTACTCAACACGTATTTATTTGGGGGAATATAGAATTTAGATAATCACAAAGTCTAGATGTGAAAGAAATCGATTTGTATAAACCTGTCCTTTTTAGCTAGAGACAGTAAGTGATTTACTCATGTACATACAAGTGGCATCAGAGCAGGAATTTGAATCTAGATTTACTCCATAGTTAATTCTCTTCTCAGACGCCATTATCTCCCCAAGAATGCTATGAATTTGCTGCTCCCAGAGATTTCATATTTTATTAGGAAGATGAGACATAAATATAAATTACTAAACTGTACAATAAAAAACGTTACAAGTAATATGTAAGGGGAAGGTTACTACTGACCAGTAAAAATCATGGGAAAATGTGACATTTTGGCCTAGCTTTAAAGGACAGGCAGAAATTCAACAGATTTGAAAAAAGAATTTAAAAATGGAAAACAATAAATGTACTGCAGACGTATTAGGTAATATAAATAAAGGCCAAAAGAAAGGTAGGTACTCAAGAAACATTGATTCGTACAGTTTGGCTGAAGCATTCATAATGAATGAATGGGATGAAATGAGATAGGGCTGAAAGGGTAAGCTGGTATCTGATGATGCACTGGCCTTAATGCCGGGGATAATTTTTTTTAATTTTACTCATTAGGATTAAATTTACTCATTAGGAAGCAGATATAGAAGAAATTGTTCTGGCACTGGTATGATGATGAACAAGAGAGGGAAAGGACTGAAGCAGAAAAAAAATAGACTATTATGACAGTCAATTTAGAAATTAGGTATTTTGGTTGTGGCTATGGAAATGGAGAGGAGGAAAGAAGTAGAAGCAATGTTGGATACATGTTGCCTATATCAATGGAATGCTCAGTTTCTTTCCAATGCCATCTATCCTCAAGATTAATTCCTTTCTGTTGATGGCACCCCATCTTTCTAGTCACCTAAGTAAGCAATCATTGTGTTATGTTCTCATCTGTTATCTTTTTCACCCTCATTTCCAATTAGATATAAAAAGGCATGCACATCCTTATTCCACAATATTTCCTATCCATTCCCTTCTATCTTCTCATATAGTCCCTACCCCACTTCAGGTCCTTCTTATCTCTCATCCAGAGCATTGAAATTGCATCTTAATGGTCCACTCTGCCTCTGGTCTCTTCTACCTCCAATTCATCTTCCGCACCAATTACCAAATTGGTACTTCTAAACCATGTAACTGACCATGTCATCTCCCTAAATAAAAATCTTCAATGGATCTCTACTACCTCCAAGATAAAATATAATCTGCTTAGCTGGTATTTAAAGTTACCTTTAAACTGACTCTCAACCACCTTTCTGGTCTTATTTCATGTTACTTTTCTTTATACATGCTCCATTTCAAGTTAAACTGGCCTGCTAGCTATTTTCTAACATCCCATACTGTTAACTTTATCCTTTTGCTCAGTGGTCCCCCTTATCTCTACTGCATTCACCCTTTATCTCTGCATCATACAATTTCTAGCTTCCTTCAAAGTACAACTTGGAATAGATCTCCTACTAAGTCTAGCCCCCAATTATTATTATTATTCTCTATTTTAAAACATCCCATATTATTTTGTGATGCTCTTTCTACTACATCAAAGGCAGTTAGTTGGTGCAATGGATAAAGCAATGGACCTGCAATCAAGAAAACCTGAGTTCAAATCCAGCCTCAGACACTAATTGTGTGAGCCTGAAGAAATCGCTTACCTTCTACCTACTTCAGTTTCTTCAGCTATTAAGTCAAGATAATAGCATCTACTTCAAAGGGCTGTCATGAGGACCAAATAAGATAATACTTATAAAGTGCTAAACATGGTGTCTGGAACACACCAGGTGTTAAGATAAATGCTTATTTCCTTCATTCCTACGACATCGTGTCAAGTGAAACACCAAGGGAAAAAATGAAGGTTATTTGAGGCAGAAATGCCTCCAAGTGAGAGCAGAAATGAGTTCCTCTATAAGGCTCAGGGGAATGGTTACTATGCCAGCTTTTTAGGCATATGAA
This sequence comes from Pseudocheirus occidentalis, assembly GCA_028646575.1. Lineage (NCBI taxonomy): Eukaryota > Metazoa > Chordata > Mammalia > Diprotodontia > Pseudocheiridae > Pseudocheirus > Pseudocheirus occidentalis. The sequence goes on along the minus strand of CM053600.1, from coordinate 120,822,490 downwards.
ATTTGAGTGCTTGCACCAGGGCACTTTCCAAGGTGCTGATCATTCCTCCATTTCATCTAAGAATAAGCATGCATATGCTGAGATAAAGGAGTGAGACACTTGCTTTAAAACAGTTAGCCTGACTCAGTATTTTGCTAATTATATTATCTTCTTATTTGGTTTCTGCCTTTTAGCTCACAAGGCATCAGAGAAAATCTCAAACATATTTCTAAAGTTAAATGTTACACAGTAGGAATACAGTATTGTATCTTTGTATACATAATATAAAGTGACTACATTAAACAGGAACAGCTGTTCCTGGATCTTTGCAAGCTAAATCTTTGTATCTATAAATTATGTGTACAGAAATAAAGAAGAACAACACAGCAAGTGTTCTTTCCAATTGAATTTTCTATTATAAACAAATCCATAATAATTCAGTTTCTATGATATAGGAAGACTAGTGCTATCATGATACTTATAACATGAGAATAGATTGGATTTGTAGCCATTTAATTAGCTATCCTATTAAATTATCTCTGCCAACAATTAGATCTCCTTAATAGTATCAAAGATGCTGATATATGATATACTCTTATGTCAATAATGGTTCTTGATTTTATATCTTTCTCAGCCTAGCTGATAATTAATCTGGATTTTTTAAACACCCACCCTCCTTTTATGCCTTAAATATTTATCAGTGATTGGAATAGAAATTCAGTTTTATCTAGTGCCTTGAATCATGAAAAATTCCTAGCCATCTTAAGAGGAAAAACAATAAAAACTGATGGCTGATGGAAATTCCCATACCGTTCAGTTCTGTTAACTTTCTTCAACATGAAATATGACCTGTAAAATCAAGCAGGAAACATTTGTTGTGGAAAAGTAGTCAGGCTATGTCTGAAGGAAAGTAGTCCTGACTGTATACTATGAGTAACCCTGGGTCTTACTCTCTTGACTCATTCCGCAGTAAAATTTAAAATTAGTCATTCAGATCTTTATAAGTTATTCCAATCATGAAAAAAATAGATGAATCAACTCATCTTGTGATAATTACCAAGTCTTCAGGAAATCTCATATAATCCATAATGTAGTTTGTGCAATGCAGTTTTGAAACTTTGCTAATTTTTTCTCCTGAAAAAACTGTAATTACCTTCAAAATAATCATTAATCATATGCTAAAGTTTGGGAATTTTATTCATTTCATTTTTATCTTTTAAAGGGATGAGATCTCATTTTAGAGCTGTTGAAAGGGGAATAGTGAATCTGAATGTTGCCTTCTGGACTAGTACTAGCGCATGTAATGGATATCTGTCACTGACAGCTCACTGGGTTACAATTAATTCAATGTGATCAGTCATGTCTCCTTCTAAGATAAAAGAAAGCTGAAACAGCAGCACCAATGTTCTTTGAGTTTACATTCTATGATGCTAGAAAGCTGCCTTACAACTATTCTTAAACATGAAAGATATTGTTAGATCTTAATGAGCGGATGAAAAGGGACAATATTGTCATGGGTATGTATGTAATGTTATATACCTTTCTCCTTATCCTTTCCATGACCTCTCCTGTCCAAAGGCTAATAAAAATCTGATTTTGTATGTTTATCATACACATTACTATATACACTGAAAGAATCTGGCTTTGTGTAGATACCTACATATAAGACACTCACTGGGATACTTATATGTGTATACACACAAATATGTATATGTACACAGTATATTTGCACACACACACACACACATATATATAAAGTAATGAGACTCTCCTCTTCAAGATATATATGTGTATGTATACATATATGTATAATTATTGTCACCTTTTCCATATATTACTAATTGAAGCTAAGAACAAATCGATTATCTCAGTTTAAGAATGTTTAACTTAAAAAAAAGAATGTTTAACTTATAAACATCTTTGTTCCTAGTGCTATATGATCCTGTGACAAATAAAACTAAATCTTTAAGAAATAAAACAGAGCTCATACACTCAAATAAATTTTGTCCCCTCCAAAGTACAATGCTGATCAGCAAAAGGCACTTATTCCCATAAAGATGTAACTGCTCAAAAAATATGGAAATTTTTTTTAAGTATCTTAAGAATCAATATCCCCCCCACTCATTTTATATTCTCAGTTATGGCAAATCTTCACATAGCAAGCTTAATTAGATTTTTGGGAAAAAATCAATATCTTTGAAGATAAACCTTGTAAAATTAGGTGGTTGATCATGTTTGTTAATAGTCTGTGACAGCAGTTCTCAACCTGTGTGTCATGACCCCTTTTGGGGTCAAACGTGGTAGCCTATGACCATCAGAAAACACATATTTCTGATGGTCTTAGGAATCAAGACATCACTCCTCTATCCATTTCCAAGCAAGTCTGCCCACATGCAAATTCACCCACATATGAGTACTAAATGGTGGTGGCACTGGGAAGGTTGAGAACCACTGGCTAAGAGTAAGAGAACATGTGATAAATAACATTTTGAAGCATATAAAATTTTTAAATAATGCATTTGGCTACAGTTTTTGTAATACAATAAGTAGTCATTTAAAAGTATGACACAAACAACTGTAGGTTGAGATTTAGAAGACTAGGATACGTCTCCCGACCCTGTCATTTGTGACCTCAATTTTTTCACCTATAAAATGAGGAGGCTGGACTAGGTAACCCCTAAATGCCATTTCTAGTATTAAAAGAAATCTATAAATCTGCAAGTCTGTGGACATATATTTGGGTTAAATAATCATTACCTAGTCAGAAAAGATTGCAGAGCATATTCAATATAAAAGCATTTCTTAGAGTATTAATACCTAAAAAGCATTGCTACCCATTTGACATATTAACATGGATTTTGTTTAAAGCTTTACTCATTCTAAAAAATGCAATTTGTAACTATACGCTAGTCTCTTCTGGAATTATAAGATACAACAGCTGAAATATCAGAAAGAAATTTGGCCAGCTGGCATAAATGTGACCATGACTTCACCTGTCTTCTCCATACCATAACACCTCCCAGATATAAAGGACTTGGCTCTGAACATTGAAAGTGCCTAGACTTTAATTGGATACACATACACACACACACATATTATATGTATATATACATATATACATATATATGTACATGTATATAATATATATTATATTATATTTCCTTACTGACTCTGAAATTTGTATTTGAAACAGCCTTTTTCTCCTAGCTCTCAATGATAATCTTCACTTGTCTTACCACTCTGGTTTTTTCCTTTGAAAATGTAACCAAGTCATCAGTCTCTGTAATTTATACTTTGGGAATGATTTGTTCTCCTTGAATATAAATATAAACACAATCACTATAAATATTTCACAAAACATATCCCTGGCTACAAATATTAATTATCTAAAAACAGACATCAGGGGTGGGATTCATGCTGCTACAAGTTTAGAACTGTGGAGCTCAAATGTGGACCAGGCAATCTAATAAGGATGAGAACCTGAAAATCTTTGGCATGACTTATAAACAGAGTCATTTTTTTTAAACTGGGAAATAGACATTAGTGAGCTATATTAATGCCATGAGGAAGTATTTTCTAATGTTTTTTTGTGGCTTAGAAGAATTAATGTACAAAAGCATGTTCCTCCTACATACCAGGAAGGAAGTTCTTCAATGCCAACTTGTGGTTTCAAAGTATTTTTAAATACAAGATAACAGAATAAATCTCTAATTTATAAATGAGTTGTGTCACCTAAATTCATTTTAAAGTGGATTCTTTAAAACTCAGTCATTGAAAAGTTGGAGTCAATTCAAAGGTGAGGGATCAGGAAGGTTAGGAGATTGGAAATCATACTACTTATGCATTGCTTGAAGGGAATGTGTATGATTATCCTGAAAAAGAGAAGATTTGTTCTATCCTTAAAAATATGAAGAGTTTTCACACAGAGGAGGGATGAGGCTTGTTTCACTTAGGCAAACCTAGAGGCAATGGATGAAAGTTGCAGAGACAGTGCTGGGCTTGATATAACCCAAATAAAAAATTTCCAAAAATAGAATGGAAAGTCTCAGGACATAGTAAACTTCTTCATCACTTGAGCTTCTCAAGGAGATGCTGTACGATCAGTTGCCAGGAATGTGATAGTGAAAGTGATTTATACTTCAGGTAAAGGTAGGACTATATGACCTCTTAGACTCCTTCAAATTCTGTGAGTCTATGAAGTCAAAATTAGAAAAAAAAAGTCTTTAACATATCATAAGAATGACAGCTATCCACATTAATATTCAATCTTATTGAATAGGACATCTTTTAACATTTAAAAAACTTAGAGGTATCACATGGAACAATAGATTAAGAATCTGAAAGCACCCTTGAAGGCAATATAGTGATTAGAACCTCTTCATTTTGCAGATGAAAAAATGGAGACTCAAAGAAGTAAAATGATTAGCTATGGTAGTAGTAGTTGTATTATTAGCATGCACTGGTTGACAAAAAGTGACTATAAATTGGGTGACACTTTAAAACTATAATAACAACTACATACCTTATAATAATAGCAACTATATACCTTAGAAAATAGTAATATGTATAAGTGTGAGAATATTCAGTCTACAGAATATGTTTGTTACTTATCAAGTCATACTGTATGTTTTGTTGCCAATAAATAAAGATAAAAATAATGATATAGTGCATATAGAGATTCTCGGACCCTTCTCAATAACTCTTTGGCATCCTTGGGGTACTTGGCTCATTGGTTGGGAACCATTGCATTTACATAAGTCTAAAAACACTTCAGACATTTCCAAGAACAACTTAACTTCATAAAAATGATGTGCAATGCTTCCCACATCAGAAAATAGTTCTGATCTAGTACATGTCCCCATCTGACATATGGAAGTAAATAGATGGTACTTTGGGATTTAAGGTGTTATCTTTCCTGGAATAAATCATAGAACTTAATGTCTGTAAAAAGCATCTTATCTCAGACTTCACAGACTGACAAATCACACAGAGAATGTAGCTCAGACATCCTGTTTGATCTTTAACTTTGACAGATCACAGATACGAAAATCTACGCGTTTTTCAGAGGACTTGTGGTTTAAGCGATAACTGATCAAACATGGCAGCTAACCAATTCTGCTTTATAGGAAAATTGTGATAGGCAACTCTTACTTTATTGGAAGGGCAAAATCTCATGAATCTTACATCTATACTCTATCTTCTCCAACTGATAGTAAGACAGAGTTCATGAGGATTCAAGGAGGCACTGTGCAGGAAAGGAGAATCCAAACTGTGTGTGTTTTAGGGGGAAGGGAAGAATTTCACATTCTGCTTTCAGGCTTTAAATCCATGATGTACATAAGCATTTTTCAGAACAGTTTTCATCAGACCAACTATTACTTTCTTCAGTAGGATCACAGATCCATAACCAATAAAGTAGATAGAATAATGAAAGGAAAGGGAGGGTCAAGAAAAAAGGGTCCCAAACTTATTGAGTCTACTACCCCCTTTTAAAAAAATTACTCAGTGGGCCCCTGGAATTCTACCTTCTTTAACCCTTTAATGGTTATTTTTAAAACTGCATCATTTAAAAATATTTATATATATACATATATATGTATATGTATATATATTTTTAAATGATGGATCTAAAATAATGATTTATTTTAAATGTGTGGGGCTTTCCTACATTAAAATTTTGATGACACAATACTGCATAATGTAACTGTATAGTATCATATTGTAAATGAGTCATTACATGCACATTTTCCTGCCAATCCATGCTGACCTTCCCAATAATGCATGACACACTCACTTGCTAATGCTTGCCTGTTAAGAACTGCCAGCAGACTTGATCTGATCAGTTATAGCTAGCATTGTGTGAGTTTATTTGGAGAATAATGTAATTACTACAACTTTAACTCTGTTACACAATAGATGAAATGTGTGAATAATGGGTTTTTCAAAATTTTCTTCTCTTCTTTCCTTATTTTTATTCAATGATCCCCAATTGCACCTGAGGCCACTACCACTCTTGTGGATCATCCAGATCATCCAAGGGTTCAGTATCATCCACTTTGGGAACATCTGGTCTAGAGTATAGTTCACATAGTTCCTTCTTCTTCCCTCTCAGTTGTTTCCTTATCTTTAGCCAACCTTAGCCCCTAAGGAGAAGTAGTAGGAATTTCCTAATTCACAAATATCCTCTAATCCAGATATAGTCTCCTAAAACCATATTACCTTGTAAGCTTCCCTTAAAGCTGGCTCATCTACAGACTCATTCTCTGAGGAAGACTGGGCAATAGTTGCCTCCAAACAGTTTCTCATCAGATTTTTACCTATCTGACTTTCTTACAGACTTCTTAGAGATTCATCTTGATGTAGCAACAGAAGTGCAGAAAGACTTTAAAGATGAGAAAAAGTTCTTTCCTTATTCTACCAAAAGATCAGCCCATGCAGCTTCTACCTAGATCCATAGTACAAAATGAAGTAGGGGATAAAAGCTGACCTTAAAACCAGAAAACCTAGGGACAGGGCATGTCTCTGTCACAAAATGACTAGTGATGACCTCTTACTGCTCTACGCAAGCCTCTCAAGATCATGAGTAGCAGAGAAGATGCCAATGTATATTAGTATGAGTTTCCTTACCTGGGACTTGCCTGCACTACTGATATCAAAGGTCTAGTCCCTATCTCTATATAGCTGAAATGGAATGATGGAATACACATAAATATTATATAATTTTAAAATATATTCCCATCAATTTAGTTTTAGAGAGAAAAATTAGATGCCTTTTAGTTTTTCGTAATAACTTTTTTCAGGAAATGTAAAGTTTCATATCTGTGACTCTTATACTACATGAATTCATAGTCACCATCATAACCATAAAGACTGGGAGTGTTCAATTGCTTCTTCAATAATTAATGAGGTTTAGATTTTAAATGAAACTTAAGAATAAGAGATGAGGAAAAATCTGAAGAACTGAAAGGATTATATCCATGGAGAGATATGGAAAGTAGCTTCAAGCATTTTGTAATTCACATATAGCTAGACAAATTCCAAAATCAGAAATTAAAATACTTCAAGATTCACATGCTTATATGTAATACCAAAAAAAGTGGTGTTCTCAATTTTCATTAGGATAAAACATTTCATTCCATGTTTCTCCTTACACTTAAAGAAGTAATCCTTTGGAAGTATTTGCTGTAAATAATTCCTCCTTTCCCCTTAAAAAGCACGCTCCACATGCAACTTTAGGCCTTTCCTTTTCTCAATGATTTGCCAGTTTATCCACTGCCACCTTTGAAAGCTATGTTAAACATTAGTTAAGAAGACTTAGGAGCAATAGAAAGAGAAAATTTAAAAAGAACTGACTTTAAAAGTGCCTGGCAATATAATCATCTTTAAAAAATAAAAAAGGAAGTAAAGACTATGTTGCATTACCACTCTGCAAATATGTTTGAGTAAGAATGGCAACTTTTGCTGGCATCCAAATCCAGCCTTGAGTATATTTACTCATGATTCTGTTTAATTTCATATTGCAATGATTAATCAGAAGGAATGTCTTTATTTTCTGCTGTTTTAACTACAAGAAATGATCTCTTCTGTTTTTATCCTATTATAAGGATCGTTACAAAAATGGGAAACAATTAACACTGGGTTTAATGCCTGAATGCTATAGAGCTGAAGTAATTGCACTCAAGGTCTGCTAACTTTTTAATCAGGCATTTGGTTGCAAGCTGCTCGCAATTGATTCTGAGAAAAGAACTAACACAATCTAAGGAGGAAAGCAGGTGTGCCAAAAAAGCAGGCATGTTGGCAAAACAAATGAAATAATTTAAAAGGGAAAAGAAGCAAAAACCAAAGAGGAATGCTTGTCAGCAGGCTATTTACTTGGCCGCTCCCTGTGCCTGAACAAAGCCAGTCAGGGTGCACAAATAGAGGACTGAAAGCTCCGCTGACCCACTGCTTTGGAAGGGTGGTACAAAGATTAGCAGTCAGGAGTCATGTCCCTCAGAATGTTAGCGAATCCAGTTAATTAACAGAAGAGACTTGAAATTTCCATATTCAGTAGGGTAAAGACACCATCAGAGGTTTCGGGAATTACATTCTAATTAGAAAACTTCCCTGTTCTCAGCATCCTGGCTATTCTTTGAAAAGCAGATTTGGTTAGGTACTTTGCTCACTCGCTCACGCTCTCTCTCTCTCTCTCTCTCTCTCTCTCTCTCTCTCTCTCTCTCTCTCTCTCTCTCTCTCTCTCTCTCTCTCTCTCTCTCTCTCTCTCTCTCTCTCTCTCTCTCTCTCTCTCTCTCTCACACACACACACACACACACACACACACACACACACACACACACACACAGAGAAACACACACGAGGGGAAAAAATGTCCCAGTGTTTTCACCTGAAAAAGAACATTATTTTCTGTTTTATTTTTCTTTTCCTCTCTAATTAGACACCTTCTCTTGCTAGGTAAGTTATTCCTTAAGAGCAAGTCAGGCCCTTCTGAGGTGCATGTATTCCTCCACACTACCAAAGGGCCCTTTAGAAAATCCCCTCTGTAGCCACTATAAGAGCAGCCTAAAAAAGTTAATGCACTTTCCAAAAAGGCCTGGACTCTTTCCATGTACAATTACACTGAGGAATAATCTAGACAAATAAAATTGAACATTAGAGGGAAGTCTATCCCATTCTACAAATTCACTTGTGCCTTTCTGTTCACTGGCTAAAGATTAAAAATTGAAATAAAAAAATTAAAAGCCCTTAAAAAGAGATAGTCAAAGTGGTGACATGCCCAAGAATGCAGAGAAATCTAGACGGCCAACTATCAAGTTAAACTGGTGGGCATTTCAGTGTTCAGTTTCCACAAAGCATGCAGGTTCATTTGGCTCTGAGGAGCTCCATCAGGATAAAAGCAGGTCCAACTTCCTCTATCAAAAGCTCAAATCAGAGCTAGAGGAAGGAGACAAAGAATACAATAAATAGACCTTTCCTGATTCAATGCCCTCTGTGCCTTTTAATTAGGTTGACTTGCCTGGGCCAACTGGAAGTTTTACTTTCATGCTGTCGTGAAATTCCCTCAGGCCCTAAAGAAAGTACCTAGAGACCAGTGAATTTGAACACTGGTAGCCAATTACAGTAGCCTCTATCTAAGCTCCAAACAAGTCTGGAAGTGTCAGCTAATTTGTGTATATCTTCCACATCCATTGAGGTCTCCCTTAGCTTCACTTACTGAAAACAGCTCTCCCTTAGTCACCCCAGCATCTGTTGTTTGGAGGTGAAGGGCTAATAAAAATGAAAGAAAAGAACCTGGCACCTGGCCACCTGCACACAAGGTCCCTTAATCATGGGGGACTCTCACATCACTGTGATCTGAAGCAGTTCAGGAAGGATGCCAAATGGGAGGAGAACAAAGAGACTGGCAGCATAGGAGTCCCTCAGTGGCCCAAATCTCATCACAAGGATGACTTTTGCCAGATTTGCAAACATGCTCTTTCTAACTCCAAATGTGACTTTGAAACCAAATTTCCCATTCACTGTGCAGCATTTAACAGCATTTGGAAATCCAGCTATAGAGCCCTGAAGTGGCTCTTCAAATGCCAGTAGAGTCGGATGCTTTTTCGTGACATCTTCAAAGGATTCACAAAAACATATCCCATCACACCACCTCCTGTCAAGAGGAGGCATGTGAAGGAGTCCTAAGCCTGCTAGCAGATTTATGAGTGTTCAACATCACTGTTGTTTTCAATTTTATTTTTTGCAGCACTCACTCTTCTGTTGTTTATTATAAGTGTATAATGCTTATTCTGCCAATGACAGCACATCAAAGGGATCTTCCAGGAAGAGAAGGTTATTCCTCACTAGTCACTTTTATTTTCTACCAGAGTGGTGACAGCCTCCCTTTATTTTTTTTTATTAAATAATGATATTCACTCTCTAACACAGTAAGACATCATTATATATGTTGTTCTAAGTGATGCCAGCATACTTTCTATTCTAAGGAATAAAATGTTTGCCCACCTATACCCTTAAAAAGTATAAGAATAAGAGATGACTATTAGAATATTTAGTAGCTTTGTTATGCTTTTTCTCTCTTACCCTTTACCCTTTCCCTCTGTAGCAGCAAGCACCCTAGCCTACCCAGGAGAGCTGCCAGCATAGGTTCTTTGATCTTCTTTTCAAAAGGAAAGCTTTTCAAAAGGAAACTCAAAAAGGGTTAACAATCTTACTTTAATCAAACATACATCATTTACCTAGTTCAGCAGGAAAAGTCAGTACCTTGAACTTCAGAAAATACAAACAGAAATTACAAGCAGACAAAAAGTACAGAAAAAAATCACATAATTAAACATACAGGGCTTCTAGCTGTCTGACGATTACACACATACAGTGTTAGATACCAGAAAGAGAAGCACCAACATCTGGGTTTTCAAAGCTGGAGGGCTCAAGAGTCACCCAGTCTCATCTGGCCAAATCACACAACTCTTCCCAAAGTGAGCTCCAAAGCAAAACTTCACCTTGGAGGTTGTAAAACCAAGCACGAGTTGCCTTCCAGAGAACTGCTGCTGTGAACAGCTTTCAAGGTTCTGATTACATAGTATAGTGAGCTCTCTATTCAATAACAAATGGAAGCAAAACATTCACAGAAAATCAAGGTACAACATTCACAATGTTACAACTTACCACAGAAAATAAAAAATACAGCATTCACCATGTCACAGCTCAACAACTTATCACTAAAATGGCCACATAGTTTTCATCAAAGTGGTCACATAGTTTTCAGCAAAGTACAATCATTTAGCAGGGCAATAATTTAGTAACTCAATCATTCAATGGTTCTCTTTTAAACAAGGTACATTCATTGAGACAATCAATCATTTACTTAAGTCCTTAATTCAATGAGTCTTAAAGAGGAGAGCCTGCTTAATCCTTAAGGAGGCAAGGCTGCAAGGCCTCCTTAAGGGACACAAAGTACAACAGTCAAAGTTTCTACCCACGGGGTGCAATTAAGTTACAATATCAGTCACTACTCAGTATTCTCTTAAGGGGTAGTGAAAAAACACACAGGCCATCCACCCCTAGGTCACAAGTAAGTTACAATTTTATCAGGCACTACTCAGTATCCACAGAAAGGTTTTTCATTTTGACTCAGGGCAGGCTTTCAGTTTCCATGGCTCCTCCTCCAAGGTCCCAGCTCCCACGCAAATCCAACCAACTGCCACCTGAGCTCAAAGGCAGACGGCTCCCAGTTCCTAGTCCAGCTCTTTGTGCAGTTCCTATTCCACACTGAAGCTCACAATGTCCAGTCCACCTTAAATTCCTCACAGTCTCTATTCCTGGGAAATCAAGGCTTAACAAAGCCACAAAAATACAAAGTAACAACATCACAGTCATGCTTCCTCTGTCAACTCCTGCTGGCCCTTGGAAGAACCCAGCAGCTCCAGCCGGCCCCTTGGAAGTCTTCAGCAGCTCCATTCTCAAAATCAAAATCACTTTTTCCACAGAAGTTCCAGTCCAGCAGCAGTAGCCCTGCCTTCAGATGCTTGCTGAAATTCTCTCTCTCTCTCTCTCTCTCTCAGCAGCTACTCTGCCTCCAAATGCTCATCCCAAGAAGTTCTGACTGTCCAGCTTGTTCTTTTCCTTATACACAGTATAGAAACTCCCTGTTGAGTTCCTTCCTGTTACATCAGCAACAAGTGATCATAC
>CM053600.1:120744491-120810325 GCA_028646575.1 Pseudocheirus occidentalis | reverse complement strand
TCCTCAGAGTCAGAGGACATTACAACCTTCTTGACCCACTGCCTAATTACAAAGTAACAACTTATGGGCCTTCCTGAAAAACAAGCCTCCCCTAAGCAAGCTTCTCCTGTTGGGCTCTGCTCCACCCGTCAGCAAACTCCTCCCATCACAGACTCCATATGACCACATTTAGCCTATTGGGGGCAAAGTATATGTTCAAATCAGGGAAGGTCCTCAAATTCAGTTACCATTCACTTACCACTTTACAATCCCCCCATTTTGAATTTTCCACCTAGAAATGTAAATACAAAATGACTACACATTAATCATTTAATTTAGAAACCTGTGTTTTGAGCTTTCTGAAGCTCTTTAATGCATCACGGCCTACAATAAGTGACAATACTTCATTCTTAAGAGTAATATTTATTATTATATGTTTTAGGTCATATCCATTCTCCTTCATAGGATAATAAAGTTAAGAGCTGAAAGGCACCTTAGAGGTCATCTAGTTGAACATTCTCATTTGAAAGATGAGGAAAGTTAGCCTTAGGTTAAATGACTTGCCCATGATTACATAGCCAATTGAGTGTCAAAGGGAGGACTTGAACCAGAATACTCATGCCTCCCGGTGCAGCACTCTATCCACTCTACCATGCCTTTCATTCTTCTTTATGGATTATTAAAAACATAAAGGATGCATTTCCTTGTCTATTCATTTTTGTCTTTTTTATATCCTATCAGTCACCCGAATAATGACCACTGGTGGATCATTCATTGCAAAGATGACTGGCTTAAAATATTATAGAGCAATGTTAGTCAAAGTCAGAGACATCCTTCCTACCCAGTGTTTGAGGTAAGTGTGTTATAATGGGGGTAGGAAAAGAGTGTGGAGTTGGAGCAAGCAAGGATATTCCTTCTTTTGAAGGTTTCATTAAATATATACATAGACAAGTTCTTCTGATATATAAGGTACGTTAGCAATGTGCTACAGGATTAGGGATGAATATACAAAGAAAAAAAAGATAGAACACCTAAAAGCAGCTTATTATCTTACTTCCCTTCTTAAGAAGGGAAAAATTTGTCTTAGAATACATTTCTATTTTCTTGTTTTCTCTCTTTACTCTTTCCTTACCTTTACACCACCATCCTCTATGTTTCTCCCTTTACTTCTCCCTATATTGCCTGACCTGGATGATTTAAATGTCCACAAAACGAGAAATTTGGCCTCTCTTGGAAAATTGAGAGGTTTTTTTTGTTTGTCTAGGACTGAAGCAAGAACGAGAGAACAAATACATCGAAGTTCAGGAGACATTAGGGCAGAGTGGGAATGATATCATTCCTGGATGGAAGTGAAGGCATAGTTTCTAGAACTGATGGACATTATGGTAGCCAGAGCTTGAGATAAATACTTTCCATTTTCAAAGGGAAAGGAGGCAAGCTGAGAGGCATCCATCAGTTTCTCCATCCAGTTTTCACTTTGAAGTTTGAAAATCAACCGTATACTAACCAATCTCACTATATGCCAGAGAAAACCTGAAAGCATTTGTTAGGATTAAGTACATGTGGAGTGAATGATTTTAGAATGGAAAACCAGCCCTTCCAGGGGACATTTGGTTTCCTAATCTTTGAAACTGTAAAGCACTCATTTTATCAAAACAACTTCAAAAGGAGTTGGGGAAAGATTAGAAATTTATGGCAAAGTTATGATTGTGCATGGGTTTATAGTATGAATTTCCCTCCCATCCAATTTCCAATATCAGTATACAATTTATTCAGTTAGATGGGTAGCACAGGAGATAAAGTGCTGGGCCTAGAGTCAAGAAGACTTTAGCTCTAATTAGACCTCAGACACTTACTAGCTTGGTGAGCCTGGACAAGTCACTTAACTTCTGTTGACCCCAGTCTCACACAAAATGGGAACAAAAACAGCACTTATTCTCTGACAGTGTTTTCATGATGATCAAATGCAATAATTTCTTTGCTTATTTACCTGTGCCAATAACTTCATCCAAAGAATGCCTCATATTCTCTATGTTGTTTGTTCCCATGGAGAATGGGACCACATTGATGAGATCATAGATCCATGAAGTATTTGTCCCATGATCAATCAACCAATATGCATAATTAATCACCCACTACAATATTGCTAGGCACTGTCCCAACCCCTGGGGTTACAAAGACAAAAGTGAAACAGTTCCTTTAATTTATAAAGAACTTAGCACAGTACCTGGCACATTAGTGTGTGTATACATATATGTATATTATATATAACTTTGTATGTATGTATATATATAATTATATATAAAACAAAGTCTAATGCCAGGAACCTTATAATTAATATTTCTAAAAGAAATAATTTACTATTTTAAAATGTTAAAGTTAATAATTTAATTTAATTATTAAAAATTTAATAAAAAACAATCTGCTGGATTATTCTCCTACTTTATTCAAGATTTTCCATGTTGAACTGGACATGGAAATTCATAGCATCAGAAAATTTAAAATTCTACTTTTTCCTTTTATAGGTAAGTTAGGCTGAAGTATCCATGCATGTATTATAAGGGAAATTATTTTAAATTACCATTTGTATCTGATCTTAAGACATTATATAACCAATTTTTAAATCTAATACCAGACATTCCTGTTATAAATTATCCATAGGCTAGTAAACTAGAATTTTACAGTCAAGGGCTTTCAAAAAATGTAGATAGCAACTTTTCTATCTTTAGATCTATTTATATAGTACTATTTGGATATCACCCAAATGAAGATCCTCACAAGAGACACTGTGTTCCCTAACATCCTTGCAGCTGTGAAAATAAAGAAGGGGAACACTTTGGAAACTGACTATAGATTATTTTAATATACAAACATTCATTTTGTGCATTTTTTTAAATTTTCCTGAATGAGCTCTTTGGATTTGCTTCGATTTTTACAATAGGTGTATTCTTGAAATTTGTTAGTTCATTTTTAAAAATGTATAATTTTATAAATTCAGCACCTATGAATGTTGTTCAAAACAGTCGAGGTGAATTCTTTTATAAAGCAAAGAATTCATTGCCAATGCCCCCTAATTCATTTTATTTTGAATCTCATATTTTTCAAGATTCAGTTTGCTTCGATATAAACACTTTCAAATAGGTGAAAGAGTGGTCTACATCTACATGTAGAATGTACAGAGAGTTGAGTCACAAAGACTTTTGTTTGAGTTTATTGCTGCATATTTTTGAGCCACTTATATACATACAAGGAAGATGTTGGAGTATGTTATATTACAGTGTGGTATAATGAGTACAAGAGCTCTCTCAACAGCTGACCAGAGTTCATGCCTCATATGACTCCTCAGTATTAAGGAAGAAAATATGGTGAATGAGTATTGGAAATTAATGGTGATAAAACATAAGAAGATAAGCTAAATGCAACACAATTGGGAGGAAACAAATGATAAGATATTCAAGATCTACTGCAAGACCAAAATGGTATGATGAATTGAGAAGACGGTAAGAGAAAGATCAAAGTGAGAAAGGTGCGAGAACTATGTAATTTCCCCATATGGAAATAGAAAGGCAGAGGAATTTTTTAGGTCAATGATAAAGAACTTACAATTAGTAGGATTTTTATTACTAACACTCTTTCACCAAAATCATATCATATCAAAGAATTATTCCTATGTTCTCAAAGGTTATGAAAATGGGAGGAGGGGTGTATTCTGATAGTTACTACTAAGCTTGGAAAGACTTCAGGCACAGACCTGGTGACCCAGTTAGTTCTGTCTTCAGAGAACCAGCCTTGATGCTTTTAGAAAGACTCACCATTGCAATAGCCTCAGGTCATTCGAGGTGTTGTTTTTTTTTTCTTTTTAAATTACCACAGCAAATGTAAAAGACCATCTATTAAGGAACAGAGATTTTTCACTGTATGAATATAAGGGCACTCACAAGAATGAAATCACAGGTCCTTAAAGTGAATGACTGTATAGTGAAGTTAGCATAAATAACTATGGGAGATTAGCAAAGGCTAGCAAAAGCTGGGATGGAACCACTTCGAAGATAAAGGTAAATCATAATAATTGATATGGCATTTTTATGTTTATAAAGCACGTTACATATTTTATGCTATTTGATCCTCACAACTCATTGAGAAACATGTTATTATTACCTTCATTTTACAGATAAGGATTCTGACTCAGATTAATTCATATAGCTAGGAAGTGCTGGAGGCCATGTTCGAGCTCAGGTTTTCCTACAAGTCCAATGCTCCATTCACTATGCCATCTAGCTGCCTTATATTATAATATGATGCTATATATGTTTCTGTTCACAAAGAATATAAATGTTACTGTGGAATATGTTTATGAAGTCATGAAGCAAATGATATATAAGCTTGATGTGGAACTTATTCTGGATGGAAAAAATGGACTAATAAAACAGTAATATCTGCCTGCTACATGTCAGAGTCATGTCTAGGCAGTACTAAACAGGAGAAACTGTTTTTTGAAGAGAAGCAAGTATATGTAGGTCACAGATGAGGGTAGAATGACCACAAAGATGGTAGTCCTGAGTCTCAAGGGGATCAGAGTATTTACCTGCTAGTGGAGTTCTCCCAAGGAATATTTAGGAATTTTAGCCACAATCCAGGCTTTGACTACCAAGGAGCATAATGAAAACAAAAGCTTAAATTCTAACAATATGATCTAGGTTTTCCAAGACAAAGAATTTGGGAGGTTTTTGGGAAAAAGAACAAAGTCATTGTTATATGTACAATTCTCCATTTCATTTTAAATGTATGCATGACCAGAGTAGAAATCAATTATATTTTTATTTTGTTTCTAATTTTCTTGCTGGGGTTAGGGGAACAGTATACGGAATTCCTCATAAGCAATTACTACCCACCAGTCTAGATTACCAGTTTGACTATAAATTATAATCTTGAAGAGCTGCCTGGAGTGCCAAGAGGTTATGTGACTTTCCTAAGGTCATACAGCTAGTATATATCAGAAGCAGGGCTCTGAATCCAAGCCATCCCTCTGTCTTCTACACCCTGTTGCCTCTCTTAGCAATGCCCATATACTCTAAAGGAGTATTAATAAATACTTATTAATGTATACTATGCTAATGAAACTTTCTGATACACAGTACAACAATCAGAACAGATCCTAGCATATTATATCATATTATATTTCAAGATCAGAGAAATCTTAGAGGTTAAATAGTCCATTCACTTCATTTTGTGGGTGAGAAAAGTGAGGCCCAGAAAAGTTGAATGTTTTACCTAAAGTTGTATTTATCACAAATATCTTGTACCTTTTGAAAGGATATTTTTTCTGTAACAATTTGTGCTCTCCTACAAAAAAAAATGATTTCTTATGATGCCAGGAGGAAAGAAAAAACACAAATTGTAAAAATGGAAATTTTAAGAATGGAAAATTTAAGAATACATTTTTCTCTACATGGATCTGAATCTAGAGTAAGTTTCTGCATGTGTCTGAATTATGTGTCCTATATAAAGGGTATTCATTATATTGAGAATTTTGTTTTGATGAGTTAAATTCTAGTTTAGATCAAATTATCATTATACCACAATTTTTAATCTTTTTTATGAACTCAAATGTCTAAACATTTTAAAATGTTGCTAATGGTCTATCTACTCACTATTTCTACATATAATGTTTCTATATTCCTTTCACCTGTCTGGGCTACTGAGTTGAGATATCCTTACAACTTGACAGCTTTGGCATGAATCCTATTACCATATCAGAATCATTTAATATGATCTTAAAGCAACTAAGCTCTCCTGCTTCCCACTCTTTCACACACAGTAACTGAGAAATCCAAAGTCCTTCTTATTAGAAACACCAATATGACTTGCTGTTTTGGATATTCACTTTTAGAATTATTTACTAATTAAAACTGCTTTACCATCAAGAAATCCCTAGAGGTTTAGCTCTTGTTTCCCAGGGTACAGGAGCGTGAAATCAATGGCTGAACAAAATATAGCACCATAATTTGCTTCTGTCAGTTTAAATGAAAAAGTTTGAAGTGAATTCGTGAAATTAGTTCGCAATTTTTTTCCACCAGTAAATGTACTTCAAGTTCATTGTGAACTAAATGAATTCATCTACTGACTACTAACTTCTACACTAGAAAGCAAGGCTAAAATAATTTTCTGTAAAATAAAGATGAGATGGGAATGGAAATACCAACTTTCAAGTGTTGCATCTGTAAAGAAGAAAAGAGCTCTAGATATTCAGTACACTGCATTTTTAGGCTATGTTATAATATGTGCCTGCATGGTAACCTAGAAATGATTTCCTCCAACAGATCTGAAATGACATTAGAATCACAGAGTTTTAAAGTTAGACAGGGCCTTAGAGCCAATCTAGTACATTTATTTATATTGCCAAAGTTATAATCTCTTAGAGCTGGCAAATGAGTTTTGTCCTTTGTCCAAGAGAAAAATATATATACATATTTTAATATAATGTTACAGCATGCTAGAAAAATGGGACACTAAACACCTCAGAATACCCACCTTATCTATATCTCTACCTATAAAAATATAATTATATAAATCTATAAGATGCAGTTTGCCTACCCCTCCTCTGCTTAAGAGGGAACCTTAAGTGAGAACCAAAATTAAAATACAGCTAGATTTCATAAAGAATATATATGATGTTGGGGAATCACACAAAACTTATTTTTATTATGAAACTTATTTCATAGCTTTACGTCCTGCTTCTGGATTATTTAGGACCTTTGCTTCTCTTCTTTCTCCATCCTAATAATTCTCCTTGAGAATAGGCTGCAGACAAATAAAGAATCAGATCTACATAAACAAAAATTGTAATTTCAATTTTTCCCTTGATTTTTCTGTTTTAAAATTTGTGTTTTTGCCCTTCTCCTAGCATCATCAAAATTCTGTTTTTGTAGTCTAGCACAAATTATTATAGAAATTTTTTTTCAAAAGATCTAAGAAATTTGTGATAAATATCACTTTAGGCAAAACCCTCAAACTTTCTGAGCTTCATTTATCTCATCTATAAAATGAAAAGATGGGACTATTTGATCTCTAAGGTTTCTCTTATACACACATACACACACGTATACATACACATACCTTCAAAACTAAATGTCCAAAAAAAAACCGCATGCACAGGCCCAAACCCTAGTTGATTTTACCACTTTGTATTGTGCCCTTTAGTAAATCACTTAACCTTTTCATTCAGCAAATTACTTATCTGTAAAATTGAGATAACCTTAATTTATGGTACCTAAATAATTAATACTCATATCACAAAATGAAAAGTCGAATAATTATCCAAAATATTTTAACTATGCCTCTTATTCTGTGATTTGAAGTTAAAGGGATCCTTCAAATGTCCAGGAAAAAAAAAGAAAAAAAATCTAGGCAGAATCTGATATCCTGAGGGCAGAAAAACATGTTGCTGAATTAGTAGTGTCTGAATTAGTACCTTAGGGAACAAAGATATGTTGTTGGGTTTTTGGGGGGGGCAGGGTTTGGCTTTTTGAAGGGGGGAAGGTAGGGCAACTGGAGTTAAGTGACTTGCCCAAGGCCACACAACTAGTTTTTGTATTAAGCGTCTGAGGCTGTGGGGTTTTTTTTTATGACAAAAAAAAAAAGATATAAGATCTAAAAGATGAAAGTTAACCCTTTTATACAAAATATTATTACCAATGGCATACCAATCTAGGTTTGAAAAATAAAATGCTATAATTTTTTTTACATAACATATAACAAATGGACCAGCCCAACAATTCCTTTACTAGAGGATTAAAGTTTTACTTTTATCTCTTACCATATTACCCAGAAACACTGGCAGATATTCTAAACGAAGATAAATGGTCCATGCCACAGTGATGCTGTAAAGCCTTTTTTTCCACTTCCTAGCATTTTTGGTCATTTCTCCAACTCACAACTAACCACTTTGAATGGAAAATACTTTGAAGGTACAAAAGATCCCCAATTATTTAAGATACAAACTATTCCAAAATGGCTAAAGCTTCTTAGAGAACTCATTTCTTCTTGTCTTCCTTTGCACCACATATAGCTTATCTGAATTAAGAGACCATCAATTTTTTAAGTCAATTGGAACTCCTTGCATGGATGAAAACCAAGGAGCTTGGAGCAAGCTAAGAAAGAGAACCAAAGATTTTCAATTGCAATCTCGAGTGCACGAGAATGCCGAGTGCACCACATTCATTAAATCTCATTGCTCTGGAATTCATGGGCTAGCTCCTTAGTAATGGATAGTAAAACATGAATGCAAAATTGGTTATAGTAATTTTTATTTTAAGAGGTTCTGCTTACGAATATTTTCAAGAAACATTACACTGAATTTCTGATGCTTTCATTTGCATGCATGCATGCATGTGTAAGGAACAACTGCTCACATTTAACACAATTTTTATTGACAATGATAAATAAGAAATGAAATATGCTGAGTTGATATGGGACAATAGAAGTTTGTAGGAATGAAATCATATAAAGAGAACATTAAGAGTTGTCCCTCTTAATTGTAGAAAGAGAATGAGGTTGCTATTTTGAATACATCTTGTTTTTGCTAGGGCAAAGTAGAGAGCTGTTGAGATTTTGAAGTACCATGCTTTCTCTTCCATGTTACAACAGTAGTATCTCTATGCTTTGTAGTTATTCTATATGTAATATAGATTCTATAATCTATGAGATTATAGATAGTTCAGGAAAAAATGTTTAACAGCATCCAGTCCAAAGGCTGCCTTTTATGAATGAGAAAACTCAGGGTCAAAGGCATTAAAGGACTTGCTCAACATCATGCCAGAAGAAAGTGGCAGAACCAGATTTGAATCCAGGTCCTCTAACTCTAAATATAGCACTTTTTCCCCTATGTTATTTCCATTTATAAGGCTATTCAGATATGTCTACCCGAATCTTCTTTACTAGCAATTTTCAGGTCAAAAATATTTTCTGACAGACAACTGTCAGCAACAATGGGAAGGGCAGGGAACAGATGAAAAGTTTCTCATATATCTACATGCTCCTCAAACTTCTTGTTTCTAACTTAAACTCTATGGAGAAATAAAAAAAATAATTATAGCTCCCCCAAAATCTAATTAACTATATTGAGAGGCAGTAGCTTCAAATGAAAGGTAGATGATAACTTTTAGGGTATACAGTAGAGAGTTAGATTACATGCTTCATATGATTACCAACCTTTTATTTTATGAATCTTATAAGTACCACCAATAGGTGTGCATATAGTCTCCCTTGGTAAAATATAAGCTCTTTCTGGACAGGCATTTTAATCGTTTTTTCTTAGTATCTTAGCATCAGAAATTCAGTTAAATGTTTCTTGAAAATGTTCATAAGCAGAACCTCTTAAAATAAAAATTACTATATCCAATTCAGTGTTTTTGTTTTACTATCCATTACTAAGGAGCTGGCCCATGAATTCCACAGCAGTAAGATTTAATGAATGTGGTACACTGGGCCAGTGAGATTGCACTTGAAAATCTTTGGTTCTCTTTCTTAGCTTTTTCCAATATTAAAGTGCATGGCACACAGTAAGTGCTTATTAAATGCTTTTTGTTGCTTTGGTCGTTGAATTGTTTCACTTTTGTCTGATTCTCTGCAACCCCATTTGGGTTTTTCTTGGCAAAGATACTAGAGTGGTTTGCCGTTTCTTTCTCCTGCTCATTTTACAGGTAAGGGAACTAAGGTAGCCAGGTTTAAGTTACTTGCCTGGGATCACATAGCTAGTGTCTGAAGCTGGATTTGAAAGCAGGTTCTCATGAATCCAGACTAAGTGCTGTATCCACTGAGCCTCCTAGATTGGACTAAATGAGTGAGATATTTAATTTTAAAAGTATTTGTGATATGCTTACTATATGCCTGGTAATATGCTAAACGCCAGCTATACAGACATTAAATGAGACAGTCTCTGCTCTCAAGACACTGACATTCTAATCAAAGAAGAAAAAAACATAAGTTGGTGGTGGCTAGAGATGTCTTTTCTGGTCATAAAAGACATCTGGCTGTTTGGAGTAACAGGTCAGTCAGCAAGTCAGTAAACAATGTTTCAGTGCCTGCTTTGTGCCCGACAAAGTATTAAGCACTGGGGATACAAAGAAAGGTAAAAGACAAATCCCTGCCGTCATGGAACACACAATCTAATGGGGGAGGCAAAATGAAAATAACTGTATTAACAAGCTATGTACTGAATAACCTGGAAACAGAAGAATAGAGTAAAATTTCATTTCTAGAAGCACTGATATTAATGCTAATATTGATTTTATTACTGTTCCTAAAGGAAGAAATGGAGGAGCAAGAAGAGGGCTAGGCTGATATATTGCTAAATACAGTAGCCTCTTACCTATTCATATAGCATGGCTCTGAGGTTCCTTACAATTCTGAAAGTACATGATCCTTTGAACTGTAGACAACTAACTTAATTAAATACGCTTTTGAGGTATCAAAGAGACAACACATCTACTTACAGCCTAGAGCCTACTATTTGAGAAGGGTTTTGTGTGTGTGTGTGTGTGTGTGTGTTTTCCTTTTTTTAATCTATGAATTTGGGTGTTAATGTATTTGAAAGGTGAAAATGACTCATTAGAAGAGAATAGTTTTGGCCACACTATCTCTACTGTCTTTTCCTCCTTGTTCCCTGACTTTTTTAAAAAAAACATACTTTCCTTCAAGTTTTTTGCTCCTGCTGACAGGTAACAGAAGCAAAATCTTTGAAACTGAACTAACTTTGCAGTTGTTTTATTTTAAGTCTGAATTATCTAACTTAAGTTGAATGTCCTTGGGGCAAAGATCTGAATATATAGTCAAGTTTCCTGTCATAGTTCAACAAGATAATAAATAATGAAGTGAATTGAAAATGTGTAAATGAAAGCAGTTTGACAGAAATGGAGACTGTTCTCAGAAAAGTGTACAAAAGTATTTCCTAATAAGCTACAATAATTCAAATGAGCTGTATTTTATGGGGAAGGGGAAAAAGAAGAGAGAGGAGATGGTCTCATGAGGTGGGAGAAGGTACTTTAAATGGCATAGCAGTGTCTGAGGTTGGAAGTTTTGGTGTTGTTGCTATATTCTCCTGGAAGGCCCCCACTCTTCTACAGGTACAATCATTCTTTCCCACCTCCTCCCCTCAGCTATCCCTTGGGCTAGACTTTCTCTGACTCAATACCTTTGCTTTGCCTTCTGGGTAAGATGGGGTCTTTTGAACCTGCCAGGGAGAGAACAATAAGAAGGTAAAATTGCCTGAAGGGTAGTGACTTACTCTTCTAACTCAAGAAGCCTCATCTCATCACTTAAAAAGTAGCTTAAACCTTTGACTCCAGAAATGGTTCATATTCATATGACTTGATTTTCTTCTCTACTTTTGAGGAAGTTATGGAATAATAAACTAAAAAAAGATCATCTTTCATTTAGTTCTAGGCCCCCTAGCAGAAATGATCCTGACATCTGCCAATATTTTTTTCCGTCTTCTCCTTTACCATCCTCGTCTTCTTCCTCCTCCTTCCATACACACACGTACATATGTGTATGTGTTCTCCACATCTTAAATTCACTCTCCAGATATTATGTTTTTATGTGAAGAAAAGTCATAACTATTAATTTCTACTATATATATATATATATATTAGGTACAGAATTTAAAATGCACATATATTACTGTTTGTCCTTGGTTCTTGAGGAGGACCAATGATATCAAGAGGGTGATATCTTAACTTGCAAGTGGATTGGATTTGAGTGAGCTAGGGATCTATACAAGGTCACTAGTCTCACTATCTCCTCCAGTCATTGCAGTCATTGCAGGCAAGATAGGTCAGGGTAACTGGCAATGGCCACAGACAGATACAGTGGGAGACCTTGGCATTTTTCAACTGTCTTTTCCAGGTCTCAGTTTGACTGAGGCAACACCCATTCAGTAACTAAAGGCTAGGGAAGAATGGAGACAAAATGTGGCTTAGTTTGCCTTCTCCAAAGAATCATTCTAGTACAGAAGGACTCTCAGTTTCTGGCCAGAACAGAAATAATTAATTGCTAATTATATTCACTTTGAGCCATCGAAACCCAATGATCCAGTGTACATGTGTGTGTACCCACACGCATATACATACATGTATATACACACATATACGTGTATGCATACACACATATACATACACGTGTACACACACATATATACATACACAAATACATATAAAAACCCCAAACTCTGGTCACAATACTTTAAAATCTGTACATAATAACTTGAGTTTAAATGAATAGTTACAACCTTTCCTCATATAAGAAAATATAGTATCTGGAGAGTTAAGTTGAGATTTGAGAATATTTTCTGAGACTCAAAGCAAAGGAATCTAGCAAAGTGGCAAGCAGCATGAGTAATAAAAAGCCATACAAATAACATAATACTTTAAAGCTGTATAACTGCTTCCATCTCAAGGGCTCTGAGAGCTTTACTTATATCAACACATTAATCCCTATAAGAACTATGTGTAGTGGATAGATAGTGTTTATTATTACCCCCATTTTGTCCTGAATTTGAAAATGTATTTTGCCTAGATCTGCATAGCAAAATATATGGTTCATTTAGACTACCAAAATATGCAGAAAGTTTAGTTCAGATGAAAAAAGACTAGCTTCCGGATGAAACTGCAGACTTACCAAAACTTTCTTCTTTCTTTGTATATGTATATGTGCATATACATACACACATATGTGTAAAAATTTGATTGTTGGGGGCAGCTAGGTGGTGCAGTAAACAGAGCACTGGCCCTGGAGTCAGGAGGACCTGAGTTTAAATCCAGCCTCAGACAAGTAACACAAAAAACTAGACGTACGACCTTGGGCAAGTCCCTTAACCCCAACTGCCTGCCTTCCCCCCCTCAAAATAAAAAAGGAAAAACAGATAATTTGGTTTTTGTATGGTACTGTACTGATTTAAAATGCTTCAAGAATGATCAGTTCCTTTCAGGATTTCTTATACATCAGGGTCAGCTCTTTTCTTAACCTGATTTCTCCCTCCACAAAACAGACTCTATTCAGTGACAACTTAGTTAGGCTACATGTCTTGTTATAATATTAGACAAGGCAATCTTCCTCTTTACTTAGGTATCATTTTCAAAAAGGGGCAGGGGAGGTTCTAAACCCTTTGGCTTCTAAAAGCTTTGTAGAACTTCAACATTCTATGGTTCAATGGCCAAATATATTTTTAAACTAGTAGTGGCCAACCTTCTGGTGATAAACCTTTTCACACTTAGCCAGGCTACTTGTCAGACAACTGATGCAATACTGGTCCTCAGTTTTATATCTGATATCTTTCCAACTTGGTAAAGAGACTTCCAGAACTGTTATTCTATTTTCAGATCCTTTAAGAACCCAAGGTCATCCCCTTGCTCTGGTCAGGCAACACTGTAGGAGTTTAAAAGAGAAGGCTAAGAATATAGTATCAATTACTGATACAACTATACCACACAGGAGAAACGTTATAAAAACCAATGCAGCAAAAACAGAGCCACTGTATGACTTGAGTAGAAGTGTTGAATAAGTGTGGTAATTGAAGATCAAAATGAGGCCAGTTATCATTTCAACAGTTAGGATAGTTAGACATAATGCTAGTTAGGAGATCTCATGGACCAGGGGCTATCGTGTTTTGACATCAATTCATAAAGTGATAATGAGTTTACCTCAAATCTATTGAGCTATAAAAATAAACAATAATATTTTGCTTAGTACTTTCCTTCCAAATATGTCAAAAGGACCTTTGGGATAGAGGGAAATATAAAGTGATAAGAATTATGCCCAACAAATACCCTTTTATGCATTTACCCTTCTCACCTCAAAGTCTCTCGATAAAAGAAAAAGAACAAAACTTGCTGCTGATTTTTTAAGCAATGAAATCTCTGCAAAGAAAGTGTAATGTGTTGATATTGTGAATTTCCAAACTTTTTTCCTGTCAGTGATAAACCAATAGATTTTCATAATTATAAAAAATACATATTTCTGCAATAGTTAAGAGTTTTCTTTAGGATTAAATAGTACAGTCCCCAAGTACTGCTGAGGTTGAAGTTTAGGGGTGCTCAAGACCCCAAAATAAAGTTTATTAAAGATTCACCATAATGGGCAGAATCTTAAGTAGCCTAAGTATTTGTGATGCTTGTGTTGACAAACTGACCAGACTGAATCTCCTCTAGATTGAATCTGAGTGCCTTCATGGAGGCAAGATGGAGCTTATATACAGAAAGACTGTGGGAGGAATCTAGAAGCAGTCTAGAGGAGGGGTTTCTGGACTGTCTTAAGGAAGAGTCTAAGGAGGTTATTGACAGGACTGAGGTCAAACTCTATGAATGGGATTAAGGGTGAGAAATAGCTGAAGGCTACCTGGAGAGAAGAGAAAACGGAGAGCTAGGCTAGTTCAAGGGTAACAGATTTGGGTACAGGTATTTTTATAGGACCTGAGGTGGGAAATACCTAGACAATGGAGGGCTAGGCTAGGTTAAGAGTAACAGAGATTTGGGCCTAGGATAATGAAAGGCTTATGGCCTCGGGAAAACGCTTCATCAAGTGGGAAGATGCAAAGGTTTTCCCAGAACCTGTAAGCTGTCAGTATCAAATCTACAATTTTAAATACTAGTGAAATACAATGAGGGCTAATAGACATTAGATTTCTAAGTTCTTTTCTTCCTTATTCTGAGTTTGCCAAAAACATGTGAATCTATGTATATGCTTACATATATATATCTAGAAACTATCTGAATGATACGGCCTATATGTATGTATGTGTGTGTCTACATACACACATACATGTTTGTCATTATTTTATAGCAAACAAATTATTCTGGGCTCAGTAAGGCTCTTTTACACTTTAATTTTTGTTTATATTAAGCCACAAGAGAAATGAATGAAAATAACAATCAACTCACTTCTAAAAAAAACTAAGATTCAGAGGCCACTTTTTGTACACTGCTTTTTGCCTATCAGCTGCATAATCATGATGTCAAAGAACTATACAAAATACAGTTAGAAAGGATCTTAGCATCATCTCTAGAGGTGGGGAACCTCAGGCCTCGAGGACACATTTGGCCTTCTAGGTCCTTGGGTGTGCTTTTTTTTTTGACTGAGTCCAAGTTTTATAGAAGCTTGGATTCAGTCAAAGGGTTGCATTCCAGGACCTAGAGGGTCACATGCAGCCTCTAGGCAGCAGGTTCCGCACCCCTGATTGAAAACTTCTCATTTTATAGAGTACTTAGTTTCAAATTGCTTTTAACACTTAAAAGACTTGTGTCCTCAAATTTCTGTTTATCTGTAAATTGGAATAATAATGCCTGCATATCATCCACCTTCAATGGTTGCAAAGATCAGATCTACCTATGTATATGTGTGTGTATATATATATATATATATATATGTATGCATCCATACACATATATGTACATATATGTGTTTAAATAATTCTTTACAGAATCTAAATGGCAATAGTACTGTTCCTATGAGAAAACTAAAAACAAGTAAGGTCGTGGTTTGATTAAGAGGGGAAAAAATTGAAACCCTAGGTTTGAAACATATTTATAATAAAGCATTATTTCAGTGAAAACAAACAAAAATCCAGCATTCAGTGGAAACTAAGACTAGTATGTTATACAAATATCTATTGGTTTAGTTGTTCCTCCTTTTCCACTTATAATATTGACTGTTAAAATTTAAACCTAATAATTTTGTGCAACATGTTTTATAATTGTTTTGAAATATATTCCAGAAAAAAAAATGTCATCTGGAAATTATCATTAGGGTTAGGTGGTGCAGTGAACAGAGCACTGGCCCTGGAGTCAGGAGGACCTCAGTTCAAATCCAGCCTCAGACACTTAACACTTACTAGCTGTGTGACCTTGGGCAAATAACTTAACCCCAATTGCCCTGCCCTCCCCACCTCCAAAAAGAAAAAAAAAAGAAGTTATTGTTGTCAAAAACCAAATTGCACACATGGTAGCCCTTTGTGCAGACTGTATTTCACAAGTTTATTTTAAATTGTTTGTTTGGACTTTAGAACATATTTGCCCAAAGAAATAATGTTACAAATAGCAATTAAGTTCCTAGGCCAATCATTAAAAAAAATTATTCAACACTTAATATGAAGGTAAAATTCTATACATTTACTATGAGACTTTAAAAAACACAATATTATTCATTAAAACAAAAAATATGATATGATCATGGACAGATGCAGACAAGGGGAAACTAGCTTAATTAGATAAGTGTTCTGAATTTGAGGTCCATGAACTTTTAAAAAAATGCATGAATTTTGAACATTGTATTTCAATATAATTTACCTTTGTAATTCTGTGTATTTTATTTATTGAGAAGTATGATTTTAGAAGGAGTTTATCGAACCATTGAATTAAAAGTTGAGGAAGTAGAAATTTTTATGAAGATTCTATAAGGAATGTCTACACAATCAAGTGCTAAGAGGTTAGTAAGGCTAATTCTTTTTTTTTTTTTTTTTTTGCTTTTTTGGAGGGGGTAAGGTAAGGCAATTGGGGTTAAGTGACCTGCCCAAGGTCACATGGCTAGTTTTGTGTTGTGTCTGTATAAAATCACCAGATTTGAACTCAGGTCCTACTGACTCCAGGGCGGGTGCTCTATTCACTGTGCCTCCTAGCTGCCCCAACTAATTCTTTATGATAAATTATTTGACTTCAAAACTCAAGGGATGTCTCTTTCCCTAAAAGAGATGTAACACTAACTTTATTATATGCCTGAAACACTCTCCCTCCCCAAACACACAAACACACTCAAATATGTATACCAGCTCTATTACTTCATTGGTGTAAAGATTTTTCCCCAGCTCATGACATTCCTTTACTAATGTTAAGTACTCATCAATTTATAATCTTAGAAAATTGTCTAGCACACTGAAGGGTAAAGTGACTTGCCCAGAGGTTGGATTTAGGATGAATCTGTCTTCCTAACTCCAAAGTGGGTTCTCTATCCACCAAGAGGATGAATCAGAAGACTTGGGTTTAAATCTCAGGTCTGGCCATGTGTTTTTGTGCTATTTATGAACTCCTTTCAAGGATTCTAGGAAGTCACTTCCCTTCTTGGTACTTCACTTTCTTTTGTTTTGTTTTATCTATCTAATGAAAAGTTAAACTAATTAAGATCTAGAATATTATTATTCTATTATCTTAACCTGAAGAAAAATCCAATTTTATTCATTAATATTTGAGTGTCCACAGTATTCTAACTGCAATCATATATTGAAGTATGTACAGGAAACAAGTTTCTGCTCTCAAAGATTTAAAATTTGAATAAAATGTTACAATCAATTAATTTGTTAGTGACATCTTAACGCTTGTGAGATGACAACTGATATCAAATTATCCTCGGAAATTCCTTATATTTCTGGTTCCCAAATTATCTTTGGAGACTCCCAAACTTCTATTGAGAAAAGACTACTAGTTCAGTCTGTCACAGACTTAAGGTATTGTTGCTTAATACAACAAAAGAAGAACAAATTTTAAAAACCTAGAAAGGAATTGTGACAGCGTAAATATTTATTTTAAAGATAGCTAGGTGGCCCAGTGAATAAAGTACTGGGTTAGAATCAGAAAGACACAAGTTCATATCCAGGCTCAGACACTGACTGTGTAATCCTGGGCAAGTAATGCAATCTCTGTTTGTCTTAATCATTGCAATAAAAAATGGGTCTGGTACCTTTGCCAAGAAAACTCCATGGATAGCAATATAGTATTAAGGGAATTTGAATATCTTCTCTGCCCCTTAATAGGCCCATGTGACCTGCTTTGAGCTTTGGCCCAGCCCACAGCTTGATTCACTTAGAGCCCATGGAGGGACGAGCTTGGTAAAGCAGTAGAGTAGGAAGAGAGAACAAGGCAGAGCTGAGGAGAGCTGGGAGAGAGCTGAGGCAGAGCACCTAGGTGAGTCAGAGAGGGAGAAATTTTGTCAAGGGGAGTTTGTTTGTGGGGAGGCCTAAAGGAGGGAAGGCTTGGGGATGTAGGTGCTTCCTGAATATGTATAAACTTCTTTGTTACTATGGTGGAACCGGCTTTCTGGTATCTGAATAAATATCTTGATTTTATCTTTAAGGAAGAAAGCTTGTTATATTTTGCAATTCAGGCCTGGAAATATGTCTGCATATTCATAGCAGCTACTATGGGTATTGCATTGGTGATATAAGCAGTGACATGCTATGGTCCATGAGGTCACAAAAAGTTAAACACAACTGAACAAAAACAACATTGTTATTTTGGGGCAGCTAGGTGACTCAGTGGATAGAGTGCCAGGCCTAGAGCTAGGAAGACTTCAAATCTGGCCTCAGACTATCAGGGATGCCAAAAGAAAAATATGAACCTCCAGAATTTATACCATCATGTCAGCAGAGGAGGTAGCCAACAGAAAGAAATCCCACTGGAAAGAACTAGAAATCTCTGGTAGAAGTAAAGGTTAAGCACATCACTTTGGTCATTGGACACACTGGACAGCTCTGCACCT
Source organism: Pseudocheirus occidentalis (assembly GCA_028646575.1). NCBI lineage: Eukaryota > Metazoa > Chordata > Mammalia > Diprotodontia > Pseudocheiridae > Pseudocheirus > Pseudocheirus occidentalis. Next base: position 120,791,827 of record CM053600.1, on the reverse strand, counting down.
CAATGACAATTATTTTTCGTACATTCCACCTTATATTACCAAACTTCATAACCTGGTTTACATGGATTCATCATCCATTAAACACAGAAATTCACCAGCAGAACCAGAAAATGTGGAGTCTCTGCTTTTAAATAACCATCTGTTACAGGTTTTGTCTGAGGAACTTGATCAGTTTTCCAGTTATAAATGTTAGGTATGAAAGGCAATCCTTTATTACAGGATATTCTCAGTTTATCCCAGGACCCAGATGGAACCCAAGAGCTAGTGAACTACATGCTTGACAGTCTAGCAGTTCGTCTAGAGCAGCTTCCTCTGAGGCCATAGATTACACTAAAAAAATGAGACCACATTCTGCCCTCAGCATCATTCACAGTTAAGTGTATAATATGTTATAAGATAAATACACCACCCAGCAACTATATGGCTACTGTTCATCCCCTAGTATTAAAATGGGAATATAGGAAGAAGGGAATTACAGAAGAAATTGTTAATTGGAATACAGAGATCATTAGTCTTCAGGAGGTAGAAAAAGAGCAGTACTTCACCCTCTTTCTGCCACCAGCATTAAAGGAGTGTGGATACGAGAGATTTCCCCCTGCTCTTTTCACACTACCTGTGTGACTCTGGGCAAATCACTTCACCCTACTTGCTTCAGATTCCTCATTTATAAAATGAGCTGAAGAAAGAAATGGAAAACCACTCCAGTATCTTTACCAAAAAAAAAAACCCACAAAAAACCCAAATGGGGTCACAAAGAGCAGAGACTATTTTTTTTTTGCCTTTCTTTGTAATCCTGTCACTGTGCCTGGCACAGAGTAGATGCATAATAAATTCTAGTTGATTACTAACATATAGCAGTATATGTTTAAGTTTCATATCTTGGTGTGAAGGAAAAAGGGGCCTTGTAAACTCTTGTTCAAATGCTGGCTTTGATATTTACTAGATAAATTTTGCTGAATGAATCACCTCTATGAGTCTGCTTCCTCATCTGCAGAATTGGAGTAACATCTGCAATGACTATTCACAAGGCTGTTATGAGGGACATATGAAGAGGTTTGCAAACTTTAAAGCACTATATACAAGTTTGCTATCATTATTAAAGGCAGTTTAGTCCTTTGGCTTTGTGGAAGAGTGAGATCATTGTCAGAGGGGCCAAATGTTCTCTACGTTCTGATCTCCAAAAGGTCAAAGACCCATTATTTTATTGGTATGGGTACTCTTCTCTCAATCAACATACATCACAACACCCCTATAATGTACTGGTCTTCTAGAGTTGCTGTAGTCTAAAACTTGATCATCCTGAGAGCAGGGCTCCGCTGTGGTCTCTTCTGATATCACTAGACTGTTCTTTTAAAGATAGAAACTCCATTCATCGCCAGACCCACACTGAAAGTTTTCTTCATCTTGGTAGGATTTGTTGGCACTTGGCTTCTGTTTGCATAGCCTTTCAGAATCCAGAATTACCTCTATGATGCCTTGAGGCACTGAAGTAGGAATTTAAAGAATGCCAAGGGTCTTTAGTGTTTTGATTTTGTGGTAGTCATCTAATTGTCTAATTTCCAATTTTTTTAATCCAATATCCCACTAGATACAGCACAAAGATATGTGCATACAATAATAGAACATGTATTTCAAACTAAGTTAGTTTCCCATGATTTTTTTTGTAACTTAAACATTTTTAAAAGTCTGGAAATACTGGTTTACACAGCAAGTTAAAAACTGCCTCCAGGCAATTTTCACTTGCATAAATAGCTGTTACTGTGTACTGTAGTTCTCCACAGCACAATGGTCTTGGCTATGTCAGTGATCATAACTTCACATGAATGAGCAATTCTCAGATAACTTAGCAAATTATGACACCCAGAAGCACGCACAAAGGATGGGGAAAAAATCTTCATTCTTTTCAAAGTTATTCTTTCGTGAAGCATACTTATAATGCACATTACCTAGAGTGTCTCCATTCTCATTAAGGTCTAAAAATATTAAGGATAAGTTATGTCCAAAAGACAACATTGCCTAGGAGAAAGTGCTAAACTTGAATCATGAAAAATAATACTAAGTCTGAAACATTTTAGCTATTTGACCTAGGGCAAATCACAACCTCTCAATGCAGTAGGCAACCCTTTAAAACAAAATCTATAGAGGAATTGCCAGTCTTGTCAAGAGAATTCCTAGTACTTTTGAAATTACAAGGGAGTGAAGGGGAGGGCAGTTATGATCACTAAAAAAAAAAAAAAAGCATATTTAACTTCCATTTTGCTTTCTCTTCTGAGTTTTGTTTTCATCAAGCCTTTTGATTGTTAATATATCCTGTAGGAATTACTCATAAGTCTTCTGCATAATTCGATTTAATTGTATACAAGGAAGTTAGAGAGTCTAAGCAATGGAGATACAGATCCTAAATGGAACTTAATGTCAACTAATTTAGAAGTACCACCCATTTTTAAAGAATTATTTATTTGGATCAGGAAACTTGAATTCATACCAAGAATGATCTATGGTGGAAACACATTCAGCTTATGTACAAGAGATAGGAACTCTGGGAGTACAGAAGAGTTTACAGAAGAAGAGTTAGATAATGGAAGCCCCGATATCATAACTGAGACATGAGTTAACTTCTATTTAATAATCAAAGCTCAAGCTAAGTAATAGAATAGCATTTGAGACAGAAAAATAAATTTTACTGCTAAGAATTGTTTCTTACATTTATGTGGACATAATTCCCAACAGAATAGATAGAATGCTAGCCCTTTGAGGGTAGATATTTTTTACTTCTGTCAGACTTTGTTTTTCTTTTGGTTGCTGGGAGAACTCAGAGACTGATCCTGTCATTTCATTAGCTTAGAAAGTTCTCAGGCTCTAAGGAAGAAACTCCCAATACAGATTACTGTACCTTGTTCTACAATTTATAACCTTAATTTCATATGGCACTCATCTGTCAAACTATTTGCCAGGTCTTTGATGGCCAATATATTTCAGAGGTCTTAAGGTAGGGTTTTAGCCACATACACCAAGCTGCCTTTCTCACTTTTGTGTCCTCAGTGCCTAGGGCATTGCCAGACACCATGAAGCCATCTAATAAATGATTGTTGATTGATTCTTATATAATACCATAAAATGTTAAACTTCAGGGAGAAAAAATGAAAGCTTCAATGTTGCTAGAGTTGTGGAGACTATTCCATATTTTCCCTCTTAGCATCTAGTAAAAAGGGGGAATACGGTAACTTATATTTTAATTTTGCACAAAATTGCACACTCTTTATAGTGTTTTGGCAAGTGAATCCTGCAGTCAGATCACCTGTTATTCTAGCTTCAAGTTCCAGAGACAAATAAAGCCTGAAGCCTGTTTCATAAACACATTCCCATCATTTCTTCTAAAATCTCCACAGCAAGAAATATATACAACCATCAATTTTATTTTCAGTTAAATGCTTCTTTTATGGCATTAAAAATGTAAACAGCTGTTATTCAGACACCAATATGATGAACATTTCCTCACCTCCCAACTACAAAGAGAGTATGGAGAATAGCAACTGGTTTCAGTTACACCAAAGAAGATATAGGGATGCTACATGAATGACTTGAATAGCTCTTTTTAAGAACACATTCAACAGTGAACTGCACAAATCTGTCTCTTATCCATTGCTTAACTCCACAACAAACAGTTCACTTCTCAATCACAAATTCAACATCGAAACAAAAGAATCACAGAATGAAGTCTCTAATATATAACTCAAATGGAAAGAAGTAAACATTTACATTGACTTAGAAATGACCATTGAACAACTCTCCCTTGATAAGGGAAAACCCACCAGGATAAGTTAAGAATTATATCTCTTTGTTTTTGGTACTATTAGGAAATGTGCAGGCTGATTTTTTTTAATGTCTATGAGGCAGCATGTCATAGTGAATGGTGTGCTCCAATGGGAATCAAAAGGACTTATAGTAAAATCTTGACTTATTACTTATTTTGTGAATATGAGTAATCCATTAAATCACTTAACTGTACTGGATCCTCACTTAATTCTCTAAGATAGATTGCAATTAGCAGGCAAAATTCTTTCCTTATATAACAAATCTGGTTATAGTGCAGAAAAAGAACATCCTTGCAAAGTTTTTGAAAATAGATATTGGTTGAGAGTCTACCCTAAGAAGAGGTTTTGTTTTACATTTTGAATATTCTATTTTTGAACAGTTAACAGAAGAATCTTTTTTTTTTCATTAAACCTCTAATTTAATCTACTTGAGAATTCTTAGTAAGGAAATTCCTCTCCTGATGCATCCCGGTGTTTTCTCACCATTTAACCTAGTCTTAGAATGTTTTCAAGGCTGTGAATACTCATGAGATTTTGGAGGACTTTGATAAAGATGGTAAGAGCTGGAAGACGGTTGAAAACCCCACCTTAAAATAAAGAATTTTATATGCAGGATGATAGTCAACCATTACCACTGGAAAAAGAAAAAAAGAGGAACTGAATAGTAATTTGATTAATTCATGCAAAAAGAAAAAAATAACTACAGTAAATGATACTTAAAATTTCAGAATGTTGTCTATAGATTCTCTTTACAAAAGAATATGTAAAAGTAGAGTAAATAAACAGAATATGTATCAAGAAATTTGGTTCTGTTCTTAAATCTGAAAACAAGGAGGAACACTTAGGTGAAAAGAATACTGGATTTGGAATTGGGACATGAATTTAAATTTCAACTCTGCCAATTACTACTTGCATGACATTGGCTAAGTCACTCAATTTCTGTGGGTGTTAGTTTCATGAAAGGGTTGGAATGAAAGACTTCTTAAGACCCCTTCTAACTCTGTCTAAGATCCCAGGAGCTGTTTCCACTAAGTATTTGTATGAGGTTGGACTAAGTCACTTAATCTCCCCAGGTTTTAGTTTCCTCTTCTTGAAAACAATAGCAAGATACTAGATGATATTAAGCTCTCTTCCAGCCATAAAATTCTATTTTTTCTACGATTCTATAAAATCTCCTTGCTCAGCTTATTCAAGGGAGTTCTCTCTTCAAGGCAAAGGGAGGCATCTGAAATGAGTAACCTATAAAAGTCATTTCCAGTCTATGAATTCTAAGTATAAATGACTATCCTTACTTCCTTAAGACAGTCACTAACCGTTCTACAACCTGTATTTTTTTCAAACCATTTCAATGTATTTTTTCCAGCGTTCTTTGGGCACCTTTACAAAACTAAGTTATTCATTATATTTTCCCTGGCTCCCTGAGCTGATTCTTCAGATCTTCCCACATAAACTACAGAAATCCATGACTAACAGAATATTCTTTGTACTCTACTTAAATGCCAGAAAGAGTTATGATTTTAACTTGGTGGTATTCAAAGATGGAAAACCCTTCATGTGTCTTCAGCTGTATGGTATGTATTATACATCCAGACATACTATAAATGAACTCTTAACTCTTTTTTTCAAAATGCTCATTTGTTAATTTACATTATCTTTTATACATTTTTGTACCACCACAGAAACTAGAAAAGCGTTCAAACACCTCAAAACCAATCAAACTGCTCACTCTGAAGAAGTCTGCGATGTTAACAAATATTGTTGTGTCACAAGAAAATATGAAAATGGACAATTTCAGAGGCAATTAGGGAAATCTCTACGAACTGATATAGAGTGAAATAAACAAAACTTGGAGAACCATTTATATAATAATAACAGTACTATACAGAAAAAAAACAGCTCTGAAAGACTTTAGAACTCTGATCAATGCAAGCAAGGATAAACTACAAGTCCAGAAAACAGAAGATTAAACACATCACTTTCCTCCTGCAGGAGAGGTGAAAAACTTTAAATTCAGAGCAAGATGTACATTTTCAGCATGATCAATTTATTTATGAACTAACATATTGGTGAGTTTCTGTTTTCTTTTTCTTTTCTTCTTTTAATTTCATCAGGAGAAAAGTTGGAGAGGCAGAGAAGTACTTTTAATAATTTTGATTAAAAGAAAGTGACCAAAATCACTTAGTTAATAACTTAAACAATTGAGGCATCAAGCAGAGAGAAGGATGATGGACTCAATGTGCAACTGAGTTACCTTTTTCACTACGTAGGAATAGATTAATAAGTGTGTAAATACACAAAAATGCTTTCAATTAAAATTTAAAATGTGAGACTTACTGAATGTTTAATGTTACTTCCTGTTAATGGTTTAAACAGAAAAGGGAAATTATATTCCAATTCTTCCAACAAAAAATACAATTAAAATTCATTAAAGACTTATTCATTTAAGTAATATTTATTAAACTCCTACCAAAAGTATTTGGTTAATAATTTCCAACAGTTGAGGCAGCTTGGTGGCACAGTAGATAGAGAAATGATAGATTCAGCGTGTAAATGAGACATGCATTTTGCCTGTGGCAAATGTGAACACATCTTGTTTGACCAGGATTATCTGTTACAAAGACTGCATTTTGTTTTTAAAATTTGGGCTAAGGATTTGGGTATAAGGAAAGGGAAGCTAGTGATATTTCTGAAAGAAAGGAAGGAATAAAATAAGGAAGGAAGAAAGAGGGGGAAAAAAGAAGGCTGAAGTATTTTTAAATGCTGAAAAAGAATAGAAGAAAATTTAGAAGGGAAAACAGACAAGCAGGACAGCTTTGAAAGTAATATGTTGAACACATATATATGAATATACACATATATATACACATATTAAAGTAAATTGTACTTTTTAAGCATATGAAGGGGAGTAATGTGCAAGACCAGAAAGAAAGGAAGGGGTCAAGTTATTAAGAGCTTTAAATGTCAAATAGAAGAGTTTTTATTTAATCCCAAAAGTAAAAGAGATCCACTGGAATTTAATCAGTAGGGAAGTAGTATGATCAAACTTATACTTTAAGAAAATTTGGTGGCTGAGTAGAAGGTAGGTTAAAAATGGCAAGAAACTTAAGGTATAGAGGTCAAATGGCATGCTACTTCAATATGACAAGCAGAAGGTGATGAGGGTCTTAGCTGAGTAGTGGCAACATGAGTGCGGAAAAAAGAAAATACATGGTAGAGATGTTTCACAACCCAAAACAATAAGATTTGCTCATTTATGCAGGATGAGTGAGACTGAGGAGGAATTAGGATTATGTTGGTGTTCTCAATAATAATGGAAAAATTTTGAAGAGGAATAGGATGTTGTGGAAAGATAATTAAGTCTGCTTTAGATATTTTTTGTTTGAGACTCCTAAAAGACATCCAGTGTGAAATTAACAACAGTCAATTAGTGATGTGGATCTAGTGAACAGAAGGGAGACTCAGGATAGATACATAGGTGTGAGCATAATATCTGTAGAGAAAACAAATTAATACATAGAAACTGATGAGATCATCAAGTTAACATTGAAAGAAAAAAGAAGTGCAGAGCCTTGGGGTACAACAACAGAGATTGAGCATGGAATGAATACAGAAACAAAAAAAGCACTGAGAAGGAGCAGCGAGTCACAGAGAGAACAGTCTCACAGAAAAACCCAAAGAACAGAATATTGAGGAGGAGAAGAAGGTGATTAACAGTGATACCACAGAGGATACCATATCATAAACACCCTAGAGGGATCAGGAAGGACGAAGACTGAGAAAAGGAAATTAGATGTTGATTAAGAGACTACTAGTAACTTTGGTGAAAAAAGTATCAGTTAACAATAGGTCTGAAGGTAGATTAGAGAGAGAAATTGAAGTAGAAGCACTAAGAGAAGAAAGCTTTTTTAAATCCAGGTCTTGCTGGCTCCAAGTACATCCTTCTATCCACTAAACTCTACCATTTCTCTATATGATAGTAACAAGGGTTACATTTTCCTATGCCGTCCCAGATTTCTCATGTCAATGCATTTCTTCATTGAAAACTATCATACTTCTACTATAACATGTAAAAAGCAAATGAGGTTTAGATGAAAAACTAAGGTGTTTAAAACTAGCATTCTTTGAGACAACACTAACAGCAATTTAATTTGGAAAGTAAATCTCCTATACATGGTATTGCATAAGAATGTCTAAGAAAATATAGACATAATTGAATTCATTGATATAACATGCATATATCTCTATTACTTAAAAGAATAACTCCAGCAATTTTCTTATGTAAATGATATTGAAAATTAACTCAAACTGATAGATGCTAAAGTATTGAATGTCATTAAGTGCATAATCCTTTTCACAACTTTCTGAAAGCACAGGCAGATGAATTATGGTGAAGAACATCAAAAGGACCTATTCATTTCATTGGGTGGGGGGAGGGTGTTGCTACTGATTTTGTTGGGTAAACTAAGCATTTAAGACTTTCATCTTTGGTAATTTTGTTGGAGAGATTAATCACAATTCCTTAAGACTTATGATTTAGATTTTCTCTTTTCATATTTTATATGTTGGAGCTTTGTAAAATAAGATTGATTCAGAAGGCAATCAAAACCACATATATCCATAGAATTTCACTAGTTTTTCCTCACTGATAAATGACAAACATCACTCTTTATGCTGACCTGAGAACAGTTTATCTCCATTGAAAGGAAACCAGAATCATTTGGGCTATGCCATATTAAACAAAAAATAAAATCAACAATTATTTTGAGTGCCTAAAATACAGTAAATATCAGGTTAGATGATGTTTAGGTGGTACTGTATAAGGTGAATTAATTAATGCAACCTCTAGTCTTCAATCCATTAATATTCAGTCTCCAGTCTATTAATATGCTAACAGAGAAAAATACATCATTTTTATCACTCTATGGAAAGTTCTCAAGTTGGAGGAAGTCTGGATTTTCTGAAAAATGTTTCCTGGCCATGTTAACAGCTATTTCTGGCTAATATTTGAATCTGTGGGATGCTGTCATAAAGTGAAATGACATTGTTAATTATAATTTCCTGTTTATTTTAATGACAACTGAAAGGCTTTTGTAGTTTTCTAAATGAGCCACTGGGCTCCTTTTTTTCTGCCTGGGTAGAACCTACCAGTGAGTAACACTATACATCAGGGATACTCTAATTACTAGAACAAACAAAGGTCACCTAATTCTTGGCAATATGAATACTTTAATTATATTGTTTCATAGAGTCTTGTGGGCAAATGTCATTCAATGGAAGGAAAAAACAGCAAGAGAAGAAACTATGCTCAAGAATGAATTTTGTACAGTCCATGGGATGCGCTGCAAAGAGAACGCATCAACTAGCTAAGAGGGAGGTCATCTCTCTTTTTAAAATGCAGCAATTGCATGGTATTTTCTATTTTTAAAATAAACTGTTTACATGGAAAGATTCTAGTTCTGACAACTTTATAGTTTGACACAGAGTTCCGCAGGAAGATTCTCTGAAAGAATATATCTTTTTTATTCTCTTGGTTTGCAAATGTGCATATATGTTTGTGATCATTTATTAATTATATGTTAACATGAAGAATTAGAAACCTCTGCCATTTATTGAAAACTTGTTTCACTCTGCCTACTGTAACTATTTCAAACAATACAGTTTCTCAGAAATAATCTCAAGAAAATTGTCCTCATGGCAGTTCTCAATTTACTTACAATATTTAAGAACACACAGGAAAATATACACATATGCATACACATGTTCATTCACACACACACACACACACACACACACACACACACCTTATAAAGCAGATTTAATGGCAGTTCCTATTACTACCTACTCCACTAGTATACTATCACTATTTTCTACATTGAATCCTGTTCCCTGAGAGGATCAGAACACAGGTTGATTCAGTAAACAGTTTTTAGGTCTTCATCTTCCCCCTCAATACCAAGTTCCTTTTTTGATTTGGGCATTCACTAAGCCTCTGGTTAAAGCTTCTATATGTGAACAAGACACACAGAGGATGAAGACTACCATGTTTATAGATTTGTAATGGGGCCAATAAGCCCTTTGCTTTTATTGGCCTTGAATCTCTGTAACCAGGCTCATAAAAATAAGCTTAGTGCATATTACAGATTTGCATGTATAGTTATGAACACAACATATATTTATGTGCATGCATTGTCTGACTAAGAAAATTCTACAAAGTTGGTGATCCTTATCTATGGGGCAGGGGTGAAATGGGGGGGGGAGCAGAAGGGATGTTATTGAAGCAAATAACTGAGTATTTGACCAACAGGTTTTTCTACAAACAAACAAACAAAATGTCCTTTTAATGGTAGCTATAGTTACTGATACTAAAAAAAAATATTCTTGTCTTTCTAATTCCAAACTTGAGGATCCTTCTGCCTGACTTCTTTTCTCAATTCTAAGTGCTAATCTGGGATCCCTGCTGCAGTAAAGGACTTTAAAAAAAATTAGAATTAGCAAAACATCAATCTACATCTCCATACAGGTATAATAAATTCTAAAGTACATTAATTTAAAGTTTCCTTATTTTATATTCATTATTATGATTTTATTCATGTCAGTTTGTTTCATTAATGTATTCCTTTATGTATTTCCAATGAAAATTAATTTATCTCATTAGGTTTAAAATTAGGTCCAGTGGCTAGGCTTTAATGGTTGTTAAAGTAGCTAGTGGTAATAATTGTTTGGGTTGTGTCTGCTCAGTTCCTGCAGGCAACTTAACACACTATGGGGAAATATCAAGGCCTAGAGAAAATTTGGTTTCATTCTAGCAGCTGAAGAGAGAGAATAGGATTGTCCTCCTCCTAGTTCTCACTATATTTGCTTATATTCCACTCACATATAGTTAAGAATAAATGTTAGGGAATTATCTGAAACATTTTTGCATGCCTCTGGAAAGAACAACCATTTTACATTAGTTTGTATGGGCAATTGTCATTTAAATCAAATGGGACAACCTGTTTGGGACAAGGATGCTTATAAAGTCAACAGTCAAGGAAGCTTTTCTTTTTTTTAATTTTCAATTCCAAAGACATTCTGTGCCTCCCCCACTCATTGAGAATGCCAGAAAAGCAAACAATGTTAATTATACATATGAAGTCATTCAAAATATATTTTCATATTAACTATATTTTTTAAATGTGTATAAATTCTCTCTTTAGAGGCAGAAAGCATTTTTCATCATGAATCCTTTGGCTTCACTTATGATGGCAAGTCCATAAAGTACTTCTAATCTGATTTTTTTTGTCCAGCAAGCATTCATAAACCATCTGCCCCCGACCATTGAAGTCCAGACACTGTTAATTTACATGGTTTAACTGAAAAACCTTGCTTGTCATTAACCATTAGCTATTTCTCTCAATAGAGTTACCTAATAACACACTGGATTTAAAAAAAGGCATTAGTTAAAACAAAACAGAGGAATTTTCTTACTTCCTCTAGAAGTGGCAAAACACAGGTGTAAGATTTTGCCTGTCTCAGTGCCTCCTCCAAAAAAGAGTTTCTCCACTCCAAGCTGTCAACTCTTCACTTAACGTGTTTGCTGCCATCCCTTCATCACATATTATCTTCTCTACTAGAATATACTTGTCTAATATACTCTTGTTTGTTACAGCCTGCCCATCATTGAGGACTCAATCCAATTTCCTCCAACCAGAAGCCTCACTCTAGTCTACAGTGATATTTTCCATCTCTAAACTAATGGGACTTAAGAATTTGACAAATCATGCAGCAGTTAGGTATATAGCTGTTGTTCCACTAGAATGACTCATTGAATTTTATGCAAAGTCAAAGGATCTAGAAACAGACCCCTACTGCATTCAGTTGCCTCTTTACTAAAGATTTATGAGAGATCATGGACAAGAATCACACAGAATGAGAAGGTGTGGAAGGAATGTTATCTTTATAGTTTAAGGGAGTAACCCAAATATTAGAGGAAGAATATAACATTAGAGTGCTCTGCCCAGTAAGATAGGTTAGCTATTTTCCTTAAAAGCTACTGAAACCATCCTCAAGACTTAATTATATCAGAGGGAAAAGGATAGGATCAAGGACAGAAAAAAAAATACAGAAGCTAAGAAGCTGTATTCAGCTGAATCAAGGTTCTCTTCTCACTGAATACAAGTGTGTGTAGTTTTGATTTCTTTTTTTTTGCTTTGAATGTCTTTCTTGCTATTAATAAATGAATTTTTTTTCTGTTAACTCTCAGATCTCCTATGAGCCTCTTATTTTATTCTGTTCTCGACTGTGAATTACTAGACTCACCTGGGTTAAATTGACCTGCCATAAAACCACATCAATGATATCAAAAATTTATCTAGCTATATTATGTACTTTCCAGTAGTTCCCCTATTTTGAAAATTTATTACTATTTAACTCTTCAGCTACTATGTCATATGTTTGTAATTTGTCTTCCTAACTAAACTGGGTAAGGAAATAACATGTCTTCATGGGAAACTCACTGAACCAAGAGTCAGACAAACTCAAGTAGTGGTTCTCAAGCAGTTCAGTTTATGATTGGGTACAAATCATTTAACATAATTGAGTCTCAGGTTGGACAATATCTGAGGCCACTTCCTCCCCTGAAAATCTATCATTCTGCGACTGAAGTTTTATATTTTCCACAGAAAGTGGCACAGGACATTGAACACAGTAGGTAGTCAACAAATATATTTTATCAATTTCATTCAGTGATGAACTGAGTGATTTTTGGACTGATTATAAAAACAAAGTTTACATACAGTTCAGTAATAAATTCTCAGTAATAGTTTGATCTCATCAATAACTTAATAGTCACTAGCTATCCAATAAGAAGTTTATCATTATAATTACTATAATAGATCATAATATAGATCTAAAATACTTGCTATATCTTAAATGCAGTATACCTATTGTTTTATTCATACAGATAGAATGCAAAAGAATACTTGGTATACATGTCAGTTTCTCACAGAATCTTTACTGCCCTTGTATAGGGTTCATGATCTACCAGGGGTTTATTACCATCTCCAATTAGTTTGGAAATACTGAAACAAGAGACAGAAAGCACACTTTCAATAGCTTATAAATAACATGTAGCCATAATGGGCCTCATTATTTCTTTTTCGATCAAAAAGTTTTTAATCTGAGAGATCTGCTGGGTAATAGCTTACAAATACACACTGTTGTTTCTAACGAGCAATGATTAATGAATTGCTATAGGCTGAAATGAATTACTATAGTTTCAAGGTTGAACATAATGAAAATCAGCACAAAAGAAAGCAAGAGACAGTGAGTCAGAGAGGGAGGGATGAATGGAGCGAAGGAGGAAGGAAGGAAGCAAGGAAGGAAGGAAGGAAGGAAGGAAGGAAGGAAGGAAGGGAGGGAGGAAGACAAAGAAAGAAAAAACCCAGAATAGTTATTTTCATTGGGGATATATGCATGCATTTTCACCATCACTTGGTGCTACCATTGGAAAGCCAGAGTTTAAGAAAGCACATGGAATCCTTGAATGTGAAATCTCTACAGTCATTGTTCCAATTAGTGTTCTGCAAAGGGGTGAAAAAAAACCAAACAAACAAATCCCAAAGACACAATAAGGCCATTTGAAAGTACCACTAGAAAAAGAAAGGCTTAAAAAGAGACACTAATAATTAATATTTTTGGTTCTATGCCTATGATCATTTTCTTTCCCTTCGCTGGAGGACAGCATGGTACTGCCATAAAAGCAGTGCCCTTGGAGCTAAGGGAGGTCTTGTTTCCAATTCTGTTTCCTACACTTATTAACTGTGTACGCAGGCTTGTCAGTTAATTTCTCTGAGTCTTTGCTCACATGTAAAAATATGACTGACTAGGAATACAAGTAGAAGTTATCTCACAAATGCTGTGAGAATTAAGTGCTGTAATATAAACCTAGAGTCAAAAGACCTGAGTTAAATGCAAGTACTAGCTGTGTGAACCTGGGTAAGTCACTTAACCTTTACCTGACTTAGTTTTTCTCTCTAGACAATGGGAATGGTAACAGTATTTTATAAAATGGAAATAATACCTCCCCAGAGTTGTTGTGAGGATCAAATGAGATATTTGTGATGATTAAGATAATGAACTGTTATAAATATCATTTATCTACCATTTAGCTCATCATTAAATCAAACAGATAATATATTTATTGAGTACCTACTGTGTGCAATATATATGCCAGTTTGGGGGGAAAATATAAACTTCAATCTCAGACGTTCAGGGAAGGAAGTTACCTCAGATATTGTCCAATATGAAATATAATGATGACAGATGGTCATTTATTTAAAACATTTAGTGTTTTCACTTAATATCCACAATTAAAACAACAAATTAAGAATGGACTGTGTACAAGTCATTGTGCTAGTTGTAGGTGATGGAAAGATAGCCATGTTTATTCTTGTAATTGAGGTCATGAAGATATATAACTTTTCTTTCTAAGTTTAACAACACAAAGACTGAATTGTCAGAAAATTAGAATACTGTACAACATTACTACGTTAATAGGAAAAATTCAGTGATTTAATGGAAATAAAGGTCCTCCAAAAACCATGATACTTAGGACAAAAGTGTAAAACAGGCTTGCCTATAATACTGACTATGGCCTGAATCAGAAGAAAATGTAGCTCCTAATTGGTTTTAATGTGTTCATTATTAATGAAGAAATGAAATACGTAAACTCGGGGTTTCCTAAGTCAACATGTAGCCCTTAGGGCTCCGTATATTTAGTTTAATTGCCCCTATTTCAATTTGAGTTTGATACCAGTGGTTTGGGAAGCATCTATACATACAAGAGGGGGAAATGTTCCCAACTCTCTCTAACTTAATAGGCATTTGTCTCCTCAATGGAAAGTATATATTTTTGAAATCATATATTCAATTGCTATTTAGGTTTCTAAATGTAAATTATCAATTCTTAAAAAAAAAACACAACAAATTAATCCCACTAAAAAGAAAAAATGCATTAATATTTTCCTTAGAATAGGAATCTGTTTACCTTGTTTCCCCTAAATGCAGTAGACTTCCATTTTGTATATTAATAGGGATTCGTTTCATACAGTTTTTATGCAATTCACATTTATTTCTGGGAAACTTGTTATAGTCAACTAAATCAATATCTGAAATTAAATAACTGTGAGATCACTGATTTTTCTTCCTTTAATACCTTAAGGGCATGCCATCAATTCACTAATGTTTCAAGTAACCCAAAGGGGTCATCCAACGTGGTCAATCCATAGGCCAGACAAAATGTCTGAAATTAAAGGAACATTTTAGTCCCTAACTCACTTTTGCAGATTGCTTTAAAAATCATTAGGTCAGCAAAAATTCTGTTTGCCTCAGAAAATTTACACTGACTCCTCCAAAGTTTACCAATGCCTCCCTTTCTTTCCTCTCCATCTACCATTTCCAATATCAGTATTCCAGGAGCCCACATTCTGGGGGCATTTCTCTGGCTCTTTTTACATATAGATTCTGGTGAAAACCTCACAATGTTATTTTAAGTAAACTATGTTTTAAAAATAAATTAAAGCAGGTGAAGTTCAATTTCTTTTTAAGCTCCTTGAATTGTGGATAGGGGTTAACATTGCTGTCATATTCTATATATCACTAAATGACAAGAATCCCCATTTTGATTTTCTATGACCTCAACCACCTTAAATGATAAAGTCATATATACAATCAATTTTACTATTCCTGAGCCATCATGATGGTAGATTAGTAGTTATGTTTTCTACTTTCCTACTATTAAATATAGGTGTATGACAAATCTGAAAATTATAAAAACTATTTTCATTCTCAAAAATCTAGTTCTTCACTTCCTCTGACATTAACTTCACACAAACAAAAAAAAAAAGATTCTAAAACTGCGACACTAAGAGGAAGATTGTATCCTCAGCAGTAATAAGAAGAGAGGATTGGAAAGATATCTGAGTTTTATTTTAGACATGTTGAGTTTGAGAAACCCTACCAGACATCCTGTTTGAAATGTCCAATATTCAACTGGAGATACAGGTTTGGACCTTAGGAAAGAGACGAGGGAGAGGAAGAGCAAGAGGGAGAGAGGAAAGGAGGGAGGGGGAGATGGGACAGAAAGACAGAGGAGGGGAGGAGAGGTAAAGGTAGAGGAAGAGAGAGAGAGAGAAACAGAGGGAAAGGAAGAGAGAAAAAGAACACTCTCAGAATCATCTGTATAAAGGTAAATAACCAAACCCATTGGAGCTGTTGAGATCTTATAGAAACAAGAAAAGTGTATAGGGCATTGCAACAGGTATATTCACCATTAGGAATGAAGGTCCAGCAAACAAAATTGAGGAGGTATTCAGATAGATGGCAGAGAACCAAAAGAGAGAAACAAGAAAACAGAAAAATATTCAGCAGAAAATAGTGTTGCCCACAGTCACATAGCTAGTAAGCATCTGATCGGAACCCGGGAAGATGAGTCTTCCTGACTCCGGGCAGAGTACTCTGTTCACTAAACTACTTAGCTGCCCAGGAGAAGATAACAGACAATGTCAAATTCTGCAGAAAAGTTTAAAAAGGAAAAGGACTGAGAAATTTGTGAAATGACACAAAACAGATGAGAACAGCTAAAAGGTATGATGACTGAATGGAGATCAAAAAAGTTCTTGACAGTGTGGACAGTAAGTTTACTCTAATAAGATGAAATTTAATAAGAGTAATGTACAGTCCTATACTTACCTGGATTCAAAAACTCTGTGACACAAGAATAGAAGGATGGCTATTCAGATAAAGAAGAGTTCACATTAAAAAAAAGAAAAAAAACAGCAACCCTGTAGTTAAATGGACTGAAAACTCAATGCCAGTCAATGTTCTGACGTGAAAGTTAAAAAAAAAAAAGGCAAATGGAATCCTAAATTGTATTAATTAGAACACAATCAGCAAGGAGAGGTGATAATCCCATTATACACCATACTCGTCATATCATCATGGATGTAATATGTCAGAAGTTAAATACCACCATGTAAGACAGTATTGACAGGCTCAAGGTTATCCAAAGGAGGACAGCCAGAAGGATGAGGGAAGCATAAACCACACCACATAGTTATAAGCTGAATGAGCTGATGTCATTACTTTAACTTTGAAAGAAAACATTTGGTAGCATTTTTGTTGTCATGAATTGTCTGAAAGGTATTCATGTGGAAGGAGGATTTAGGATTGGCCCCAAAAGGCATATCTAGGACCAGTGAATGGAAGTGATAAGGAAGGTAGATTTGGCTCAGTTAGGAAGGAAAAAGTCAACATAATAATTAACAGGATCCCAAAATAAAATGGATTATCTGAGTAAATCCTGAATTGCCAGCCAATGAAGGGTTTATTTTTTTTTTTAAGTTGTGACTTGATGAGTCCTTATCAGGAGTAATTCAGAGGGGATTCAATCATCATATAACACTGGGGTAGGTGACCCACTGGGGCTTCTAAGCTCTCAGTTTCTACCCTTCTGCTTCTACGCGTCTGATTCAATTAGCTCAGCTAGAATAGGGGGTATTTATCCTTTGTTTTTATCTCTACAGAATCTATCAAAAGTTCTGACACACACACATAGATGCTTAATAAATATTTTTTATTGAAACCTATTATTCTTTATCATAAGATTATCTGAAGATAATTATTCCTTTGAATTTAAGCTATGAATGAAGTCAGTAATAAGAACTACTTTATGATTTAAGGTTTAGAGCTAGAAAGTATCTTGAAGTCCTATGCCTTCATTTTACATATGAGGAAACTGAGGCCAGAAGGGGTCAAATGATTTGTTCAAGGTAAGGTAGGCAAAAGAAGAGAGCTAGGTGGGTAACAAGTTTTCTGACTTCGAATTCAGTGCATTTTCTACTATATCAGTCTTATGATTTATACTAGTGCTTGTAAAATATTAAAGTGTGCTGGCATCTGTTATCTCCTTTGATCCTTAAAACAACCATGTGAGGCAGCGGCATCACAGACATCGTTGTCATGAGTCTGAAAATTACCAAAAGAAAAAAAAATCTGTATAAATTTGTAAAAGAAGGCTAAGTTGTATTAAAGTACCACAAAGACCTATCTCAAAGGAGTTGCCTGTGAGATCAAATGAGTTAACACACAAAATGCTTTGCAAACCTTAAACTGCTATGTAAATGCTAGCTATTATCATTATTAATATTCATATAATATAATACATACATATAATAATGTAACAAATATGCTATGAAGTAAAACCAGCATAGTGTAATATATGTTATCTTGTTAAAGGCCAGTATATAAATGCCTATCAGCTGAATGCTGCTGAAGGCTATCTTTTGAAATTATTTGATCATTTTTACAGGATTAAATTTAAAAATTCATTTATAATGCAAGCCCCTTCTTCTCATGGAATCTATCTCCATTAGAGATTACTAAAAAAGACTTACATGGCCCTCTAGTGTTCTAAAGCAAGAGACCCCAAATGAAAATATACTCTAACATGGCTAATCTCTTCCCCTCACCCACCTCCCTCTTATTCAAGATCACTGCTGACAATACAACTGCTAGGCACACATATTATTCAAACAACTAAAATTACAGCTTTGGCAGTAAGAGCTGCACTAGTCTCACTCAAATCCCCAGGGAGATAGCACTGAGTCTGTGATGGTTTGGAAACTGCCTTCATGGAGAGAGGGGAAAAATATGCTCAGATAAATCAATTTTCTGCAGGAAAAAAAAATCAAAGAAAAAATTAATTTGCTGTGTACTTATTTAAACAGCTGACTGGAGAGTTTATTATGCTTGATTGCAGGCCTTCAGGAGCAGTGATTGCTTCTTCCTCTTTCACCACCCCCACCCCTTTCTTTGCCAATGAATTTCCATTGACAGAGCCTACGGCTATCCTCTCAGAAATCTTATAAAACCTGACACTGCCAAAATTTTAACCACAAAAAAAAAGGTGTCTTAAGGTGTTGCCTTTCAAATCTAATTTTAATAGACAACTGTAGGCTGAGAGCTCATTCTGTGTAACCTGATCACTGAACAAGTTTCACAAGCTGTCCATGGTCTGCAGATGGAGCTGTTGACAAAACAGTCCTATTCACTTGAGGAAAAAAGCAAGGATCTGGATCTAGCTTTATGGAATTCTTTCCCCCTCCCACCCTACTTTTTATGTAAAATACTACAGCTTTTATAAATATTCTAACCTGTATTTCCTCAATCAAAAGAAAACCATATTTTGAAAATTAAAAGCAGCCACAAACTCTGACTGGCCTGGTCAATTTTGATCTCAAAATGGGCCACAGAGGAAGCAAATAAACTGAAACATATAAGCATAACACTGTCAAACATATTTTTAAAAAGCACATGAACAATTAAGCTAATATTAGGAATGAATGATATCATATAAATGTTATTAGGAAACATGCTATGCTATGTTATTTATATTTCTCACTCTACATTTTTCACTTCATCAACATTCAGAAAAAAATATAGAAGCTGTTTCCATCTTTACACAACTGCTTACAACTCAGTGGGAAAAAACTATTTATCAGAGGACTGAATTTAATAACAAACAGATACACTTGAGGCTGGACCACACACATTTAACACTGTAAAAATAATTTAAATAATAAGATAATAATTTGTGATGTCCAAGTCCTCAAAATATCTTAAATTATTTTGCTTTAAATAAAGATACTAAGATGCTATGAGAAATGATGAGCTCAATGATCTTAGAAAAACATGGATAGATTTACGTGAAATAACGAAGAATGAAATAAGCAGAACCAAGAGAACATTTTATACAGTAATAGCAAATATTGTTTTAAGAACAACTTTGAGTAAACAAGTCATTTTGACCATTATACATTCCCAAATTAACTACAAAGGACATATAAAGGAAAATTCTATGTGCATTCAGAGAAAGAAATGATAGAGGTATGTACAGAATGAGTTTACATATATGTGTGTATGTGTGTATTTTATATATACACATATACACATATACACATATTTGTGTCTAAAGGAGGGGAGGGGAAAAAGGCAAAAAAGAATAGTACATGATAACTTTATTATGTATTTAAAAGAAAAAGCAAGCTGTACATAATAGATTTACAGTTTCATGTACAATTATCTTTTTATATTATACTATCATCTGGGAATGCTTGTTTTATTCCATAAATTAAAAACAAAATAGCTTTAGTTTTGTTCTCTTTTTCCTGATGTTTCTCACTCTTCTCACCTAAATCAGATTCCTTTTCATATCACTTGCCACTTCAGGTACAGTACTGTGAAAAGAGCTCCAAACACAGCTAGGTAAACTAACTCATACTACAAAGCTTTAAAAATATTCTAGGGAATAGCACGAGAGAATCATTAAGCTCACTAAGTCACTGGAACCTCCAAAATGTATGTCCTTTTGCTACAAGTGAAAGAGGTTCCAATGAGACTTCTTCTGCAATCTCTGTGATTTACGGATACACTGGTAACAGTGGCTAAAGGCTAACAGTAGCCACCTGAAGCACCGCTATAGTTGCACCTGAAAATTCACATGGCACTTATCTAGATATCTCAAAGGAGAATTTAGCTATGTCATTGTATTGGCCAGTGTACAGGTGAATTCTACTCTTGTCCTTCATTGACCAATTCAAGTTATAGGTAAGAAGAAGAAACATACATTATTACTGTGATAACTGAATGGTAAAGAGAAAAGTAATAAAAGCAACTATCATGAGAATACAGTTTTCATCAAATTTTACTCCCATTGGAAGGAAGGGAGGTAACAGGTAGGTGGCAAAGTAGACAGCACTAGACACAGAGTGAGGAAGAGTTGGATTCAAATTTGTTCTCAAATACTGAGTAGGACTGAGCAAGTCATTTAACTTCTGTCTGCTTCAATTTCCTCAATTACAAAATGGAGGTAATAAAAACAACTATCTTACCTGAAGACTGAATAAGAATTTTTTAAGAAAACCTTAAAAGTGCTATCTAATTGTTAGCTATATGGACAGTTCTTGAGAAGAGGAACTGGTTGGTTCATTTTGTTGACTCATTTTGAAGTTAGGCTTCAATAATATATGAACAGAACTGACAGAAGGGCAGGCTAGATTTCTGAAGAGTCAGAGGAACCAGAGACCAAATCGCCAACATTTTTTGGATTACAGAGAAAACAAGTGAATTCCACAAAAACATCAACTACTTTTGCTTCACTGACTACAGTAGAGTCTCTGACTGTGTGGATCACAACAAAACATGACAAGTCCTCAAATTAAACGAAGTACCAGGGTAAAAGAGAAGTCTAAAAGCTGGCTGGAAACTTAACAAAAAAAAATCCCTAACATTTTGGCAACTGTTCTCATCACTTCCTGGAAAAAAGAGGAAGAAAAAAATGGAAGCAGTATCAGATTTTATATTTTTGGACTCAAAGATCATGGTAGATGATGACTTTTCACTGTGAAATTAAAAGATGCTTGCTCCTTGGAAAGAAGCTATGACAAATCTGGACAGCATGCTAAAAAGAAGACACATCACCTTGCTGACAAAGATCCATATAATTAAATCCATGGCTTTCCCAGGACCAATGTATGGCTGTGAGAATTGGACTATAAAGAAACCTGAGTACCTCAGAATTGACACTTTTGAACTGTAGTGTTGGAAAAGACTTTTGAGAGTCCTTTGGACATCAAGGAGATCAAATCAGTAAATGCTTAAAGAAATTAATTCAGTGGAAGGTCAAATACTGAAGCTGAAGCTTCAATACTCTGCCCCATAAAGAGAAGACTCTGATGCTGAGAAAGATTGAGTGCAAAAAGAAAGGAGGGAAGCAGAGGATGATATGAACAGATCAGGTCATGGAAATAATGAATATTAAATTGGACAAACTTCAAAAGATAGTAAAGAGCAGAAAGGTTTGGTGTGCTATGGTCCATGAGGTCACAAAGCATCAGACATGACTGAACAACTCAACAATGATTACAGTTATCCCTTCCACGTCATGACTTTTCCCATCAGGGTTTTGATATACCACAGGTAAGAAAAAGAAATTAAATGGGAATTTTGGAGGAGTTTTGTGGAAGCTACATATGACATGTGCAGGCAGCAGGTAAGACAGAAAATATTTAGAAACTCAGAAATGCATTTTATATATATATACATATATATATATATATATATATATATATATATATACTTTTGTACAACATAAAAATATTCTATCTATTAATACCATATAATTCAGACTTCTTCTCAGGAGGGCCACACAATTTACACAGATTTTTCTGAATTGCAGGGTGTCCCAAAACCCCACACTACGGGAGAACTGTATTTGTGTTTGCTTTTGCCTTTGTAGCCCTAGCATTTAGCACAGGGTCTGGCATTAGTTAAAACTTTAATAAAGCTTACTGACTGACTGACTACTCACACACTGGAAATCATGCTCCAAAATAAATCTATATCCATTTTTTGTCAATTGAAGCCTTAAGATAACTGATGCACCGAAAGAGAATACCTTCTGCGTTTTCTTTAAGCTCTCCTTTGAGACACTAGCATCATCCAAATAAATTATATTGTGAAGTCCTAACATAAGGAATGCCTTGTTAATTTCCATGAATCTTAAAAAGAATTGCAAAGCACATCTGGAAACAGCACGGCACAGCACACAGGGACAAATGAGATACACATCCCTAAATGTAAAACTCCACAAATGGTCAGCAAAGGCTAGCTACGCTTCAGTAATCTAGAGCTTAGCCTGATTTGTGCTTTGCTTTCCCTTATCTACTCATCACTTAACACTCCAAAATTCATGCCACTGATACCTTGGTCCTTAAGGGACCTAGTCTCTAGCAAAGTCTTAAGGTGCCACAAATTCTGTACTGCATGGATTGTAGCTACTCAGTACAGACCATGGGGGATATCACAATTCTACTTCTAGTTTATAAATCTAGAGGGGGCATCACCGCAATATATTCTGTTACACACAAAGAGTACCTAACTCCATCACTTGAATGAAAACATATAAGTGCTAGTTGCCACCGAAATATGTTCTATGGCCTGAGGAGGTATTTTTAAGTCTTGTAGCTTTATCAAGATGTACAAAATAAAGGGTGAAAGTAAGTGGGGCTCTTTGAAACCTGTCCCAATTATTAGAAGAATAACAGTGCACTTCTCAGATCATAATGGATCACTACAAATGATGGCTCAAACATGGTGAGCCTGGTGAAAGGGAAAAACCCTTGGATTGCAATCCTGGCTCTACAACTTACTAGCCATACAATTGTGAACAAATTGCTTGCCCTCTGATCCTTATTTTCTTAACTACTGGGTAAAACTATGATAATAATTTCTTTAAAAAAAATTCCACACATATGTTTGCCTCAAATAATCATGGAGTTTACATTATGTTTTAATGATTGTAAAGCACTTTACATATACATTAGCTCATTTGAGCCTCAAAGGAGTCTATGAGGTGCATTCTTCAGGTATTATCACCAATCTACAGATTAGGAAACTGACACTCAGGAAGCTTAAATGACTGGTCCGTGGTTACAGCTATTAAGTGTCAAGAATTTGGAATCAAAGTCTGTTCTCACTGACTATAATCCATCCAGCACTATCCAACACACTACACTCAGAAAATAAATATCAAAGTGTTTTGTAAACTGAAAAGTGTTATCTATGCACAAAACAATGCTGCCATTGTTGTTGTTGCTGTACAAATTCATTTTTTAAAAGTCCCAAGGTTAATTACAGATTTATGTTTATTTTAGTGCAACTGCCATGAACATAGAGACAATTAAGAGGTATAGATAAGGAAATACTTGACAGGATCTTAAATCATCTAAATACTACTCTGATTTTACTGTGGAATGGGACCTTAGATTATCTAATCTCATCTATTTATTTTACTTTGGAAAAGTAGGTTCAAGAAGCTGTGACTTGGCCAAGTGACAAAGGTACCAAAAGCAGCAGAAGAAAGATTTCAAACCCAGGTCCCCTGATTCCTAATCAAATGTTCTTCTACTGTATCCCTCCTCTTTTCTCATGGCAAGTACATGTAAACCACATATCAAAATTGTACATAAAAAGATATTCTGTGTTAAATGTTGTAATCCAGAGCATCTTCAGAAGACTAGATATTTTGATGCACCTGTGATTCCATTACTGTAGGTACTTTCTCCAACTCGTGCAATGTAATTCTTGGCTGGCTTTTCCATAAATTCTTCATACAAGATTTATTTAACACATAGAGGAAGACTTCCTCCTTCTTAGAGTCCTGGGAATATCAATATACTACTCAGGCCACTCATTGTCTTTAATACTACAATAGAAGCCTACTTCCTTTCCTGGTACTTCCCATCTTTTGTTAAGAGAAAGAAATTTTGAGCCACGTCAGTATCTTTACCAAGAAAATGCCATAGACAGTATTAAAATGCAAAAAGACATGACATCAGAAGGTAAACCACATGTTACTGAGAAAGAGTGGAGGATAACTATAAATAACTTCAGAAAGAATGAAGCAGCTAGGCCCAAACCAAAAGGACACTCAATTGGAGATGTTCTGGTGACGACAGAAAAGTATGATGCTGTAAAGATCAACATTATATAAGAATCGTGCATTCAAGATCTATGAATCAAAAAAGCTGGATGTAGTCAAACAGGAGATGGAAAGATTAAATATTGACATCTTGGGTGTCAGTGATTGTAAATGGATAGGAATGGGTGAATTCAATTAATCATCATAGCTACTGCTGTGGGCAAGAATCCCTTATATAAAAGTGGAGTAGCCCTCATAGTCAATAAAATGGTGAGGAAAGCAGACCTGGAGTATAATTTTTTAAATGACAGAATGATATCAATTCTAATACAAGGTGAACTTCTCAACATCACAGGTGATGTGCTCCAACCACTGATGCCAAAGAGGTCAAAGTTGCTCAGTTCTTGGGGCAGCTAGGTGGCACAATGAATAGAACACTGGCCCTGGAGTACCTGAACACTCCAGAACACTGGAGTCAGGAGTACCTGAGTTCAAATCCGGCCTCAGACACTTAACACAAAAAACTAGCTGTGTGACCTTGGACAAGTCACTTAACCCCAATTGCCCTCCAAAAAGCAAAAAAGAGACAGTTGTTCAGTTCTATGAAGACCTACAACATCTAGAAAAAGGATATTGTATTCATCCTAGAGGATGAAATGCTAATGTAGGAAATCAAAAGATAATTTAAAAAATAGGCAAGTTTGGTCTTGGAGTACTAAATGAAACAGGCAAGAAACTAATAGGGTTTTGTTAAAATAACTCACTGGTCATATCAAACATTCCTTTTCAACAATCCAAAAGATAATTGTATGAGCAATAACAAAATAAGATTGATTATATACTTTGTAGTCAGAGGTAGAGGAGCCATATATAGTTAAAACAAGACCTGGAGCTGACTATGGCTTAGATCATGAGCTTCTTATTGCAAGATTTAGACTTAATTTGAAGAAAGTAGGGAATATCATCAGACCACATAGGTATGACCTAAATAAAATGCCTTAAGAATATGTAGTAGAGGTGATGAAAAGATTTAAGAAATTAGATATGGTAGAATGCTTGCAGAACAATGGACAGAGATTTGCAACCATATACAAGCAGCAGCAAAACAAACATACAAAAAAATCCCAAAGGAAAAGAAGAACAATAAAGCAAAATGACAGCCTGCTGAGGCTTTACAAATAGCTGAGGAAAGAAAGAACGTAAAGGTCTGCTCAAATGAATGCAGAATTCCAGAGAATATCAAGGAGAGATAAAAAGATTTTCTTAAATGAGCAATGCAAAGAAAGAGAAGAAAATGATAGAATGGGGAAGAGATCTCTTCAAGAAAACTGGAGATATCAAAGGCTATTTCATGCAAAAATGAGCATAATAAAAGGAAAACACTGAAGACTTAGCAGAAGTTGAGGAGATTACAAAGATGTGGCAAGATGCCATAGTAGGGAGAAAAGAGTAGAGGGAGGAAGAGAAAATTAGAAACTCAAGGGAATGTAGAACTGAATGTTAGAAACTAAAAGTAAAAAGAAAAAAAATTAAAAAAAAAATATGGCAAGAATATGCAGAAGAATTATACAAGAAAGGTATCAACATCACGGATAAACATGGTGGTATTGTTACCAACCTAGAACCATACACCCTGGAGAGTAATCAAGGGGGCTTTAGCAAGCATTTCTAACAATTGGGTTAGCGATGGTGACAAAATTCCAGCTGAACTATTTAAAATCTTAAAAGATGATACTGTTATAGTGCTGGACTCAATATGCCGGCAAATTTGGAAAACTCACCAGTGGGAATTAGATTGGAAAAGGTCAGTTTACATTCTATTTCTGAGGAAGAGAAATGCCAAAAAATATTCGATCTGTCACACAGTTTTGCTCATTTCACATGCCAGCAAGGTTATACTTAAGATTTTAAAGCTAGGTTTCAGCAGTATGAAAACTGAGAATTACCAGGAGTAAAAGTTCCAGATACAGAGAAAGTATAGACAAAATTGTCAAAATTCCCCGTATTGTGGAGAAAGCAAGGCCACAGAAACATCTACTTTTGTTTCATTGATTATACTAAAGCCATTTACTCTGTGAATTACAACAAATTGTAGCAAGTTATCAAAAAGATGAGAGCACCAGATCACCTTGTCTCCTGAAGAACCTGTATGCAGGGCAAGAAGCAACAGTTAGAACTGAACACAGAACAACTAATTGGTTTAAGATTGGAAAACGAATATGACAAGACTATTTTTGTCACCTTATTTAAGTTATATGAAGAGGACATCATACAAAATGCCAGGCTGCATGAGTCGAAATTTGGAGTCAAGGTTGCTGTGAGAAATATCTACAGTCTCAGATAACCAGATGATGCCACTCTGATGGCAGAAAGTGAAGCAGAATTAAGAAGCCTGTTGATAAGTGTGAAAGAGGAGAAATTAAAAGCTGGCTCGAACAAAACTTTAAAAAATAAACAACTAAAACTAAAATCATGGCAAATGATCCACTACTTCCTGGTGAAAAGGGAGAACTTGATGCAGTGGCAAATGTTATATTCTTGGGCTCAAAGATCATGGCAGATGGTGACTTGCCACCATGAAATTCAAAGACATTTGCTCCTTGGAAAGAAAACTATGACAAATCTGGCCAGCATTCTAAAAAGAAGACACATCACCTTGCTGACAAAGGTGCATATTGTGAAAGCCAGGGTTTTCCCAGGACAATGTATGGCTGTGAGAGTTGGACTACAAAGAAAGCTGAACACCACAGAATCATTGTGGTGTTGGAGAAGAGTTTTGAGTGTCTCCTGGATAGCTAGAAGGTCAAATAAGACAATACTTGAAGAAATTAATTCAGGCTATTCACTGGAAGGTCAAATATTGAAGCTAAAGCTTAAATACATTGGCCATATAGTAAAAAGGTAGGACTCATTGGAAAAGATCTCATTGGAAGAGATTCAAAACAAAAGCAGAGCATGGTAGAGGATGAGATGCATAAATAGTGTCATGGAAAGTATGAACATGAATTCAGACACACTTCAAGAGATTGTGGAGTATATAAGGGCATGAAGTGTTACATTCCACAAAGTCACAAAGAGTTGGACATACATGAATCACTAAACAACAAAAACCACTTTTAGTACACAAATTGGAAATGCTGATGTTTGATTGTATAAACCATAAATCTTTCCACTGACTTTTAAAGTTACTATAATTTGAGCTTTTCCAACATTATAGATAGTGTCATAATCTTCTGTCATCTGATATTAATGGAGGAATACCTGCACTAAAGGTCTTTTGTGTCAGCAAACAGCTTGGGGCTACTGAAATAATTGCATCGTTTCCCAAATGTGGGAGTTGCTCTCTCTTCCCTCTGTTCAATTCTGAGCCTGGCACATTATCAACACTGCCTCCCCAATATAGATATAGTGATGGATTCATTATATAGGCTGCCTATTCATCTGCATGTTAGAATCAGGGGAAAATAACAAAACATTTTCAGATGGCTTTCTTCTTACAGTATGGATGATGAGTTTCTTTAACAATTGCTTTATAGTTTAGCCACATATCTTAGGTAACCTCAGTGAAAACATGAAAAATAATAGGCTAACTTTTGAAGATGAATCTTGCATTGTGATCACAGAACTAAGACTTTATATAAAATCTTGATATGTTTATTGGTTTCAGCAAATAATTTTATTTTAAAGAGCAAAATGCACATTAGAAGACTCAGCTTAAGGTGCTTCTTATATCTCCATTAATATAATGCAAGATTATAAAAAATGTAATTATAAAGATGATTTAATTCTATTGATATCAAGAATACATAGACAATGTGATCCTCTCAATTGAACCAGTGTCTTAGAAGATGTTTTATCATTGAATTTATACTTGGTAGGTAACTTGGAAGTTATCTCGAGATGAAGAAACTAAGGCCGCAAGAAGTTAAATGACTTGCCCAGAGTCTCACAGTTAACAAATGAAGGAGTGAGGAATTGACTCAAGTTCCCTGATTCCAAATCTAGCACTTTTTATATCACACTCTGCTATGTATGAAGCCTTAAGAAGCCTTTCATTATTTATGGTGAGTTTCTCCAAATGCTCTTGTTTTCCGATGAAGTTGTTGTAAAAATTACTGTGAACCTCTAGAACACTAAAAAAAAAAAACCCATTCAGCAAAATTTAGCTTCAAGAGGTAAGTCAAATGCTGGGCATCAGAAAATGAATCAAGGTAGTGAAAGAAGAATTACTTTCTAATTATGCTAACTGCCCTTTACCTACCTCTCCTCTCAATTCAAATTGAAATCCACCAAACATTTATTAATTGCCTTCCATTTTCAGAGCACAGTGCCAGGTGCTGGGAGAGATACAATATTTAGTTAAAATGAACTGAGAGAGAGATAATATTTTGTTAAAACATAGTCCCTGTAGCCATGAAATTTACAGAATTGAATACATAATTACAATACAAAATAATACACGGTAAGGTTCAGAACATTATTTTAGGTAGTCCAAGGGGCAAAATCCTTGCCAATGCCAATTTAGTTTAAGTCAACAATCATTTAAATTCCCACTGTGTGCCAGGCACTATTCTGGGTACTTGGGTAGGACGTAAAAAGCAAAAAATCTTTGTCATTGAGGAGTTTACACTCCAGGGTGAGGGTGGTGGTTAGACTATCTACAAACTCATTCATATAAATAATATCAGGAAGAAGTAAATATTAACAACTTGGATGGGGACAAGGGCAGTTTAAACTGAGGAAAACTTATTGGATGAACTGACACCAAATGTGAATGGAACCCTAAAAAAAATCGTATTTACGAGATAGAATTAAAGAAAAGAGAGATTACATTTCAATCATGAAAGATGGCCTGGGCAAATGCATGATGGTAGGAGATAGGATATTGAATTAAGGGAAGGATTAATGATTTAGTTTGAATGGTGGGTAATGGGGAAAAATACAAAATAACTCTTGAAAAGGTAGGTGGAGATAAGTTAGGAAGAGACCTGAAGTTACTGATGTTTTGAGGGGGATGCTGTTTTGGATGGGGGATAATTATTATACCAATTGAAAGCTTAATATTTTATATCCTATAGTTATGGGGTTTTTCTTCCCTCTTTAAACTACATAAAAGACAAAACTATTAATATAAACAAATAGCAATAGAATAGAATAGAACAAACTGGATAACAGTATCATAACATCAATTTTCAAACATATATAAAAACATGATTTTTTTAAAGTTTCAGGTTCAAGAATTATTTGGGGATTTTTGAGTAGAAAGTTGGTAGATACACATCAGAGAAGTTACCAAAATGGAGGAGCTTCATTTAGTCACCAAACCACAAAATAAAAGTATTAAAAATTCTTTTTTTTAAAGTTCTAGTTCTGGTCAACAATTTGCTCTTTAATAGGTACAATACAAAAACAACAGACATCACAGATGGCTATTTATTTAGTGAAAAAAATATGACTATATCAATTGAATTTAATTTGAGATAGTATCATAATGTAAATTTAACCAATATGTTACTTACAGAAGTTAAGTGATATGCATATTGGGGCTGCTAAGTGGTGCAGTGAATAGAGCACTGGCCCTGGAGTCAGGAGGACCTGAGTTCAAATCCAATCTCAGACACTTGACACAAAAATTAGCCATGTGACTTTGGGCAAGTCACTTAACCCTAACTGCCCTCCAAAAAGAAAAAAAAAGTGATGTGCATATTAAATTTGCCCATCTGAAATACAAAGAAGTCTTAAAATAGCTTTTAGAATATTTATAATAACATTTTAAAGTAGTTTAGAAAATATATACTGATGAATTGCAAGAAATGCAGCTAATCAGAAATACTGAATTAAATAATCTTTGTCTTACTAAACTCTGAGCATTGAACCAATGAAATACAGGTAATTTTCCTTCTGTGGCTACAAAGTAAAATATCAAATACTGGTTAAAATTGACAAATAATTTAAATTGGGCTATATGTGGGTTTTATGAATTTCTACAGAAAATATTTTTAAAGGACTCAAAAAAAACAGTTTAAAGTAGTAAACTTCAGATAAACCTATCGTGTAGTGGCTTTAGATTTAATTAATCAATGATGTACAATTCTGATAGTTATACTACATTTAACATAAAAAAGATAACCCATCCATAAATTAGTGCTTTTAATTTATGTATCCATTTTTAATGTTTTACAAAAAGCATAACATTATATCAAAATAATTTATGTGTTTACAGAAATTAAAAGACAGGATAACTAGTTCTGTGGTCTTTCTATAGAAGTGAAGAATTTTTCTTGGAATTATTTCCTGCTTACGCATCACTGGGGTATGTCTTTTATGATAGCTATTTGAGAATAAAATTCACTTTTGGTAAATCTGGTATGATCAGGTAATTTCTGGCATTGATTGTAGCTTGTAAGCAGCAAATCGAGGGTGTGTTGGGCATATGACTTAATGAAACATTCCAATGATATGCAAACAGATGAGTATCTATAATCAAAATAGTTCACCAGTGATTTGCAGATGCAAATGGTCTATTGGATTTTCTCTTTTTTTTTTTTTTGTAGGAGTATTTTCATTGATCAGTCAGGCATATTGTCTGGCTAGGAGCCATTAAAGAACCAGAATTGAATGAACCAGACTTCAAAGACAGATAGTGCCTACTGTTCAAAGAAATATAAAAAACACCCAGCATATTAAAAAGGTTTGCTTGTGGTTGCTTAGAAGACTAAGAATTGTTTAGTTTTCCTCCAACTACCTGTCTCATTTCTCTACATTTCTTAAGGATCTTCCAATCAGAGTTACCAACCAGAGATCTGGAGGGCCCTCAAGTTTTCCTATTCCAAAAGAATTTTCTGTTCTTATAAAATCTTAGAGCTAAAGCTAGAAGAGATCAGAGAGTCTAATAATTGTTATTTTACAGATGAGAGGTCTGGGTATGGTAAGAGACTTGCTTAAGGTCCCATAGGTAATTAGCACCAGAAGTAAGATTTGAACATAGGTCCTCTTGAATCCAAAGTCAGTGATCTTTCTACTATAACTCCCTGCTACCTATTATAATTTGAAATTCTGGAAAGTATAAGACACATGCTCCAAAAACATTAAGGACACTGACATTTACGAGCCAGATATACACATACTTGAAAACCATTTTATGAACTCAACAACTAAGAGCAAGAAGCATTTAAATCTATAGTCACTTTCACAGAGTTTTGGGGTTGTTTTTTTTTTTAGAGATTTTGTTTATAAAGCCTTCCATTTTAACCATTATGTCCCTACATAACAAGGCTTGGGAAGTCCTGCACCAAAGAAATGCACCATCCATGAGACCACAATCAGTAATATTTTTACAATAAGGAATTCCTATGAAGGAATTCAAAAGCCTTAATGACTTTAGATCTCTCCACTTCATTTAACATCTTCAGTCGTAATATTTCTCTCACTAAACTAGCATCTTTATCACTTTCACTCTCAACTTTTTTTCATGCCTAATAAATATTAGAATTGAAGCAAAAAAGGCCAAAATCATTCTGTTCGGAATCCTTTATGGACTCTTAACAAAGGCTGTGATTATATTTGTATTTTAACAATAAGCCCTCTTTGATTCAACCCCAAAAGTGATTCCTTCAATTCTCCAATTTCCTCTCTTCTAGCAGTCATATTGTCCTTTGACTGAATGGTTTTTATGGCATTACACTAAGATAATTATTGGGCAGATAGTATCTACAGTAGTGAAAGAATTATGACTAAGCAGCCACATGCAGAGAATAGTTTCTAGCATAGAGAAAGAGGAAAAACTACCAGGCACAGGTTGTTCAGGACTTGATGGATCACCCACACCCCAGACATAGTCACATCACGCTCAGTGTGTCTTATAATGATAGTAGTACATAATAGGCAAAGTCTTTATAACATGGTATTATAAATGCTATTATGTTATCTCCAGTATATCAAAATAAACAAAAATAAACTGGGCTGGATAGATTGTTTGTTATCATTTCTGCTTTTTTAGTCTACTTCATTACAAAATTACACCATTTAAAAATTAATCTTTAATCATCACAACCCAAAAAATAACTTTACTATTGTTTAAAGGCCAAACAACTCACTAGTCAAATCACTAACCACACTGGCTGACAGTTACATCTATGATGTTCAAACTATACCACAATTTGCAATTAGAAGCATTCAACCTTGTCTAGAAAAGTTTAAAAAAAAATAAAAAACTGATCTGAATCTTAAATCCAATTTAGAGGTGACAGACTATCTGCTACTGATTTTCCTTTCAGTTCACTCACACACACACACACACACACACACACACACACACACACACACACACCCACCACCTTTTCCTCCTCTACAGAATGTCTATTTTTTATGCCACAGGAAAGAGAGGAGACAGTGACACCTATAATTGTCCAAGCCTTATCAATTTAGAGCTCTTATGGCTGTGTAAAACAGTGCCTCATCTCCCTCTGTTCAATGGTTGTTTTATACAGTGTGACTGTGATGAAGGGAGCTAGTTGACATGCACTTATCGTATCAGGCCCTGGCACCTGCATTGCAGACACTAATCAAAGTGCTCCTTCATAGGGGTGAAAGAATCGCCATTTGTAATGCAATAATTAGGCTGGGTAGAAGGCCTGAAAAGTAAATCAATCTCGTCTGCTCTCTAGATCTGACACCATTCTCTTGGCAGATTGTTAACATAATGAGACAGAAGCCTACAAGAGGTCCCACAAAAAGACCTATGTCTTTCTTTTTTTTCTCCCTCCCCCTTTACTTTTACAGGGCTACTTAGAACATAATTGCAATTAATCCTACTATGAGCTACTGGAACAAACCAAGTATATTCTAAGATTTTCAAAGCTAGTTAGTCAAAAGGTGATCTGGATATTTCAGTGGCAATTTGAATACATTTTAGAGATCAGCACCAAGGCTGCCCTATCCCACCATTCCATGAAATAACATAATAAGCAATTATCAGCAAGGAAGAAAAGGAGAATATAATCCAAAGACTAGTTTGAAAATTAGGTTGATTAATCCAAGATGAAATAAAGGGAAACAAATGAGAAATTCTAAGTCAAGATGTCACTTTCCAACACAACTTTATTTGCATTGGTCAACAGCTGGTATAAGGGGAAAAGCCTGACTAGACCAGCAAAATAACAAAACAAGAGAGATACATATATGCATATAGAAAATAAACCTACTGTGTTCTTATAACTACAACTGCATATTTATCCAAAGTAGTAAGAATTTGAAATAGGCATAACTGAGAATAATAGTAAAACAAAAAGAAATCACTTTGTAGTCTAACAAACATTATTATCTATATATTTTTTTCTTTTGGTCATAATCTGTGATTTAACTAGCATAAGGAACTACTACCAAAATGGAATTACCTCCATCAAGGCAGAGCAATAACTCATTTGGAATTTCATCTTGGAAAGTCTCCTAGACAGAGTACAGAGTGATTTGCTGATGGTCCCACAATTAGTATGTGCAAGGCATAGGATACATAGTATAAAGGCATAAATGTGATATTTTCTTTTTTTTTTTTTTTTGCTTTTTGGAGGGCAGTTGGGGTTAAGTGACTTGCCCAAGTTCACACGGCTAGTTTTTTTTGTGTTAAGTGTCTGAGGCCGGATTTGAACTCAGGTACTCCTGACTCCAGGGCCGGTGCTCTATTCACTGCGCCACCTAGCCACCCCCATAAATGTGATATTTTCTACTTCACGTCTTAAACTCTCTTCATATAAAACTGACCTGTTTCCTCATCTATAAACAAGGGGGTTGGACTAGATGATATCTGAGTTTCCTTTCAGGTATTAAATCTTATGATCCTAAAACATTAAATATTAATTTTCCTTTTCCCTACTGCAGTCAATTCAATTTAACAAACATTTATTAAATATGTACGGAAGGATAAGAACAATCCCTACCTTCAAGGAGCTTATATATTCTATTCGAGAATCCCAAACAACAACCACAGCACCTTTAATTAATCACCTATTCTGGAATGATATTTTTAGTCTTATGAATGTAATATATTATAAATTTTAGTACTCAGTATATAATATAAATGAGCTATATAAATTTTCACAATAAAATAGTCTATTGAAAAAGGTTTTGGTTTATAAATAAATTTGCTCACTAAGCAAATGTCTAACTACATGTAGATTTCACCTTTCAAAAACTTCTGCTTGCTTGCTTTTACTCTCCTTGATTAAGTAACAGCCTGCAGTCAGGAGATGGTTCCCCTCTGGATAGAAATGTGGAGCTTGTTTTCTCGTTGCTCTTTTTTTTTTTTTTTTTGGCCCGCAGTCACAGTGAACAGCAAGGCCATAACCCCTTTCAGTTTTTGTCAATGCTCAAGTGAACCAATACTTACGATTAATTCAACAGCAGGTAAGGAACCATGAAACTCAATCCTAATTACTAAGGTTGACTATTCTGACCTAGCTGTTTATATTGAGCATAAAACAGCATTCTTTCAAGGGCAAGAATTACTGAGTAAGTAAAGGTTCAACAATTGTGAGTTTGAAAATGCCAGATGAGTACTTAAGCTTTTTAGAGGTTGAGCCTGTTTTTAAATGCCTGTATTGAAGCAGTTAAATATATATGTATGTATATACATAGTTTTCATATTACCCACCACCTTTTAAATCTTTTAACATTTTGTTTTCAAATTTATATTGTCATATAAAAAGCATTGTTCTAAGAAAAAAATATAGATCCCCAGGGCAAAAATTCTAGGGAAATTACTGCCCCATTCACTCCCCACTCCCACCCAGGTTATATAACTCTAAAGAGAACCAATCTCAAATTCCCCAAATATCTACACTTGAGAGGAAAATAAACACTCAGAATTTCAGGTCAGAAAGATTTTTTAATGAAGATATAAATATGTGTTTAATTAAAATTTTTAAATGACCATAAATATAACATTGACACTATATTATGTTGATAAATGAATAGGGTTTAGAAGATACTGAGGAAAACACATAAACAGAGAACATATGGCAATATGATACAGGAAGTTGTTTATTTCACATTTCAATGCACCACTGTCAAAAATGAAATGAGGAAGGAGTATAATGATAAAAAGTCAGTGTTACAACCTATCTGGAGCTAACATAGCTTTCCAGTCTTATTTCATACTGCATGCCTTCATGTCTTCGATATTCCAGCCAAGCTGGGCCATTACCTCTTTCTGAACTAAACGCCATTTCCCATTTCCTTCCCCAGTCCTAGCTGAATCTTTAACATCACAAAATGATGACAATGGTCCTCTTCAAGAAGGAAGGATG
The DNA here is from genome assembly GCA_028646575.1 of Pseudocheirus occidentalis. Classification (NCBI taxonomy): domain Eukaryota; kingdom Metazoa; phylum Chordata; class Mammalia; order Diprotodontia; family Pseudocheiridae; genus Pseudocheirus; species Pseudocheirus occidentalis. The sequence goes on along the minus strand of CM053600.1, from coordinate 120,756,191 downwards.
AATAACAACAATGTTCCTTCAGTGCTCAAATGGCACAAAAAGGATAGTCAAGCCTCATTTAAATTACTTTGTATTTACCCATGTTGTTGTCATTCAGTCACATACAACTCTTGGCGACCCTATGTGTGGTTTTCTTGGCAAAGACAATGGAGCTCATTTTTACAGATGAAGAAAATGAGGCAAAATGGGTTAAGTCACTTGCCCAGGGTCACACAGATAGTAAGTGAAAAGAGATTTGAGTTAAGGGCTTCCCGACTCTAGCCCTGGTATTCTATTGATTGTGCCACCTAGTTATCCTGACTTATGGACATCCTATTTATAAATGAGTGATTCAAGCTCCTTAAGGGTAAAAACATTTATTATTTGTCTTAGTATACCAACAAGTACAGTCGCCGGGCATATAGTAGGTATTCAATAAATGCTTGTGATTGGTTGATGTTATATTTCATTAGTAGAATCTAAGTTCCTTGAAGACAAGGGCTATTTTAATTTGTCCTGTACTGCCAGCACCTTTATATAGCACCATTTAATAAATATTAAATAATTGTGTTATTTGAGAGGAAATAATGAAGATAAAATTAGATTCAAAGAATTGAAGGTAAATAATAGGTGTATGAGGGCAAATATTTTGATTAAACATCAAATGTGGCTTTGGATAGCAGGGCTAATATTACTAATAAAAGCATCCTAAAATACATTACAGTAGGGATTGGCAAGGGCTTAGGCACTTTGTTCCCAATACTATCAGTAACTTCTATTTAAAACAGTCACTTCATTCTACCACTTCCACCTTTCATATGAAAGTGCCCACATCCCACAAAGATATCTATCTGTCTTTGATCCAGCATAAGCTGACTCAACCACCTATTCTGTTCTTGTAACAACATCAATGGTATCAGAATGATTGGATTTAAATTGCTGTTTGGTGAAATGTCACTATACATATGTGTGTGTGCATATTTATATATATACACACACATATATAACATGCTGTTCTTTATCTTGCATATAATATATATGCATATATATTCATATATTGACTTAATGTATCATTCGTACAGTACTAAATACTACCTGCCATTAAAATATTAATATTTAAAAGTTTTTATTACTAATTTCAATGGTATCTTCCCATGTGATGATCTTATAACACTTTAAATTCACAATTGCTTCAAGATATATAGGTTGTTAATTCTCACATTTCTAACTCCTTTTAAGACATTGATTAAATTAAAACATTTTCACAGAGGAGAAAAGTAAAGGCAAAATGCTATAAAGAAGCTGCTAAATAACCTACTACAATAAAGTCCTGGCAAAGTTAAGGCTATAACAAATGTCACTTGCCTTTAAGTCATGAGAAATTATTTTATTTAAGGAAAGCAGCCACAAAAGACTACATTAAAGATGGCATAAACAGTGTGGGACTTTAAAAATGAATGAATGAATGAGAATGAAAAAAAGTACTAATGAGTACTTACAACGTGCCAGAAACCGTGCAATAGATGGGGATACAAAAACAAGCAAACCAAACCTTCCTTGCTATCAAGGAATAGGGAAATCTAATAGAGAAATAGCACAGAGAGGGGAACTTCAGGTGAAACGGGGATAAAATAGGGAATGTCATGTTAACCTGGCTTGGAAATGACCAAGAACTATTGTGGTAAGCAAGATAAATGTACCAATAATAGTTTATGGTTAGAAGGACCAAGTCCAAGTTCTAGTGAGGGGAGGAAGTTAATATCTTAACCAGAGTTCAGGGGGTAGGGAGTATGGACTGAAAATGGCAAAAGAATGAAAAAAAAGAAATTATTATTAATGTCAAAATGTATTTCTTAACAATAATTTCTTATCAGAGGGACATCATTTTAAAAGCCATAACATATTCTTTTCCAATATGCCATACAGTGAGGAGAATATGTAATAGGCCATCTGTTACTATAATAAAGCAATATAATTGTATTTAACAAGGGAAAACCACTCCATACTGGCATACAATACTTGCACACAATAGGCATTCAATAAATGTCTTTTGTATTGAAATCCACAAGTATTTCTGTCTCTTGATGTACCAAAAGCAATATGGAAATCTGGGCTATTATTCAATGACATTTTTATCTGCAGAAAACCTTTATAACTGCCTTTTCTTTTGAGAACAGGACAGAAATAAAAAGTATTTTTGAATGAGAAAAGGCATCTTGTGTAAAAACAAATATGAAACCTTGTTCACCTCTTCCCTCCAACTGAAATAATAGGCTGAGAATTTCTCTTGATAGACTCCAGAAGAGTACTAGATACAGAACTGCAGAGGAAATAGATATATCTTAACAAAAAGATAAGGAAGAGATTAATTCATGAATTACAAATCTATCAGTAAAGAATAAATTCTCTACAAAAACTATTCTACTGTAATATAATGACAAAATCTATAAGTGACTAGATTTTATTTTTGGTAACCCTAGGTAATTTAGTGTAGCATTCACCATTTTGGGGAATGCTGTGGTTACTAAATTCTCTTCTGCCTTCCAACTGCGGGATTTTAGACTAGTTTAAAAATAACTTAATTACAAAACACAGTAAGATTTGCAAAGACCTTTCCTCCAAACAAATTTGTGAATTAGGTGGAATACTACTGTCCCCTTTTAAAGATGGGAAACCCAAATTTCTCACAATATAAGGGAAGATAAGTGGCACTATGAACATACAGCTCAGAGTAATCATCTGGACAAGGTTCAAACTCAGTTCATGTGACTCCAATTCCAATGTTCCATCCTCTATATCAATAAGTAAGGGAGAAGTAAAAGATCTAAAACTCAATATAGTCAATTCTGTTATTTAGAAATACTTGCCCCATTTGTGGGGGCATGGAGGGAAGCTTGAGTTTATAGTTTGCAATAAGCTTTACTTTCATCATGGATTACAACTGCCTCAGTTATCTCTGCCTCCTATTGTTATCTCAGTTTGAATATAGACAATGAGGACGCTGGATAAAGGTGGGGGAAGGAGGAGGGAAGAAGCATTTAAGTCCTGCTATGTGTCAGTGTGATAAACACTTCAAAACTATTATCCCGTTGGATTTAATTTGATAAATAAGAAGGACTGGAAATATGCACCACTGGAGGGACTAATTCACTGACATGATCCAAAATTAACTGATATATAAAAGTTCGGGGTTTTTTGTGGGAGAGGGGAGATTTGAGAAAATCTTTTCTTCAGCAGGTGTCCAGTTTACTATGGCTGAGAGAGGACAGAATCTTTTGAGGTAATGTTTGACCTTCAACCAAAATCCTATAGCATGGCCTGAGAATTTACATGTTGACCAAAGTTCAAACACGTAATCTTAATTCTTGCATGATTGTGTCAAGTTACATTAAACATCTGACAAAGTTAAATTTAAAAATACATGTAATCTGGAATTATGTCACAGAATTGTTGTCTGTGAAAAATAAATAACACTGAAAATAAAGCGCTTAAAGATGGAAGGAATGATGGATGAAAAAATAGCACGGACAGGCAACTAGGTGGCATAGTGAATAGAGCACTGGCCCTGGAGTCGGAAGGACCTGAGTTCAAATTTGACCTCAGACACTTAACACTTACTGTCTGTATGACCTTGGACAAGTCACTTAACCCCGGTTGCCCTGCCTTCCCCCCTCCAAAAAGAAAAAAAACCAAAAAACAAAAAACCCACATGGGGGAAAATTTTGATATTAAATAACAATAACCCTGAAGTGTGAACAATTTGAAATGAATTCTTTTTAGCTTAGGCTGCTCCTGACTCATTCTCTACTTATACAGAGAATCGCCCATCATTTCTGCTAAATAGTATGCCTAACAGTATGGGATTAAATGAGAAGATTATAGAGACCCACTTACTAAACCCATATAATACACCAGCATCAATTAAGGCAATTAGGTCATTCTTGCAAATAACCTACAGAGATTAACAAGATTGCAAGGATGACAAATGAGTAGCAATGGAAAAGAAACATGCTCTTTTCAGTAGTAAGGTCATTCACTTATCTTATATAGACATGGGGATATATGGCAGAAGTTCATCTCATCATCATCAATTAATATTTATTGAGTGTCTACTGAGTGTCGTGTTCTGCAATAGAAGCTGTATTAGATTGCTAATTTGTCTTATAATAATGTAATGGGCAAAATCATTCCAAGACTTTACACGCTATTCTAGTTATACTGTCTCTGCGTCCATATTGTTCAATAGAGTCAGAAAAGTTATCATCATTCCACCTAGGTTTTTCCTTATTTCTTTGGTACACTCTTCTCATTAATTTTCACTGAATGATAGAAATTATGGATGGAAAAGGACTGACTTCAACTAATTCTTCTAATCCTTAAATAGTACATGATTGTTTTCTAGGTCATTTTTCTTCTTTTAAATCTGATCTAATTTTAAGGCTCTTGAGCTACACAGAGTTCTATAATTTTTAAGATTCTACTTTAGAAATTAGTTCCATTGACTCAAGGATATCATGATTAGTTAAAGAATTTAAAAATCATGAAAGTGACAGATTAATATGTAGTGATTTGTTAACTGACATTAAGTGTAGTCTGTGTTTAACACACACATTTTAGAATGTGAGGAAGAACTGACTGTAGACAAAAGAAGAAAATTCATTTTTATGTGATGTATACACACACAATAAAAAAGGGGGAAACTAATGCATATGCTTTTATAATATAAATATACACTACAAGAAATGGATGTTGCTTTTAAAAATACACTGTCAAATTTAGAATTGAGCTTAAGGCACTGTAGCCAGGAAATAAAATGTCTACAGAATATTTCTTGACTTCTCAAAATAACACCCAAGAGCAAAATCCATAACACACAGCTGCCGCTTTGATACAGATCATGTATTCTTCCTTCAACCAAATTTGCAGAGGTTAGGTTTAGGGAGATGTTTATACCATCCATATAATGTCATGGCAGTTATGGTACTCTGTCGTATCTTTTGCAAACACACTCTGACTTCTCAGTTTGGAGACAAGATATGGATTGAAAGAGAAAACCTTAGCCACAAGTGAGTCTTCTAGGCTTTTTCATTCATACATGTGCAGGTGGAAAGCAACACTTGACAACTTATACACTATATGAACTTTTGGGAGAGAAGCTATTCCTATTCAAAGGGAGAATAATGGAACATTTTCCAAAATATTATTACAAATCACAGCTTTAAGGAATCATAGAACTGCAGAGATCCTCAAGAAATCACATATTACTGATGATCATTTTATTCTAAAATATGCTATATTATCTTTCAAATATTATACCACTAAAGAGTGAGACATAATTTTATTAATAGTAGACTGAAATATTTAACTTAAGTTTGTATTACTTTTGGTTTCACTCGACATATATGGAATCAAATTGAGCCAATTTATAGCATTTTGGAATTGTTTGCTTTCCTAAAGCCAAATTCTGCAATGAAAATAACTTTCATTTCACATAAGCATCTACCTAGAGAGGATTGTTTATGTGGTTTATTTGGGTAGGACATAAAGACTATCAACCCTAAGTAAACCTTCTACTAGACTGCCACGGGCCCTGAAATCTCCATCATTAAGTACATTTCTTCTGGTTAAAATAAAGTCTCTTGAAAGCCATGGCTGAAATATTAATATCTTACCTAAGAGGCATAACACATTAAAAAGTATTCACATGGATTAGTTTTTAAGTCATCAAGAAAAAAATCAAGGAATTAGATCCAAATTAGCTTAATTTTGGTCGGGTAAAGAAAGGGGTACAAGGTAGCATCAAAAATTTATAGTTCAAGGAGACCTTATTTGAATTCTGCCTCAGACATTGTCTCCCAGTGTGATCCTGGATGCATAATTTACCCTCTCTAGGCCATGTTTTCCTTAAAGGTAAAATTAAGAAGTTGGAATCAACATTCTTTAAGGCCTCTAACAGTTCTAAATTGATCTTATGTTTAATCCTCTCATTTGGATAGATGAGAAAAGAGTCATGTGATTTAAGTAATTCGCCTAATGGCGAACAGGTAGTAAGTGGCAGATACAGGATTCAAACCCAAGTACTCTCACTCTAAATCCAGTGCTCTTGCTACTACACCAAGTCAATTAGTCAATAAATGATTTAAGAGCCTACTTGGTGTCAGATACTATGCTAAATTCTAAAGATACAAAAGATGGTAAAAGACTGTCCTTGCTCTCAAGGAGTTCACGGAGTTCACAATCTAATGGGGGAGACACAGGCAAATAGTTCTGTACAAACAGCCTAGAGCAATATTTCCCACTTAGCTCCTTTCCCATCATTATGCAAAATAAAACCAATTCTGCAGTTCTCACCTCCTTCCTTATACTACCTATTCCCTTGCCTCTGGTGCCTGTTCTTCCCTCTGGTGGAAATTGGAGACCTCCTCACAAGTTCTCCACCATTTTAAGAAGGACACTCAGGGAATTCACCTGATTGCTTTCCAATCTGGTTACTTTCCTGGCCTTGATAATTCCTAGAAACTCTTCATTCTACAAGATGAAATTCATCTCCATAACACATACCTTCTCTGATCATTTCCCATACTGACTAAAGAAATTGATCATACCCCCTGCACCAGGTAACTTCCTCTTCCTCCCCCCTACTTTTCCACTTCTTTTTAATTATCATATTTCCCCCATCGGATATCGAGTTCCTTGAGATCAGAAACTGTCTTGTGCCTTTTTTTATATCCCCTGTGTTTAGCACAGTGTCTGGAACATAATAGGCACTTAATAAAAATTAGACTTTGACTTTAAAAGTAAGGGCGCTTAGAGAGAATTCCTGGAGAAGATGAGATTGTCATCCAAAAGGCCTTGCTATATATAGCCTTGGAATATTATATGGGCACCAGAAGGTAGAGGAAGGAAGGAAAGGTTAAAGGAGAGCACTAAATAATAGCTAAAAAGATGAAAAAGATACACATGATCTGTTTTCAAAATCTGATTCCAAAGGCTGTCCTTGCAGAAAGGCAAAATCTGGGTCAAATAATGGAACTAGTACTGATCAAATTGCATTTTTTAAAAAAGATAATACTTTTCAACAAAAAAGAATAATTCTTTTGGGTTGCAGATTTTAAATGGAATTAGTGAATGTCCTGTGTTTTTAACCATTTAGAGCTTAAAGGTTACAATAAATGTCCCTAAAGTCAATCCAACTGATGGTAGCACTCAGTTGCCATTTCATATACATACTGGTTAAGTAGTCAAACATTAAGTTTTTGGAGCAATTGTTACAGTAGTTAGCCCACAATAGTACCGGAATGAAGTTCTTTATTCTTGTAGGGAAAATAATGTATAGCTTTCCTCTGTAGTAATTTTGTTGGAATGCTTTATGTCTTTCATTATTTATTAGTGTGCAGCAATGGCCCTGACTTGATTTCATTTTCAGCTACAGAAGAAAACAGAGTGCATTGTGTTATCCTGATACTCTGAACAATAATGTCTGACCCACTTTCAACTTTTAAAAAGGGGGAAAACACACATGATGACAAGAATGCTCTCCTTGCTATATAAAGAATTTTGCTTTGACTGTAAAAAAAAAATGTGTGTTTTCTAACTGAAACAACTGTCTTTGCACCCATCCTGTAAAGGGTAGTAAAACAAAGTTTTTCTTTGTATCTATCATACCTCCCCCTTTCCAAATGAAATAATTATACACTAATCCATTAAATTTCATAAGTTAATCATAGATAGCTTTTAAATTTCCTTAATTTCAAAGTCATTTTGGAAATATCATATACACTAATGTTGTTCAGGAGAAATTATTTTATGTGGATTTGAAGTCTGAAGACCTAGGTTTGACATTTAGCTCTACCCTCATCAACTGTGTGATTTAACCACTTGAATTTCTTCTAAATTTCTTCCAAATTTTCTTCTACATGAGAAGTTTGGACTAGGTGGCCTAGTAAATCCCACCTAGCTCTAAATGAATCAGTCAACATGATTTACTGACTCTGATAAGCTTCAGGGTATTTATACCTTAAAGGCAAAAACACAGTCCCAGCTCTCAAGTTGTTCACAGACTAATGGAGGGCTGAAGTGATAATATGCAAACAGCTTTGTAAATATAAGATTAATACCTTGCAAATAAAAGGTAATTTCAGAAAGCAGATGAGGTGGAGCAGAAAGGGGAACAGGAAAGACTTCTTACAGAATGCAGGATCTGAGCTGACTTGAAGGATTTAAGGAAGCCGGGAAGTAGAAAATGAAGAGGGAGATAGTTCCAGGAAGGGGAAAAGGTACAAAGTCTAGAGATGGAGTGCTGTGTGTGTGTGAGTAAGAAGGCCAATTTCTCTAAATCTTAGAGCAGGTAGAAGGGATTGAAGTGTAAGAAGACTAGAATGGTGAGAAGAAAAGTGGTGAAAGAACTTAAATGCCAAGCCAAGGATTTTATATTTTATCTTGGAGGTAACAGGGAACTACTGGATTTAACTAAGAATGTGTTTGGAATGGATTGGGGTGTGGGGCTAATCTTAATGTTAGATCACTACTGAGAATGAATTATTGAATTAACTTGTACAACAATCAACTCTCCTTTATCCATGATAATAAAACCAATAATAATAATATATACAAATCAGTTTAGGGATAATCCAAATACTTTCCCTTAATCTAATTTTAATACTCTAACCAACAGGGTAGAAATCATAATGTCCAAGCAGGGCCAGAATTCTGAGTGAATCACTGGATAGGCTTTCACGCATTGTGGGGGGCTAAGAAGCAGGCAGAGTGGACAGAGTGCCAGACCTGAAATCAGGAAGACTTATCTCCCTGAGTTCAAATCTGTCCTCAGACATTTAGCAATGTGACCCTGGGCAAGTCACTTAACCCTGTTTTCCTTATCTGTAACATTAGCTAGAGGAGGAAATGGCAAACCATGCCAGTATCTTTGCCAAGAAAACTTCAAATGAGGTCATGGAGAATCAGACCTAGCTGAAAACAACTGAACAACAGCAGCACACATATTTGTTGGCAAGATAAAACATAATCAATCCTAATTGCCCTTTTTATTTTCAAAGAAAAGACTGCAAGAGAGACCCAGTGAATAACTTATAAATACAGAGAAAAACAGGATACGGGTTCTGACATCAGTCTAAAATGTCAGGCTTTCTCCTGGCTGGTACATTTGATCCAAATGAAAGTGAATCTTATAATTTATATTTATTAACTTAAAAAAAGAGTTCCAAAGGAAGGTAAAAATAAAGTGAGTCAATGGTTTCCGTCATTCTGGTAAGGAGGGATTGTTTTCTTATTAGACATACTCAGAGGATTTCCTTTCCTGGGAGTGATACGAGGTCAATAAGTGGGAGGAGAACTGGGAATGACCAGGAAAGTCTCACCTACAACCCAAGGACTAGGGACCAAAAAGGCTGGACTTGGTTTTCATCTATCAACCAACCCTTCCAAGAAGCAGAAGGGTACATGAGGTAGTCCAGAGAAGACAAGACTCTTGAGGCAAAGGAAGGGGGTGTCACAACAAATATCTTCATCTATTTGATGGGATGTTGCATGGGAAAGGGAATAAACTTGTTCTGTTTGGTCTCAGAGGGAAGAATTAAAAACAATGGATGCAAAAAAGGGGCAAATTTAGATTTGACATTAGGAGAAACTTTCTAACAATGTATCTATCCAAAACTGAAATGGGCTTCTCTATGAGGAGGCTGCCCTCCTCACTAGAGATATTCAAGCAAAGACTGTATGAACACTTGTCAGGTAAATTGAAGAAGGAATTCTTTGTGGGGCATGGGTGGATTGATGTTCCTTTTAGCTATGAAATTCTTTATTTATGTAATAAAAGAACAACAGCTTATCCAAAGGATGAGGTACTGAATGTTTGGTTTGAATCATTACCATAACAAGTCTAAAAAGATACAGAATAAAGCTGCCATTAGTATCAGTTGAGAGAGAATTCACATGGTTCAATACACTACTTCTGAAAAGTAATGTAACCAATTTCATACTGATTGAAAACTACACATCAGTGCAAAAACTCAGTATTTTGCTCCAGAGAACCAAGATGGAGAGCTGGTCTTTAATTCAGGGAGACCTAGTTTCCAATTTATATCTTGACACACAGTAGCTGGGTGACCTTGGACTGGTCACTTGATCTATTACTACCCAAAGCAAGACTCTACATTGCAACATTTGTGATTATTTTTATTGGTAGAGGGAATTTCCTTATTATGATTTCCCTATAACAATGAAATCACAGGTTCTCTTCTCCCAACAACAAATGAATGGATGAATGAACGAATGAGTGAGTGAATGAATGAATGAAATGTCCATATAATGCTATATGACTATAAAACATAAAATGATATTTGAGGTATTAAAATCAGAAAACACATAATACAAAGGTGCATGGTATATGTAAATAGGTTATAAAATGATGCCCGTCAGATTTATAAGAAAATAGTAAAAAAGTACCACTGAATGAGAATATGTACCTTTGATGGGAAAGGAAACGGACAGGTAGTAGGTATGGCAAAAAATAGACATGACAAGCAGCACAATGGAACCCCCAAGACACAAAATTATCAAAAGGAAGCTCTCCACTGGGTATGTGCTCTGAGGACAATAGTAACAAAGGATAAAATTCATCATTGGCATGTGACTATTTCAACAGGACTGCCCATTCAAGTGAAATCCAAGATTCCTCAAAGTATTATAAGAAAAACAACACTTGCCTATCATATCTTTATAATGGCTGAATGGAATAAGACCTATCAGAATGAAAAAAAAAATACTCCACTTCTATCAGTAATCCCTTTCCCCATAAAAAGGTGGTAACATGGCATCATGATAATATGAATCTCTCCTAATGCTCAGCCTCCATGTCCTAATAGTTTGGGGGAAGTCACTGAGTTACAGAAATCAATGGATTTATTTGATCTTACAGAAACAAACTGAAACCAGAAATTCAAATCAGAGCAAAAAGCAGGAACACATTTACTCTAAAATGCAAACTTAAAAAAGAAAAACAACAGGAAAATACATTTGCTCCAATTTAATATTCTAGAGTGCCAGATTTCTGTGTATTGTCTTTCTACAGAGAAGGAACACAGTTGTACTGGGGAAGAGTGGTACCAGACACATCCATCTGGCATGTGACAATCAAAGACTTTGTGATATGCAATTCACAAGTTGAGGAAGAAATCCTGAAAACATTGACATTCTTTACAAATGGTTGCTACCCAGTGAAAGGAAGGGCTGCATGTGTATCTATTTTTTCATCCTGAAAGATAATATCATCACCCAAGAGCATTACCTTCAAATGCCAAAGATACTGTTAAATAGGTTTACTCCAAATATTTATAAAGCTGTAGTGGGAAAAGGAAGTCTAGTGGCTTTGTGGTTACTAAGAAAAGGACAGAACACTTAAGGTTTGTGTCCAGTCCAAAAAAAAAGTCTTGAAAACTCAATATTGATACATGGCTATATATCAATAACAGGTATAGAAACTATCCCCCAAAAGGCCTGTCAGTTCTCTCTGATTTCTTAAAAGGAAACAGCTCTTCATAATAAGCAAATGGGCTTTGTGATCATCTATTTTCATTAAATCTAAGTGATTTTTCACTTTTAGCCACACAGTTTAGGGAGCATATCACCCTTCCTCTATTTTCAAGAGAAATCTACTGAATAGCAGTACTGATAGGTTTGTTTGGGGGATTTGTTTGTTTTTTT